>CM042336.1:17576351-18176351 GCA_023566125.1 Zingel zingel | reverse complement strand
GAAGAGAGTCTGGTGGGAAAGAGCATTCCTTTAAAAAGCCTCTCCATGCAGATTCAGACAGACAATCAAATCCATAATGCATTAGTCGGGTTTATAGCGCAAGATTCAGTCATGGAGGATGTGGGGTTTTAGCATATGATTAAAGTAATGTTCCTTGAGCCACGCTAATTTCCCTTTTGTCGTCATTTCAGCAACACAGTAAATCCCTAACCGTTGGCAACATACAGGCACTTTTTTTTGAGAAAAAAAACATCCATCCACATTTTTTTCATTTTATAGTTAAATACCGCACTTCAATTTCAAGTGGACATTTTCTTTTAAGTGTTGGTTGAGCTCATGCTTCACTTGATGTTGATGGCCTTAGATTATAATGTGGCCAGTTTTATATAAAAATAAAGCCGCAGTTTTTGTTTGCACTAGAAAACAGAAAATATATATGTGTGTGTGTGTGTGTGTGTGTGTCTGTGTGTGTGTGTGTGTGTAAGGACTGTCTGGGACCCACTCACTTTCCCTGGGACTCACTTAAATGACCACCTGTGGGTCCCACGGACTCACTAGATTGAAAACCTATCAACACCATTAAGACATTAAAAATAAGCTTACTTCTAGAGGGTCCAGGACAGTTCCTTCACTCGGCACTGGTACGTCAGCCATCTCTAGTGTCTGAACTTCCACTACTTCCTAGAAGAGAAAAGTACAGCACACTGAATACATTCTGTCCAAAGTCTGTCCTCTTTTGCTGCCATACAATGGTTGAAGCCTTTCACCGTGCTACATCCTTTGTTCCTATTTCAGAAATGCTAATTGGTTACCATTAGGCATGCAGCAATATAAAATATTCACTATTTTTACCAATGGCCATTTTACAATATCAATTATAGACAAAAAACATTTTAATGACTTACTATAACACAATTTTCGGTCACTGGAAGAAAAAAAGAAGTCACCTTCCGTAACAAAGAAGTCATGTCTTCAGTATCAAGATCTTTTAATAAGTAATAATAGCAATACCACAATTTAAAAGTACTCAGTTACAATTAAAAGTCCTGCATTCAAAATCTTACTTTAGTGAAACTATGCAAGTATTATCAAGAAAAATGCACTTAATGTAACAACAAATGCATAGTGAATACTAGAGCTGGGCGGTTTTTTTCCCCTAAAAAAATCTGCAATTTTTTTTTATAAAAAACTCGATTTAAGATTCGATGTCCCCCCCTTCCATTTAAAACAAAAAAACTGCGAACTGTAAATATATTTTAAAAATATATATTTATTGTATTTAATTAAAGTGCATCAACATAAACAAAATTGCAAAGGCAAACCCTTTCTCTAACTGAAAAATCACTGTGCAGTGTGCAACAAAGATTGTTAAACATCCAAATTATTTATACTGTATTTGGATTGAGCTAATAAAAACAAAATCCTGAGGTAACTCTTAGTTGAATTGAACATTTAAACAGTAACACCATTCGCCATAAAAATGTAATTGCAAAAAAAAAAAATCTAAAAAATGGATTTTTTGAGAATATGAATCGATTTGACCTACCAACTCGATTTTTAAATCAAATCGATTTTTTTCCCAGCCCTAGTGAATACTCACTTTATTATATATTAGATTATAATTGACATCCATGCAATGACATGTAAGCTGCATTTTACAGTTTTTCTCAAATGCTAAAACACAAAAGCCAATCCTCTAAACCAAATGACCAGTTGTCTAAACACATTTACTAAATCTAGCCATCATTTTCCAATATCATAAACACATTTCACATGAAGACACAATTCAAAAAACACAATCCTCCGTTCTCATAAATCTTAACACATTTTTCTTTGCTAAAACACAAGTTGCAAAAGAACTCTGCTCATATTCTCAAATGAAAGCTCATGTGATGCAAAATGCTTGCCACAGTCAGCAATATTCGAACACAATGAACACACCTGGCGTCATTCATTACACACAACGACTCAAAATTGAAGACACCTGTTGCTAATGCTGTGACCACGTGTATGAAGGCAAGTTCAGAGTGCACAGTTTGCTGAAGAGTCCAAACAAACACAATGGATGAAGGAAGAGTCTGAGGAAGAGGAGTTCAAATCAGAGGAGGAAGAGGAACAGGCCAACGAGGAAGAGGAGTTCAAATCACAGGAGGAAGAGGAGCAGGCCAACAAGGGAGAGGAGAAGGTCCAGGAGGGAGAGCAAGACAACCTCGCACCATCATTACGGACGAGATGCGAGCAACAGTCATTGACCATGTCATTGTCCATGACATGACAATGGCTGAAACAGGACTAAGAGTCCGTCCAAACCTGAGAAGGTTCGCCGCGGCCACTATTATCAGGACATTCAGACAACACAACAGGTATTGTACAATTTTACAAGCCTGTGAAAGTAGTCTATTGGTTTAAAATCAGTTGTTACTGTATTGTAAAACATGTCAATTGACAACACGTTTCTTTCTTTAGAGTTGAAAGAATGCCACATAGAGGTGGGAGGGTTGCCATATTTACAGCAGCACAAGAAACCCTCATTGTGGCTATGGTTCGTGAGAACCTCATCATCAGAGACAAAGTCATTGCTGATAATGTCAACTTTGAGAGCATTGATGAGGTCAGCTTGGCCACAATAGACAGAGTTCTCTGGCGCCAAAAGATGCGGATGAAACAGGTCTATAGGGTTTCCTTTGAGCGCAACTCTGCGCGACACAAAGACCTACATTACGAGTATGTGCAAGTAAGTATACATCCATGTTCACAGTACAGTTAGTGGACATAATGTGTTGCTCAGTGGCCTACATTACTTCTGGACAATACTGTGCTACCTGATTGACTGTTGTTCTAAACACCTGTGCACTTTCACATTTTCACAGAGGATATTACAGTTGGACGCGATGGCCAGACCTCATGAGTACCTCTTCCTGGATGAGGTTGGCTTCAACCTGCAGAAACGAAGGCAAAGAGGCCGTAACATCATTGGCCAAAGAGCCATCACTGAGGTTCCTGGCCAACGGGGGGGGGTAATATTACTCTTTGTGCGGCCATGGGTTTGGAGGGGCTTGTCCACCGGCATGCTGTCCTTGGGTCTTACAACACCCAACGTCTTCTCACCTTCCTAGAGGAGCTAAAAGACATCCTCGTGGACCGCCAACACCATCATCCTGGGCCCGCACATCACATTTATGTGATCATTTGGGACAATGTACGCTTCCACAGAACAAACCAAATCAGAGAGTGGTTCACCACCAACAGTAACCACTTTTTAAAAGTCTGTCTGCCACCCTACTCCCCTTTCCTGAACCCTATAGAGGAGTTCTTCTCATCATGGAGATGGAAGGTTTATGACAGACAACCATACACGAGAGAACCTCCTAAGGGCAATGGAGCTGGCCTGTGTTGACATCCCAGTGGAGGCCTTCCAAGGATGGATTCACCATTCCGGGGTGTTTTTCCCACGGTGCCTGGCAAGAGACCATATAGCCTGCGATGTGGATGAGGTGATGTGGCCCGACGCAGCTCAGCGACATGATGCGGCACAGTGATTGTGGTGTGAATAAAGTAAATAAAAAAACTTCACACCCTGATCATGTTTTCAAGAGTACTGTTGTGTGCAATAGATTCTGTTTTTGCATTGAGTTGTTACAGTAGTGTACATGCAGAATTTACTATAGATTTATACTCTTCATATGAAACTCACACATCTAAATGCCTAATCATCTGCAGAGATCTAAGAAGATCCATTACTGTACAGTTTCTAAAAATATGCATTGGCAGTTATGAAACAAAGAACCTTCTCACAAATTGAGCATTGTGTTTTCAATTGTTTTGCTGTAGTGTGTAATGATGTGTATAGTGTTTACATTTTTGAAAGCTTCGAGCTGCTCTTTTGGTGTGAAAGTTTGAGTTTTGAAGTGAGAAGGTGTGGTTGTGTTTATGTAGCTTTAGAAAAGGGTGTTGTGTTTAGACATTGGGGAACATGGAGGAAACGTTTGTGAAATGTGTTTTAGCATTTGAGAAAAACTGTAATATTGTAGCTGGCTGCAGTAGAGCAAATTTAATTCATTTTTAATTTATACTGTTGGGTGGTTTAATTTACCGTTAACGTTAATTTACTGTATAACAATGCAATTCATTATATGCCGGTAGGTTATTAGTCATCGAAAAAGTAACTACTTTTTAATAATTGTTGTGGAGTAGAAGTATTAAGCATAACATTAAATCTTACAATATTAAATGTGCAGTGGGTAGAATGCAAAAACAATGCAAGAATTTGAAGTAGAGCGAGACCTTCAGCTCTCCCTCTCCTCTCTCTGTCGCACAGGCAATGCATGCGCAGCACAGCCAATAGGAACGCTCTCTCTCTCTGGCACACGGGCAATGCATGCGCAGAACAGCCAATAGGAACACAATGTCTCTGAAATGACCCGTGATTTAACAAAGTCTTGCGTCATGGGGTAGATTTATTAAAGCCTCAAAATGAAGCCCAGAGAAGATGCAGAAGTCTAGTTTCTAGTTCTCTCGGGCCACTTGAATAACAATATGCTGAAAGATTATAATTGATTTTTTTTGTCAAACGACACCAAAAAAATAAAGTGCCTACCACAGCTTTAAAAGAGAAGAAATATGTCTACATCAATAGGTGGCATACAAAATCTAGTTCCAGTGAAAAATGAGTCAACGGTGGTTACTGGCACAAAGGCCACAGGTGTTTCAAAAAGCTAAATGCCTACGTAAAGAGAAGCACAATGTAACAACAGCCTCAAACCAACAAGCGTTCAAGCCTGAATGAGGAATTAGGCCTTACCCCTTCTCAATAGCAGATATTAAAATGTGGTTTATTCATACCTGTCCAATTACAAGTAGATGGAACATAATGTGAGGTATTTTTTACTGGAAGAGCTCTGCTTTTTTTTTAAATAACCTGTGAACGTACATGGGCAATCAAGCCTTAAATTTGAATCATATACTGTATCTTTAGATGAGGTCAAGTTATGAGCTAGGATTTAAATGGTTTGAAAAATTTTTACGTATTTCTTATGACATTTTTATCATCACTATTTTATGATTTGACATTCTATACTGACTTTTTCCCCAACTTTTTTTGACATTTTTATGGCTTTTACATTTTATCTCAGACGTTTTGGACATACTAAACAAAAACTTGATCACTTTTTTTGACATACTATATTATGGCTTTTTTGACTACTTGTTTCGACATGCTATAATATGACTTTTGATTACATTTTCCTATACTACACTATGACTATTACATTTTTATCTCATACTATACGATTTCTTTCGACATAATATACTGACGTTTATCACTTTTTTCAACATGCTATACTATGACTTTCTATAAAAAAAATTCGACATACTATGACTATTTTTGACACACTGATTTTTTATCACTGTTTTTGACTTACTATACTATGACTTTTTCGACCATTTGTTTTGACATGCTATACTATGACTTAATATATTTAATATATGTATCTCATACTGTACTATGACTTTTTTTGACATACTAAACTAAAACTTACTTTTATACTATATATATACATACACACACACACACACACACACACACACACACACAGACGTGCTCAAATTTGTTGGTACCCTTACAACTCATTGAAATAATGCTTCATTCCTCCTGAAAAGTGATGAAATTGAAAGCTATTTTATCATGTATACTTGCATGCCTTCGGTATGTCATAGAATATAGCTGTGAAAAGAGATGAATTATTGCTTATTCTACAAAGATATTCTAAAATGGCCTGGACACAATTGTTGGTACCCCTTAGAAATGATAATAAATAAATGGATTATAGTGATATTTCAAACTAATTAGTTTCTTTATTACCACACGTCTCCAATCTTGTAATCAGTCATTCAGCCTAATTAAATGGAGAAAAGTAATCACTGTGCTGTTTGGTATCATTGTGTGCACCACACTGAACATGGACCAAAGAAAGCAAAGGAGAGAGATGGAAGTCATGAGTCCTCCAACAGAATAATGACCCAAAACACACAGCTAAAAGCACCCAAGAATGGATAAGAACAAAACATTGGACTATTCTGAAGTGGCCTTCTATGAGTCCTGATCTGAATGATCAGAGAATGTCCAAAAAGTCATAGTATAGTATGTTGAAAAATGTGATAAAAAGTCATAGTATACCGAAAAAAGTGATAAAGTCATAGTGTTGCATGTCAATAAAAGTGATAAAAACTTATAGAATAGTATGTCATAAAAGTGATAAAAAGTCATAGTGTTGCATGTCAATAAAAGTGATAAAAACTTATAGAATAGTATGTCAAAAAAAGTGATTAAAAAAGTCATGGTATAATATGTTGAAAAAAAGTCAGTAGTATGTAAAAAAAAAAAAGTGATAAAAAGTCATAGTATAGTATGTCGAAAAAAGTGATACAAATTCATAGTATAGGATATCAAAAAAGTTGATTAAAAATTCATAGTATGTCAAAAAAGTGATAAAAAGTCATAGTTGGTATGTCGAAAAAAGTGATTTAAAAAGTCATGGTATAATATGTTGAAAAAGTCATAGTATAATATGTCAAAAAAAGTCAGTATAGTATGTCGAAAAAAGTGACAAAAAAAGTCAGTATAGTATGTCGAAAATAGTGATAAGTAAGGGATAATCACCGAGAGGCAGGGCAATAAACAGTTTGATATGCCCGGCTTGTGGACGGGCATATCCATGCATACTATTGTCATAGTATTGTATGTCGAAAAAAGTGATAAAAAGGTCACAATATAGTATCTCGAAAGAAATTATAAAAAAGTCATAGTATAGTATGTCGAAAGAAATTATAAAAAAGTCATAGTATGTCGAAAAAAGTGATAAAAAAGTCATAGTATAGTATGTTGAAAAAGGTGATAAAAAGTCATAGTATACAAAAAAAAGTGATAAAAAGTCATAGTATAGCATGTCGTAAAAGTCAAAGTATAGTATGTCGAAAAAAGTGATTAAAAAAGTCATAGTATAGTATGTCGAAAGAAATTATAAAAAAGTCATAGTATAGCATGTCGAGAAAAATTATATAAACTCATAGTATAGTTAAGTTGAAAAAGTGATAAAAAAGTCATAGTATGTCGAAAAAAAATTGATTAAAAACTCATATGCTATAATATGTCGAAAAAAGGGATAATATATTGTGTCGAAAAAAATTGATTAAAAGGTCATAGTATTATATGTCAAAAAAGTGATATAAAATCATAGTATAGTATGTCGAAAAAGATTTATTAAACAGTCATAGTATAGCATGTCGAAAAAAGTGATAAAAAGTCATAGTATAGCATGTTGAAAAGGTCATAGTATTTCTAAAAAAGTGATGAAAAAGTCACACAGTAGTATGTTGAAAATAGCATGTCGAAAAAAGTGATAAAAGTCATAGTATAGTATGTCGAAAAAAGTGATAAAAAAAGACAGTATAGTATGTCAAAAAATTATAAAAAGTCATAGTATAGAAAGTTGAAAAAAGTGATTAAAAAGTCACATAATAGTATGTTGAAAAAGTCATAGTATAGTATGTCAAAAAAATTGATTAAAAGTCATAGAATAGCACGTCGAAAAAAGTCATAGTACAGTATGTCAAAAAAAATATATATAAACACTCATAGTAGACTATAGTATGTCGAAAAAAGTGATAAAAAAGTGATAATATAGTATGGCAAAAAAAATTATTAAAAAGTCATAGTATAATATGTCGAAAAAAGTCATAGTATAGTGTGTCGAAAAAATATAAAAACTCATAGTAGACTATAGTACGTCAAAAAAAGTGATAATATGGTATGTTGAAAAAATGGATTAAAAAGTCATAGTATAGCACGTCGAAAAAAATGTTATAGTATAGCATGTCTATGACTTTTAGTGATAAAAAGTCATAGTATAGCATGTCGAAAAAAGTGATTAAAAAGTAAGAGTATAGTATGTCAAAAAAAGTTATAAAAAAGTCAGAATAGTATGTTGAAAACAGTGATAAAAGTCATAGTATAGTATGTCGCAAAAAGTGATAAAAAAGTCATAGTATATATAGCATGTCGAAAAAGTCATAGTATAGCATGTAAAAAAAAAAAATGATATAAAAGTCATAGTACAGTATGTCGAAAAAAGTTGTAAAAAACTCATAGCATAGAAAGTTGAAAAAAGTGATAAAAAAGTAATAGTATGGCATACTGAAAACATAGTATGGTATTTCGAAAAAAGTGATGAAAAAGTCACATAATAGTATGTCGAAAAAGTCATGTAAAAGTCAAAGTATGTCAAAAAAGTGATAAGTCATCGTATAGTATGAGAGAGTATAGTATCCAGAGTGTGGGAGCATTGGCAGGGAAAGCCCTGTCCCCAAAAGTCCGCAACCTTGTGCGGGAGGTGTCCAGCAGGTTCTTGTCAGAGGACCGCAGGGAATGTGACTGAGTGTAGGGGTGGAGGAGATCTGTGAGGTATTGTGGTGAGAGTCCATGGAGAGATTTGTAGGTGAGCAGGAGGATCTTGTAGGTGATGCATGACTTGACTGGCAACCAGTGGAGCTGTTGGAGGATGGGAGTGATATGCTGCCAGGGCTTAGTGTGGGTTAGAACTCTGGCAGCAGAGTTCAAGACATACTGGAGTCTGCTAAGGGCCTTGGTGGGCAGTCCAGACAGGACACCATTGCAGTAGTCCAGATGGGAGGTGATGAAGGCATGGATGAGTGTCTCAGTTACTGAATGTGTCAGTGAAGGCCGGAGTCTTGAGATGTTTCTGAGGTGGGAGAAGGCGGACTTGATGTTTTTGTTGTGGAACCGGAAGGAGAGAGTGGAGTCCTACACACATCAACTACATTAAGTTAACTGTAGGCTACAACAGATATACACTAGTCTTGCGTTGCCAGACCTATCTCTACAGCGCTGCGGAGTAAGGTCTGGCTGCACTGGCGCTCTCGCTAGTTTGCATTTCTTCAGACCAATCACAAACGTCTTGGGTGACGCTAAGCTCCGGACGCAATAACAGTGCCTCTGCAAAATGGTCTCTTTAAGTAACTTGTTTTGGTGGAACATTTGCACCATGCAAACGAGAACGCCACATACACTCTTAAATGAAGTCAACTGTTCACACAATACAGTAACGAGAGCCATTTAAATTAACTGGATACACAATTTGCTTCTCCCAGTGTATCACCGTGTGTACTTCATCCACAGCAATCCCACCTATCGGTCCCAAAATGTTCCAGTTAGAGAGTAAATGCCATAAACATATGCTTTGTAAATCTTTACAATCATTCACTGAAAGAACAAAGTAGGCCTGCCTTATTGCACGATCCAAATGTTCTTCAAAACTTGCCATTTTCAGCGTGTAGTTTGCTAGTTCGAAGTTTGTTGTCGTTTCCTGTAGCGAGGGGATTTTGAGAACGCCAACACAAGTCAGGCTTTATCCTGGAAATGTAGGCTACGTTGATCCAAACTACAACAGATGTAGCAGGAATACTGCAGTAAGTCTACAGTAGAATGATACAACAATATGTCTTTCCTGTTCTTTAAAATCAATTATGGAAAGTGATAAGAGGCAACATTCCATTCAAATATGTTAGCCTGCCATTTAAGCTCAGAGTTGGCAGAGGCACAGTGTTTGAGAAGGCGCGGACATCTCAAGTCGCCTCTCCATCAGCTTTGCAAAATGTGTGCTGAATTTTCTATGTTTCAAATGTTAGTTGTGCTTTATGTGGTTGACGTTAGATGGTGTTGGCATGTGGCTACGAGTTGCTCATCAGGACTGGGAAATCAACTCACCAGTCTCCTGCCGACTCTGCTAGCCTGGACTAGCTAGCCTGCTGGCTCAAGCTTTCAAATGTAAACATCAGAGAAAAAAGTGGAGAAGATGAGCTCAGGCTAGCAAGACCATCTCTGTGGCCACCTCATCTCTATGAGTCGCTCATCAGCATAGGGACATCAACTCACCAGTCTCCTGCAGATTTTGCTAGCCTGGCCGGTTAAAGTTTTCAAATGTATACATCAGAGTAAAAACAGAAGAAATGGTGAAGATGGCTATTAGCTACGACCTATGGCTACGATCCCGACTATGTGAGCAAACATCTCTGCGTCTCCATCTTTATATCCGAGGGGGCACCGAGACAAGCAAGGAAAGAGATATGAGAAAATGTGCTACAGAATTCACATGAGAAACCACAGGCTGTTCTGTAATGGCAGGGTTAAAAGAGGCCAAAACAATTCTGAGAGAAATCCTAGGCCAGAATTTTAAAGACAATTTAATCAAAATATATTCCAACAAAGGACAAAGGGCCCTATTACATGGGTTAACAACGGTTATCCTTTAACCACTCACCCTTTATAAAAATATTACCCTGCCTTATTTACTATGTAAATAAAACCATACACTGTATGGCACATACAGTGTATGGTTTTATTTACATAGTTTTATAATGTCAAGTATGTGTGTGCTTAACACACACCAACTGTAATTTGCACTGTGGGAAAAAACAGCTATAAAGCAGCTCAGCTGTAGTCATTATCCTGTGGTTCATTTATGCACATTGATTTTGGGCCCATTTATGACTGCAGTGAAACTATATCTTGTATCTATTTTTGGGGTTTTATTTCATTTTATTCTATTAAAATTGTTCCTACTTTTTCACTGCATTGCCTACTCACCTGGGGCAGTGCTCGAGTGTCAGATGATGAGTCCTGTGAAGCAAAAACCAAATTAATGATTAGAAAAAATGGAAAACAAAACTAACAGCACTATGACATTATGATGGAGAAAATGTTCCCATTTAAAATACATAGGCCTAACTAGGAAAAATTTAAACAAAGCAAAACAGCACTATGGAATATTTCACTTTCAATGTGGTGAATTTCTTTCGTGTAATTGAAAAGAAAATATTTGAAATAAAATTGGAGTGAACCCCTACATTTAGCAGTATAATGAGGTATGTTTACTAGTACCTTTGTTCCAAATCCAAATAATGCAGTGGGCAGAATCCTCCTTATTCTCAAAGTCTAGAGAAGAAAGAAAAAAAAACATGAATGTTCTGACATCTTTTCAGTCCCCCTACAGTAAAAGAGCATGTGCAATAATACAAACAAAGGCCAATTAGGATTCACCTCCACACTAGTGTTAGTGGTCAGAGTACTGTAGTTTTACATCACATGTTGAATTGACTTAAATTTGAATGTAACCTGACCTTAATCCCTGTTTTACATACCATAGTCCCTTTCTTCAGTGCCTCCGTTGGCTGGCTTTTCACCTCGCAGCTGGCATCAGCATCAGTATACCAAATAGACTGCGGAGAAGTTGGCGTATTAGCTCTTTAAACTAGTTTGACTTTGGGGGTTATACCCCACATGATGGCTTCAAAAATGCCTCACTTTGAGTACGGCACACAATCACAATCAAGCTTTTATGTGGCTGTAAATTGATGCTTTACACACTGATCTGGGGTATCCGATTTATTACGTTTGATTTCACTGTTGTGATCATTTCCTAATGGCTCAAAGATCACCACAATGAGCCTTTTATTATTCATTTTTGCTAGTATCCAAACGTCCTCAATCTAGGAATAATGAGATTAGATACTTTGTTGGCTCATGTCAAGACACTGATGACTACCTCCACGAACCGTGCTCCATGAAGAACAACCAACCATTGTTTTCTGGTTTGGGTTTGCACGTCACTTGCTTCTCCCTCGACAGATGCTTCTGTTTCTCTGGCTAAACAGCATTTTTTAAAGTGTTACTTAAGACTACGGGCAGTTCCAGTAAACAATGGTTTCATTTAGTCTTGTATTAAGTACTTGAAAGCAATACTTGAGTAAAAGTACAAGTATCTTACCAGAAAATGACTTTGGTAGAAGTTAAAGTGCCCTTTTAGAAAATTACTTGAGTAAAAGTCTTAAAGTATCTGATATTTACTGTACTTAAGTATCAAAAGTAATTGTCTGATATTAAATGTAATGTGTTTGATTAAGAACTTTATGGCCAAAAGTGTTTAACGTTATCTTCATCCCCACTGTCATAGGGGTGGTCATTGTCTGTTACCATGGCAGCAGAGCCTGCAACAGGTGCTTCCATGACACTATCAGTCCTTACGCTTCCTCCTCTACTTCTTTAGTTTTGGCCTATGTTTTTTTTATTTTTACTTTGCCGCTTGGCAACAAACAGGCATTAGGTCACAAACTGGAATGGAGGGTGCATTATCTTGGCAATTTAGGAGCAATGATTCCCCAAACCTGCTTTTTTCCAGTGTAACAAATTTTCTGATTTTATTTTGTAGTAACGAGTAACTAAGATGCTGAGGGGAAATGTAGTGGAGTAAAAGTATACATTTTATTTAGGAAATGTAGTGGAGTAAAATTAAAAGTTTCCGGAAATATAAATAACGAAGTAAAGTACAGATACGTGAAAATTCTACTTAAGTACAGTAACGAAGTATTTGTACTTTGTTAATGTCAACACTGGTTTCATCATAATGTATTTACCGTCTTACATGTCTCTCTATGGTGCTGTCATCCACACTGTCAGAGCTGGAGGAGTGCTCACTATGAATAGCTTGGTGTTCCTGATAAGAAATGGATTGGAGGGGGGGGGGGGGGAATTGAAGAGCAGTTGTGTCTTACAATGTAAAAGAAATAAAATAAAAAACAGATAGTTAAGTATTGACATCCAAGGAGTTAATATACGGTGATCTAAGTATTGTTGCTGGCATCTCCTGACTATGAAACGCTCATGTGATGAACATCGGGAGGTATGCTGTCAAAGGTCGAAGATAAGACATCAACAGTCGAGTCAACATGGTCTGTGATTAATGCCCCATGCATCTAGGTCACCTTGGAGATCATTTTAACTTCTCCATTCCTTCCAAACAACACCGTAACCCTAAACCGTACCTACGTCTTGAATGAGCAAACTGCAGTCTTTCTGACGTGCCTCATCTGGCTTCAAAGAACTGAAAACTAGAATGCCATGAAACATTAGATCACAAAGCTGATTATCGACTGTCTCCGGTAAATCAGGTTATCTAAGCAAATACAAAATCTTAAAGCGGAACTCTCGCCAAAATGCAACCTAGGATCTTTTTGTGAATGTACCAGAGTCAAACTTTTGTTTAAAAGCATAATTAGGACGGAAGCGCCACTTTTAAGATTGACCGTATTTTCGTTTTCAGTCAAATGGCCTTTTGAATGGGAGTGCTAGGGGCACTACTATGATCTCATCAAAATCGCTATTTTTTAAAACACTAAGAAGGCTCGACACAACATGACACTTTCCTCAAAGTATCACCAGGGGCTCTACACATGAACTCAGCATTGAGAACATTGTTTGTGTACACAAACTCTTTTTGACTGGCAAGATGGCGGCGAGCGGAAAAACCAACTGCTAAAGTGAGTTGTTCAAAACCTTTTTTAGTAAACTCTGTGTACAAACAATGTTCTCAATGCTGAGTTCATGTGTAGAGCCCCTGGTGATACTTCGAGGAAGGTTTCACGTTGTGTCGATCCTTCTTAGTGTTTTAAAAATAGCGATACGCTTTAAGATGACAAAGTTAGAAGTTCATCTTGTGTAAACTACCTGTGTGTGAGATCTAAATGAGTTTACTTTCTGCATCATCCCTTTGAACACGCCAGGGTTCTAAAATAAACACAACAATTACACAAATTATAGATCAGTGTTTCTAAATTGGGGGTGTGTATACCGCTAGGGTTTCTGTGGAGTACTGCAGGGGGTTTAGTAAATCAGACACTGATGTTGCAGCGCTGTAAATAAAGCTAGGCATTTGTTTTCAACCCAAACTGTTTTTGTGCTGTTCAGGGGATACGTCGATGAAAAAAGGGGGTACATGATTTTAAAAAATGATTGAGAACCACTGTTGTACATGATACAGCAGAAGCTGTAAAAATCTCACTATTCCTGAGTAGGTAATATTCAGGAGGTGGACAAAATTAACAGGAAAGGAAAAAGACTCAAAGACAAAGTTGGGATCACTCTGAAGACTCAAATTGCTATCTTTGGCACCACCTGGTGGTAGTAGCAAGAATAACACTGGCAGAGGGCCGTGCGCACTGCTACTTTCTACATGGTGGGGGACTACTGAGAAAACAAGCATTTTATCAGAGTCATGTGTGTGCGGTTATAAAATATGATTCTGATTATTTATAAAAGCAGCACAAACTCTTGCTTTAAAGACTCCATATTAGGTAGTTGACATGTATAAAATGTTAACATGTTACTTTATGCTTAACACCTACATGATCAGCTAGAAAAAGGCTTCATGGGGTCTGCTCAATTGTACAGATCTACCTGCTTCTCTGGCACGCTGTTACTGTCTGCTAAGCTCCCAGTGCTGGAGGAAAGGTCAGTGTGTAGAGGCTGCTTATCCTGGGAAGACCGGGTACAAGGAAAACAAAAACAAACCGAGGATGTGAAGAAGTTGGTTAAAAGCAAGCACAGTCAATAAGAATTTTCTCTCTACCAAACACCCATTTAGTGTCCTCATCGGTGTTATAACTGGTACCTGTGGCTGTGAGGATTTGAATGGGTTGACTTTCTGCATCATTGCTGCAATCATCGATGGATTCTAAAAGACACATACATTCATTGGACAGTTGAAGTCCAAGTGTGCCATATGAACAAGTGCATGTCAATTTAGATCCATGGACTATGTACAGTAGAGCTGACCATGTTTACCTGTTTGCCTTGAAGTTCTTTTCCCTTCTCTGGTGGATTGGCAGCATCATTTTGAGGATCGCTCTTTGGCACCAGGAACATAAAAACAAGATGCTCCAATTTTCTGAACTACTGTGTGAACTTTAATTCCTTCATATCAAGTTGTATATTTGCATCCCATTCTAAAATGATTTGCGAATAATCTCATGTTAAAATGTACAAAGAAGATACCTGTGCTGAAGGCTTGAACGGGTTGACTTTCTGCATCACCCCTTTTAACATACCCGGGTTCTGAAACACAACCATGCAAGGTTATCCTCCTGCATGTCAAATATATTGCATATACAGACTCAAAATGGAAAGGGCCCATAACTAAGGAAATTGTTTACTACTCCATCTTTTTATGTCTAACTAATTCACATTTACAGTACGTAGAGGAGTTACATCTGAGCTTCTTTTTTTTTTTAGGTACTTGTCTCCAATTCTTCCCCATTTCAGAAATTTCCTTTAGTTTGTGTTTAAAATTAAGGGAATTACTGTATAATGTGAATTTGATGGCCTTGTAAACCAGGATCTATACTTAAAGCTATTCTTAGTGAGGGGAAATGATCATCTTTCACTTACCTGATTAGTGTCTGAAACACGTCCCTGTTCCAGTGACTCTGAAGATGCAGCTTTAAAGACCTGCGTGAGAAAACCAGCTAAGTGGACGCCTTATTGTCTGACATAGATCATCCATTAGCATTACAACTGTAACATGCACACAATGCTGTGGTTACCTGGTGGGTAGACTTGAATGGGTTGACGTTCTGCATGACCCCTCTGAACACACCAAGATTCTGAAATACAAGTTATCAAACATTTCATAAATTGATGCACGCCCTCTCGTCCTGTTCATTTACCATGTAGCTGTACTGTATTTAAAAAGGTCCCATGACATGCTGCTTTTTGTATGCTTTTATATAGACCTTAGTGGTCCCCTAATACTGTAGCTGAAGTCTCTTTTATATAGACCTTAGTGGTCCCCTAATACTGTATCTGAAGTCTCTTTACCAAAATTCAGCCTTGGTGCAGAATTACAGCCATCAGAGCCAGTCCCACACTGAGCTTTCCTTAGGATGTGCCATTTCTGTGTCTGTAGCTATTGAGGAGGAGGGGGGGGGGCAAGGTGGAGGGGGGGGGGGTGTGGCCATGACCAACTGCCACTTTGCTCATTTGAAAGCCATGATGCCTCTCTCTCATGGCTGGGCCAAATTCTCTGGGTGGGTAAAGCAGAGAAAGGGGAGGTAACCTTGCTCCTTATGACCTCATAAGGAGAAAGATTCCAGATCGGCCCATCTGAGCTTTCATTTTCTCAAAGGCAGAGCAGGATACCCAGAGCTCGGTTTACACCTATCGCCATTTCTAGCCACTAGGGGACCATAGGCAGGCTGGGGGAACTCATATTAATGTTATAAAACCTCAAAGTGAAATTTACATGCCATGGGACCTTTAAGGACGCTACAGCTGGGATACTGACTGATCACCTGGTGTGAGGTGCAAATGGAGTGACAAATGACAAGAACATAACTAAATGGACAATTTTGATGCTTAATTTTTAAAACACAAATGCCTCAGGCTTTTGTTAGGTAACACAGAGCTGATTTCAATAAACAAAACATACTTTCACTGTATACCAAGTCATTTTCCACGACCAGGCTGTTCACCCACATGTCCTGTACAAATACACAGAAACCCTCACTGCATAATTCTTGTTGTCAATTGAACTAGTTAAGTCTTCAACTAATTCCAATACGGCCATAGAAGTTGCTCAATTTGTTCTGAACCCATACTGAGTGTCCATCAACAGCTGATCCTTTTAAATGAAATCGTCCAACCGTACAAAAAAAAAAAGTATTTCTGGAAAGTAAGAAACTGGCCTACAGTATAATTAGTAAAAATATGTTTGTCCCCTCTTTTGTTAATGGGATCACTTGAACAATTTTCATTTGACTTGGAAAAGAGCCCATTTTTAATGTATAGGTTAGAGGGTCTTGATTAGAGTCATGTCTATACCATTCCAATCCGTGGATTTTTTACTCTTTAACTTGTTAACAGTTAACTAGTTTGGGTCCCACACTAACGGAGGAATTATTAAACCCCTCAACCACCTCATTCATATTAGGGATCGTCATACCTTTGTCAGTGAAATGATCAGTGTAGCTAGTGTTAGTTGTTCTATTTCTAATAATTTTATTTCATATATTCCACTTACCCTTTGTGTTGTTTTTGTCCATTTCAAATAGTGTATTATAATAGTTTTCTTACATTTCCTAATAATATCAGTTAATTTATTTTTTATATCTTTTACATTTAGTTTCTGTATCTTTACTTCTATATTTTATAAATTCTCTATATAGGGTATTTTTTTTCTTGCAGGCATTTAGCAATCCCTTTGTGATCCAGGGCCTATCTAGAGAATTTGATTTCTTCCTGTATTGTTTCACTGGACAGTTTTTATCATACAATGTCATGAATATATTTTAAAAAGAATCATGGGCTTTATAGGTTTCAACAAAAACATTTTCCAGTCTTGCGATATAAATTACTTTACTTTTTTTTTTTTACTAACTTTTAAATGCATTTATACACAGCTGACAATATTTATTTTTTTCCATATAAATTTCAATGGTAATACATTTACAGACATCATCAATAACAGTTGTCAGGCTATCACCGTATATTTTAATCTTCTGTCGACATAGCCACTCCCCATCCTTTTTTCCCCCCCATTCACTCTATTCATTTAGTTTAAATCATAAACTATCCAACTCGAAGTCCACCCCTTTCTCCAAGCTAACCCAAGTTTCAGAGATAGCTATTACATTACATGGTGTGGTGAACTGACTCAAATATTCTCTGATATTATGAACGTTTGCATAAATACTTGTGCAATTGAAGTGTATAACTGATAAAAGATGATCTAGTTTGATATCATTATTGAACTGGTCTTCAGTATAGTAACTGTAGTTGTTATTCACATTCTTAAAGAAATTCCTATTCGGGTTAACATCTCTCACTCTCTCACTCTCTCACACACACACACACACACACACACACACACACACACACACACACACACACACCATTCAGTTTTATGACTACTTTACAATTTGCTGTCCATTGATACATACAGTGATGGCACATCAGTTATATTTGAGTTCTTCTCACCTGTGGGAGTCTGCTTCCTGTGACTCTGAGGAAGGAGCTTTGCCGACTGTAGAGAGGGCCTGAATTAAGATCACAAGTTTATTAATATTTTACAACAACACTCAACAATTACTGTTTAACGTTGACATGTCTTCTTGTGCGCTAGACTTGAATGGGTTGACCTTCTGCCTAACTCCTATAACCCCCGTCTTCTGATGTTTATACAAACACAGATTATGACAAAATAAACATCAATGAACTAGCAAAAAAAAAAAAAAAAAAAAACAGGTCGAGTCAATCGTGTACAAATGGGAGAAAAGATATTACAAATGTGGGACTCACCTTGGTCTTTGGGTTAGGCTGGCTTGTGACCTCAGTGTTCCTGCTTCCTGTCTATTGGGCTGTACTCTGTGGGGTTGTTTAGATCCTGGTGATGAATAAATGACTCAGTTAAAGCAACAAACGCATGTTAAACAAAATATCCCAATTATTCCACCACACATTTTCCATACGCCCTGGCTGGGTCTAGGTGGGACAACTGGAGTTGGGGCTGTTGAGCCTTTATATATTCTGAATATGCATGGTGAAATACATGGCATTTTAAATATTAGGACGTGATGAGTGAAAAAAACGTGGCTCCAACTAAATACAAGCTATGACAGCCACATAAAAGACCTTTCTTTTTAGCATAATAGTACATTTGTACTCATAAGCTGCCAAGGTCGTTGTTGCCCTCTTTTCTCTGGACAGATCCACAAACCAAAGTCCATTCAAATGTGGGTTATTTAATGTACTACTATGCATAACTGGCCAAACAAAACTCGTCAAGTATGAGTTGAATGCTGTTGTGACAACTTAGGTTTTACTGACAAAATCGGTTATATCATACCCATCATACAGCGATTTCTGTCAGTAGTATGTATTTTAACTCATTGACTGCTAGCGCCCACCCATTACTTGAAAAAGCCTGAGGGAAATCTGAGCAAGCTAAACAAAAAAAGTTACGATGTATTGGTGCAAGTGATGATATGGATTGAAAAGTCTTGAAGTCGCTTTTATACAACGTGTAAGATAGCGAAAAGGTAGCAACCCATTAAACTGGCACAACTTTGAATAGCTTGTGGTGCTCTCACACAAAAGAACGTCATATGCGCTTACAGACGGCATCGTACAGAGGAATGGTTGACAAAACAAACCGCTGGCAACAGCACAATGGACCGAGCAGGGTGCCTACCTCAGTGTTGCGACAGAAAAACAAACAACCGCAACAACAGAAGGGTTAAGCGAGTTCAAAAGTTGTGCAACAAGATCCTTCATTTCTCCTTCAGAGACGTCAAACCGATTTGGCAAAAACTTCGGCAGACCAGAATGTGCCTGCTCCGATTTCAGAGAAAGTTCCAGTTTAAAAGGCGAACAATGTGCTCCATACCCTAAAGTTGTGAATAGTTAGAGACAAGTTAGCGTATGTCCATGTGTTCATTTAGATCGCCTGTTAACTGCACATGGGCGTGGCATATTGACTCCAGGACCTAAAAAAATAATATCGCAGCTTTCAAAAATCGAATTTTCAGAAAATTGAAAAATTCAAACCACAAAAACAGACTTACTGTTTAAAAGGGTAAAATAACATAATACTATAAATTCAGCAGTAGTATCTTAATGAAATATGCAGATGCTCAATATTCAGCTCTTATTTGCTTTCATAAAAAAAGTCTTAAACAGGGCACGTTGGCGAACAGTCTTTATTCAAAGATTCATTGTTACACTAAAATATCTGAATATATACATTTTACAGATACATTCTGTTCAGGTTAAAATAATGCAGGAAGATGCACTGACAGTGTGACATCCAACAACATAAAAGGCAGAAAGTGTTATCCAGTAAGACCAGAAGTGGTCACTAAAACGTTGAATGTTAAAACATACAATAATCTTTCTGTATTCACAACATATTAGCATATGACTAGTTTGAAAATAGAATATTATAAAGGTTTAAATCATTCATGCACAGTGTATGGGTAAGACCAAGAGTGTTTTGTATGGAGAATATATGAGGATTGAGGAGGGATAAAATGGATTCTGCATGAAGATAAAACATGCGCATATTTTTCTATAAACAATTCTGGCAAATACATTATTTTGAGCCATCAATATACATGTGGCTTCAAATGCAGAAATACTTTACAAATAGAGCTGCAACCAAAAACTGTAGTCCAAAGTGTTTGTAACTGATGCACCAGCAACCAACAGCTTCAACAGTGCAGGCAGGGTCAGACTTTTCTGTTATTATGTCCACCCCCTGCACACCAACATAAAAACAACGATACAAAACATTCTTGCTTATTTAGATGTGTAGTTACTTGGCATTTTAAAGTAAGGCCATAGAGTGATATATTAAAAATAAGTTACCCTATATACAACATTAATTTAATTGTGAATATGTCAATATATCCTTATAAGATGACTTGAGCAGAAACAAAGTCCTGTCCATAAACTAAATACAGTAACTTAATTTAACGAATAAAAACTATCAACATGCCAATTTTAACAGCACATTCAAATGTTACAAACTCCATGAGGCAATGAAAGTGTGACTTTGAGTGTCATTGTAGATTCTCAATTACTGACATTTGTTTGATTATACTAATATCTGATACGGGAATGGGACAATATGATAGGAACTGCTGACAATATAATAGTGTATTACAATAGCCATTTACTTTGTGAATTTATATTCATTTTCTTCATTGAAACTGTGTCCAACTTGTTATTGAACTCATATTCTAGTCTAAGGTGCTCCTGTTTATTATTTGTCTTTCTGTAAATACAGTGGGTGGACAAATTAAACTGAAAATCAGTTCAAACGTAAAATTAAGCCATCTGTGACCACAAAGTTACATTTTGATACACCTTATATTTAAACCTTTTTACCCACCCAACATACAGTGCATACAGTGCTCAAAGATGTGTCTGCTTTCCTGTTATAGTAGTTAAACATCTTATAGAATAATACAAATGCAACAAGAGTAATCTACAGCCTCAAGAGCTACCAGAGTTGAATTAACACCTCTCTGCCAAAACTACAACTATCCTATCAATTGTATAACTTCTTATAACTTCATGAGTCTGCTGTCTTAAGCCAACTGATTTAAAAAATAAAAAAAAATAAAAAGAATCAACCTTATACACCCTTTTAATGTCTAAAACTGCCTATAGTTAACAGCAGGTACTGACCTACGGGGCCCATAAGTTTCTTTAAACAACAGTTCCCTCATTTAGCCAGGAGAGGGGGTTGGTGGTGAATAACTACAGTCAAAGTGGCATTATACAGGATGGTACTCACATGTATCCAGTAGCATCCTGTAGCTCCTCTCTGATAGCATTGAGCTCCACTAGCCCATCATTGAGCACATTTGCCACCTTGTTTATTTGACCCACTACCTCTTTCTTGCAGCCTTTCTTCAACTCTCGGGTGTCCTTGATGAAGTACTTGTCAATGCCTGTGAAGAGTCCTCGGAGCGAGGAGACTGCCGCGTCCGTTAACTCCACCCCCCGCATCACGGGCGAGTCGACTAAGCTGATCATCTGGACGGCCCTGCGGATCTCCCAGTCCTCAGAATAGTGTTGGGTGCCGGTCCTGAGTAAAGGATGGCCGCGGAGTTTGTACAAGCCCTGATTGACAAAGTGGAGGACTTTCCCAATGGTCTGGAGGTGAACATCGAAGTCCTCCAGTACTATCTCCACCTAGGGAAGAAAAGGGAACGACCACAGTCTTCGGTTAAACATTGAAAGAAATCAATAGTAAGTTCAAGCATGAGATTAAACAGTGTGTCAACCCGGGTTGCTGGTGTCAAAGTCAAGCGCTCAATCTTTATTATTTTTTTGGTACGAACTGTTGCCAGTGAACGCACACTGCCATTTTACAACGCAAGCATCGTCTCCTATAGCAGCTTACCTTCTTCCGATCATGCATGTTGTTAACGTTATCCGAGATGGCAGCAGAGGCTGAAGTGATTCCTCCAGCTGCGGCCACACCCACACCAACAGCGGTAACTATAAGAGAGATACCGAAGGTAAAGGGGGACAGAGCCAAACCGGTGATTGCTGTCACTCCACCCACGGCTGTGGCGGTGCCACCAGTGAGGCCGGCGATCTTGGCCTTGTGATGGAACTCGTTGATGTCGTCGGCGATGGCGTGGAGCATGATGACGGACTGCCAGAGGACCTCAGCTCGCTCTGTGAAGATTTTGTTGAAGACACGCAGGCCACGATGAACCTTGTCCGCTAAGATGGTGAATGACCTGGGATTTATTTGGGAGCAAACACAGTTTCAATGCAGACAGGCCATATCACTGAAAACATGAATGTTGTTTGTTTAGGTTGGTGTAGTCTATACCCAAAACATAATATCCCCTATGAACATAATAAATCAGACCCATTTATCAAGTTGCTTGATTAATTCAAATACACAGTATGGTACAAATTCAGCTATGGCTGCAGCTAACAATTACTTCATTATTGATTATTCTGCTGATTATTTTCTTGATTGTTTAGTCTATAAAATGTCCAGATATAGTGACAAGATTTTCTCAGAGCCCAAAGACAAACTGCTTCTTTATCTGACCAATGGTCTAAAACCAAAATGATATTCAGTTCAGTATCACATATGACTAAGAAATGCATACAATCCTCACATTTGAGTAACTAGATCCAGCAAATGTTTGGCATGTATGCTTGAAAAAATGACTGAAACGATTAATCAATTATCAAAATATTTACTGATTACGTTTCTTTTGATCTTCTATTAGATCGACTAATTGTTTCAGCTCTACATTTCCCGCTGCAATCAGTGATCACAACTCTCGAGCAGTTATGTTTAGTGACATTAAACAGACGTACTTGGACTCATCGTCCTTTAGGACTTGGTCCTCATCATCTGATGGCAACTCATCCCATTCTGAAATCCAATCAAGCGACAGGTGTTAATGAAGACATTAAAAGTTTCTTCAATCTGTTAATTTAAAAATAAGTGTGACTGTGACTCACGCTCCACAGTGCCCCACCACTCCATCAAACTGTCAGTGTCCTGTGACAAAAAAAATAAGGTTCACTCCTGAGCAAAACACTACTAGAAAAGGACATTCACTTGCATACACAGGAGATGGATTGTGGTGAAATGGAATATATATATATATATATATATATATATATTTAGCCAGTTATATGACAAACTGACCCCGTCCTGTCCCTCATCCTCCAGACCTGCTATAGCCTGTTCATCCATTTGAGCAGCCAGCCACTCCGCCTGCATGAGGGGAGAGGAAGGGGTGGGGGGATAATGCATAATGCCCATCAATACCAGGCATTATGCAAGACTTCCTTACAGTCTTGTTGGTGAGTATGCTACGTTGCTTAACCAGCCCAGTCACATGTCAAAGGAATGTTACCTATCAGGAATAGAGATGACTAAGCAAACAGTGGAAAACAACATTTCATAATAGTTTCGCCGTTCTCAGTTGAAATCAACATAGTGCACCCTGGATAAATAATGTC
The DNA here is from genome assembly GCA_023566125.1 of Zingel zingel. Lineage (NCBI taxonomy): Eukaryota > Metazoa > Chordata > Actinopteri > Perciformes > Percidae > Zingel > Zingel zingel. Next base: position 18,152,938 of record CM042336.1, on the reverse strand, counting down.
AGATGGTCTTTTGTGCACAAGAATTGTTCAGACAAGAGTTTTTCTATTTAATCTAATACGGACTCTCAGTTTAAGGGTCTTTTCGAGGTCGAGGTGATATATAAATAATCTAAAAATATCAAACCGCTCAATCCACAGAGAAATGCACACAGCCCATCTGTAGACTCCGAGAACACAGATGCGGAGGACCTGGGAACACTGACCAATCAGTGCACACTGGGATTTTTCGGGAAGGGGGTTTTAAGAGATAGGCGCTAAAACTGAGGGTGAATACAGGTATAAAGAAAACTAGATATGTTTTATGAACATTAAAGCATGTAAACATGTTCTAGTAGAAACCCATAATACAAGTATGAACCTGAATATGAGCAAAAGCTTTAGGACAGTTTTTGTTTCGGAAAAAAATGCCATGAAAAGCTCAATTGTACTATTCCTTCCCTCTCTTCAATTGTTGTTGTACATTTCTTGTAAATTCTATTGTATTGTTATACTGTATACTTAACAGTATTTTTTTTATATTTCTTACTGCCCTTTCTGTTTTTATTCTGTATATGTTAAGTGAGTGTTGTACTTTGAGAGCAAAGATTAACCGGAGTCAAATTCCTTGTTTGTTTATGCAAACCTGGCCAATAAAGCTGATTCTGATTATTAGAATTTAACAAGAGTCAGGTTGGTGTTCCTACATCACGAGTTACAGCTCCGTGATGGTTTAGCTAAAAGAAGTAAAAATGTGGGTTATATAAATACCGAACACTAAGTCATTTATTAGGACATTCATGCTAACCGGTTTGCACCAAAGATGAAGGTTATCTAAGGATACAAGACATCCCATTTTGATACTAATCACAGCCAAAATAACTGAGGTTTAATGCCACTCAGTTTTCCACTTTGAAAGGTGCAAGCGTACCTTGGCGGCCTCTGACAGGTAGTCACTTGACGTAGCTCCGGGTGGATCTTCACACTCTTGATACATGGCTTTGCCCTGGCATGACAGACAATAAAAAGTGAGCATGTCATTCTCTTGTTTTTGAAGATCTGACAGCAAAAATCCCTCTTTCCTTATGTGTTTATTAATAAGTTTCACCTTGGGTTTTTTGAAGACTTTAAGTTTAGATGGCTTCTTCTGTTGAAAAGAAAAAAGGAACTTTGAGAATCAAACATTAAATAATGCCAAAGTAAAGCCTTAAAAAGTGACAACATGAGGGGCAAAATTACCGGTTTGCAGGTTTCCACTTCATCTTCTTCCATGTCATACATGACATATTTTCCTGTTTGAGTGAAGTCATCCTGAAAAAAGTCATCCTGAAAAAAAATGTCAAATAAAATCAATACCACAGAAAACAATTAAAATGAAGTATTCTTTTATAATAATGCCCCATTCTTATGTTTTGCCATAAATCAACAATGATCAAGTGAAAACAAATAAAAAATCCAAATGAAGTAAAACTATTTCTTTCATCTCTCATTGCCTTGCAAACGCACATTTTAACATTTTACCTTAGAGCTTCGACGACTCATGTGCAGCAGTTTCATATTTGTTGGTTTTTTCTATTGATGAATGAAAAAAGGCCATTAAGTGAAAACAGGTGACGAAATATTCAATAAAAAAACTGAGTATTAAATCAAAAAGTTACAGGATGGCAGTCTTCCATTCCATATGGATCTTCATCTCCACTCAATTCAGCAGACCTGCGGTGTGTTTTCTGAAAGTGCTCCTCGTCCATGGAAGCAGCCTTAGAAACAGATTCAAAACAACCGTTATTCTTGGTGAGTCAGGAGTGAAAAGCATGCTGCATAGTAGCCACTGCAAAATAAAATGTCTTCTGTTTCAAAACATCTAAATTACATTTTTTATAAATATTGTTAATAACTACAGTATATTCAAATGGATGGAACATGTCAAAGAATTTATCAAATAATGGCAAAAAGAAGAAAATCATCCTAATAGTGAAATTAGTATTATAACTTACTCAGATGTAGAAAATTGCATCAGAACAAAAGATGGGATGGAGTTGTTCTGTGTTATGGAAGTGTATTTTCTTTAAAATAAAAATAAATGTAATAACTAGTTGTCATATGCAAGCCAGCTATTCCATATCTTTTCCAAAACTGTTACTCTACGCTAACTGAAAAAAAGCACAACTTAAACCACAGAAATAAACCATGTCATCTCTGTAATTCACAGGAAATAATCAGACCATTAACCCTCATATTAGACAATGAGAGAATTCATTATTCATTGTCCTATGACATATGTATTGCTGTTGTTTAAATGTTAACTGAACTGTAGCTGACTGTTACCTGGGACTTCTTACGAGGTGTGTAGCCATGTGCACCCAAAACTTCATCTTGCGATTTCTCCTTAGAAGAAAAAAAAAAATCTAAACGTGATACACTGCTTAGACGTCTTCAAACTATAAATACAATGTATGAGCAAAGCACACACACAGTGACTGTCCAAACTCACTAAATTCAAATGGCTATAATCATACCTTTGAGCTTTTGCGAGGTGTATATCCGTTAGCTCCCTTTGGTTCAGAGAAAAAGTATTAGTGTAACACACATTCATTAATAACATATGCTGGGAAAGGATGAAATATTAAGTACAGTAGATGTGTGATACCTTTTCTACAGTGATGACGTATCCTCTGTGTGGCACAAACCTGATTTTTACCCTCTTTTTTTTCTTCTGGAGAGAGAAAAGATTAGATTGCCCAAATCAATGCATGCCAGATTATTCGCAGTTCTCACTTTAAATGCTCAAATGTCTAAAGTAAGTTATTAAGTTAGTTAAGTAACTGTGCCCTTTTAAACCATGACAACATCCTGGCATTTATGTGCATATTGCTATGGATCATTATTCTAAGTATAACAAAGAGCATACAAATCCATGGCGGTCAACCTCTTCATGCTGGGCTTCCAATCCCCCCTCCTCACCAGTGCTGTCATGCAAAACTGTCCCCTGTAGACAACGAAGACACAGCTTCAGAAAGTGTATCTGTTTACTGTTTAGGGAGACCAACATTTGTCTTTAAGAAACTAAAACGTTGACTTTGGGATTTGAATTAAAGGACAATTCCGGCGCAAAATGAACCTAGGGGTTAATACATATGTGTACTGTGTCAAGCGTTCTCTGGGACATGTTTTCATAGTAATTGAATGTGTATCTAGCTTCAGTGCGAACCGGTGATTAGCTTGCAACGCTTGTATTCTGAGCACTTGGAAAGTAAAAACAAAATCACTATTTTATACCACTAACAAGGCTCAAAATAGCACAACACTTCAACAGTAGCATAATGAGGGTCCCTATATGTAAACCGAAGCACTGAGAACATTGTAAGTGTACAGACCGTTTATTAAAAATATAGTTTAGAAAGACAGTAGCTCCCAAGACGGCCGCCGCCTGTATACGAGAACGCTACTGTCTTTCTTTTACTTTCAAAGTCGCAAATACAAGCGTTGCAAGCTAATCAACGGTTCACGCTAAAGCTAGCTGAAGCTAGCTGAAGCTAGATACACATTCGATTACTATGAAAACATGTCCCAGAGAACGCTCGACATGGTACACATGTTAATAACCCCTAGGTTCATTTTGTGCCGAAATTGTCCTTTAATGCACCATGTGCCTCCTGCATTATGGGGAGAATTTGAGCTGTTAATGCTCAATATGATGAAAAATACTGCTTTGAAACCTTTTTAAAAATGATCCACGTAGTTTGGTAAACACTTGGCAGACTGCAGCTACTTTACCTCTGACCATCGGCGTATGATGGAGTTTTTTTTGCCGACTTTTTTCTCATTAATGTCATCGTCCTGTTGTGGAATGACAAATAAAACATCATCAAAACTGCAGCATAGATGTAAGAAGTCACTTGTACTCAAGCGACTTTTAGACCCACTATAGGATGGCTGGAATGGATTTAAACTTCCATGGCAGATTCAGAAGAAGATTTTTAGGAAAACCTAAATCAATGTCCTTCAGCACACACGTGTACTTCGAATAATTCACCTTTGATTCCCGACGTAAATGTCCGTCCGTGTGCTTTCCCTCTGGCACGGAAGAAGCAATGGATGCTCTTCTTAGCAGCTGACTGACTTTGGTCTTCAAAGGTTTCTTCTGTTGACAAAAGATGAAACATTATTAAACCACCACTGGTTTATTAATACTAATCATAAATACAGAAACAAGAGAACATACCTTATAGTCCATCCCATTCTGCTCCTCATCTTCATTCTCTTGCGCAGACATGTGTAGGTCGGAAAAATACTCCTGAAAAACAGAAGCAATAACTTTTAAACATCACTATAAAACACACTGGTGTGTTCAGATGGAATGTAACAATAGTTTTTGTCTTGATTTATTTGAGCAGATTTTACTTCTGGATCAAGTGTTTAATTGGCTTTCAAGTTTTAATATTGTAGTGTACAGTATCGAATCGAGGTCAGAGACTGTAGGACAATCGAATGTAGGATATTAGATTATATAGACTTTATTGATCCCAAATTGGGAAATTCCATTAAGACTAGGCTTACTGGCACATGCTTACACAATTTATATTTGATTCCAGCCACCCTGATTGTTACCTTTGATGATTTACGAGAGGTGGGAAGTGACTTGCTCCTCTCATCCTTTGTGTCATCAGGAAACTTCTGCAAGCAGAAAATCCTTACCATTATGAAGATGAACATGCAAACCCAATCAGTGCAGTGAAAACGTGATTTTGCATTGCTTCACTTACATTTGACCCTCTTCTGGAAAGCATGGACAATCTAAACTTTCTGTCCTTTTTCTGTAAAACAATAAATAAATGCTTAACTGTATACTTGATCACAAACACAGAATGTCTAAGAGTGACTGATGAGTGAGACTGTCAGATAGTACCTTGCCGTGACTCTCAGAGTCATCCTGATCCTCGCCACTTCCCCCATCAGAGTCTGCCTTTGTCTAAGAGAAAAATTTGTCTTTTTTAGCGTCTACTTTTTGCTAACAAACAAACAATGCCAACTAGAGAAATAACTTGTCTCTTACTTTCATTGATTCTCGTCGCAGTCTTAATGTTCCAGACTTGGAGAAAAAAAAGAAGAGAAAAACGCACTTTAGTAGCTGAAACGTGTTTGACAGAACATTCATTTTGCATAGAGAAGGTTGCTGAGATTTCCAGGTAGCATCACAACATATTTAGAAAGAATGTGATGAAAGAATTGCAGTTGAATTTTGAACATGTTTTCTTACTGGTTTGAAGTCAGGGTTAAATTGAGGGCTGTCTTCAGGCCAGTCTTCAACACACTTTTCCTGTTTTGGGATTTTAGTAAAAGCAACATTTATACTGTAAAGACAAAAAGATAACTATCCAGAACGCAATATGTACACGTTTGCCATGTCCATCCATCCAAAAAAAATAATTTTTTTCCCCATAGGAGATATACTGGCTTGTTTTTTCTCTAATACCACAATCAAGACAATCCCTCTTGTATGACACATATGTCAACTATTCAATCAATCAGATTGAATTCACATCACAATTGAATGATGAATGACCTCAGCAAATGGGCCTTCCACTACTAAAGCTTGGAGAACAGAAACACGTGTACCATCCAATGTGTTCATATTACTGGGTGGGCTTTTAATCTTTCAATCATATTTCTTTCACTTTCTTGAAGTGACTTTTCCCCTAATAAATGTGTTAATAGCAACTAAACATTTAGTAATTAATATTGAAAATCACTTAATTTAAAACTCACCTGTCCAATAAACAAGATGTCTTCAAAGACGAGATAGTTCTCAGATTCAATCGGTTTACTTTCCTGTTAAAAAAAATAAAAATAAAAGATATATTTGAAACATGCCCACAGAAAGATGATGTTCCATCCTCAAACTACCTATGTATGACCTTTTACATTGTTCCTCATCGATATTTGGACCAATATCTGAGAAAACTTTGTTAGCCAAGCAAATAAGGGCAGCTGATTAAGTCAAATCTAAACAGCATGCGTACCAGAGTTGTTGTTTTGTGTTGAATAACTGGTTTTGGGACTGGTCTGAAGGCTGGTTTGGGAGCGATTTTTGGTACAGTTGCTTCAGGTTCAACCTAAACAAAGTCCAAAAGAGGCAAAGACAGCAATTAAAAGCATAGCAGTTGTAGTAGCAAAGAGTTAAAGCAGAGATGTAAAAACATTATGCTAAACTGTGCTCTTTGCATACAGAGTTTGCGGGCGTGGGTGGAGGTGGCCTTTCTGGTTTTGGTGGCTTTCCTGGCATGGGCAGCTTTTGTGGCCTTAGTGGTCTAGTTCGAGGAAGTGGCTTTGGCGGACGTTTGAAGGTTGACACCTGTAAGTTTGATTATTAATAAAAAATAAAAAGGTATGAAGTGCATGTCGTGTAAATCAGAATGTCTTTGAGCCATTTGTCAGCAAGATGCATCCTACAGTACAGTGGGACCCTCAACAATGCACGTGTTAACATTTAATATGGATTTTATAGTTGTCCAAATATCAAATGACACTTGTTACATACATGAGTCATGTCAGCTGGAGATTGTCTGGTTGACATGGACATATTCCTGGCCCGACTGAAGGGACTCTGCTGAAAAATATCAGACTCTGTTCCCTGAGGATTCGTCAAGAAAATATCATGTGGCCTGTCGGAAGACTTTGGTCGGACGCCTGCATGAGATTCTGATGGCGTTGCCTTGGAGAGATCTGGTGACGAAAGCATGTCCAACTTCATTTCTGACGGGCTGTTGAGCGAAGGTGTAGAGTATGTGGCCTTAAAGGCTGTATTGCTGTAGGTTATCCCAAATATATCCCTGTCATTAGTGTTCGAGGGAAAAGGTTGGAAGATGTCTGGAGTCCCAGGTAAAACATCTTGGAAAGGGTCATATTGTCTTGAGGGAGTAGTACCGAACGGGTCATCCAAGCTGGAAAGGTCTTGGAATAAATCTCTTGCGATTGGGCTTGGGAATGGGTCGACTGTATTTGTAGATGAAGATGAAAATACATCCAGATTTTCCTTCCAAAAAGACATGCCAAAAAGGTCCTCTTTGGTAGAGGGATCTTGTTCGTTTTCCCCGATGTTAAAGAGTTCTCCACTTTTAGTGGGAACTGTTTGAAACAAATCTACTTCTTTCGTCATTGCAGTATATGATGGGTTCGTCATCATTGGCCGTGGAGACGGGAACAGATTATCCTCCATGTTTGATGGAGATTTGAATGGGTCTACAAAAGTACTGGAAGATTTATCAAAGGGGTTTATCTCTGTAGTGCGTTCAGTGTGAAGTAACTTCTCTCCTTTAGCAGCCTGGCTGACACCTTCATCATTAAACAGGTCAGAGCTTTTTAAATGCAAGGTTTTTGAGAGGTTCTGTGTTTGAGCAGGGATTGGCTTAAATAAATCTGGTGAGTTCAGGGATACGTCATAAAAACGGCCATTGGCAGATACGTTTTGGGCCAATGTTGATGTCAGGAAACTGCTTTGCATGCCACTGGGAGTAAGGGTCTGGAATAGGTCCTTTGGATGTTCAGAAAATTCAGCTCCATTTTCCACAGTCTTCATTTCAGGCTGAAGATTGCGAGGCGAACTCTGAAATTCAGGTGGAGGGGTAAAAATGGCATCAAGGTTGACTTCTTTTGAAGTTTCTCTCCCTACGTCGTCCATTACATGACCGTTGCTGCCAGGTTCCTGATGGAAAGAATACAGGGTCTTTAGGGACATGCTCAATGAAAATAACATTACTTGGGTAATTCTGTGATCTGGTTTTAATAACACAACTACTTATATGTGCCAAATAATATTTATAAAAAAGGGTTAACTCTGGCCAACGCCCAGTGATTCCATTCTGATAAACAAAGAAAGGGAAATGAGACAGAAGAGGTGTTAGATTACACTTGGACTGTTGACAGGAAGCTCAAAACTGAGGAATTAAAAAGAACTTCCTGCCCTCCATTCTGAAAGAATGGAGACAGAATGACACAGCAGAACATGTTGAAGGATTTTTGCGGGGAGGCATAAGCAAGATATTAAATGAACTTATTGCCTCAAGGACTGCTCAAGACAAAATGGTATCTCTTTTAAAATAAAGGAAGGCACAAACAAAACTATGTATAACAAAGGCTCTCAGATATGATCTTTTTTTCTTCCCCATTGGTTAATTTCATTCAGCACATCAAAACAAACCCTAAACTCACTTCCATCCCTTTCACATGCCGACACATAAGAAAACTTTAGCACACAATCTGGTTATACAGAAACACGCCAACCTAGACATATAACAATAACAGTTTGTCAGATTGTTCTTCAAATAACAAGAGACAGGGTGTGAATTAGAGATGCACAGATTGCAACTTTCTAGGCCGATTCCGATTTTCTTTGAGTTAGGCCAGCCGATTCCGATTTCATTTTTTCTAACCACTTTACAGCACACACAAATATTTATTTTGCACATAGAACATATAACAGATAATGGATCACTATAAAATAGAACTATATAAATTACTCCTGGTGTGGGAAATTCACACACATCTAAAATGCAATGTTAGAACCATTTCCTTCTTTTCACATCCAATATCCAAAAAAAAAAAAAAAAAAAAGTGATTTTGGTTTTTGGTGTCGTCCCTCCACGCCCTACTTTTTCCTTGCAGGTGTTGCATATTGCAAACTTGCGTGCGTCCTTGAGAACTGTAACTCGTATAACTTATGTTGTCAGTTAATTGTAGCATTGACCGGCATGAAATCGCCACGTCGGACTGACCTGCCGGTCGCCGGTCATGGCCGAGCATGTGAAAACCGGCCCATTCCGGTCACCAGTCGGTCTATCGGTGCATCTCTAATGTGAATTTAACCTGTGCCACAGCAGGAAGATGATGATTTTCCCCTGTCATTAACCCTAACAAAACATATTTATGGAGGGAAGCGTGGGAAGACATGTCATGCTTTTAAGGCATTCTGATTTGCTGTGATAGGAAAGCCATGTGTTCCTTGTCAGAAGAGTAAACAAAACAGTCTCTGACCTGTTTGTTTCGAGACTGGTTCACAGATGATCCACTGGAGTCAGAGGTTGATGAAACAAGAGACTTAGAGGGAAAGAGATAAAGACAAATACATTATCATAAGGAAGCTAACTTAAATGGCCCTAAAAAATAGTTACCCAGGATTGTAGAAAAGGATTGTAGAAAGAGAAGTCAAATGTACTCTCTTACTGTATTTAGGCTGGGTGGGTGCATGTTTGAGATATAAAAAACAAAGTGGATGGATGTGACAGTTTGTAATTGTTGTTCTGCAAGTGTGTGTGTGTGTGTGTGTGTGTGTGTGTGTGTGTGTGGCCACTCACCTGGTATTGATTATGGAAAGGGCTTTTAGAAACTTTCTTTAGCAAAGTTTGTAGCGTCCCAATACTCTGAAAAGACGATGTTAAGAAAAGACACATCATCATCAGCTACCTACTTTTTACTGTTGTGAGTGAGCTTACCGGTCCTAAACAAAAAAAAAAAAATCTGTTTTGTTCATCTTGTACCTTAGGGAAAGAAATATCACAAATATATAAAAAGAAACTAAGAAAAAATAAGTAAAATATGGTTGGATACCTGAAATATTAATGAGACTGGCTGGATACCACGCTAAAAAGGATAAACAGAGCTCCAATTCCAGTATGCAGGTACTTATGTTTAAAGAAAATATTATACTTATTGCCTAATGCTGCAGTAAATCACTAATTAAGATATTGTCTGATCGTTCCCATCTTCAGAGTTCTTAGTCGCCTACAGAAAATAGCCTACGTTATTTTGAGATATTGGTTGTAATCAGGGTTCAAAATTAACTTTTTTGTCCTTCAGCGAAATGGATAGTGAATGTTGACATTTTAACAGACACTCAATAGATTGCCATTGTATTTTTGGCTGGTGAGTGAAGCAAATCATCACCCAATTGCATATTTTACCAGCATTTGGCAAGTAGATGGTGCTAATTTTGAACCCTGGTTGTAATCCTTTTTGTGAGACTATACTGCAAAGGGTACCCGTTTTATTATTTTTTTTTTTTTAACTAGTCAACATACATGAAGTAGTTAGCTATAGCATCTACATTAAAGTCAAACTTAACATGTTCACTCAAAAGGTTCTACAGAGTGAGAACACTGATGCTTTTCCATTAAATAAGATGTTCAATTATGGAATTATATTTGTAATTGAGAATATATACATTTTGTTGTGTCTGTAGTCTGACAAGAAAGCACAAAAGCCACATGATGAGGTCAAACCAGTGTGACGAGATGAGAGCATATTCTTTCTGCTCTGCATTGTTAAATCACAGGCGTGACAGTGCAGAAGATATTCAGCTATATAATCAGGGACGTCGTTAGGTCTATTTTAGGGGGTTGAAGCTAGGTATCCGAAGCTCTCTATTCTTTACCATTAATATAGCCTGCTATCTCTATAGTATTAAAACAATATCAGTCCCTAAATACCATAGTGTCACTGTTAATGCTATTGTACCAGTATATCCTTCGAGACAGAGAGAGAGAGAGAGAGAGAGAGAGAGAGAGACCAAGGCATAGCCTAAACTAAAGTATTTCATGTGCTTGATTCTGACCAACTTAACTTTCTGCATTCCTTTGCTGTAATAAATTAAATAAGTATGTAGATATTGCCTAAATGTAGACTAGGCTATATATGAGCATACATACATACATACATAAACTTTTATTCATCTCGCCATCAGGTTATTACATTCAGACACACTTTAAATCCTTGTCAACCATATTGCAGCGAGCTAGTTCAGCATATCATGCCTGACTGGAGTAGTGTGTTTTTCTTTAGGAGTGGGAAGGGCAGACAGCATGTTTTTGTCATTTGGGCTGCCTTGTTGAGTGCAGCTGCACTGAGAACATTATATTTCACACAATTTAAGCTCTTTTTTTAAAAAATGAAATAGGATTAGTCCAACGAATCGTTCGGTTTGTAATGCGCACCTAACCGAAAGCCTCGTACCGAACGGTTCAATATGAATATGTGTATTGTTACACCCCTAGTAATTAAATAGTCTTATTTTAACCTGCAACTTATCTAATAAAGAGAGGGATTAGGTATGGTATTACTTTACCACACATTTACACGGGCAGATAGATAGCGGTTAAGTCTTAGCGTAAAGAAGAACTCAACAGGAGCACAGTCTGGCCTAAGTAACCCCCCTCCCCCCCCATGCAGCCTTGATGTATCTAAAAGCTAACTTTAGAGTTTGATAGTAAGATTTTGCAAGGGAAAGTTCTGCATAGCCTCGGGGCTAAGCCCCCCCTGTCTTTCAATCCTAGCGACGTCCCTGTATATAATCATGACACTGGATACATGCCAGCCATAGAACTTTGCCAAAAAAATAGTTGTTTTTAGCTGTTTGAGGATAACATGTTAAATATGAAATACGTGAAAGAGGAGGATGGAATTTAGGTTGCAGTGTTTGCTCCCATATTTGAGAATCAAACACTCCCAACACACACGTCCACCATTTAAAACTACATCTTTTCCACCACTGACCCAATTTACAGATACTCACAGGTCGTCTTTCCCCAGCTGCACTTTCTGCTGCACTCCATCCATGGTCGACCGCCCCCACCTCATTCTCCTAATAAACATTTAAATTAATAAAATAAATACGAATAACCATAAAGCCATGTCTCAAACACTTTTGCCAAACAATTTAAAACCAATTATTCTTCTCCTGAAACATTCAAATTAGCTTGCATCAAACGCACACTTTTCAAGAGATAGTTTGAACTCCGGACATACCGTTCCATCTCCTGTCATGATCAATAAAGTTGGTTAAAAATTAAATCCTGAATTAAAACCACATTATTTTCTCTCCGGGCGAGATTTATGGATGATAAACGATGATAACGTTTCTTTTGCAAAATGCGTATTCGTGATTGACACGACTCACTTTGATAATTATCTTACACCTGCTGTCAGCCGCGAGGGATACCTAAACATCCGGTATTAAAGATTTCAAAATAAAAGGCTTTACTCGTGCATGCTCAGTGTCGCTCGCTGAAAACAAATTTGCTGCGATTAAAATGGACCTATTATTTGAGTCATAACATTTATGTTATTTTGCATTATCATGCCATTTTCCTACTCAGAACACTATGGAATCGCTGCACACAATCATTACATTTTTTTCTTCATTTTCTTTAATTTATTTGATGCAAATGTGATCTACAAAATAATTACAGAATTAACAATAGGAATATTACCAAAATCAGGCTACTTAGAACAGCATCACTAGTCAAATTTACAACTTGACAATAATAGAACATAAATTAGCCTGCAGATTTGGGAAGTTTAAAGGGATGATTTTAAGAAGCAAGTGTTTTCGGAGGTTATACCAAGTTTAAATTAAATTTGGTTACTGTCGACTTTTAGCCACCATCCGCCCAAATTTGAAAACTGGAGGTGAGAAGATTAATCTTCCATTATTTTAACATCTTCACGTATGCCTACACTTTAAATAGTAATTCAATTTTTTTGAATTTATACATTTTGCACTACTATTTTGGAAAATTCACATTACTTCCGGTCTCTTTCTTACAGCGTGGGTTTGACACAAGTCGGCACCTTTCCACCTAAAATCTTTTCTCAATGCAAACCGACCGGTTGTCCTCGCCCAGTTTAGGGCGGTGTTGTCCAGCTCTGTTGATGTCCTGAAGCTCTGTGCTGACAGATGAGGAATCTCTGCAGTGTTCTATTTATTGACTGACACTTAGGAGACTGCAGCGATACAAAAGCTTCTTAAGTGTGACTAATAACATAAACGCAAACATTGTATTCCTTAATCCATTCCAGAAATGCAGCCTTAAAACATTTTCTACAGGTATAAAAAACGAGAGAAGCAATAACATCATGTATCCATTTAATGGGCCACATCCAACAATTTGGCAATTTCATCTCACACTTTATCTCTACAATTATGTTTTCCTTATAGGCCTTTACTGAAAGTCTGAGTACACCCTGAAGAAAATGCACTTAAAATTTTTGCTAAAACAAAATGATTGTTCAAGTGGGGATTAGACTCAGCCCATGCAAACAACACTTTGGGTAAAAATGGCTGGAACAACAATGTTGAAAAGTTTTTATCCCAAAATCAGGTTTGTCCTGTTACACCACAGGTGTGGCCTTGGGCATCTGATGTAGATCATTTTAAAATCAAGCTGTGATATAACTGGTAGGGATGTAGGCAAACCTTGGGTCCTGAATAAAAAAAGATTATCATATTGTTACAAAACATACTCTCATGTACGGCAGCTGAACAGTCAGTGAGAGACTGTAGCCTATGAATTTGAAGAAATGGTGTCTGCACAGAAACCTGGCTTTATAGTTAGTTCTAACCCGTTATTATGCATCATACATACTGTGTTCATATATATATATATATATATATATATATATATATATATATATATATATATATATATATATATATATATATATATATATATATATATACATACATATCATTGAATAAGAGCAGTATGCAAACTGTCTTTACAGTTTTTCTGAATTGCTAAAACACAATTACTGAAAATTGCTCCATTTTCTGAAAACATTAAACACAAAACCTCATCTTCAAGCACTATTTACAAAATGAAACTTTCGCCTCAAAACAGTTTTACCTGTGTTCAAAATCAAACACTGCTCTCAAATCATAAACAAAGTGATCAAAATGATATACACTATCAAGCAGTAAACAATATACCAAAACATAGAAACATAAAGTTCTCAGGGAAAAGTACATTTTTAATCTCAAATCAAATTTCATATTTTTCCGTCATTGTCTTTTGATGAATGAAAACATGTTCTATCATAGTAGCTCAAAATTGATCAGAAATTACTACTCTGCTTTGCCCTTTGCAATTTTTTTTTGTTCTTCCTCATCCTTGTATCCCTAATTTTACAGTACTGTACCCTGCTTCTCATAAACTTGTCCTTTGTCTCTGTGATACTGTAATTATTGTTCTTTGTTGATATGAACCTGCAACCAGTCAAAATCTATTGAGCAGTCAGTACTGTTGGAAAGCACAATGTTCAGGGCCATACAATTTGTTCATTGTACAGCATACAGCTTACAATGCACTGTACTACAGTAAACAATACTAAAAGGGACAAAAATCAAAGGAATAAACATGTGATCAATGTGCTTCTTCTTGTCTTTGGGTTGGGTCAGGCCAGAGCACTTCGTCGACATCACAAGCAATATTGTCTCTCCTGAGGCAACGGGGGAAGAAGCCTCTTGTGTGCCGTATCCAGCCCTGACACCTCGCATACGCACTCGTCCTCGTTCTCTCACATCGTTTCTTCTATCCATTCTCAGACTTTCTCCTTCCCACTTTCAACAACCTGTTTGCTCTCTGAACTGGCTTATATTGGTTGTGTCACATCATTTGAAACAAGTGAAATTAATTTTGAGTGGTTGTGTTCAATCAATGACATGTGTTCTCTATTTGTGTTTACCAGTATGGATGACATGTGCATTAGAGTGCAGAATGTGTTTTGAGAATGAGAATGTGTTTAGAGTTTTGCTGAAAAGTCTAAGTGAGATCTGCAAATTGTGTTTGACCATGAGAAATGGTTTAAGGTATTGACAACAGACTGCACAATTAGCTAAATGAGTTCAGGCAACTGAGAACTTTGTTCAGCCAATGGGTTTCAGTGTTTTAGCAATTGAGAAAAACTGTAAATGTTGTTCACAGCTGTTGACTATAGTACATAGACAGTGTTGTGACATTATTTGTCCAGCAGATGGGAGAAGCTCATCAAAGACTGTAAATTACGAGTCTATCATGAGAATCTGCTTTTGCTTTTGTTTCAGGATAAGTAGACATTTTGATTGTAACATATTCTATTACAGTTACATGATACAATACCTGATTAAAACAGTTAGCACCACTGTAATTCAAAGCTCAAACTCAATATTATTTTCTGAATTCTTTAAGTTTTTGCTTTGGGAAGTTTAATGACTTTCAAAAAACACCAGGGACCTTTAACTAAGAGCACTTTACCTTAGTTACAGACTTTTGAAACAATTTTATACATACTGTTTTATTAATTTCAATACAGGAATAAAGAAAAGCTCCTAAATTAAAATAATAGAGGAATGTTGACTTGTATTATATACTATAGCCTGTGTAAAACAAGCATGATCCAAAATTAATTTAAAAGCATTTACATGTAAATAAATATCAAGTGTATGGTGCTCTATTGTCATAACATGTTCATCAGAATGTTTTAGGTGTCACATCTCAATGTCACTTGAGCACACAATATGCTTCCAAGAAGTTGTGCGATTGTGAAGAAAGTGAAAGAAAAACCATGTTGAAATCGCTCAGGAATTTAGGGGAATTCAAGCGTGTGTTTTCATTTATGGTTGTCACTCATAGGTTACTAATTCATTGAGCTGTGTAAGAAGGGGGAAACTTAGTTTACAATAAGTCCAACAAACAAATCAAAAGTATGGCAAGAAATCCCCTTGCTCCATTGGGGCAGTTCCCGAAAGAAGAACAAGAACAAAAGATTTAAAAGAAAGAAACAACTGCTCGGGCTTCAGAGCATCTCCGGCGTTTTAAAGACACACATCACTTCTCATCTTAACAGGTGAGTATCAGATTACTAAAACAATACATTACATACATGCATTAATAACAAAAAGAGCTACATAATACAATGTGTGTAGGTGTTTTGATGCGTATTTGTGAATATTTGATAGTCAGAGTAATAGTACTGTTCAGCTTAGAGAATAAAAACCACGGAGGTGTATTGCTGCCATGCCAGAAAAAGAAAAACTAATCAGTAGATTCCCTTGCCAAAGCTGAGCTTTTTTTATTATCATCTGTCTCAGTGAAGAAGGTAAACACAGGGTTGATTGATATTTATATGTAAGTGTTACCAGCTTCCACTAAGATAATCTTGCAATCAAAATAAACTATATACAGGTGAAAGTGAAACTCTGTGTTTATATCCATGAAGCCATGGTGCTCAAACCAAACGTCATCAAAGTCAATGGACAATGTTTCCCTGATGTCAAATTTTTAACATTAAGATGAACATTTCTCCCGATGCAAATTCAAAAAATAAGGAATGTGTTACTGTTTTTGTTTTGTCTTTCTTGTGTAGCACAAATAGACAACAACTGCATTTTGTTGTTCAACCCTGTGTCGTAGAATGACAATAAAATGAAACTAACCTGTTTTAAACTTTACTTGCTACAGCATTAGAATTGAAAATTGTATGAATGTGTTTCTAATTATTACATGTTGTAACATAAAAAACATTTCTTGTTATAACAATACACTATCTCGTTAGAACATGAAACATTTCATAACGTGATTACTTATTTTTATAAAATATTTGTCGTTGTTACAAAGTGATAGGTTTTTATGTAATAGCCTAATAACATAATAATGTGAGAGTATCTTGTTAAAATGTGAAAAACATGTTATAACGTGATACTGATCCGTTTTTCTTTTTGTGATGTAGCAGCAATATGCTGCCATAAAAACAAAACTGCTAAATATAAATTGTGAACGTAACCTGTATCATATAAATTAGTAAAATGTGTAATAATTAAAGCTTTAGTGCGTAACTTTTGATATTAATGAACATCCGTTACATTCAGGCCGTTGCCAAATGAGATGCTACAAAGCTAATTAAGACTATCAGCTCCATACAATTCTCTCTTTATTTCTCAGTATGGCTGTGTTTACAAAATGGGGTCGTCCGGCCGGCAAATTTCCCGCACTGAAACTCAAGTGAACATAATGACCTCTTTTAAAGGGTCCATTATGTTTTTTTAATCCTCCGGGGGTGTTGCACGATTACAGAAGGCTTGCATCATGTGGGTGCAACAACAGCGTTGTTGTCATTACTTAGAATTCCTTAATGGGGGAGACAGAAACTACACACTACAGCTTTAAACTAATAATTAGAAAGTTGTAGTCCCTTTGTGCTACTCGAGATAAAACCAAACAAACCAAAAACAGTGAATCATCTTTTTAGAATTTAAATCAGGAGGAAGGTTCTGTGGGCAGATAATATGGCCGGCATCTTAATATTAAAAATATGACATAAGAAAAACATCCATCAACTTTGACGATGTATGAGCACCAAGCATCACTGATATAAACATAGCTTAACTTTCATCCATATATTTGTATTTTCATTGCAAAATTATTTTAGTGGGAGCTGGCAACATTAACATATAAATATCAGTTGACCCCGTGTTTACTTTCTTTATTGAGACAGATAAAAATGAAAACACTCAGCTCAGGGAAGAGATACAGGACAAGAGGAGGAGACAGAGGAAAAAAAGAAAGAGAGAAGGTGATAGAGATGAGAGAGGAGGAGGTTCTGCCCACTGTGTCCAGGATAGGATTAGCATTATGTCTCTCTGCTGGTGTACATATATATTTTGCATTGCCTATTTCTCACCTCAAATGTTTTCAGAAACATCGCCATGCGAGAGATAGGAAATGCAGTAATAGAATCTTGATTTATATTTGATCAGCGATGCTTAGTTTTACAGTTGGACTGCAGTTTAAAAGCAGTGACACTACATAAGATCCTTGGCTCTCATCTTTAAGATGGTGGAATCTTTAAATTGCCATTAGGAACACACATGATGTTTTTATAGTGAGAGTTTCCGCAAATAAGTCAAAAAGGTAATTTTTGTAAAGTTTTTTTTTTAATAAAAGTTGCCTACAAAGAAAAGAAAGAAAGAATGTCACAATTTCTGTTTTCCATAATATTTTACAGTTTTCCCACAAAATGGAGGAAGATGAAGAATTGCTTAACAGACTCAAAACTACAATCTTTGCTCACAGTTACTTAACCGCCAAAAATAATGAAGAGCTTCTTCTCAACAAGCTGCAAGGACTGGTTACAAATATCAAATGGAGCCCGGTGGATGCCACTGACTTGTTCGATGTTCTTCTAAAGCGATTTGAGTCAACAACAACTGACAGATCACATCTCCTCTCATGGATGTTGAACATGTTGCACTGTATAGAGATTAATTACATCACTCCCAGTTGGAGATGTCAAAAAGGAAAGACACTTATTGAGTTGGTCCGAGACAGGACTGTAACAGATGAAGACCTCAAGAAATGTTTAGCTGATGACACAGAAAAGCAACTGGATGAAATTCTTGAGGAAATCCGCCACCAGAAGTTAAACCAAATTGGTGAAACGCTTTTAGATGACGTGAGAGACATTGTATCATCAGTCATTAAAGATCTTACTTCACACAAGCATGGATCACAGCAGAGTGGCTTGAAAAAAGACTTGCTAAGGCTCTGTCAGGCAGCGGAAGAAACTCACTTCACACCACGACTGACACAGATGGTGAGCTGTTGTATTATGGCTCTTTCCAAAACCGGGCAGTTAATTGAGGTTGGCACTGGAGAGGGGAAGTCATGTATCGTGGCAATGTTTGCAGCTTTTCGAGCTATGAGAGGAGAAAAGGTAGACATCATGTCCAGCTCATCAGTTCTTGCACAAAGAGATATGAAGGAATGGCGAAAGTTTTATAAGGTTTTGAAAATCAGTGTCAGCTGCAACATCAACAAACAAGACAGAGACTCAAAAGAATGCTATAAGTGTCAGGTTGTTTATGGTACTGTGGAAAAGTTTGCTGGAGATTGGCTCCGGCACCACTTTCATAGGATGAACATATTTGGGCAAAGAACATTCCAGTGTGCAATTGTGGATGAAGTGGATTCTTTGATGCTAGATAAGGGACATCATTTGGTCTATTTAAGTAGCGATATGCCTGCTTTGCAACATCTCAATCCACTCTTGGCATTCATATGGTCCACTGTTAATAAGTACACAAAGATTGGCACAAAGACAACTGTGGGGCAAACATACCCCTTCCCTCATGTTGTGCTCGAAAACATAAAGGGCAAAGTCGATGTCGATGTCGATGAGTTCACCATCTTTCAAATGGCCGAGGACACAGGTATACTTGCAAAAGGTTCAGTCAATGACCTTAAAAGGAACCCGAGCCTTTTAACTGAAAAAACTGCAAGTGTTACTGTTAATCAGTTGGCAAAGTTCTTTGAGGCAGTAGAGAGGAGATTCCCCTCTTGCCAGTTTGCTCTACACTGCATAAACAATGATGGAGCAATAGAGGAACTGAACAAGGGACCACAAAAAGAAACGGCTGAAAGGCAGAGAGTGCCACTGCTTTTAATAAACGGAGGTTTCTGTCAGTACATGTATTCTGATGAAAACAGTATACAGAGAGCTGTGCAAGCAGAAATAGAACATGCACTGCATTTCACACCATGCCAACTGAGCCAAGATAAATTTAGCTGCTATGTGCCGGGCTTCCTTTCAGATCTGGTCAAATTTAAATTAAAGGTTTGGATTGAAAATGCATTATACGCACAAACCATGAGAATGGATCATGAATATATCATCGAGGAACATGGGATAGTGCCTGTTGACTACAGTTGCACAGGTGTCATTGAAAACCAGATGAAATGGACAGATGGATTACAGCAGTTTCTTGAAATGAAACATGAGTGCAAGCTGAGCGACATGACAGCCATCACAAACTATATGTCCAATGTTGGCTTGCTTCAAAAGTATGGAAATCAGATATTTGGAATCTCTGGGACTCTTGGACAACAAATAGAGACTGAGACGTTGCAGAAAATCTATGAAGGTATCAAGACCTGTCGGATACCTTCATTCAAACGCAGAAAGCTGTTTGAGGTTGAAGGAGTGATTGTAGGTGATGAAGAAGAATGGATTGAGAAAATCTGCAATGTTGTCACTGCAAAAACCAACCCTACTCCATATAGGGATCAAAGAGCTGTGTTGGTCATCTGTGAGACCATCAATCGAGCAAAGGTTGTCCACCACGCGCTAGGAGATAAAGTCCCGAACAAGAAGCTTTACATAAGCAACAACATGGACAATACTGCAATCTTTGCCAAGAAGCTTGAAGCAGGAGACGTCATTATAGCAACAAATCTTGCAGGTCGTGGGACAGACCTTCAGGTTTCTGACCAGGTAAAGAGAGATGGAGGTTTGTTCGTTGTGCAGACCTTTCTGCCAAAGAATGCTCGTGTGGAGTCCCAGGCATTTGGCCGTACTGCTAGACAAGGATCTCCTGGGTCTGCTCAACTCATTATCTGCCCCATACATCTGTCAAAGTTACTTGAATTGCTGGCTTTAATAGGCAAACATAAATCTTTATTGGAAAATATATTTAATGACATGCTAGTTCATCAACATCATTTTGTGGTGCAATTTAGATTGTATCAAAAAAGCCACACCACTGAATTATCTAAATCTTTGGCTTTGGAAGTGTTGACAAAAACCTCTGATTTAGGAATAAAGACACTTAAAGATGCCAGAAATGACTCTGTGGCACAAACACTAGCTAGCTACTTGGAGTGTAACATCCCAACGATTAAGAAGAACGAAGAGCTCTTCAGTCAGTATCTTAATACACTAAATGAAGTGTACGAAAGCAGTAACAAGCCAGCAGATTCATATTTGTCTGCACTGAATGAATTCTGGGGTATGTGGCTACTCACAAACTTCAGTGAGAATGATTCTATCATGGACTTAAAAAACAAACTAAATAAAGACCTGGAAACAGCAAGGGAGAAACTCAGACAGAAACAATCACCCTCATCCAACCTGCACCACTACACTGCATTTGGCAATGAGCTGCGTGAAAAGAGACAGCTTGCAGAGAGCATCAAGATGTACACTAAGGCCATACAGGAGGACCCCTGTTGGGCAGCGATTGCATATTACAACCGAGCTTTAACATCTTTAACCCAGCAAGACAAGCATCAGGAGCCAAATTGCATCGATCAAGCTCTGGAAGATTTGCAAAATGCACTCAACTCTGTTGAGCTCTACTATGAACAAATTGAGGTCACTTGTAGATACTTCAAACAAGTCAGAGACCTCCACAGCGATTCAGTCACCCGATTTGACAGGCACATGGAAGCCAGACAGAAAGTGTTGCTGTGTTTCAAAGGAAACATTAATGAGGCCATGAAGAAGGTAGACAGGGCTAGAGACTTAGGTGGGAATGTAAAAGTGGAGGAGCATCTAGTCTACTTCCTGCTTCCAGTAGTCAATTTCCTGCCCTTGGCAGTCCTTTTGACAGAATCACTGACTCTAATCCACTCCAGAGACCCTCTGATGTTGCTCCAGCTCACCAGTCATCCCTCCTTTGACATTCTCAATGAACTGAGGTGTCTTGGATCTCTGGGCCTGACTCATGTCTACACCTTAGACACACTTTTCTCTGTGGGTGGCTTTTTGTCAAAGATAATTAGGCCCATACGTCGAGCTCTTGATTAGATGGCAGGCTTTAAGCACATGAACAAAACAATCAAGTAAGTTACAGATTAGACAATTGTGTTGTAAGGAAATCATGTTAGCCAGAAACTACCAGGAACTAAGAAACAGCTAGCTGTAGATTTTGATTTACATCCTTTTGGTTTTGAGGTTTTTTCATCAGTACAAGTTTTGGGGGAATTCTTCATCCTTTAGAAAGCCACGTGATCCTAACTAAAAAACAAAACCAAAACATTAAAGTCAGAGGAAGAAAAAGCATGCTTTGTTTGGGGGGGGGGGGGATTATTTTTTGCCATTTTTAGGCCTTTATTGACAGGACAGTTGAAGAGAGGAAAGGGGAATGACATGCAGCAAAGGGCCGCAGATCGGAATCAAACCTGCTGCAGCAAGGACTAAGCCTGCAAAAGCATGCATGTTAAGATGTTAACCAGTGCAGGTTCCCTGTCCATTGTTATAGTGCATGTAACATGGTATAGTTTCAACAACGTTAAGTCTTAATATTAATACATTTTTATGGTACTTCCGTTTTGTTGTCATGCATTTACTTGATCCTTTATATTCATTCAAATGACAATGATAAAGTAATGTTGTGATACTGCTACTACATTACAGGGTTACACACTGATATTGTATGTTATATTTTACCTTTTGAAACATACACCTCAAAAACACTGAGTTAAATTTGTATTTACAAAGTTATTGTTGATTGACATTAAGAGGATCATTGAAGTAATTGCTTTTATATTCACTGAAAGTTTATATTTTTGGAGAGCTATGCATATTTTTATTCCAATTTTATTTGTATTCCAATTTTATTTGTATTCCAATTTTATTTGTATTCCAATTTAAAGGCATTTTGATTCTATATAAAAACAATCAAGCTATCATCTCCTGGTGGTTATTAACTGTTCATTTGAAATACATATTACCTAACAGTATTTACAGATGTAGTAATAATAATAATAATCAATATGGTATAATGTGGTACTGAGGTTTCTCTGCATTGGAGACTGCAGTCATGTAGGCTTATGGAAGTCATTTGTTTAGCACACTATTATAACATCTGAGATGCATTCATATTAGAATACAGTATTTGTCACAATGTTCATTTTAGGAAAGTAAAATAACTGGTTTACGAGTGTTTGGCGTAGGTATATATAAGTTTGGCAAAAGGGATTTAGTCAAGATTAACAAAAATTTAAAACAAGTTTTTTTTAAACACAGGTGGAATTAAAGGTCTCATCCAAAGGGAAGAAAACGGTGTGTGTGTGTGCATGGTGTGTGTGTGTACAATACATGTTTAAATCTCATTTGAGAAAGCTTTGTGAGAGCATGGTGGACTTAAAGATGCTATGAGCCACCAAGATATTTTAAAAAGAACACTGCTAATTACATTTTTGTCTGAGTTAAAATGAGGGGCAAAATGAAAGTTTATGGATTAAACAGTAGCATTTATCTTGTATTCTTTGGTGTTATTATAGTGTTGTAGTGAGGGGGGGGGGGGGGGGGGGGGGGTAATCCCAGTTTGTACAGTACTGTAGCTCATGCATTCTTGCCCATCACAAGGTTAAGTATCACTGCTTAAAGCACTTATGGTTAGACACCATCTACATTCCGTTGCTATTTACTTGTGACATGTGCAATGACAATAATGTTGAATCAAATCAAAGTACAGGCTAGCCTTAAGGTCTTGTTCTGCTTACCAAGTGAACCCACCTGTTTCAAAAAGGAAGTCCTCACTGTGTGGACGAATGGCAAATTGTTGGAACAACACAAAACTGCCAAGATTAATATATATATATATATATATATATATATATATATATATATATATATATATATATATATATATATATATATATACACACACACACACACACACACACACACACACACACACACACACACACACACACACACACACACACACACTTCAAAAGGCGCACAGGTGTTTTTACAAGTGGTACTCGATTACAACCAGACTTAATATTAATGGACAGAGCATGTGTGACGTCACTCATTAGTTTGTGAAGAGCTGCTCTGAGTCGTAGAGTTTGCCATTACGGGCGCTGCCATCTTGGTTGCATTAAAAACGGATGTGACGATTTTTAGACGAGAGGGTGGAGCTGGGGAGGAGCGAAGGAGGTGACTGACTGAAGCTGTGAACGCTGTTTACACCCACCTGCATCGGCAACCTGACCGCAGCTGCTGCTAACAAAGTCAAGCTTACCTGGATTTATGTAAGCTAACAGCTAGCTAAGAGTAAAAGTAATCTTAGTAGCTCATTATATACATGTCCACAGTTATATTACATAATAGGCCTAAAAGGAGTAACATTTTTACAGTCAATGATTACAACCAAACATCCAAGATGGCGTATAATTTCTTTCTCGCTCTTCTGCTGCTCAGTAGCACTGAGCTCAGTGCTGCCACTAGTGACCAGAAGCTATATTGCAACTGTCTGAAACCAATACAAAGAGGGTTTTTGTTCCCCTAATTTGACAATATTTTGTGTCAATCATTTTCCTATAAATACTGTGTGGTAATTTGGATGTCTTTATTAGCAACAAAAGCAACACAATTTACAACATACAATGTTTTCTTCACATCAACCCCTTTTGAGAAAGCAAGACAGGAAACAGGATATTCCTCTTAAGCTTTTATTAATATTTAAGTTTGCTTTTTAAGGATGTTCATTGTGTTACACAGAAATTAGCCACACAATTAAAATTGATTGCACTCTCTTTACCTTTAATCTTTTTTTATTGTTACATGTTCTCCCTTATCAGCGCTAATGCTATAAAAGTTACACAAGAACTATCACACGGTTAACTAACTTGTGAGCACATCGGGACAGTAAACTAACACTTCACAGAGATTTAAAAGAAATCTCAAAACATAGAGGGGGAAGAAAAATATGATCAAAGTAAAAGTTAAGAGACAAAAAAAGACAAAATGGACAAGCACTTACAATCACACAGCCCTGCTCAACTCTCCACAAATAAGTACCACTCCTTTTCCTTATTTGGCAATTCTATTTTCTGGGCTCCACGCATTATCCCTTATTTGGTAGACGCTCCCATGCCCGACTGTTGAGTTTCAATTGAAGTCTGGGAGGATAATTTACATTCTTCATGTCAGCACTTTGGACAGCAACAAAAGTGCCTAAAACATGACCGCATCCTGGTGTGACATCACATTTTGCATTAACACCCTATAGCACAAATCATCCTAATATCAAGATTTGTGTTTGCCTTATTAAGCGCAGCAGTTGTTAGCGTATGTGATGGGCCAAAGGGGAGTGACTTAAAAATAGATTATTGTCATCACAACCATCATTAATATCTCCCAAGTAGCCCTACCCAGTCTGTTCAAAGCTCAAATCTGAGGCCCTCCACTGACTTTCTTGTCACTGTCTTCATCATTCTTCTCTACCTCATCAAACAGGTTTGGGAATGGGAAAGGAGCACTGGACAGCATGTGAAAGAAACCGGCAACCTCCAACTGACTCATAAAAATTATACTGCTTATTAAAGAAAAATAAATCAGATGCAATGCTGCATCAAAATGTGGGCACACAGCTGGCATGCTTAAAAATGGATATCGGATTGGGTCAGTCCAATAGCTACATGTTGTAGGGCAGTGGTAAGCTTTTTGTTGAATTGATTTATTTTTATTTATTTTAGGGCTCTTAGTTTTGGCAGTAAGAATGCTTATTGGCTGAAAATTCAGATTGGTTGTTTAAGGTGCAGATATTGGCTAATACTTTTCCATTATCAAAACGAAACAAGGCTAAATATTTTGCCTATTTTTTTGCTGTCCCAAAATGTGTTGGCAGTGAAGGGGCTGGTACATTGTCATAAGTCACAGGAGATGTTGATGGTCTTAAAACTAAATTACTAAACTTTTCCATAGGACCCTGGCTTTCTTTGCTGCATTAATTGTGCTTTCAGGATACACATGCTTTCATACACCTCACATGTACTTCCTCAGACACACACAAATCGCAACAATCACAACACAATTCTCTTGACCCTGTTGCTTTAATAAAGCTGCTTGTTGCGAGAGAGGAGCTTGTGTTCATTTTACCTCACATTGCACAGAAACTCAAGTATGCTAGCTGGGTTTGTTAGGAGGTATCCATGCACAGGCAAGGCTAAGAGACTACAACCCAGATGATAAACACAGTGATCCCTTCTGGCTGTGCCTAACACTGAAATGCAATATCCATACTACCATGCTTAGTGATGTAATGCACCCTGTTGGGTAGTACACGAGCGTGGATATTAGGACACGCAGTGCGAGACTGCCAGCAATATTGGAAGCACTATTTAATGTGTGACTAGTGTTAATGATAGGATGCTAGTTAGCTAAAGCTAACACCCTCAGTCTCACCTATGCTTAACTTTAGACCGCCATTTTTGCTAAACAAAACAGCACACACACCCTAATCCACACAACTCATTAGCAGAATATAAAAGAATATTATCCAGTCAATATCCACATGGGCTGATACCAGGCATGCAACTTCCAAGTGCAAAAAAAAAATGAAGAAAAAACAAACATTTACTGCCCATCTCCTCAAATTCAATGGGAAAACAAAACTTCTAGACGGGGGCAAATGGAAGATAAACAACCAGGCAACATCAAGGAGGAACTAGTCACTATAATGGCTCTCATTGAATGTTACCACACAACGGGTCAACCAATCAGTAGCTTCAGCCATTTGCTGAGGCAGGTTACAAATGAGACAATACAATCTGATTAAAGAAATTAAAATAATACAATAAAAACTAGCTTAAAACGTAGTAGACACACATTGTTATAAGTATCTCTGCTATGTTTTTTTTTTGTCTATGTTGTTTTAAACTCATTGCGTAATAAAGAGAAAAGGTGTTACTGTTTTTTTTCCTATTACATCATCATCATCATCATTAGCTGTAACATCATTATCAACAACATAATCATCTGCATCAATAACACGTTCAGAATTATTACTATTGGTTAACGCAAGATGTGCAGTCTCTATAGGGCCTCCTTACCTAAATTAAAGGGCTCTATTGGCTGACAGAGGCTCCAATAGAGGGGAGGGAGAGAGGAACGGTGGCCATTCTTTCCCCACCTGCCCCCTTTTTTTATTAATCTCTTGCTTATCTTATATTCATTGTTGAACAGCCCAATCCACTCTTTTTCAGCTGGAAGGTGGATGTGAGGAGCAGAGCTGTTACAAAATAAGGAAGGATTCTATATTCCTATGAAATCACTCTTTTTCTCTCCGTCCCTCCCTCTCTCTATCTCTAGTCCTATTCTGCTCTTGTGGGGAATGATGGCAGTTGTTTAGTGACAAATAAGTAACCCATTCGTCTTGTTCCTACGTCATCGTCAAGCTTCATCTTTCCCTTTCTTTCGCCTTCGCCCTCTTCTCTTTCTCACTCTCACTCACTTTCTCTCGCTATCATTTTTTTTTCATTCAGCAAGACACCTCCATTGTTTGGGAGGGGCTGGGTGGCATCTGGCCGCCCTGCGAGCCCTGGGACAGGGTGCGGGAGCGAGAGCGGGACCCGTCCATGGAGTAGGAGGAGGAGAGGGAGGTGGTGCGGGAGCGGGACAGGCGGGTCATGCAAGATGAAGCCACTGTGGAGAGTAATGGAGACAAAAATTTGCTTTACTAATTACAAATCCATGGAAACACTACCAACATCTAAACGATAAAGCTGGCATCATTCGATATGCTTTTCTTATTGTTGACAAACCCAATGAAAAGACAAGAGAAGTAAGAGATCTTACTGTAGCCCATTCCCTGGATGAAATACTTGAAAGCCTCAGTCAGTTTAGCAGGCTGCAGACACAAAGAAAAGAAAGTGTTTTACATTCAGTACGATCACTAATTATTACCTGAACTAGGTGGCAGCCAAGGGTAACATTTTTAATTTAAAAAGGACCACAAAACCCAGATTCCTACCCTTTCTGAGTGGTTTGTTTTCTTTTTTTGGGATAAGAGAACTGGCGATATTACTTCAACAGCAGTTTGAGATTTCATTCTTGGTGCGCTGCTTCTGTTTCAGATCATGTCTTGTATTTCTTTCGTTGTTTCAATGCACCAATTCATGTGCACGGAAAAGAATTCATGCAAAAATGGTGCATAAGTTTGAGTGATAGTGATGTTTTTTCTCTGTTGAAGGCCCACCTTGTGACGGCTGATTGAACATGTATGTTTAAAAAACACAATCTTGTTTGTTGCAGCTTTAACATCAGTTTTAAGTGTCAGTAAGAGGCTGTTAGTTTGTTGTTACCTGGGTCAGCTGAGGGAGACCACCAGCATCAGCCATCTTTGGATGGACGGAGAGAAGAAGTGTGTAAGAGTGAATGACAGAATAAAGTGTAACGAAGAGAGAAACATTAAAAGGTCAGTTACTGTACCTTCAGGAATGAGGTTGTTGTTGGGTCCATTTTGCTGTTGCAGTCCACCTAGTGGTTGCAGAAGGAAAAACAGTCAACTGTACAGTACACAGATCACCCATTTCTAGCACTTAAAGGACAAATCCAGCGCAAAATGAACCGGATTTGTCCTTTAAAGCTACAGTGTCTCCCCCATGAGGAATTCTAAGTAATGACAACAAAACTGTCGGCGCGTCCACATGATCTAAGCAGGACACGGAGGATTAAAAAACATGATGGACTCTTCAGAAGAGCCCATTTTCTTCACTCGAGTTTCTGCGTGCGAAAGTTGCCGAACGACACAGTCTTCGTCATACTGAGAAATACAGAGAGAGTTGTGTGGAGTTGATAGTCTTAATTAGCTTTGTAGCAACTCATTTAGCAATGGCTTGAATGTGACGGACATTCATTAATAACAACAAGTTTAAGGTAATTGTAATGCATTGCTCCCAGGTTGACCCACGTGATCTCTGAATCGTCATGACCAGGGATATATGGATACCCATGTAGACTGGCTTGGATTGAATTTCCAAAAAGAGGGTTGAGCCCTAATCAGACAACCCTAGCCCAACCCTGGTAGGTAGTGTGAAAGAGGTGATAGTACTAGGAAAACAACTCTTAATGTGTTGATATGAAATAGAAACTTACAGCAGCATCCTCATATGGAGCCTGATCACCCACCACCAACATTACTGGACACCTGAAGTTGACAGAAATAGAATTCAGAAGGGTGGCATTTAGATTTATACAACAAAATCAAACAAAAAAATAAAGTATACAGATGAAAGTTTAGAGGTGATTTACTTGAAGGTGCTGTTGCGGTCAATGTTCAAATCTCTGCGACTGGAGGGAAACGAAAAGACAAGACTTTGTTGGGCGTTGTTCGATGTGGAGTATATTTGTGTTTATGTAATGTTGTCTGTGCGTGTGTTTACCTGTTGTAAGTCTTCCAGAAGAGCTCTATGTTGACCAGATTAGACGCTTTGGAGATGCGCTCTCTGTGAGACTGCACAAGTTCTGTGTTTGATGACAGCTCCTCCTGCAAGAAAAGAGACTTCTTTTTTCTAACTGCCACCCAAAATTATGCGAAACAAGTGACAAGGTAGGTATTCTTTTTGGAAATGATGTAGTATTTTGATACAGTTATGAAAATATTTTGCATTTAAAAAGAAAAAAAGAAATGATTGTCCTTGTACCTGACTGAAAAGGTGGGACAGGATCTGCTCTGTGAGGGAGGACGTCACAGAGATGAGCTAGAGAGGGAGAGCAGGAGAAATCAATAGGGTCGTTCATCATTTAGTAACTTTAATATGATAAACAACAACATAATCAATATTACTCTGGGGCACGAGCCATGCACTCACATAATTTCATATCCACCGCTAAACTTAAATTGATGGAGAAGTCGCATAAGGACTAACTAGATTTAAATACCACATGTTTCTGTGTACAAGACAATGCAGTCCTGAAAGAAAGAAAGAAAGAAAGAAAAGCCTACCTTCTGTGCAGCCCAGTCTATCCATCCTCGAGTGTTAGGGTCGATGTTGACCAGAACCAGACCTTCCACTGAATCCGGGTTTGCAAGCTGATGGGAGAAAGGAAGCAACAGATGGGAGACAGATGGTGAGATCATGAGAAGAAAATCATCAAGACAGAATGTTTTTGGATGACTTCTGTGGACAAAATTATAGACAGAAATTAACATGAATAACACTGTGTAGTAAAAGCCGTACACAACACTTAAAGGAGCAGTGAGTCCCCTATGCTAGCATTAGTGAAGTATTATTATCACATTATTTTGCATTCTATTCACTGGAGGTTTTTGCTCAGGACAGGATTTGTTTGTTTTTTGCTCATGACTGTAATGTTCCGTCATTGATTAATGCCCCATTTGAATGCATTTCACAAATTTAAAAGTCACCGCTAGTGTTACTGCCGTGTTTCACTGCTAGTACTATTAGCTGCTGTCAGAACACGCAAGCTAAAAAACAAACAAAAAATGACACTCACTGCAAACTTGGAGAGGACGTACGCTCCCACTCCCACACCCACTCCGATTACAGTACGGAAGCTGACAGAGGGACAAAACTAGTTAATAACAGAACATGTGTACATATGTATTCCACCATACAGTACATATAGCACTTGTATATTTTAAGCAAAATGTTATTTTAAAAAGTTTCTGAGACAGGGCTGCTTTGGGTACAGCAATAACGTGTGTGGAGCTGCATGGAGAGGTAAGAAGTATAGAATATGACTTACACAACAAGAAGAATCAGTTAAAATTCATGCACCTTCTGTGCGCGCGAGCCAAATGACATTCTGCTTCTTCTTATGTCAAAATAAATACTGTTAACTCACTTGAAAAACTGCAGGACGGCAGGGATCATCTCTGCTATGGTGTCCATGGAGGGATACTGGTAACTAAACAGGAAACACAACCAATCTCAGTCTAACGAACCGTCAGAATATAAAAACACAAACATCTCATTGTTTATTGTTAGTGCAAAAAATAAGGTATCCTGTTGGCTGTCTGCCCAAACCTCTTTGTAATTATTGGAAATTACTCAACTTACATGGTGACTAAAGATTTTACTTTTACATACAGTGGCTGACACTTTTATCCACAGGGATTTAAAAATGAGATCAGATTCAGTTTCTAGAATCACCAGCAGGAGTCAAAGGTCACAGCCGAGATGCCGTGACTGAATACTCCTGAGCCCGTGAAATAATCACGCAAGGGAAGAGAAATGATAGAGAAGTGCAGGGAAAAGAAATAAGAAGTGCGCAAAGAGAGAGAGAAAAGGACGGATTTTCTTTAAACCTCTGACAAGAGTGTATTAGAGACCGCAGAGGATGAGAGATGTGAGAGATGGTAGGAGAAGTATTTTTGGAAGAGATTAGGTTTAAGCCTGCCACAGAAGATTTATTCTGTTTCTAAGAAATTTACTTAAACTTAATTTACTTGAAAAAAAAGAAGCAAAGTTACTACAGGACGATGAGTGTAAACCAGCATGTCAATACACATACAACTAATTAATGTTGTACCCTGTGGGGTAGACAGCAGCCCCCTCCTCCTGCCCCGGAGCATCGACATGAATCAGGGTGAAGTTCTTGACAATCTCCTGCATCTCCTCGAACCTGAACAGAGGGGAGAAGCAGCTCTTACCTGCCAGAGAGAGAGAAAAAGGAATCAATAAAAATAAAAAAGGGGGCACGACCAAAGGAAAGATTTAGAATTTACAAAGAAACCAAAAAAAGGCTGAGAGAGAGAGAGAGAGAGAGAGAGAGAGAGAGAGAGAGAGAGAGCTACTCACTGTCCAGACCCACATCATGGAAGGTGAGGATAGCAGGCCTGCGGGTGGTCCGTGTGCCATGGAGGGTCACATGCAGAACACCATGTGGGGTCTCAATACTGTGCTCCTGGAGAGAGCCAGAGAAAACAACCCCTTCTAACGCCCATTTTTTCACTGGGCACGTCTCTGCTGCGTTCCAGCTGCGTTCCGGTTTTGTTCCATCCTCGGCCACGCGCCATACCACACCGGGAGTGTCTCGCCTGCCTGACTCGCAGATTTTATTGTCTCTGCAAGTAGGCTACTTTACAGAACAATCGCGTGTTTATTAAACTAGTATCTACCTTCCACTCCAAGCACTCCTGTGATTAAACTCCATGCCTTCTCTTTTCTGGTGTTGTCCTGATAAAAAGGATCTGTGATGTCTATTATGTTTTTCCACCTTGCCGTCTGTGGTGTTGTAGAGGAGAGGTGTACGATATTGGGGGGTGGGGGGTGGGGGGGGGGTGTCTTGAACTGACCGGATACTCTCGCTATTTCCCTTCCTACTCGGCTGTCCGAACTGCCCGCGGCTCACGTGAAAATAGACCTGCTGGAGCCGAGAGCCGCGTCACGCATGCTTCTGGGACGCACCATGACGCAGCTGGTGGAATATCAAGCATTGACTTGAATGGTCGCGATTGCTTGAGTCGCGGGGCCCTCCGGAACGCAGCGCAGATGCGCCCGTTACACACTGGCTGCGTCACGTGAGCGTGGCATTTCTGTTGCATGTCAGCTGCGTGGCGGCTGCGTGGATGTGCAATATTAGAAAATCAATTTTTTTTTTTTAAATTACATTTATATCTGCATTTATATCAAAACCTAGATACTTTTAAACATCAATATGTCATTTATTAATACGTATTAGTGTCAAAATGACATATAAACATCTTTTCCTATTCCATTTTGCCTAGAAAGGCTTCTAACACGCTTGTGTGTCGTGTGAAAAATAGGCATCAGTCCTATTTCTAGCATGCAAGCATTTTCGGCGCGGCTTGACGCCTGAGACGTGCGTGTCACGCAGGCAGTGTGTAAGCTCTAACCTGTTAACATGGGAGCCAAAATATAAACGGACATGCCACACAGCTGACACGCTCGGCGACGCATCCAGTGTGTAACCGGCCTTAGTGTGATATTGACATTTCTGTAATGAGCTTGCATCAAACTAAAATCCCCCAGGATTTGTGTGATGTGTGCATTTGATAGTTTTTTTCTACTAGGGTCATAAAGACAAATAAACATTCCCTGTAGGCTTCAAAAGGTGGCTTTGAAAAGTTTGCTTTTTAACATAGATGGAATCAACTTGAACACAGTGGTTAATATGCATTAAAATAATATCCGTTTTTATAGTGGAGAAAAAAAGTATTAAAGCATCCATAGAAACTTCTCCTACCACTTTTCCGCTGTTAACAATTATGACTAGTATGTTACAAACATCATCATAATTTCACCCAAATAGATCTTAATTTACTGCTACCTTACGGCGGATTTCAACCAACTGCGGAATGGCTGCTTGTCGGCTCTGTGCTCCGCCGTCCTTCAATACCCACCAGGTCCGTATTTGTTGTGGAACGTCATGACTGACAGCTGAAGTCACTAGGACCCACGAGATCTCGCAAATTCACGTACATTTGAACAATATAACAGGATGTAGTTTCTATAAACAGAACCACAAAACCAACAACAGTTTGTTTCCATTCCGACTTCAGGCCTGTCTCCGCCCATTATGACGTTTTCAAGGTATAGTGCAGGGAAATATGATCCGCCGTGAGCACGGTGTATTTTATTAACCGGATGTTTTATTTTGCTTCTGTGTTCGACTTCCTGTCCCGCACTAGCTGCCGTGTGCTGAATTGCTGCGGAGCTCTCCGGCGTCCGACAAAAATAGAAGCTCTGCGTATCTGCTCCGGAGGGCTGCGGATCGCCGGAGCTGGGATGGAGTCGGAACGCAGCCGTTCCGCAGTCAGTGGAAATAAACACGATGACGTTAATGGAAACCTAATGACTCCGCCACCGTTCCGGAGTGGATCCGCAGATGTTCTGCAGTTGGTGGCAATTGGGGGTTACTCATGACATTTTTAGATAGCCCAGAAATGGGCATTCCCTTTGAAATAAGATTGCAAACAATATGAAGTCCAAAATAAAGTTTACCATCCAGCCTTAGTAAATAGTATTTATACAGGACACTTATATAAATATAAATTGGATGGGACTGGATAGGTTTTGTTGTTGGGAGAAGAGTACCACATTTGTTTAAATGAAAGAATATAAGCATTATTAAAAGGGAAAAGTAAGTACAACATTTACCAAATCATCATTTAAACAATCTATTTTTAATTAATTTACTATTAAATTATAACTGTTACAGTCGGATAAGATAGTTACATTTCTTTTTTGGATTTTTTTTGGGGGCTTTTCCCTTTATTGTACAGTGACAGTGGATAGACAGCAAAGGGCAGCAGGTCGGATTCGAACCTGCACCGCTGTAGCCAACATGGGGCGAACACTCTTACTGGGTGAGCTAGAGGAAGCCCCAAGATAGTTAAATTGTTTGTAAATGTGTGACTTCCTTTGTAAAGAATGTTCTATTTAAGTAATCCAAGTTATTCTTCATTCCTGCCTGGGCCAATTGTTCCATTATGATTTGACTATATACTGTGTTAGTACTCCATACCATACAACCCATGACCTCTTCAGTCAAGCACTGTGAAATCTGAAAATAAACAAACAGTCTTACCTGTCCTTGGTCCAGGAGTATCCGAGCAGCCAGTTCAGCATCCTGTGAGAAATGAAGGAATGAAGTCTTGTTAGATCAAGGTGTGATTATTGGATATATATATATATAAATAATTCTTTAAATGCCACTGAAGATGCCACGTCACTTTTGTCTCGTCTAGCAGAGGGAAAAAGATGACGGATGCAACAAACGATTGTTTTCATTGTTGATTATTCTGCTGATTATTTTCTTGATTGAGTCCGAGCAAACGTCTTCAATTTCTTGTTTTGTCCGACCAACAGCCCAAAACCAGTTTTAAAAAATCTGTTTACTCTAACGGCAGACAATGACAAGCAGCAACCCCTTAGATTTGTGAACGTGAAACTATGAAATGTTTGGCATTTTTGCTTGAAAAATGATGACTAATTGACTAATCAAATTACTTTTGTCTTTTTATTGTGTAAACTGTAAATAAAAAAACAAAAAGCATATACGAGAGAAAATTCTCAGCTTTTTATTCGTTTATAGTCCTTTTATGTTAAACGAGGTCTTGCTCCCTAACTAACACCCAAACAGGGAAGAGGGGTGGCATTACACTCCCGATAAAGCAGTAGAGAACCTCTTCATTGGAGCAGGTGGTAGCAGAGTACCAGGGATGATATGGAAGAAGTCTGTCAGTGGGAGGCTTTAAATGGGATGTTCATTTGTAACCTTGGATCCATCTTACCCGCTAATGAATTACTAACATCACAAGCTCTTAGGAAATTAGCAGTCTGAGAAGTTCAAGTGCTGATGGGTGTCCCGGAGGTTTGGTGAATAGACAAAAGGCACATGGCTGCATTATAAAGGTCACTCGTTTAATCAATATAAAGTATATTCTTGATCACAGAGCTTAGCATGAGGGCGGAGGCGGATGTCGCAGTGACTGATGGAGGTTCAGATATAACCTAATACCTCCCAGTCTTCATTTCCTCACCCGTCACACCCCCATGGGGCATGATGTAGCTAGTCTAAATCCTTGACATTCCACTTCCGGGATTACACCGGTAGGGAAGTTGAAAATTGAGAGACCGACTAACATATTC
The DNA here is from genome assembly GCA_023566125.1 of Zingel zingel. NCBI lineage: Eukaryota > Metazoa > Chordata > Actinopteri > Perciformes > Percidae > Zingel > Zingel zingel. The sequence goes on along the minus strand of CM042336.1, from coordinate 18,118,004 downwards.
CTGTTTTTAGTCTTTTCAACAGATTTGTTGACAATAAGGAAAATACAGAGCACCGGCCTAAAATGTTAGTTATTCTTTCTTTTAAAAGTGTGTGTTTGTTTGGTCCTCAGATTAACCATATTCTTCCGAGACAAAAGGTTTTCAACAACAACGTAATAGTTCTTTTGAGTTAAAGGAATATAGTATAGCCTATTAATAACTGGATGTCCTTTGTAAATCTGTTTTGTTTGAGTGCTGTATTTCCCCGTTTGCCCACCAGGTGTCAGCAGTAAGAGACAAACGGCTCTGCTCTGCAGCGCTGCATCCACACAACATCAGCGCAGCAGAGCAGAGGAGCTGCTCTCGCTCCCTCAGGGCTTTGACGTCAATCCAGAGCCATCGCTGCAGCTGTGCACAAACACACACACACACAGTCATGCACACATGTTTTGAAACACATGCTGTCACATGTAGGCTTTGCTCAGACTCAAAAGCTCAAACTCACATTCATGCACAGCAAGGACACAAATGCTACCACACTCGCACACAAACCAACCTTTGTTTTTTTGTCTCCTGGCACGCATGCACGCACGCACGCACGCACGCACGCACGCACCCCTGTGGTTTCAGATTATGCACACACTGACTGCTCAAGTGTGTTTTTATATGCCTGGATAACATTAAAGTCAGCCCATACAGTATGTGTTTTTTACGGAAGCGTATTACATTCACCATAGAAAACTAAAATGTTGACACCTTATCTCGTAATTTTGAGAAAAGATCTCCTAATTATAAGAAAAGATCTCGTAATTATAAGAAAAGATCTCGTAATTATGAGATGAATGCATTTTCACAACAACAGAAAACAGCTCTCTTGTGTGAAGCTTTCAGGCTAGCTGATGCCATGGAAGAAAATAAGCCTACGTCATATGTTGTTTGTGTCTTAAAGATGAGACATGGTTTTTAATCCACAATGAGCTTGTGCTCAAACTTTAATGTACGAACCAACATCTTCACCAAAACCTAGCTTGTAGCTACTCTTCTTCGTCTCCCTTAATACCAACATACACCATGGTCATATACCTAGACACCCTCCGCTGGTCACACTAGGTATTACAGTTGATTCATTACAACACACATCTCACCTGTTTAGTTTCGTTTTTATTTTGGTTTGGGTTTGAGACATTGGGAGATGCTATTGTCTTTAAGTACTATAGATGGGATTGTTATCAGTTTGACGACTTTGCACAGGCACCTCAGGACTTTGCGGTTGTTCCGGGGGAAAGCCCATTCTGATCTGTTGTACAGATATGTACAGTAACTAATACTATCTATAAAGTTACATAAGAAGTATCACGCTAACTTAACCCAGCAGAATTTAATGTTACCTCTCAGTGGTAGCCAACAGTTGATCACTGAGCTGTGGCCTACTGACAACTAGCTAGATATGCCGCCTTCCAGGTGTTTAAAATTATCTCATAATTACGAGATCTTTTCTCAAAATTATGAGATCAGGAGCTCGTCATTACAAGATACGGTGTCCACATTTTTTTTTTATATGGTGAATGTAATACGCTTCCGTAGTTTTTGCATGCAGCCTGTGTGTAGAATATGTCCATGTGTGCACATATTTTTGTATGTATGCGTGTGAGACATCATCTCTGACCTTGGCCTCAGCCTGACCGGTGAGTAAAGGCTTCTCCTCCGTGATGGCGATCTCCTGCATTTCTGTGGTCATGGTGTCACCTCCTGTACAGGTAAAAGAGACCAGAGCATGAAAATATGTAGCTTCTGTTCACTGCACCGTGACAATGAATACATCTTATTCCTACTCACATTAACCCCTACCTCTGCGATATGGGAACAGGTTGGTAGACACGCACACACACACACACACACACACACACACACACACACACACACACACACACACACACACACACACACACACACACACAAAGTGATTAAATACCGTACATTTTCTTCTGGGACTTTGCTTGTGCTGTGGGACCTTACGGAAGTTAATTAGTAATTAGTGTCGGAAGAGTTGAGCAGAAAAGAATTGTGGGGGAAAAAAAGAAAGAGCTAGAATAGAAGAGGAGGGGTGGATCAGCATGGACACATTTTAGGATGGGTAAAGACAGGTGTGATGACATGCGGAAAGAGAAATAAAAGCATAAAGAGATGAAGGTGGGTGATGAAATGTGACAGAAAAGAGACGTGGATGTGACAAATGAGAACCACCTGAAGGGAGAACTGACTGTGACAAACAAGTGGCTGATAAGGACAAAGTGAAGGAAAAAACACTTTGTATTGCATTACTTTTATCTGAGGAAGGTTAGTCGAGCATGTCCCTTATTTTCACACCTTTACAGCCACAGTGAGTGCACTGGAGCAGCTCCAATTTAAATGCTGCGCCCGAGTGCATCATAAAAGGTAGTTTTTGACAGAGGTAGACTTAAGTTAATTTAATTGACATTTCCACAATTGATCTGTCCACAGGTCTGGGATATCAAACTGAAGTTTTACAAATTACAACTGAAGACATGCCGCTCTTTACATGTTTACAAGTGCAGAACTGTCTCGATTGCTTCTGCTGCAGTATTAATGAATGACTGCTATGGCCACGGTGGCCAAATTATTAGTGTAACTTCACACCAACTGTATTATGTATTTGTCATTGCAGTATTTGGAATCAGACTGACATTTAGCACTTCACAGATTCTCCCCCTGCAATTATATTAGACACAAATGGATAGATGAAATGTAAGCTTAGCTAACTGTAAGAAAGATAACCACTAATTTGTTGTGTAATTTCAGAATTCCTCTAAGGCTATAAGGGAATATTAAATGTAAGTGAGCAAGAGGTAGTTATTGTGTCCGTTTGACATTTAAAGCTGAAATATGGGACCTTCTGACATCACTTGAGAGTCATGCTCTCATAAACCGTTGACTGTTTTCTATCTGCAGACTTGGCATTACATCAGGCGAGTTGGTGTGTGTGTGGTGTTTATGTGCATGTGTGCTCTTATCAGAAATGAACTGCTGTCCCGGGGGGCCTGTGTCTATCTGGGTCTCAAACAGAAACGATTAGTCACCAAAGCAACCCCCACCACGCACACAAATGCCTAAAAATAAAGTGATTCTAACTTTTACATGTGTCAATAATTTCTGGTTTGTTTGTTTTTTTGTCTTAATAGTCTTTGTATTAATAGACTGAATACATGTTCTTGTCTCAGGAAACATCAGACATTTTATAGACCAAATGAAAATAATCTTTAGTTGCAGTCCTAGGAACTATATCAACCTCTAAAATACTTCGACAAAGAAAAGTTGACACTTCAGAATTGGCAAAAAATGAAAAAGACAAATACTAAATCTTTTAAGTCTGACTGACACCGCCTGATATTGCTTGCTATATAATGTATGCAAATGTATGTTAGGTAGATAAGCCTTAATAAACAGAACATTAACGGGTAACTACCGTTTTTTTCAACCTGTTTTTTCCTATGTTTTTGTGTCTAAGTGACTGATGGGAACAACAATCTTTGACATTGGTCCAGTATTAAGTGAGAACGCTGCAGTCGGCAGCAGCAAAACAAGCTACAATGTAAGTCAATAGGGCTGTTATGGTTTGGACATTTCTGTTGCCTGTTTTGTTTAGTTTTGTTGCCTGTATTATCTATTTTGGTGCGTTTCCTGTGTTTGTATATTTATTCTGGATTTTTCTGTTCCCTGTTGTTGATCTGTCCTGTGTACTGTGGTCTGTGTATATTTAGATGCGTATTTCCCTGTTTATGTTCTGCTTCCTGTTTTATTTTGATAGTCTGTTTTCTGTCTTGTCATGTCTAGTTTTACTCTGTATTTTCCCACCTTTGTTGATTGTCCTGCCCCGCCCTAATGTGTTTCACCTGTTGTATCACCTGTCCCTCATTTGTTCATTACCTCGTGTATTTAACCTGTGTTCCCTTTGCCTCTTGGATTGTTTTGCATCGGTTTGTGTCCTTGTTCCGTCAGTCTGTGTCCGCTTATGTCTTTATCCTGCGAGTTTGCGTTCCTCATTTTGCTAGTTTTTCTTGGTCAGTTTGTTTCAACCTTGTGCTTCTTTTTGTAATTTTTTCTTAGTGTTTTCCAGTCGCTGTACTGCCGTTTTTTGTTACAATAAATCCTCCTACTCTAACCTTCTGCCTGCCTGCCTCTCCCTGCGTTTGGGTCCACTATTCCCCGCTTACAACAAGGGCAATTGTCTAGCTTGTATTTACCTTCACAAAAGTGCTAATTGTGTTGCTGACAGGCTCAGATTAATATTCTAAGTGTCTGACAACATTATGGAAAGGATTCCTACAGAGAGAGACCTTTAAAACCTATTTGAGACCCTTCTGTTTAACCAGAAACAGCTCTAAAGTCGCTAGTGCTAAACCCACCAGACTCAATTTAAAAAGAGAAATACTTTTAGCGTGTATAGAGCCAACATATTTTCACATGTAAATCGGTAAACTATGTGTTTATTTCAACCAAAACTAGAGATGTGATGGTTGGAAAAGTGGAAAGACTACCCAAAACAGCTTTTCATAGTTTTATTTTGTTTCTGTCGACTTTGAATGAAGTGTATTTTACGATGCTAAAATTACTGTTTATTTACATGGAGTCTGGTGGGTTTAGCAATGCAATTCCACGGATGTTTTTAGGTTTAAAAAAAGGATCTTACTCTTTAACAGAAAGGTTGATCTCCTGAGATATCCTTTCCATAACGTTGTCAGACACTTTGAATATAAATCTGAGCCTGTCAGTGGCAAAACGAGCACTTTTGTGAAGGTAAATACAAGCTAGACAATTGCCCTATTAACTTACATTGTAGCTTGTTTCGCCGCTGTCGACTGCAGCGATCTTGCTTAATACTGGACCAATGTCAACGACTGTTGTTCCCATCAGTCACTTAGACACAAAAAACTAGGAAAATAGGGCCCAGGTTGAAAAAAAACGGTAGTTACCCTTTAAATTGTCTCCAAACAATCAGAAACCTTTTTTGCTTTGCCACTGGTTGTCAAGCTCAGAAGCAACAATAGCACATCTGGAGCTGGTAGGACTTCAGTATCTTACTCAGAGACACTTCAGTGGGCCGGGCAGCTGCTTGCTGACACATAGCCTTGAACCGGGCCATTCATTCTCTCTCCGATACTGTAGCTTGCTGTTCCACACAGCCCATCCCCCACTATTTTTATAGGTCTCTGTTATGTCCTGACATGGCTGCAGAGTAAACTGGTTTACACGCTCCTCTGTGTATATTAATAGGTGCCTGGTATGACACCATTTGGATGTTTGGAGGGGGAAGTTATGCTGCAACAGGATCTCTGTAGCGTTTCTGTGTAAAGCATGTGATTCACTAGGAATCCACACAATAAAATGCTTTTAAAAAAGGACTCTCAGCTTTTAATAAGAAAATTATGATTATTTTTAATAAAAACACACTAATATTCAAACCACACAAAAAAAAAAAAAAAAAAAAAATATTCAGTGTTGAAAATATCAGAAAAAAGCAAGAGTTGTTATCGCAAACTTCTTAGAAAACAGTTAGCATTCATTTGGAGTCTTGTGTCTAGCCACCCTACGAACATAAGTCCAATATGTATCCTCCCCTATAAACTTGTTTTGGTCTCCACAACTCCTGATAGAAATATCTGGCAATGCTCCCTTATGTTTTGTAGCTAGTTGCTAACTTTGTCTATCTACCATCTGATGCTGGACAGTTAGCGCGTACAGTGATTTAGCCTTCTGCAGCTGGAAACGACGCTGATGAGAGCCATGAGAGTGAACCTAAACAATTAGCTTAAAGACGCTAAAATGTTGAGCAGAACTGCAGTCGAGTGATAGTTATCTGTGGGTTAGTCAGCAACATCTTTCACATTATGTAGTCATTCTTTCTATTGTTGATATAAAAATATTAATTAGAGCAGCCTTAAACAACATAAACAGATTACAGAATATGTATAAAATGTTGACCGAAGTTCCATCTCCATGACAACTGAGGAAACTCCATCCACAGATGAAGTCCATGAGAAGCGATGGTTGAAAGTGGAAAAAATTAGAAAGTGGACCTTGAGTTGTTTTTTTTTGTCATCCTTAATGCATAGAATGTTTCATAAAAAGTAGAGCTTGAGTTATTGCATGAAAATGGAAAACTATATACTTTGCTAATACTCTTATTAGTTAACTCAACTGTATAGAGTTTAACAAAGCGTTGTGACAGCACTTTAGGATAATTTATTCAGTATTACAGACATAAACCCAACTGAAGTTCTATGTAACATCACAGTGTGGTCATTGATATGAGCAGCTATATTATGTGCTGCCAAAGCCTGCCAACAGACAAGGTGGTAAAAAAAGGCAGTCACAGCATCAATACAAATCTCGCCCATTACACTTAATCTGCTCTCTCTCCCTTACATACACACTCTCTCCTCTGCAAATTTTTCTGATGCTGCCACATTTTAATCGGCCTAACTCGCTCCATCATCCATCTTTATTTATCTCTGCCTCCGCCTCTCTTGGAGTCTGTGTGTTTTAGAGCGTGTAATAACTGCTAAACTGCACAGGAGGCATCGTCTGTCACCATGGTGAGAGAAACAGAGAGATGGAGAAAAAAAAAGCAGATTTGCATAAAGAGCAAGAAGGGAAGAAGACTGGGAAAAAAAACTGGGAAAAGAATGTGTTGCTGGCTGAGAAAATGAATAAAGCACTAATTTGCCTCTACTCTTTTTCCACAGTTAAGCTGTCAGAAAACAGTTGTTCGGCTCATCTGTTGTACCGAAAATGTTCCACAGATATCAGGCTGCGGCGGATTATTGCTCCAGCTAAATTAATCTAAGCTTGTTTTATGCACATTCATAATCATGCAGAGCAATGGCATTTCAGTCGCTGTTAGGCCATCTCATTCCAACACACACACACACACACAATCTGTTTTCTTTAATGCATCCTGCCATTCCTCCTCCTCCTCCCCCCCAGTTTTTCCCTCTCACCTTTTCTCTCACATTGTCTCTATCTCTTCATTCTTTGATGCAATGTCATCACAAAGTAACTCTGGAATCAAAAGCTGGTTTGAGCTACGTAAGAGTGCGAGCTGCAGGTCTGGTGATGTTACAGTGAAAAGCCGGAGCGATAAACAAACTGTAGAAAGTTGAGGTTGTGGTTATGTGGTGAAGGTGAATTTTGAAAGCCAGTGTTAACTGTACACCTTATATGGCACCCTACACAGTTTATGAATTGTAACTAATGGTTTTTGATAGTTAATGACTCATTTATTAATGCTTTATAGACAAGTAACAGACCAGTAATAAGGAATCCATTTAGTAAAACGTATAAATTGTGCCTTATAGCCTGGAAAAAAATGGTACTAAACTTGTATTAGTAATAATGATAATAATAAATTGTTACATACATACATACACAACATAAAGTATAAGACACAAAAGTATTTCACTATGAAAAAAGAAAAAGCAAGAATAAGCTAAATAAATAAATAAATACATCTTGTCCGCAAGGGAGCAGGAGGAAAACAAAAATGCTTTTCGGTTCCTACCCTTTTTGAAATGTCCATACCTTTACATCTTTAATTACAAAAATAACCCATATCATTTGCAGATCAATCAATTGATCAAGTTACTATTCCATCATTTCCTTAATTAAATAATTTATGTATGTACAATCCTTAAGCTACTGTCCATCCAGTAAATGTATCAAGTACAATTTAAATTCTAAATAGATCACAACAAAACTGAAGCACTGCTGCTGAGATCATTCTGTATTGCAAATATATGTAAACCTATAGCTGCAGACAGAGGACACTCCCTGCACATACCAAACTGCTACCCATATGCCAAAAATACCGAAGATACCACTTGGAGCACAACCCCTACTTGAAACGATAAGAAGAAGATTTTTGCATCAATGTGATGAACAATCCTCCAGAAAACGTATTCTAATCACGATAAATATGAATACTGCAACATAAGATAACATATCCTCTAAAAAAGGAGAAGTGGCCATCTTTATTAAGAAATGTTTTCTGTTCCTATAGTTAGCTCTGTTTCTACTCCGAAGTGTTTTGAATATTTGGCCTGAAGTGTTTCTCTGGGACGAAATGCTAATTGTGGAAGATTGCTTGATATAGGAGCATATCGTCCTCCCTCTGCAGCGTCTAATGCCATTATTAAACTTGCTCGTCTGATATCCTCTCACGGATCCTCAGAAGTTGTAGTAATAGGTGATAGGGCTCTGCACATGAACTCGAGCATTGAGAACATTGTTTGTGTACAGAGTTTACTAAAAAGAAAGGTTTTAACAATTCACTGTAGCTGTTGGTTTTTCCGCTCGCCGCCATCTTGGCTTTTTAGTAAACTCTGTGTACACAAACAATGTTCTCAATGCTGAGTTCATGTGTAGAGCCCCTGGTGATACTTCGAGGAAAGTTTCATGTTGTGTCGAGCCTTCTTAGTGTTTTAAAAATGGTGATTTTGATGCGAGTAGTGCCCCTAGCACTCCCATTCAAAAGGCCATTTGACCGAAAACGAAAATACGGTCAATCTTAAAAGTGGGGCTTCCGTCCTAAATATGCTTTTAAACTTAAGTTTGACTCTGGTACATTCACAAAAAGACCCTAGGTTGTATTTTGGCGAGAGTTACGCTTTAACTGTCAGCACATTTCATAATTTTCCCTCCCTGCTGCTTTGGTATGTAACATACCAGAATACACGTTCCAGAAGAGCCAGGCTGTTCAAAGCTGAATCTGCCTCTATGGGGGATGAAGTCTGCCAACAGCAATGCATTTCTATTTCTATATGAGATAGTCATGGCATGGATATGTCATTCATGGCATAGCAAGAGAAATAAGCATCTTTAACTTGTGCCAGCAGACTCTGTTGCCAGCAAAGTTTGATGATCAGAGTTTGTATTCCTGCCATCAGAGAGAAACATTTGTTTCATTTTAATATTGTACAGTAAAACAATTCTCACAGACAGAAAACACTTGAATTTTTCTTTAATCAACCATTAGATTGTCATTTGTACAGCTGATATAACAAGCTGCCGTCAAACAGAAAAACTTTGTCTCCCTTCATCTTCATCTCTTTCTCAGAGCTCTGCACTCATCCCTGTCTCCCTCCAGCCTTCCTTTGTCACGCTGCTGACTTTTCATTCCGGTCTCTCTCTCCATTTCTGCCAGTCATCGCTCCTCATTCTCTGTCTCACTGCAAGTCTTTGTCTCATTCCTGCCATCCTCTTTCTGTCTAACCCTCTTTCTTTCACTTCACCAAACAAGCGAAAAGGATAAATGGGCAAACAGTCTCTCTCTCTCTCTCTCTCTCTCTCTGTGTGTGTGTGTGTGTGTGTGTTTGCAGCTCTGAACAAAGCTTTGCATCCAGACACTCAGATACACACACCCAGACACATCAATAGTGTGCAAAAGTAGGGCAATGAGAATTAAGGTGAACTATATTGAGAATGTAGGTTGAAGGCTGAAACACTGAAAGGTTTAACCCAGGGGTGTCAAACATATGGCCCGTGGGCCAGAACCGGCCCGCCAAAGGGTCTAATCAGGCTTGATGACTTTGCAAAGTGTGAACATTGCAGAAAGGTAATTCATTCCCATTACAAATTAGAGTTTTTTCCTGGAATACTACCCCTCTCTCCCCGGTCTGTAGCATTATTTTTTTTTCCTACAATGGCCTTACAACGCTGTCGTAGCAGAAGCAACTTGCGCTTGTCAACATCAAGCTGACAAGAACCTCTGTGGCAGATAAAGTTTCTGATCTTTCTGGAGTGGTCTGGCCTAGCCTCGTGAGACCGTCCCGATCTCGCGATCTCCAGTTTTCCACTCGCAGATCAGTCTGGCATCTTGAGATAGAGAAAATTTGGAGCCGTTCGCCAAAACGACCGACCAATCAGCATTGGTTTTGAGGCGGGTTTAGGTGTGACTGTTCAGTCTAAACAACATGGCGGCTTCCACGGATGAGATGAGCGTAGCTATCGGGCAAGTTTTATCCAAATTAAAAAGTATTCCTCCATTGAAAGAAGAGCAAAAAACGGCACTGGAGGCTTTTCTCGGAGGAAAAGATGTTTTTGCTCTTCTTCAGAAGTGTACCGTGAAAACTTGGTGGGGATTGTCGTTGATGAGGCTGATGTCACATACAAATGGCAAGTTTAAAAACGTTAACATTAGCTACGTTACCTAACTTAATTGTATGTTAAACGATGTCATTAGAAGAACCGCAAGGTCCTTGAAGCCAAACTAACGCTAGCTACACTGACTTAGCTAGCTTCGTTGATCTGATTGGTTGATCTGGCCCGTCCATCACCAACATAGGTGGTGATAGACAGATGGTTTATCCAATCAGCTAACCAGTATTTTCGCCCTTTCCCAAAAGTTCTCCAACGGAAAGTTCCCAGATGGATATGCCGAGCAAATGCGAAGCAATCCATCTGGCGGAGTCAGGTTAGGTCTGGCCCACTTGAGATCAAATTAGAGGTATGTGGCCCTGAAATAAAATGAGTTTGACACCCCTGGTTTAACCCGTGGCTTTCGGGGGACACGCACAACTGCTTCAATATGTGGAGACTTCGATGTCAAGTTTAAGGCTGCACAACATGAGGTGGTGGACTACTCAAAATCTGTGACATAATTTTCAGTTCAACAGTTGTTTGAGGTTTAGTGGGCTACAGTGTGTGACGTGTAGATTTCATGTCCAGGGTTACAATCTGACCCAGGATTACTTTCATCAGCTCTCAGTGGTATTGTGTTTTGAAGACAATGGGTTATTGTTTCATGAGAAAAACAGGAGCGCCACTGTGTTCAACAGGTAGTCGCTAACTTTTGTTTGTCTTCTGTTTGGTGCTGTAGTGTACAGCTGTTTTTATCATTGCTTTTTTTAGGTAAAAAAGCTCCCTTCAATAGCTTTAACAAGGTTGTTGAGCGCAGTGAGACTGAACCAAAGTTGTGAATAAATGAACAGTAAGAATCTGAGCGAGCATCCAATGCCATCTTTCGATACTTCAAAGTTTTTGATACTTGAGGAGAACACATTTCAGTCACAAAGTAATAAGGTTTGATACTTCGCTCCCCTGACTATCTCTTGCTCTGAAATATTTAATAAAGTAGAAGATACAAAAAAGCAATCTTGAGAAAAAAAAACTTGTGGGGAGTCGGATAGTTCTTTTCATTTCCAAACTTAAGTCACCGGAGATTTAAGGTTTTAACTTTACAATAGGAAAAGGTGAAAGCAATCGCCTCTGTCACACAACTGTATCACCGTGCTCGAAGGGCACGAGTCGAAGGGCGAGTCGAACCTGGGCTCGCTGTGTCAAGGAGAAAACCTTTATATATGGGTCAGGGTTACCCTAACCCTACTGTACATTTCTAAGCACATCCACTCTCCTGCAATTCATTTGAACATCAGATTTATTTTGGGTGTCTGTTGCTACGTCTGTTGGACAAAACGCAGTCAGAGAGACAGAGAGAGAGAGAGAGAGAGAGAGAGAGAGAGAGAGAGAGAGAGAGAGAGAGAGAGAGAGAGAATGAGCGACAAATGCCTAAAGAGAAAGGAGGCTCAACATCAGCCACCATGGGGACCCAGAGAGGAGCCAAAGCTCCTCTTGTCTACTCTCTGAGCCAAGCCCCCCCTTAAATCCCCTGTGCTGCTTCCCACGGCGTTGGATGGGCATATGTGGATCACCTTGGCTCTCCAAAAAAAGAGCACACAAATGAAAGAGCATCTCAGAAAAGCTTGTTTTCTCTCGCTGTCTCTCAGCAGATCACTTTGGCCTCTTGTCTCCTCAAATCCTCTGTCGGCCTACACTCAGCGGCTCAGCTCAGTTTTTCTTTTCATTTTCAGGCCGCCTATTATTTCCTCCATCATGACCTCAACTCCACTCAAACATCTAGTCTCTCTGTCTGTCCTGAAAGATGAGAGGGCTCTTTGACAAAGGTTATTCACGGAAAGAACAGGTGACCCATTGCTTCCTTAATTATATTTACGGCTGCAGGTATATTAGATTGATTTAGAGTTTTACTCATTATTATTTACTAATAATATAATTCATCATTCAAGCAGACTATTAAAGTTGGACTTAAATTAAAATTCAAAAAAACAGAATAAAAACTAGAAGGGCACTCAGAGTGCAGACCTCTGTCAAGGCCATGCCCTATCTCGCAATGTTATGTCGGATCCACTCCAAAATGTAATGGGTTCTTCCTTGGCCCATGCCACAACCTCCCTCAGAGTTTTACAGACATCGGATGAGTGGTCTTTCCAAAATCCTGCTGACAAACAAACTAACCAAACCAAACTCCTTTGCGGAGGTAATAACAAAATGGTCAAATCTACATATCTAATGCAATCAGTGCTAACGTTAGTAAGCTAGGCTTCCGCTTTCCAAGGGGAAAACAAACAACTGTACAATGGTTCCTCCCAAATGTTGAATGTTGTAAAGAGGCAGTAGATTTAAATTGCTAACGGTATTCGCTAATTGGGAAAAACACTGCACCGAGGACCGCTCGTCTCAGACCAATGCCAAACGTTGCCATGGGGAGCAAGCACCTAGAAGCCTGAAGTTTAGACACTTTGTTCACCAATATTTCCAAAAATGAGTTCATTTACTTGTGCATAATAGCTGCAGTATCATCAAAAGTTTTATATATATATATATATATATATATATATATATATATATATATATATATATATATATATACATACATACATACATACATACATACATACACACACACACACACACATACACACACACACACACACACACACACACACACACACACACACACACACACTTACACAAAAAGAGAGAACAATTTAAATTTTGATTCAACTTAAAGCAATAAACAACAAACATTTTGTGTTTACAGCTTTTCAAATGTGATGATTTGCACTTTCTCTGTTTTACATCATCATAAATTGATTATCTTTGCGTTTTGGACTGTTGGTTTGACAACACAAGCCATCTGAAGACATCACCTTTGACTCAAGGAACTTGTAGAAAGCATTTATCAGTATGTTTGGATGTTTTAAAGACGAATAAAGAGTCACACAATAATCAAACTGTAATAATATTCAATAATGTCAATCATTTCTTAATGGCGACCATGTGCAGCACAATCACAAACCTTTAGGAAATTGAATGCACAGAACAGAAGAACAAATAAGTCTGGATGATAAAGAACTAGCATGTGCTTCTTGTTTCTGCCATGTTCTCTCTATTTATCATGTTATTCAAATTCTCTCTCTCCTTCAGCAACGTTCGACCCTTATCTCATGGCGGCCGAAGATAGACTTTTAGTTTGTCCGCTCAATAGCTGTGAGAGAGTATCAGTGAAGCAAAACCAGTAATTGCCCTGCCTAATTGTTGTGAATGTACAAAAGACAGGGGTTCATTTTGTTCAGGTCAGATCTGTGAGAGCTTATTCAGCTACGGGTACAAAAAAAAAAAAAAAGACCTGAAACGGGTTGAATTGATTGTTTCGATTCAGGTTATAGGCCAACAGACGAGCACATGACCACAGATCCACGCAATCGCGCACACACAAACACTAATTGACCTTCACACTATAGGGTATATTGATATGTTGGAGCCATTGGCTGAGAGCTGACAGAGATAAATGGCTCGGTGAGCTGATTGCAGCTGCAGCCAAACAAAAAACAGCCTTTTCTTCAGCTTTAATAAAACATAAGAACATGCATGACATTCATTATCTTCAGTACGGTGCTATGTATATATTTAGAGCATAAAGTTTCATTTAGCAAGCACTATCTGCGCTTTCTTAATTATATTTAAAAATGTTATCCTGCGTCATTAAAACATTATTAGAAGAGTTACTCCATTATTATAGAAGCTGTTGCTGAAACATTACTAAAAGATGTCAAAACTGTTGCCGTTATGGGCTCAAATATGAACAGCAAATGAGGGGGGAATACAGTGTTGGTAGTCGATTATGCAGATAAATGAAATATGTTTAACTGAATATTAGATTCGATGTCCAGACTCAAAGGCTACATGGACACTAACTATCTCCTCCTCCCTGTTACAGAGTCTGACTGATACCGAGCTCAGAGCAGATAAAAATGAAGCCATGTGGAGTAAATGATTATGAGCAAATATTACAACAACAATCAAAGTGCTTTGATTGCTGTTGAGTTATTAAAAGGCTAATTGCTTAAGTTGTGTGTGTATTAGAAACATGGTTCCTCTGGGTGTGCTCATATCCAGGAACAAAATAGGTTATATTGCAACTGCATTGTTACCAGCTGCTGTTTGTGTGCAGTACAACCAACACAGGAAATATCATTAATCTACTGAAAGTCGTGTCACTATCCTGAGCGCAGCACTTCCTGATTAGGACTCAAACGTTCCGTTTTAGGAACTGGTCACACAGTGTTTTAGTGTCTTCCAATATCGTTAGACAAACAAATTCACACATGTTAAAGTTGCTACTGATTCACAACTAACAATTACTTCTTTTTTTTAATCTTTCTTGATTAATCATTTCGGTCTATAAAATGTGCAAGGTGACGTTTTCAAATTGCTTGTTTTGTCAGACCAACAGTCAAAAACCCAAAAGATATTCAATTAACAAAAATATACAAAAAAGCAGCACACATTTGAGAAGCTGTCACTAAGAAATGTTTGACATTTTTTGGTTGAAAAATGATGAAAATTGAAAAGATTTAACATTTGATCCCTCATCAATGACAATGATTGATAATAAAAAAAAAAAACTGCACCACACAACCAGTTTCAACAAGCCCATTCAAATTAGATAGGCTTCCAAAATACGTCATTTGCAATTTCCCTTTAGAACGACATAGAAGCGTTTACGTACTTGGAGAAACATTGTGGTTTGGCTTAAAATGACTACTTCTTTTAAGTTAGTCTTCATGGTTAACAATAATAACCACTTAGTTATGGTTAGGGAATAACCATGGCCACGTTAAAAGAAACCAACGTTGAATGTTGGAATGAAACAGCAAGGGAACAGTTGACTCCCATGTTAAATCTTGATGTTGTGTTGTCCCATCCATCCACCCTGACTACCCCTACCCGAACTGTGTCTCTTTATAATAAAGTTACACCACTTCTGTACTACGTCACTTTAACATAAACACATGTTGTTTTTGCGGCATTTGCTGCAACAACTGAAGTTTTTCTTGGGAGGGCAGTCTATAGGTTTCGGGAAGCGGTTTTCCTGTTGTTCCATATTTATCCATTGCTAGCCTACAGACGTTTTTTTTTTTCCAGTGGACCTCCATCATGGCGGCAGGCCCTGTTGCTAGGATATCTGTGACACAACAACTCTGTATACTGTAAATACACTTCACATCATGGATATTGTGCGTACCAGCGAGGGTCAAACGTTACCCCGGCGGACATGTTTTTGCTGTTTATTTTCTGCCCAGCTCAGCTCTTCCTCTGCCTGTGGATCTATTGAGAAACAAGATTATGAAACTGCACTGTGGAATGCCAATAGCGCATGCGCGCACACACACACACACACACACACACACACACACACACACACACACACACACACACACACAGTACTGTCGCGTCTGACAGCACCAGACTGGATGCACATTTGCACGCATTTAGGTTGCTTTAATTCAAAAGTAACAGTCAGAGAGTGTGCCCCACACGATTCACTCTGTAGCAAAAAAAAAAAAAAAAAAAAAGAAGATACTTCTGTACACTGTACTCCACACATTCAATCTGAGAAATATGAATGGAGTTTGGGCAGAGTGTTTGTCTATAAATAGGGTGTAGTACAGGCCTGTGGGAACAGCATTGTGGTGCCTGGCCTATCTGTATCTGGCCTCTAGCCATCGGGCAAAGGACTGAGCAGCCCCCCCGCAAAAAACCACACAGTATAAAATCCATACGCTCTGACCCAGACGCTTTTTCGCTCCAGTACACCAACACAAAATATAAAAACCATATATCTATATTTTTTATAAACACCCAGACTAATATGCACTAGACACTACAACTGGCCAAGACAATAACAATTCAGATGAAAACACAAAAATGTTTCTTCCAAGATCAGGATTTATTCAGACTAGACTGATCTCAGACACCTACGCAGTGTGCAACGTTATTCCGCACTGCCTCAGCCATCAGCTAATGTGCTCCTCTTCACTGTACAGTAAAAATACAAGTTAATGCTACAAAAACCTGCACTAGTGTACACCACTGCCAAAGAGTCATATCAAAATAACTGACCTCAGATATCTTCAGTTACACAGGCAATGTAGAAAGCAATCTCATTTAGAGGATTTCTGGACTGTCAAAATAATAATGTATGAACAATTCATAACAAAACTCAATTAAAACAGCTTTTCTTTATGTGGTTTGGCTGTTGATTGCGGTCCACAATGCTATGTCATGTGCTGGTGGACACTGATTTCTTTTTATAAGCTAAACAAACCTGAGTAGAATCCCCTGAACACAAGCAAAAGTGCAGGTCTGAGTGGGAAACAACATTTCAGCAGTGCTCGGTGTGCTGTGCTTCTTATCCAAATGATAGATTTTTCAGCAGCCCGTGAGCACAAATTTCAGTGTTTGTTTTTCTTTCTCGATGGTGTCTCGTGTCACATTGGCCAGGTTTTAACACACTGAGCTGAATCTACTGTCAACAGAGAATAATCAATGTTTCTGTTGGTGCCAACAGGGGGAAGTGCAACATTAGACAATGTTAGTTACAGTAGCTGCACTCAGATGGGCCACACAGGATACAGCTGGCGCATGTAAATAAAAGACAGGAGGGATTTTTCTTCATATTCACAACTCATCAGTGCATTTAAATATATCTAGATTAGGCTTTTTATTACAATGTATATTGAATTTAAGGCTCACACTAGGGCTGGGCAATATTTCAATATTATATTGATATTGTGATATAAGACTAGATATCGTCTTAGATTTTGAAGAACTGTAATATCGTTACATGGTAAGTTTAGCCTTTTCCTGGTTTCAAAGGCTGCATTACAGTAAAGTGGTGTCATTTTCTTAATTTACCAGACTGTTCTAGCTGTTCTATTATTTGCCTTTAACCACTTAGTCATTATATCCACATTATGATGGTTATTTATCTAAAATCTAAATTTGGAAGCTATTTTGTGAAAGCACCAATTGTCAACCTTGCAATATCGTTGCAATATCGACATCGAGGTGTTTGGTCAAAAATATTGTGATATTTGATTTTCTCCATATCGCCCAGCCCTAGCTCACACTCAGTTATTTTTAAATGTCCCATGTGATGTCTTCATATGGAATGTTTGGTCAGACCAACAGTCCAAAACTCAAAGATATATTAAGTTTACTATAAATGTATGACCAAGAAAAGCAGCAAATAATAATATTTGAAAAGCTTGAACCAGTGAATATTTGTCAAAAGTACATCTGAGGTAATAATTGGCTCAGTTCCACTCTAAAGATGAGATTCCTACAAGTTTATAATTCGAACAGATGGTATGCAGAAACAAATATACAGTGGGGCAAAACATTATTTAGTCAGCCACCAATTGTGCAAGTTCTAACACTTAAAAAGATGAGAGAGGCCTGTAATTTTCATCATAGGTATACTTCAACTATGAGAGACAAAATGAGAAAACAAATCCAGAAAATCAAATTGTAGGATTTTTAATGAATTTATTGGTAAATTATGGTGAAAATTACAGGCCTCTCATCTTTTTAAGTGGGAGAACTTGCACAATTGGTGGCTGACTAAATACTTTTTTGCCCCACTGTATGTTTGTGTATCTATGGAGTTATAATAGAGTGAATAAAATAATAAAACAGGTGCTGCGGAAAGATTTAAAGCTGCATTCGTAGATCTTTTTGGCCACTTGGGCAACACAACAAGCTGAAAACAGAATAATATCAAAGTTGTTATGGTGAATGTGTTAGCAAACAGTTGTCTATTTACACAATGGCCAAATAAGCTTCAATAGCATTCATATAGTCATGTTTTTGGTAACTTGATGATGGCAAGTCCAATATTCACTCTCCTTGTAGCTCTGTTTTGGTCTCTACCAACTTCTTGGAAAAATAATCTTTTTAGCTGCTAAATGCTCTACCGTGTTTACCAGATAGTCGCTAGCTTTGTTCGATGCTGGACAGGGAACATACGTACAGTGGGCTGTCTGGGACGTTTTCAGCAAAATCTGCTTTTGCCCTTATTCCGAAAAAGACGATATTCCGACTAAGCTGTTTACATATACAATGTACATTACAATATCCAACCGGAATATGCTTGTTTACATGACCTGTATCAAATTCAGAATATTGTCATATTCTGAATAATAGTCGAATATTGGTGTGCATTGGTGTGTAAACGTACTCAATGTTCATGCTTGTTGAAATGGCAAACTAATTCAAGTGGCTATCAGCTCTTCTCTGGTATAAATGAACAGCGATACGCAAACTGAGAAGTAAACAAAACTAACTTTTAAGAGGCAATTACACACACAGACATGAACATCAGCTCTGTGGCACCATCAGCACTGAAACACCATCATGTGTGATGGTGATAATAGAGTCCACTTACTACAACAATACTTCACATTAAATCAGTGGCTTGGCGGCGCAGCTGCACTGAGACGCAGCGCTCATGTCACAACACTGACAGGTCTGTATGAACCGAACAGCTGGCGTGCACTTAGAGAGGAGATCATTTCAGCGTCAACACCTAAACATAAGGACAAGGACTATTTCTGAGCAGTCGGGATGACAACAGCTCTTCAGTTCCCTGTTATTCCGGGACCTGAATCCCCCTCCATTTATAGCTGTTTACTGGCCTAGTTTGCTGCACATGCACACAATAATCTATAACGTTCAGCAGTATTATCTGTGTCTTCTATTTCATAGAAGCTATCAGCCTTTCGAGCCATGCAATCTAAGTTGATACAAGATGAAGAATGGTCAATTTATCATTGTAGCTCATTTCGAGTCAGGAAATTAACTCAATCGGTCAATATGTTCGTATAATAAAACTGTTTTATTGTCAAAACCTGGATTGTTACTACAAGTAATGACTTGTAATATTTAGGTAAGTGGTGTCAATTTTGGAATTAACTCACCAGATGTGAGTCCACTTCTCCAAAACTGAAGGTCAGAAATAAACTATGATTTGAACTTTAATACCTCAACACTGTACGAACCTTGAGCACACTAACAGGTCAAGCATATCTGCAGTCAACACTGATGGATTAGCCAACACTGTGGGAGTAAATGTTAATATTGATAGAGTCAACAGGCAAGGTGACAGTCTGAATACGCCTGACTAGATTTCCCCCGCATATCAACAGCCAAGGAAGTGAATTTGTGCTGCAGAAGATGGAGCAAATATGCAATTGCAATGTTTAATATTTACTAGAGATGTTCGGATATATTATAATTATATATTTTTAACCGCTAACCCTGTACGGATGTAATATGATGGTTACCATTGTTGTATGGCCTGCCTTAGGTTAAACACTTTGTGAAACATGAACAAATACATACAGAGAATAAATGCCATATAATAATATAATTTTCTTTTATTATCTAGTTTGACAGTCAGTCGGAACGGAAAAAGAACATAAACTACTTCAAAGAAGATTTTCTTCGGGGCTAACTTATGCGGTATTGGATCATTGCATAGACTTGCGTACTTACCAATACCAGAATTTTAAGATGTATCGGATGGTATCAGACAACTCTAATAATTACAGCACTTAAGGTATAAGTTATCTTATTTTTTTTATCAGCTACAGTTGCAATTTCCTTCACTCTTTACTTTTGTCACATATAATAATGTTTTAGAAACCCAGAGGATTTTTGAGTCGACTGCCTGGAGTGCAAAAGGTCAAACTGTCACTGACAAGCCAAATGAACACAGCAGCTGATGTCTAATGATGGTACAACTAGTCTGTAATAAGGTCAGTTTGGTCAATAGCCACCATAGCAACAAGTTCAATGGGGCAGAGACAAAGAAACATGGAGTTAACAAACATGACCATCACCATAGGGTTCACAATGTCAAATGCATCAAGTCATCATTTGTGGATGTTCCTGTCTTGTCAGTGGGTTCAGAAATGTTTGCAAACTTCATCAGAGGAGACTGAACCGCCAGTTTAATGATGTCAACAAGTTGATCTTGGATTATTAGTCTGGCCAGAACACAAACACTTGGGGATGTTGCATCAGACCACAGGGCAACTGATCCAGCTGAACAGTTTATTTTTTGCTCCAGAAAAAACGCCACAAATCACCGCTGTGACATGTTGACAGCCCACCTTATTTAAAGTAACTAGAACCTGGGTCTGCTGGATGTAGACCTCATCCATCAGCCCAAACATGTATGTTAACAACCGTTTGGCTCTTGTGCTGTGCTTTAAAATGAGTGGATGTAAAGAAATCACAGCGATAAAGTAAAGTAATATTGCTTTTTCAGTGCATTTTCCCATGAACACGATAATGTGTGGCAGTATAATAATGTTCAACTGCCTCACCCTATTGACATTTTACTGAATTTGAAATTATATTATATAACTATTGTCCTGGGTTGAATGTTTGATGATTCTATTGCCTTTTTATTAAATTGTTTGCTTATTTGATAAATAATTTAATACAATAAAACTGCTTTTTGAGTCTGATAAACAGGACATAACACCAAAAGTATTAAATCTACAATAATGTGAAACAAGCAGCATTCAGTGTAATATTTACTTCATGTCAAGAACATTACTAAATCCATATAAAGAACAGGCGTGTTACACAAGATTGGTTCTGCTGCAGCTCAACATCTGGGGAGCCTAATCACATTAATATAAAAAAAGCCCAGCAGAACAATTTGTTCTCCTGACCTCTATAAATACCCCATGATTTGTTATGTAGGACACTGGAGTATATCAGAGGAAAGGCCTTTGAAGTCTACGAACATGTCTTCCCACCAACACGATCAGCTCACACAAATTGAGACAAAAGAGACAGTAAAGATGTGTTTGTAGCCGAGTGTTAACCAGAAGGGAATTCAAATAACCATTAAGAGTGTTAAATTACAGAGGCGCAGGAACATATTTTCGGCAGGGGGTGCTGGGGTGGGTCCACGGTCCACGTAGAGTTTAAAGATACTATGTTACACAGGCTCTGTATTCTGCAGACCACTATACTTGTCTCCTTTTAAAAACTCCCCTCCATGAAGTACAGTTGAGCTGAGGGTGCGTACAAACTATATCCCAACATAGGGTCTACTGCACAGCGAACTCCAAAAACCAGCGATGAAAAAAGTAGGCCTATCTAAATATCTGTGTGAATGCGTGCATATAAACTAAAATGTTATTTATATACAGTAATGCAACCAATGTAAACTGTATAGTATTAGCAATAATATCATATATCATAGCATAATCAAAATGTCTGTTAAAACAAGGAACTCGACGCATCAGGATCGGTTTTCTAGATGACAATGTATGTTTATTTTAAAACAACCACAAGTAGATTAAGTGTTCATAAACCAACAGCCAAAAAAAGGCCTAAGTGCCACAAAGTAACAGACTATGCAAAATCTTTCTTTTCCGACAGTATGTGACAAATTCTAAAAAGTTACAAACTATTTGTTTCTTTATAATAGGCACACATAAATCACAATCATACTAGGCTAGATATAGGCTACCATCTGGGCCTGCACGGCGGCAGGAAAAAGACGCAGAGATGTAAGACACCGTGTCTCTACCTTACAATGATTTTGGTACACAAAACGTATATTTGCACTCTGGAGTTCGGCTGATAAACTCTGTCATGAGACCTTGAATATCCAGATCATCCAAAATGTTATGGTCATCGCAGTTTTAAAGCTTAGCCACTTCCCGCGCCTATGTTAAATTATGAATTTGTTTTAATGTTGTAACTGGTCCTTGTGGTGCTATATTAATCCATAAAGAGCAGGGTCGTTTAGACTAGCACTTATGTAACTTTTGCATAGCGGTATCTTGCCGTGCATATAGTTCTGCTTTTATCTGCTAAGGTTTTGAGATATCAGCCTCTGAGATTTCTGCATCTATCCCCAATGCAATAGGGGTGAATAGAATGTTTGTGCTGCAGAGAGCTTGGTATGATAAATTAGAGTTTACATGTAGGAATTACTTTCTCAAAAGGAATAGTCCCAAAAAACTGTCCACAATTTATTATTATTAGTTTATTTGTCAGGGACAATGCAGCGCACATTATTACATACATAATTATCATAGTCAAAGCCATAACAATATGTGTAGATGTGTTGCATAAAAGGTTTCTAGCCAATAGGCTAATTTGCAACCCCAGTCCCAATGAGTAAACATGGCAGTTTTTGAAAAGACACACTGCTTTAAATATCATTCTTCAGTGCATTCAGCAGCGCAAGTTAAATTGCATTTGTCCCAATTGCAAGGCATATATCTCAGAGATATCTAGCAGATAAAACCAAAACTTGTGAGTGAGCTGACCCTTTAATCTCCTACTAAAAACTGTATTTTTCAGTAGATAAGTTTTTCATTGTGTGGGCAACCATTTTGGTACTATACTAAAATTTTGTTTGAAATAAACAGCCGCAAAATTATGGACACAGGGCTGCTGGTAACACCACACCCACCAGCAATTCCAACATAGAATGACAAACAGCACACTTGTGTGTGTGTGTGTGTGTGTGTGGGGGGGGGGGGGGGGGGGGGGGGGGGGGGGGGGGCTGCATTTATATATCTCAGCACAGTCTATGATTTCTGACATAGCTCTTCGAGAGCCTTTGCGCGCGTGCGTCCTCGTGCGCATGGATATCTACAACTTTATGCACAATCCACCAGTGTGCGCGCGCGTTATCAGCAGGGGCTCCACTTCAGCAGTGAGCGAGCGAGTCTCCAAATGCGGTATGACTCACAGAATCTGCGCGCGAGCTTTGCTTGAGTGCGTGCGTGCAGCTTGCAGCATAGTGAAAACCAGAGCTGTGTGTAGACCTGTAGACAGAGGTGTGTGTGTGTGTGTGTGTGTGTGTGTGTGTGCACGCGCGCGCTTGCGTGCGTGCGTCCTTGGTCTGGCACGACACACCGAAGCAAAACATTTCCCCTCGCGCGCCAGGATATAAGCTATTCCATAAGCGAGACTCTTACGAAACGGATGTTTTCAGGGCTTTGCTTCTTATTTATTTATTTTTATTTTTATTTTTTCCCTCTCTCTCATCTCTTGTTTTCCGAGCCAGCAAAGGGCCAGTGGACGCACACACAAGGGACACACCTCCATTTGACATTGACACACTTTATATCCCCTTCTCTGGCGCGGCAAGAGCCACAGCACCCCTCTCGCCCCCCTGAACAGCCTCTTAGAAATAGACAAAAACAACCTTTCTATTAAGATAATATAACGTATGTAAACATGAAATCGCCACTGCTGCAGCTCTGTAGGGACAAACACCACAAAGGAAGAGCACGGTGATATTGTTGGCTGAAAGATGGAGGGATGAATGGAGGGGGAAGAGGGGGCCAGGTTCATATACGATTCAAGTTCACACGAGAATACAAATATTGCCCTATATTCTGTCTGTAGGGAACCCAGCATGCATTGAGCTGCCATGCCTGGCTCGGTTATTATAGGGTGAGGAGGGGGGTGGGGGGACAAAGAGCCGCTGGCTTTGCCACATGTGCACGTCAATAACACGCACTCTGTCTATCACACTACACTCTCAAGCTCCCATGCGTGCACAATTGTATTTAAATTGTCTTTTTTTTCAATTGGTGCTTGCAAATACATATTTAAAATAGTAACATCTTGCAAAGTTGGCTGTTTTTTTCCGATTGGCGGATCGATCAGCGTGTTTCTGGATTCAGTCAAGATTGGGGAGGGGGGAGGCACTGATTTCTTTTACATAGGTTTGCATAATGCAATATTAAACAGTTGGGTCTACGTCGCACAAAAGAAGTCCCCCGAGAAAAAAAAAAACATTTAATTTTCTCGTTTTATTGCCTTGTTGCACGACTGTTGAATAAACAATGACACATCTGCACAGACTAGGCTACTCCCTCCACTTTCTCCCTGGAGAACATAAAGAGCTTCTTTTTTTTTTTTTATTTAAAAAAAGCACGGAAAAATGACGGGGTAAACTGACCTTTTAATCAGCAGATGGGGAACAAAAAAGTCTTCACACAAAAGCCAAGTCTTGTTCTCCACTTGCGCAATGCCTCGCTCTCTTTCCAACCTGTTCCTCTCCGGTCTCTAGTCTTCTGTTATTTCACTTTTTCCTTCACCTCCTTTATTTTCCGCTGCGCCTCCTTCCTCGGTTTCCCCCAATGTTGTTTATGTCTCCTTTCTCCAGCAGGAGGAATATTCAGCACACAGGAAGAAGAAAAAAAAAATATGGAGCGGTCAGTCAAAATTCAAGATGTGTAACCATGTTTTTAGGGGTGTTGAAAAAGTTATCTGCAAATAAATCGACAAGAAACAGGCCTACGAGTAAACCGTTTCATTAATTAATCCAAATTAGTGAAGGGTTGTATTTGAGGCAATTTGTGACAGCTCCGGGTTGGAACATACTAAATGCTGACGCGATATTGGGAGAAAATAGCGTGTTTATCTTTCTTGCTCCCCCTCCACCTATGATTCACATTGGTACAGTCCACCCTTGTTGAGCTCGTGGAACTGAGCCGAACGCGCGAGTAGGCTATTCCCGTCTGGGCACGAGTCAGCATGTAAATAAACACACCTGGAGTCAAAACGCGGTTATAAAGCCAAAAACAGTTTCGACTTCAAGGAGTCTGACAATGAGACCTCCATCTTGAAGATGCGTGGTGGTCCAAACCTTGGCTCGGAGTCTCCTCCAGAGGCTCACTGGAGGGGGTTGTAGTTCTCCATATCCCCTTGAGGAATGAGTTTTATTTTTTACAGTCAATTCTTTTCAGTTTGCACTTTTCTAACTGAGAAATGCCTAAGAAATGGCTTTTCCCATATACGTCATTAATTGTTTGGGTCCATGTGGAGAAAGCCTGTAGAAAACAAGACAATACAATTGAATAACATGTGATACATGATGTATAATGATTTTTACCATTCTGTAAATTGACTACAGTGTGTGAGTGAATTAGCCTAATGTAATTAGTGTTGTTAGCATGGACTGATTAATGTATACAATTAGCTGTTGGACCCTTATTGATCCCCCCCCCCCCCCACACACACACACACTCCCACTCTGTGCACTGAATGTACCATGTCGCCTATAAATTCCCATTAAGTTCAGTGCAAACAGCAGACCACACATGGCACGTTTGACGTCCAACTTGATCTCCCACTTTGGCAAAAGTCAAAAAGTTGAAATTTGAGCCTGGGTAGGCTACTTACAGTCTGACTACTTACTTAAATGTGGATTATGATAAAAAAAAAAAAAAAAAGCTTAAGGTAACTAGCTAATTGTATAATAAGATATAAGGTAGCCTTCATATAAATATTGGGGTATAAACATTTTCTATAAACACAGAACAAGAGTTTCTTCTCCTCTTGCATTATTCTGTTTTCTATGCTGGGATACATAAGTTATATGGGAGCAGAGGGAAAAATAAACATGACATGTATCCTGGTGAAAACTGTACTGCACTGTACTCCAAACCCAGAGCAGAGCTGCTGAGAAGCAGAACATCACTCATCAGCTCTATGGTTATGCAAGTCTCCCCAAGTGACACACAGTATAGACACTCATTTGTATTGCCATTGGATGACAAAACGGCTAACTGTATAGTGGTTCTCAGCTGCATTTAGAACAGAAAACCAACAATATGAGTGACATATTTCTTTTAGGGATTTATACAAAGCATGCATTTAATCCTACCAAACATTACTATTTAAAGTATCAGAATTTTTGCAGAAGAGCTGTCTAAATGCTACAACTAATAATGTCTTTCCAAATTTTCCAGCCAGCAAACAATTTTCTGTGGAAAAGAATCCACTTTTTGCAGGGGTCACATTTGAAATTAAACTCACTCAATATGTTATCTGCATCATTGCTGACGGTTGAAAATATCTCTGGGGTCCTGACTTAACCACCTTACGTAATGGTCCTCCGGCCAGTACCTCTGTCATGCTGTGGTGAGCCAGATATTTCTCCACTCAAGCACAATGCCGCGCATTTAAACTATGTCATGAATTCAGTCCAAATCAACACATTCTGTATACACGGATGCCCTCACGCTTCACTGGATTAAAACAGATTTACTGTTATTTATGCTTGAACCCTTCAGGAGAAAGTACGAGATCAATGGTTAAAAAAAAACAACTCTTTCCGTTCATCTGCCTCCAGTAAAAGTTTCATTATTTGCTCCATTGAAAGCAGAAAAAGCACGTGCAGAGAGACTTGCACACATGCACTGCAGCAACTGCTTCAATAGTTGCAGTTTCATGTATATCAGCAGCCTGGCTGGATTAAAGGGCTTTCAGCAGATGACGTAACACACCCTTTGGTGGCCATTCTGGAGGTCCAACATAAGCTGTGAATGTCTGATTGCTGTCATGGACAAAACATGACTCATCATCCTCAACAGTTACTGTAGGCGTAGATGATTTCGCTGATGATTTTAACAGGAAAGCAATCACAGATATCAAATCAGTTTGTTAGCTACATGTAGCTCCCGTTATCATAGCAACATGGTTTTAGTATTTTTTACACACTACTTTATGTATAGGAATCCCCAGATACGTATATTATTATGTATTATGAACTATCATAAACTATGTTGCTTTTCTTTATAAAAAAATAACCTATATAGTTAGCTATATATGTAGCTTTAGCTTTATCAAAAGAGCAAACTATGTCCAAGTTGTGCAAACATTCAAATTCAAACAGTGATTTAAGAGTATTTATCAAGACTGGATAAAATGACAAAATCAAGGACAGTATTGTTTGTACAACTGTACCCCCTTGATGATGTAGAACTGTGACATCATTGTTTGATGTGGTTTTAGTGAACAGTCTGGCACCTCCAACCACAGAGGGAAGTGAAACACTGCTTTTTAGACATGGTGTTGTTACTCTTTAAATTGTAACCTAATGGAGCTTTTTTTACAGCAGACATTTTGACTTGTCATAGTAGGAAAAGCACAGTTGAAATTGATAACCCTAATGATGGCTCAATTCCATCAAGTGTCCCTGTAAGCTATTTCAGTGAGTCTGCATGCACAACACCAGGGCCTCTCCTAAGTGGAATGCAGCCATCACTAATGGTTTTGAATAAACCTGTGCTTTTCCTAATTTGACATGTCAACGTGTCTGCCGTGAAAAAGGTCTATACACCCTAACTTCCGACCGTGCTGCAGTGATGTACCTCAGTGACATCAATGATGGGTGTGGTTAAAGGGGAAACAGGCTTGAAACTTTCAACCAGAGAGGGCCCCAAGTTTTTCAGCCTGGTGTTTAGTTACTCTTCACACATGCCATGTGCATACCAAAATCGCTTGACTTTCGAGTATCAGTACAACACAGCTAGTAAAGGGAGCTACTCACAGCTGCTAAAAAAAGGGAGTAGAAAATTACTGCGTTGGTATGAATTATTATGTTAATGGTATAACGACATCTGTCACATTTAAAAAGCTAGAAATTGTGCAGTTTTAGGGCAAAGGTTCAACACATTTATTTATTTCCAACTTTCAAAACACCAGACCTAAGTTTAATACACATTTTCTACACTTTTAATAAAAAAATGATTTAGCATTTGAGAAATACGCTTATTTGCGTACTTGAGAGAAGATCAATACCACATACAGTACATATTTGTATGGTAAATATGAAGCTACTGCAATCAGCCAGTCAGCATAGCTTATCATAAAGACTGGAAACATAGGGGAAACAGCTAGCCTCTGTCGAAAAGTAATGGAATCTGTTTACAAGCGGCTCTAAAGATAACTTTTTGGGGGGCATTTAGGCCTTTTTTTGACAGGACAGCTGAAGACATGAAAGGGGAGAAAGGGGGCATGCAGCAAAGGGCCACAGGTCAGCATTGAACCCAGGCCCGCTGCTTCGAGGAGTAAACCTCTATACATGGGCACCCACTCTACCAACTAAGATATCTGGGAACCCTACTAGCTGCTCGAAAGCTCACTAATTAACAAGTTGTGTATCGTTTGTTTAAACAAAAACCCAAGAATAACCACAATTCTTACAACCCCTCTTGGGAGAGCCTTTAGCTAATAATACACAAAAAAATAAACAAATACAGAGAATGTGTTCAAGTCTCAGTCATGTGAAATGTTAAATTTAGACATGCTCCAGCTCCATCAACAGCTTCAGCTGCATTTCTCAAAACTACAAGGGGCTGTGCTATCATAGCTGGACAGCTGAGAATTACGTTCTCCTTCTGTCCTAAACTCTGTGTGACCTGAAACTATCTCAAACTTTAACAATATGTCTGCCTCTGAGGTCATGGTAGGTTGAATAATTGATAAAGTTTTTTACTTCTCTATTATATCTACCAGTCCTGAAATAAAATGCCTGAGTGTGTGGTCTGTGGGGATTTTGGCAAGCCTTGAGTCAGTCAGCGCTGGAACAAACGGACAAATACCTTCAAGTGTAAATAGGCCATTTAGTGGTAGAGAGGACTTTGTTTTGTACTGCTGCCAATAAAAACGTTAGCAAGAGGAATAAATTATGGCCCCGTACTGTAATACCATACAAAAACAAAATGTTCACATGACATACACAGAACAATCAGCCTGGAAATGCTTTTGGTTTGTTTTCTGATAAAATACAGGCTGCTGAGCTGCAAAGACGAGCCAACAGCTACACGTCGAGCAGGAAATGAAGTTTAACTTTACTGCATGCAATATTATATTAAAACAAAAACATTGAATAACCCAAAAACAGACAATCAAGTCACACGTGAGTCTTCTAACATTATCAGTTTGTATTCTAAGTAGGTTTTGCTTTTTGAAAAACAGTTTATATCTCATTTGGACTTTTGATTGTGCAGGATGCTGCGAGTGCTACCGCAAACCCTTCCATTATAATCAAGTTCACCCACTGTCTCAATACCAGCCTCAGTGGTGTAATTCACTATAGTGCTATTAAAATGATGAGATTTGAGCGTAATCATACTTGAACCTTGGGGATGGTCATGTAATTCAACCACAGGGCAGGAAAAAGTATCCGTCACATCTTTAATATCAGCACAAATCCAACAAGTTTGAACACTTTTATCAGCTCATTAATGCTCAGTCGCTCTCATTAGATCTTTGCTCCCAGCTCAGGATTTTAGAAATGATTAATACAACCCCTAAGACACTTTTGACTTTCTTTTTGCCACTTGGTGGCTGCAGAAACAAGCTAGCACTGCCATATTATTGGATATTAATGCCATGTCTACATGTATACTGATATTTATGAAAACTGATATTTTATGTTTTGGCCTCTCATCCATATGCAGTCTGAGTTTTAGGTCACTAAAACAAAGATTTCTAAGGTGCAGATTTAAAAAAAGAATTGCGTATCCGCGTGGCTATGTAAAACAGAGTGTTGTAATGAGCATGTGCCAACAATGGCAACAACAATGGCTGACTACCGGTTTGTTTGAATTTGTTACAAAACTAACGGAAAACAACTTCTTGGCGGAGGTAATAAAAATACAGCTTATAGCAGCTTTCATAAATACTGAGGTCATGGCAGAACTTGAATGTAAATACACTTAATTGCAGAAAAATAACGACCGTAAAAAAATGGGTTTTTGAAAGAGTGTAAATCTTACGGTTTATACACAGCTGTGCAATTGTAGAATAAAGTGTCTTCCTCAGGTTGTTAAAACCCCTGAATTTTCTGAAATTTCTGATAACATGATCTCCGAGTGTGCATGTATCTACTACGTCTCTCTTTCACGATGCAGCTGTTGCAAAGATGTTTCTTTCTCCATCCTGAGATGAATGGATTAGATGCATCCTGTATGTATCCAAGGAATTCTCCTACGATCTGAAGCAGTCATTTCCAAACATGTAAGTCTTTTACCTGAAGTCAATTATGTGAAAAGAATCCGCTCCATTAAAGTGCTGTGTCTTGTTTGAATTTAGCGCCATGATCTCCTTCTTCACACTATCCCTGCTAGTTCCAAATCAGTGAACTAAGTGTTCCTGTTCCACACCACAATCGGCAGCCCCCCCTACGTCTGAGGATGTCGATCACCTTCATCATCATCAGCTCCTCTGCATCCTCGTGTCCAGTGTTGCTCTTTTCAGGTTAACTATTACAGACTCAAAGATGAAAGACTTCAGATTGGTTCCATTACTCAGATACATTTCATATTCCTTTCAGAGCAACAAGAAGAACAATCAACGACTTAGCTTTTAGCAGTCCAATCAATTGTCTTTTTCAGTCCTTGTTAAGTCCCAAAATGCAGCTAGCTGTAAGTCTTTGTCTCCTATTAGGCCAGACCTACTGGGCCTGAAGTTTTAAACTTCCATCTCCTCCGTGTCAGCTCCTCTTCAGCACTTTTGTTGCTTTTTGTCCTGCTGTTGTTTTGCAAAAAGCTCTTTGTGAATAATGCTGCTTTGATCTGCCTGCTTGCTCCCTGCACTTCCTCTTCCCTCGATGACTTGAAGTCCGACTGGATAATGTGCTGCAGCTCCTGTTGGTCAATGGGGGCCCTCGTTGGCTAAAGCAGGCTCCTTTTAATCACTGTAGTTGACTTGGTGATCCCATCTGCCCTCTGCACACACACACACACACACACACACACACACACACACACACACACACACACACACACACACACACACACACACACACACACACACACACACACACACACACACACACACACACACACACACACACACACACACACACACACACACACACACACACACACCTCTATTACCCTCCACAGACGCCCTCCTGTCCTCCAGTCCACCCGGGTTAATGCTGATTGAAGGAGAAGAAAATAAGAGTGGAAAAAAAACCTTGACGCTAATGATCTGGCTTTCTTTCTGTTTTTCCAAATTATGACTCCTGCTAAATACATATAACAGCTCACACATAGCCAGGCAGTGCAATGTTCTGCAGAAAGGCTAGAAATAGATTTGAGGAGAATTTTTCAGTGAAATCTTCTTCAACATTTGCGTATTCATGCACTTTATCTTAACACATTTCTTGTGGATTCTGGCAATATTTGCAACATTTGGATTAGAATCTTCACTTCAAAGCTAAAGTGCGTAATTTCTGCCTCCCCCATGAGGAGCATCTACACGATACAAGCCTTGCGTGATCACGCTATAGTTTCAAATCACTGTCACTCCACAATGCTCTGACACAGACACAACACAACATTTGCTTTTCAGGCGCTGAGCTGACACTTATTATCCAGAGTGATTAACGGCGTCCACATTTACAGACCCACATTTAAGCTAGGCCACACCCGTACTTACACCATACTCTGATTATGTTGGTGAGATTATGCTTTTAGCCCGAGTGAGTGTAATTGCAACATACTGCTGCTATCAGGCGATTTGCATGTTTTAGCTTAGAACATGTTTTTTGGTGAATGAAAGCCATTCAAAACTAAAACAAACAAATAGACCATGTTTTAATGGGCCAGTCAGAACCTACTTCCGTATATTCTGATCTAATATGCAAAAATATGCACATATATCCAATGTTTTATAAATTATAATTGTAGATTCTATCTTTGGATTGTTTTTTAGGAGTTGAGCATCGCCATGGTATATCGGCAAGAATGTATGAAGGACAACAGGTGTTTCCGTTTAAGCCATTTATTTACTCTGCACACATTCAGGGCAAAGGCAGATGATGAAGCTTGATGGTTATGGTTTTTTTTCTTTCACGCACAACCATAGGATTTTGCCTCTGAATTGTGAGGACAGAGAGCCCTCACATGCTGCCTCATCTTGCTGCCAGTCAGGACAAATGAATAGGGGTAGGCCAAGATTAGTAGTGAGTGAAGTCAGGTGAGTTTTGACCATGATTGGGAATGAATGAAGATAGGTGAGAATTGTTGAGTCCATGCCATGAAATTGGGCGGAGGGTCACTGAATGGTATGGCTCTATTCCACAATAATGTTTCAGTTCACGTCCTTGTGCACATCTGATCTTGTAGAGTATGAGTCTTTACAAGTGCCTCATTTCATTTGATAATCATGATTGCATAATATAAAATTGAGAAACTGAGGCAACTATTTGCTTTCTTTTCTCTGCACTCAGAAATGTGAGTTACACATACGATCCTCTTACAACTTGCTGTAAAATCTAGTAAAATCTACATGTTGATTTGTGTATCGGCCTGTACTTTCTATTTCTACTCTGTACCTTAACATTGTAAAATGTATTTGGCAATAAGGCTTTAGTCAAGTTATCTCATCTTCCCCATTGTTCTCAGGTTACTACACCCTTGCCTGTATAAATCTGCCAAGCACTGCTGACACACACACACACACACACACACACACACACACACACACACACACACACACACACACACACACACACACACACACACACACACACACACACACACTTGAATGCATCCCTATCAAGCCCTGATTAAAGACAAGTGGATTTGTTTGATGCTAAAAATCAAAAGGACAGCAGAAATAGCTCCACTGCAGTGAGCGGCGCAGACGTCTTCTTTAGCGCCATCTAAAGAGGCCTTGGTGAGAGCTGTTGTTTGTGGGAATTAGCAGGGGGAGCGGTCGAGGAAAGAGAAGGAGAAGAGACATGAAACAAGTAAAACTTACTGGATCTCCTCCGGGATTATAGTAGCATACTGTTACTGTCAATGTCGGTCTTTACAGCAGCATGAATGTTTGCATGTGTTTGTGTGTGTCTGTGATTTGAGACAGCTGCAGAAAGGGAGGTGCAGTTTTATTTTCCTCTGGCAGTGGACAAGGGGGGTGTGTCCCTGCACGCGATTGGCCCAGTGGGCCCAATGTAAGTGACATCACAACTTCTTACCTGACCTACTTAAAGTGTCTGTGATGTCACCGCTGTCTCTTTCACTCTGTCTCTCTTTTTCTCAGTCCCCTTCATTACTCACTTATCCAACTCCTTTCTATCTGCCTTTTTTCGTCTCAATTCTTTCTCTCCCCTCTTTCCAATTCCCATTAGTTTCCTCTTTTTTGCATTCATCTTCTCCTTTTCTTGCTAACACACAGGAATATAGAAGAGAGATACAGCGAGACGAAAGAGAGCAAAGAGGCAGAATCATCAACCGTTGCCAATAACCCGATTTCGATGAATATTAATGTGTTGGAAAGCAGCACTGGCCCCCACGACATGACAAATGGGAAGACAAGCGTCGACCATATGGACAGAAAGGCCCAGTTTAGATGTGGAAAAAAGTGTCTGTTTCACTAAATTCAGAACATGCAAGTTGCAATTTGCAACATGAGATAATTTCTTTTCGCATTCATGTTGACATGTTTCACTAATCCAAAAAAACACCATAGCTGTACTTGCGCCAAGTGTGTGATAATCATTTTCTGTGGCGCTTATGTGAAACAAACCCCAGGTCTTTTAAATGCTTTCAAAAAAAAAAAAAGTGGTTATATTTAGTAACTCTATTAAATTAGGTAATAAAGATCTCTTCTTTCAAGAGGGATTACAAGAAACTAAAAACAATTAAAGTCAGACAAGCATGCAACCAGCATACAGAAAAACAATCAAGCAAATGGAACTAATTGAAACAATTACAAGTAACAGACATCTAATCATTAAAGGACCTATGACATGCTGCTTTTTGGATGCTTTTATATAGGTCTTAGATGTCCCCTAATACTGTATCTGAAGTCTCTTTTATATAGACCTTAGTGGTCCCCTAATACTGTATCTGAAGTCTCTTTTATATAGGCCTCAGTGGTCCCCTAATACTGTATCTGAAGTCTCTTTTATATAGACCTTAGTGGTCCCCTAATACTGTATCTGAAGTCTCTTTTATATAGACCTCAGTGGTCCCCTAATACTGTATCTGAAGTATCTTTTATATAGGCCTTAGTGGTCCCCTAATACTGTATCTGAAGTCTCTTTTATATAGACCTCAGTGGTCCCCTAATACTGTATCTGAAGTATCTTTTATATAGGCCTTAGTGGTCCCCTAATACTGTATCTGAAGTCTCTTTTATATAGGCCTCAGTGGTCCCCTAATACTGTATCTGAAGTCTCTTTCCCGAAATTCAACCTTGGTGCAGAATTACAGCCACTAGAGCCCACAATGAGCTTTCCTTAGTATGTGCCATTTCTGTGTCTGTAGCTTTAAATGCTATTGAGGAGGAGAGAGGGGGGCAAGGTGGAGGGTGGGGGTGTGACCTTGACCAACTGCCATGCTTTGCTTGTTTTCAAGCCATGATGTCCAGGGCTCGGTTTACACCTATCGCCATTTCTAGCCACTGGGGGAACATAGGCAGGCTGGGGGAACTCATATTAATGTTAAAAAAACTCATAAAGTGAAATTTTGATGCCATGGGACCTTTAAGCTTCAACATCTGTACGGGGGAGTGAAAGCTATGTGCAGTTCCTTTTATTTCAAATGTGCATAGCCCCTGATTCCAGACCTGTTCAGCTTAGAGGCAGTGTGCAGTATATATGGGATAATTAATGAATATTTAAATAGGAGAAAGGTAGTGAGGTAGTTGGAAAGCTTTAGAGCTTTATAGATGATGATGATGATGATGATGATGTAACCCAGTCATCTGTAACTGTGGTTTTAGATTGGTATCAATCTTCTCATTTAACTCTCAGCAAGAAAGTGAATCAGCCTATTTCCAAAAATGTTAAATTATTCCTTTAAGTGATAATTTGAATGCAGGATTTGCACTTGTACTAGTACCGCTGATGTCCCCCACACAGTGCTCTCAGCCACAAGCAGCCGCATCATTGCACTGTACATGTTTAAGTGTGTTACGGTGGAAAACAGATGCACTGGCAGATCTTTTTCTGTTCCTGAACGCAAACAGATTATCGGTGCGAAGCAGACACGCTGAGGGCTGGTTATAGCCGCTGGGTCGGAGCTAATCTGAGGCTACAGTCAGATCAGACAACAATCGCTCTGGAGCGAGAGAGGGGCAGAAGCAAAGATTGTAAGGAAAGTTAAATGGTTAAGGAAAGAGTGGAAAGAAGGAGAGGGACAGAAATATGGAATGAATGGGGAAAATGGAAGGACACAGGGAGAAATAGTAATTGGGTGATGTAGGGCGAGATAAAGCCGAGAAACAGAGGGAGAATAGTGGATGAGGACGTTCAAAGGTTGCACAGATTAAAAAAAAAAAAAAGATAAAAAGAAGACAGACAGAGGGTGGGAGACAATCCAACTTCTCTTTCTTTTGGTGAACATTGCCAAAGGTAGAAAAAGAGGCAGGAGGCAAAACAGCCTGAAGCAACAATTCCTCCTCTCAACATCCTCCTCTTCTCCCCCTTTTGTGTTCAGTGGTGGAAACCCTCTTTCTCACTCATTTATATTCACACCAGCTATGGGGGCTAGTCACAGGGAAACCGCTGCACAACACACACACACACACACACACACACACACACACAGGGCCTCTTCTTTGTAACACTAAATTAAGTGCAACCAAGTGCAGCCACAACAGGCTCAACCCAAAAAAAAGAGGAATGTTTCTTTCATCACAAACTCGTGTTAAATGGTCTGACAAGAGGAGAACTTTTTTTGTGTCCCACAGCTCTCACTGCAGTAAGAAAAACAAAAAGAAGAAAATCAAATAGGCCTAGGCCTAAATGAGCAACAGGGATGGATTTTCAGGTAGCCAAAATATGCCACTATTGCTGGAACAATTAGTCAATTATTTTGTCAATGAGCAGAAACTTAATCAAGATAATTATTTTTAGATTAACTGTTTCATTGCTACACTATGAAAAAGCAAAAATGGCCAAAACTGCTATGAACCAGAACTTTGGGTTTTGGACTGTTTGGTGCAACAACATTTTGAAAAGTTTGAAGACCTTATGGGTTTGGGAACTTCATGGGCATTTTAAACTACTTTTGCACATTTTAATAGAGTAAATAATAAAAACATCAAATGAAAAAATACAATCAATACTTACTGGATTAGCTTATGATTAAAGGAATAGTTTGGCATTTTGGAAAATACACTTATTTACTTTCTTGCTGGGAGTTAGGTGAGAACATTGATGCCACCCTCATCACCATCACCAGGAGGTTAGCTTAGCTTAGCACAAAGGCTTGAAACTGGGGGAAACAGCTAACTTGGCTCTGTCCAAAGAATAACAAAATCTGCGTGATGAAAAAGATATGGCTCATACTCTACAGTATATTCATAAAAGTGACAATTTGTCTAGTTGATGCAGCACTAATTACAAAGTATTTTAAAGTGACA
Organism: Zingel zingel; assembly: GCA_023566125.1. NCBI lineage: Eukaryota > Metazoa > Chordata > Actinopteri > Perciformes > Percidae > Zingel > Zingel zingel. Next base: position 18,081,635 of record CM042336.1, on the reverse strand, counting down.
GTTCAACCCAAACTAAAAATAATACATATTTTCCTGTTTCCTGTAGTGCTATTTGACATCGTGACTTTGTGTAAAGCCATGACTTTCTAAAGCCAAGTGGCGTGTTTTCTGTATGCATTTTGAGCTAGCCGCGTGTATGTCTATGCTGCGTGTGTGTCTGCCATATACAGCACGTTGCATTTTGAGATATCCGCGTGCATGTCTACGCCGTATTGAAAATGAGGACATACGTCATGGTAGCTTGCTGTCACATGACGATTTGGGAGATGTCTGAGCCCGCCCACCATTTTGGGATCCTACGCTATCGATTGCCAGGGGCAACAGCGTAAGAGTGACACAGAGACGGAGCAGGAAAGACGGCTCGAGGAATTAACATCACGGCGAACGGGTTGGGTTTCGGAAAAGAAGAACGGGATGGTTGGGTTTAGGAAAACAATAATGGGATGCGGGACAACAACGGCACGGTTGGGTTTAGGAAAAGAAAAAAACAACGGTTGGGTTTAGGAAAAGAAAAAAGCGATGGTTGGGTTTAGGAAAAGAAAAAAACAACGGTTGGGTTTAGGAAATGTGACACATGGGACACGATCCCTGGTCTCCTGGGTGAAAGCCCTGTGTTGTTTGACCCATCCAACCTCCCTATGAGGATTTTTGGGCTTTCATACTACTCGCTATGGCGTACTGTCTCTATGGCGTACTGTCTCTTTAACAATTACAAACTGCTCTCATGGTGGACATTTAGACTTGTCACACAATGAGGCTGCCATTAGTAATGTTATTTGTCACACAGGTGTAACTAATAACATCTCTCGCACAGGGCTCAGCTGGCCAACCTAAATGGAATCCAGCCATTATTAATGTCATTAAAGGTATTTCCTGCCATGACATAACAAAGTGACCACCATAAGTTCAGGTTGGCACCTGTTGTTTTGTTGCTGAGTGATTTTGACCTGTACACACTGTTTCTTAAAGGGTAACACACAGGGTTTTTTTTTTTTCAACCTGGACCCTATTTTCCTATGTTTTTGTGTCTAAGTGACTGATGAGAACAACAATCAGTGACATTGGCCCAGTATTAGGCAAGATCACCGCATTCAGCAGCGGCAACACAAGCTACAATGTAAGTTAATAGGACAATTGTCCAGTTTGTATTTCCCTTCACAAAAGTGCTCATTTTGCCACTGACAGGCTCAGATTAATATTCTAAGTGTCTGGGCTGGGCAATGTTTTCCCATTTAACTGCCGATGCGTGAACCTCCCACTGCACTGTGCTTACTTTAAGCACAGTGCATTTACATTTACATCTTATACAGCCTCTACGATGTGAGTGAATGTTTCAAGGTCAAATGCATCATCTGATTTAGAATTGTTTGACGGCTTCTTTTTAAAGTGCTGTCATTCATTGCAAAGAATTAAAGAGCGGCAGTGTTTCAGGCCTGTTGTGGAATCAACAATACAATCTGTTCATATGATCATCTAAATGTAGGCCTATCCATATTGTTTTTTTGAAAATGCACACATATTTTCAGTGACAAGCAATATAACATTTTCTATCCAATAAAACATTGCACAAGAACAACCACCATTGCTTAGACAACGTTTAACCAAAGGGTACTGCTCTGCAATCACTCAAACTGTTACACACCAATTCCACTGTTGTGGTTTGTTCACTCTATATCCTCTCATTATCCATCCCCCTCTGTCTGTTGTTCCCAAGTTAATCACAGTTCACCCTGAAGACGCCTGCTTATTGATTATCCATATATCCTTCCTGTTGATCCCTGCCGGCTCTCTGTTCTTGCCTTCATTACAGAGCTACAAGATAGAGCCCTGCGCGGGACTGTTTACTTCATCCCGCTCCCGGCGAATTTCTGACCATTACCGCCCGCACCCGCAACATGTGTGTTACACTCCCGCCCGCTCCCGCATTGTGTAGGCTATGTCCACTCCCGCCCGCACCCGCAAAACTCTGAGAATTTCTGCCCGCACAATAATAGAGATGCATTGATGTTGTGTCTTCTCCCGTCCCGCATGAGAAAACACGTAATTTTATAGGTTAAGGAGAAGAGGCAGGGAAAGAAGGCAGGTGCTTACTGCTGTTAGACGGGGAGGAAGGAGCAGAGGATGAGGGAGAGAGGAGAGGGAGAGAGGGGGAGGAAGGAGCCGAGGATGAGGGAGAGAGGAGAGGGAGAGAGGGGGAGGAAGGAGCCGAGGATGAGGGAGAGAGGAGAGGGAGAGAGGGGGAGGAAGGAGCCGCGGATGAGGGAGAGAGGAGAGGGAGAGAGGGGGAGGAAGGAGCAGAGGGAGAGAGGAGAGGGAGAGGAAGGAGCCGAGGATGAGGGAGAGAGGAGAGGGAGAGAGGGGGAGGAAGGAGCCGCGGATGAGGGAGCGGGCGGATGGTGGACGGAGACTTGGCTCGGAGCTCCCCCATCCTGGGAGGCTCAGACACGCTGGTGTCTGCTCATAGATGGGCTATACAGTATATACTCAGTCAGTATTTATGTATATCTATGGTTTCTGCTGGCGTGGGGGGGTTCCAGGCTACATTCCCGCAGTGTTTTTTTTAGCCGCCCGCAGCAAAGTTAAAACCGCCCGCTCCCGCGAGATTTGCGTTCCCAATGCAGCCCTCTACTACAAGGCCAGCAGACTCCCAGCAGGATGGGTATTAATAAGGAAGATGTGTATTGATTGCCATTTGGTCATTGGTAATGACATTTTGGACGAACAAGCGTTTTCGCTTGTTCAAGTAGATGTTTACTCTTCCAGAGTTTAGGTAAGAAATGTGTTTTTGATTAGGTTAAAGTAACTTAAGGGGCCAGATCACCTAAATTACAAACTAAAACGTGTCATTTAGGCTACTTCAAATGGTAGCCTATTTAGCCATGCACATAGTTTTTTAAAGATTATTTTTTGGGGGCTACTCCCTTTATTTGTGGTGACAGTGGATATACAGGAAAGGTGGCAGAGAGATGGGGGATGACATGCTGCAAAAGGCCGCAGGTCGGACTCGAACTCGGACCGCTGCAAAAGACTCACCCAACATGGGGCGCACGCGCTTACTGGGTGAGCTAGAGGGCGCCCCACGCACCGAGTCTTTGCTGCACCTGTTCTCTAAATAAAACGGATGATTGAGACTTAAGGCAAAGATCCAGCATGCGGTTTAAAAAGCAAGGTACTTATAAATACAATTAGCAAGTTTTTTTACAGGTGTACTTTGAGACTACAAAGCTTTGATTTTGTGTTTTTTAGCGCCGATTGCCAGAATTTGTGTCAAATGTCACTCCTCAGTCAACTATGAACACACATACATGATAGCCTACACATATGTTGACCTTCAGTGTGACTTACACTTCAAGGTGGTATCATTATATCCGATGCCCATCGCGAATAAACGTCCATAAATTCATTTAGAAATCGTAGAAAAAAAAAAGACGCTCCTAAAACTCCAGAGCTTGCCTGAGAATCATTATTTTAAGTTTTCTTCAGTGGGCTATTAAAGTAATCAAGTGGCAGTTGTCTGTACATACATGTATATAGGTGTATTCCAAACAGGAATTGGTAACAGCTAATTGGGCATACTTTTAATGATGGCTTATTTGCCAAAATGTAAACAAATATTAACAACAAAAACGGTGCTCAAGTTGTAGCCCACATCAGCTTACATACTTCCGGTTTACATCTCCCAAAGCATTGTGGGACCTGTGCTTCAAAATTTTGAGCATGATTATCCCCCAAATCGAAGAACAAATGTCTAAAATGTGTCTGAAGGGGCCCACAGTGTCAGACTTTAACAAAGCCGTTTTGAGATATCCGTCTTTTAGACTTTTGCCTTACCCTGCTGACAAAGAGTTGTTGTACAAACATTTTAAACACATATCTCAAAACCTGGGCCAATAAAAACAAAACTAAGCCTGCATGACTCGATCTGAAGGTACATGAGAAAATACCGGCCCAGCAAGAATTTTTGCGAGATAATAACTTCAAGTTCAAACCAGCCTCAACCTGTGTGCTCTGAACATAAAAGCTACACGCACCCAAAATATATTTTAATAACACTCACATTCTATTGCACAACCCATAATTTATTTTTTCTATTCGCCATTTATAAAGCTCCACCTTAATTGCACGCAAACGACCCACAGCGTGCAGCACCATGGTAGGGTTCACATTTTGTACTACCTTGTAATCTGCAAGTGATTTATCACTTCAAGTGGTAACTGTAAAAAGAAATGTTACACTGCACCTGAATGCGTCCATGTAGGTTTCAGAAAGAGCTCGTACACGTTCCAACTTGGAAAACATGTTTATTCACTTTGACTAGTGCCGTCGAATGACAAACAAAACATCAACAGAAACCGACAAACATGGACAGCACTGCATCACATAGTCAAGATCAGTCAAGGTTGCAACACCTCGGCGACAAACAAAACTATTTTTCAGAACAAAGGGGATTTTGTCTCAGCATTTGCGCAGCCTGATGCACGGTTTTCTACATGCTCTTGTTATCTGACAAGTAGAAGGGTAACAGAAATAAGTCCTCCTGTGTGGCCCGTTATTATGATACACTGCCACCTGCTGGTTAGGAGGCAGCTGTACAGCAGCTAGATCAGGAATATATTTTAAGTCTTATACATTTTCAAGCCTAGATTGTAGTACCATGTCTGGTATTTTGTCTCAAGCCTGACTTAAATTCAAACCGTTGCACTTGAAATCTTGTCATGTCAGCTACTGCCACGTGGTAATTTGTTCAATTATTCTTTTCTTTTTCTTTTTACATCAACTAAACGGTCATCTAAAAAAACTATTTCTCAGTCAATGTTACACTGGAGTGACTTATAGCCCTGAATTAAAACATACAATGCTATACAATGGTGCATTTATCCTCAACTGAACTTGCATTTTCTCTACACGTAGCGGAAAATATATATAAAAAAGTTGAATAAAAGAATGTCAGAAAAAGTAGGAAAAATCAAATTACCAACTTCAAAGAAAATTGGAAAATCCAGAAACAAGTACTTGACATATTTATGAATGTGTGTATGTGCATGTGTGTGAGAAAGCAATAGCTACAATACACTGTTTATAAATGTCCAGTCACTTCAGCAGCTATGACATGACCACTGTGTACAAGTCTGGTGTGGAGATACACTCAAACACAATCTGTGTTATGTATGTATGTATGTATGCGTTTGTGTGCCTGTGTAATGTTTAGGACTCGTCTCCGTTGGTGCTATCTCCGTCGTCCTCTCCTTCCTCCTGCTCGCCTTCCTCCTCCTCTCTCCCTCTGCATTTCATCTGCACAGCAGAGAAAAGTGGACAAACAACACTTTATTCATCGCACACAAGTTCTTAGCTCTCGCCCTGGTTCCCTCATCTCATACCCCCACTACTCACCTCGTCTTCATCATCCAGCAGATCTCCCTCCTCGTCTGAGTCGTTCAGGCCCCGTTTCAGGCTCTCATCTTTCTTGCTGGAGGTGGAGGAGTTGAGGGGGGACACCTCACCTGGTTCTGGTTGGCAGCTCTTCATCTCTGAGTAAATGGAGGGAGACCGTGGGAAGAATGTGATGAATAAAGCAAGGCAACTCTTATAGTAACCACAAATCTGGTTTACAAAGGGCTTTTTTTCTGATTGAACTAATCCTCGCACTAGACGAAACCTCCACATCTTTTACATTTTCTGTCTTTCATGCAGGTATGAACTCAACACGTTACAATCAAGTCACTGGGGCCCACCTGACTTCTTGCTGTGGTCCTTTTCCATGCACTCTAGGCTCTCCAGCAGGTAGTCCACCTTGTGTTTGATCAGTGTGAGCTCTCTCTTGATGGTCTGCAGATCATCTACCTTCACTGTGGGAGGAAAAGCAGTAGAAAAGTCATAACAACATCAGTCTATATCTAGGACATTCCACTTCCAGGATTGCTCCGGTGCCGCCGGAAATTCCACTTTTCAGCCGGACGTCCGGTACATTCCGCTTTCTTTGTGTTGGAATGTTAAACTCCGGTGGATTTATGAGGACTATGGTGAACTGCTCCTCAGATCTCTGCAGGGTAAATCCAGACAGCTAGCTAGACTATCTGTCCAATCTGAGTTTTCTGTTGCAAGACTAAAATTACTTTGGAGCGTACACGTTTCACCAAAACAAGTTCCTTCCTGAGGCTATTTTGCAGCGGCACGGTGGCTCTATCCGGCGCTCAGCGACCCAATGAACCAGAGCACGTTTTTCTCCCATCCCGCAATGTTGTGTGGACTAGCCAGACCTTCCTCCGCAGCGCTGTGGAGGAGGGTCTGGCAAAGACAGGCTATTACAACATGGATGCGGTTGTGATGGGAGCGGCACGGGACAGCTGACTTCATAATTGTGCCACCTACTCGCTCGGGAGGTCCTCTGGCTGGTCTTGGAGGAAGAGAAGCTGGTTTTGGTTCGTCGGCTCCCTCCACCGCTCAGGCTGACCCTGGGACGCTTTGTGGGAATGACAGCACGGGACAGAGGTGGAGGGGGAGGAGGCACCCGGGGCTGGTAGGAGTACATCCTGAGGTACAGAGGTGCAAAAATATAAAAGGTGCCACAGAAATGTGTGTGACAACGGACAGAGAGACTGAATAACAGAAGATGTGTATCTATCTGTATAAATACTACATCTGTGTGTGTGTTTCGCTGTCAGCATCTAATGTTGATTTTTCACGAATATTTGGTTAGTAAAGTTCTAAAAGTAGCCCTTTGAATTTGCACATTGACACATTAAAGCTTAATTCAAACACGGCATTACTGAACAAACCCTTAGCTGACCCAAACTGTAAACTGAAGGTGTAGAAATTAGGATTATTCATAAATAAACCATAAAAGCCAGGGTATTATGCACTCTGGACAATAAGGACTTCAACAACAACAGATAACAGGTATACAGATAACACACATGAGCAATTATTCTTAAAAATATAAAGGACAGCTTACCTATCATAGTAATCTCTTTGAAAGTCATAGTCCAAATCAACAGATGAACTGTGGAGAGGGTAGAAAGATTAACTACAGCATAGGGCACTCATCTTTGACATAAAGTTATACTTTCTGACTGCGGGATTACTGGAATTGTAGTTGTGAGAATAATCGAGTGTGTACACACCTGTACATGTCTCCTGCAGAACGCTTCCCTGTCTTCGATCTGTGAGGTTTCGGCTCGCCTGCCAGGTTGATGTCTGGCGCAGGAAAAACACAGAGTCAAGGAGGAGCTAGAGTTGCAAGGAGTAGGAGTAAGAGCCCAAAGCATGTTATGAACCGAAAGTGTGGAATTTCAATCAACACATTTTATCACGCCTTCCCATCAACCAATGGTATTTCATTTTGGAGGACAAACGCAGGTTTGAACCCCTACCAGGTGGTATTTGCAAATAATTACTAGGGCTGGGACCATATGCTTTTGTCCCGATTCAATACTTGGGTGCCGATTTGATTTGTATTGTGATTTAAGAAGTATTGCGATTTGATAGTATTGCAATTTTCGTTTCCTTCTTTAGCACAAACAATATACCATGAGACATTTCTAAAAACTGTTTTCTGAAAAGAACGCACATCCCACGTCAGTCAGTGAGTCTGACATTTATTTCATTTGTAAAGAAGTACATAACATGTACTTTCTGCATTTTCTGCTTTTGGTCTGTTTTGCTGGAAATGGATATGATGTAGTACGTCAGCAGTACCGTATAAACAGAAAATATATATATGTAAAAAAAAGAATAATCGATTTTTTAAATCGGCTCTAAAAATATCACAATGCATACGATTTTTTTCCCCACCCATAATAATTACTCACTAATATGGACCAGAAAACAGCTGTTTCTTTGTCTTTACTTTATGTGAGATGTTGATGTTTTTAAATGTCCCTTGTATAAAACAATCCTTTAAAGTTTTCCTTTCAGTGTTGTTTTTAAATTCCTTGTTTGGAGCACTAGAGGGCAGCTCGGCTCTGCTGTCTGTATTGCTAAACAGAAACTGAAAACTTTAAAACTGCGACAGATGTGTCTGTGAGAGTGAATAAATGTTATTCTGTTTGTGTTTAGGCCCTGCAACAGATTGATGGCCTGTCCATGTCCTTGTCTTTTGCTCCATGCATGCTGGGATAGGCTTCTGCACTGCTGGGACAGTGAATTGAAACCAGCAGGTATAGGAACTAGAGGACGTTTGTTAATGCGGGTTAATGCGCTGAAGCACAGAAGGGAGGGAACGGGATGAGGAGAAGGGAGGAGCGAGCTAGTCTTCGTTTTGTTTGAAAATACTTTGAACGTCAACAAGAAGTAACGTCACCCAACATCGCTTAGAGCACCTTTAACTTTGCTGTTACGGGGGTAGTAAAACATTGGCACAGCGCTGGCACAGTGACTTCCTCGAGACTTGTTGTCACCATGAGGTTACTGGGCAACCAGTAACTGTACTACCAGATATGTAGAATTACATATAAAAATAAGCTTGACAAATCTCACCCACTTGGTTATTTAGTCATCATGAAACAAACTAAACTATAGAAACTATGTAATCTAAGAATCGTGAAGCCTTGGTTGACTTTCTTCTTCTGTGGAATGTTTTTCTCTAACTCTAAACAGTCAGTTCGTGACTCAGTGAGCTCATATTTAGTTTATCTTGCAAACAACATCCTGCGCACAGAGTCTGTGACATATTTGTATTTAAACAATGCATATGAGCACTTATCTTGTCATTAAAAATCAGCATAGAGAAGGGGGCTCTGTTAGCCCCTGGGCACACTTTAGAATAACCGTTTTATTACCAGGTTGCTGCCTCAGAGAATACTGAGTTAAGAACATGTGACTTTAGACTGTATAATTAGAGAAAAACATTTTCTTAGACACTTCTGGTTAGCCTTTTTTCCCTATACAAAAACAGAAACGTATAATGTAATAAGAAACATGTTATTTAAAAATATGTGGGTTTGATAAGAAAGTTGCACTTCTTTTCTCAATATCGTTTTCACCAAACTTTCTTAGAACAAGTGACACTTAAATAAACTCTGCACATCCCCAGTATTAACATATTTTGATTACAATTTTTCAGAATAATTCTTACAGCTCAAACAACTGAACATGTCTGTATTACGCGTGACTTCAGACTTTATACTAACAGAAATTATTTTTTTTCTTCTACACTTACTTGGTTAGCCTTTCTAACAATTCAAATTCAAATGACGTTTTCTTCTTTTCATGTTTTCAGAGGAGTCCAGTACTGAATTTAAGGCCCTGCGTGCCAATACCCATACTACCATACTATTTAGTATGCCAGAAATATATTTAGTTCCAAAGCATAGTATGTCAAATTCAGTATGCCAAAAATACCAGGATGTCCTACTGCATTCGGATAGATTTTGCAGCATGCAAGCCGGCACGATTTTCTGGCTATTCTGACTATTCTATTCCCACAATCCCTTGCGCAGCATATATGAGCAAGAGGGTCAAAGTTCGAGGTGCAAAGTTATGAATATATAGTATGTCCCTATTGTATGCATACTGCATGCAACAGTATATACTTTGTAGGGGCAGCTGCAGTACATTCTAAAAAGTCAAAATGTAAAGAAGTACGCGATTTGGAACTCAGCCTCACTACTGGACTCCCTGACTTTGTATCTCCATCCTTGCAGCTCTCATTTATCAACCACCCCCCTCCACCTCACCTAGCACCTGTCCCACGATCATGCGGCCGTCCTCGCTGACCACAGCGGCCCGGGCGTTCCTCTCATTGGCGTACTGGACGAAGGCGTAGCCCTTGTGGATGGAGCAGCCCAAGACTTTGCCGTACTTGGAAAAGATGGCCTCCACATCGGCCTTGGTGACCAGCAGGGTGTTGAGGTTGCCGATAAAGACGCGGGAGTTGAGTGAGCGAGGGTCCGTCTTGTTGGTCACGTTGCTGGCCATCGGGCTGGAGGATGACGAGGGAGGTGAACATGGAAGATAGATAAGAGATGAAGAAGAAAAAAAATAGACTTTGTTGTTTTGCACTAAAAATTGTAGATCTCTGCATCCAGCACTATGTGAGTTTTGACCTTGTACGTTCATAAGCTCTTTTACCACAACACTTGGACACTGAGCATGTTTAATTTAAAGAAGAAAAGTGGGTGAAAGTCTGCAGAGGGATTCAGCTGTTACTGAGTCTATAAAATGTCAGAAAATAGCCATCTTCAAATTGCTTGTTTTTTACAGTCTAAAACAAAAATGCATCAAATTTAAAGTCATGTAATATAGAGATGAGCGCAATTCCTCACATTTAAGAAGCTGGAATATCTGCTTGTGAAAACGATTAATCATTATCAAAATTGTTGGCAATTAATTTTCTGTCGATCAAGTTAATAAATTGACCAATTAAATCCCTTAACTGATAATAAGGTTACAACCACTTGTACCAATCTTTATATTTACAAAAAGCTATTGTAATCTTTGATATACACATTAAAAATATTCATGGTGTTACTTTCTGCCTACTACAATACAGGTGGATTCAGAGAAGAGGGGTACTTTTGTATATTTTACACACACACACACACACACTAAATGTGTGTTTGCACTTTCAAATGGGAGACAGGAGCCTCTAAAAGTGGATATGAGACAGCAGAATAGACAGTTTGACCAGGTCATGAAGCAGCCAGCACTCACTCCATGTCTGTGTCTGTACTCGGGTTGGTGGAGGTCTGCCTGCCTGTCTGACTCTGTTGGAGAGAAGAGGGTTGTCGAGGAACTATGAGAGATTTAGTCAGTGGGTAGACATCTACACCTCCAAAAAGTCTGCTCTTTTTTTGCTTTCTTGGATTTTTGGCAAACCCAAGAAGTGCTTAAAAATGACGAGTGGTTGGTCAGGAGGTGGTAGATTATAACATGTTTAAAAAAATGGAGGTGGCTATAAAAACCTGTGGGATAAATGGTTGTTTATTATGACAAAACATTTGTGAAACTGCTAACTTCCTTGTTCTATGACTCTACAGAGGGTGATGAAAATAATAAACACTCTGAAATCTCTCTGCAGTAAAGACCACTTTACCGAATCCGATAAATAATGTCACACAGGCAGTGTGTTTACAAGGACATGAGTATCCCCTAACCTTACACCGAAAAATCTTCTTATTCATATCCCCGTAGGCCTGTACGTGATAAATACTAGTATCCCGAGTACTGCATGTTATATGCGCAGGCGCCTTAATCATTCCTGCTTCAACTTCCAGACCGTGGTCGGGAAGCACAGGGCCGAAGTTGATATTCAGCCTCTTTCATTACCGAGAGAAAAAACTCCGTTTCTTCATCGCTGTGGAAGTGCGACGCTATCGCTGCCGCCATTGTTTTTGTTTATTATGTTACGTAAGTTGGCTGAAGCCGCGCCTGCGCAGATGGTCGGCGGGGCAAGTAACCTGGATTAACCCCACAGCATTAACCCGTAAGAATGCTCGTGCATTACGGTTCGGGGACTACTTCAGACAGCATATTGGGGGGTCTCATTAACATGATATGATTTGTACATGCTTAAACATAAAAACGGGATAGGCTACTTAAAAAAAAAACAGATCATAACCAGTTTACTTATGTCAATGTAAACACCCAGAATGGGGCCCTTTGCTGCTGCATGTCATGATCTTTAAAAAAAAAAAAAAAAGCATACCAGAAAGCTTGTATCAATATTCTATAATATTCTATTTTAGTCAGTGAGGGTCTACTGGTAGCAGGAAAAAGAGAGAGGGTACCCAGCTAGGCATCTTCCCTGTAGTTTTTAATCAAGCAATACAAATGTTGTTCAGGCTCTTGTTCATGCCTCCTGATGATTTTTGAGACATCTCTGCTGCTGCTCCACATAAAATGGCGGCTCCTGCACAAGCAAGTCACATTAGCGTGTTGCACAATTAGCAGCATAAAGTAGCCTATGTCAGATTTAATACGAGTAGAAAGAAGCCAGATTGTCGCTGCCCTGCAAGTTATGCAACATTGCAGGGGGGCAGGCACTAAGGCACTTATTTGGTATTTGTTTACTAAAAACTACTGACAAAGACAATGATCATCATGCAGCCTCGGAAATAAAATATTCACTTAGCCTACTGCAAAGTGTTTGTTATTTTGTCCACCCCCTGTCGATTACATTATTCCCTTTTTTTTAGTTGTGGGATTTTCTTTTCAGCATCAGGAAACATAAACCCCACACCAACACTGACTTTAGTACTCATTGACCTTTTGGGTGCCTATCTTGTATTTTCCTAATTTCCTCTCAACCCTGCGAGTAATCTTATTCAATGAACCACTTCAGCCATTACCAAGCCATATCTCACCTGCCAAAGCACAGCGCTGCTGCCAGCTGGGCTAAAACTGTGACCCAGCAGAAGCCTCTCTCTCTGGCCGGTAGCTACTAGCAGGGGATTACATGGTTTGCAGCAGGGTGCCTGGCCAAAGCTTATAGTGCTCTGCTCTCCTCTACATGATTTGGCCGGGATGTTTCTGTTGCTTGGCAAGCTGACGGGGTGTCCACAACATCGGGTGTGTTTAATAGGGACAATCACAGGCAGCTTAGCAAGTGTTTCTAATTCTTTGTGGGATAATGGGGTTCAAGGGGGAATATCCAGGGTTTCTATACAAGCAAGTGAGTTCCATGACAGAGACTGATGCTGAACATAGCCAGTAAGACTATTGGGGGGAGAAAAAAATAATAATAAAAAACATTTATTGGAGAATTTGGTATTTATTCATATTAGGTGGACACAATAACAGGAACAATTAACATGTAAAACCCCTGTGGATGAAAAATGCCCATATATGGTTTTTGTTTGGGTTGTTAAGAGGTGTTGATTTAACATCATCTACAGTCACCGTTAAATATCCTGTTTTGCATTTTATTTTTCTGCCAGTTATGATGATCGACTCGACCAACTTTCATACGTTTGGCACATGCAGCCCACTTTTTGGAGACTTTTTTTCTCCATTCAACATTATATGATTTGGCAGCTGTCTGTAAAACATAACTATGTTACAGTATGTTGGCAATATGCATCAGCTTTAATAAGAGTTTGACATTCACATTGCTTATTGAGTTTCTTTGGTAACTTCCTGGGCGAGAAACAAGGCCAGATAGTGCATCAGTTTGAATGAAAACTTGATATTCTCAATAAACGGAACAATATAAGCTTCATAGAGGTGGTGCTTATTGCAGGGCTATTATATTGGATTGCATTATACTGTAAGGTCTCCCTGGTATTTTCATTCCAAATTAGACATCTTAATTAGGGACTAAATGCTTATTGTGGCCCCTTATATTAAGAGTCCATTCATGGTATATTACATATTTAGTTATAACTGAAATAACTGTTCCTATCCTCTGCCTCATCTGGGCTTTATTGTGTGATGGCCTGTAGCTGAGACTTCCAGACATATAATGGTGTTTACTGGAAATCTTTAGTTTAATTTTGGCTGGCAAGTGGGTTCATTAAATTCAATCAGTTAAGTGAGTGAGCTTTGGTTTAATGTTTGTGCTTTGACTGTGAAAGACACTGCAACTGCAGCCGTCAGGACTCATGCTTGAAGACAGACGAGACAAAATCGACAGAGAGCAGTTCGTACTGATGTGCATGGAGCTTAACCTTTGAGGTTTAACAAGGTTTTAAAGGCTCTTTAACTGAGAATTGCTTGTGAGAAATCCGCAAAACTGTTTCCAATGAAAACATTTGGATTTCATAAAAACTGTAAGAAAAAGGCATTTTAATCAAATACAATCATCACAGTGATTACTGAATATGTTAGTAATTAATGGTATTCAGTAGGCATGCTTATTTTAATGGATACAAACTTACTATAAGGGGTGATAATGTTGACATCATTGTTATTATCAAGAGCAGGTATCTTTTATCTGTGTGGGCAATAGACCAGATTTGACTCCATCAATGGCATGCAAACTAAGGAAAAAACACATTACAAAGCAAAGGCAGCACTTATTTCGTCTTTGCCAGTGCAAGTAGTTAATCCAAGGACTGGATGCAGGAGGGAGTTGAGGGAGTGTTGAGTCAGCAATTAGCTATAAATTGGGCTTCTCATAATAAACACTGAGCATTATGCAACAGATTAACATAAACTGGGAACATGTGGGAAAAGCTCTTGTAAGAGGCCACTAGTGTCAACAGTCTGAAAAATTATGCAGTTGATTTTCTATTTTCACAGCACATAAAAACTACATGCTATTTGCTCTAGGAAATTCAAAAGGGGAAGAAATGGGTTGAATCACAAAGAGGTAAAAACTAAAGTGGAATATAAAAAAAAAAAGTGATGCAAAAGTTGAGGTGAAAAATAAACCAAAAAAAAAAAAAAAAAAAAAAAAGTTTGAGACCAACTTACGATTTGCAGCTGTTCAAAAAAGTGGCTTCAAAAACTAAACAGGGGGAAACAAAAATGTAATATTAGAAAAGAGGCCATTCTAAGAATGAAATAGGAACTATTATTTCCACAAACAGGGAGGGAAATGTATGGAAAATGAGTTACAAAAAAAGATTTGCCAAATGATAATGCCCACAATCACATTTGAATTTGTTCAAACTAAGAAATCTCTGCTGAAGCTAAAATTAAACACATTAATCGTAAACCAACATAATGCATGTGTACATCGAACGATGTTTGACAAAGCTATCAGCCAGACTTTGCAGGCAGGCTACTACAAGACAAACTCATAATAAATTAAAGAATAATAAATGGATGTTTATTACACTTCATGACACTGATACTGGCTTGTTTCCCCTCTAACGCTACAACTGCTCCAGATTGTGATGTTTAAACTCTTTATAGACTACTAAATTATAGTTTGCCTGTGTAAATCTTAACCTGCATATTTGTGTACAGACATGCAAACTGACATCAAACATTATGAGCAGGACAATATCAGACAGACACTGGTGTCAACTTCAAAGTGCACCTCAGAGAATCACCAGTCTGAGGGAAGTGGTGGCTCTGCACTCTTTCCCCCTGCCTACTGCCCTCCTCGTAGGGGCCAGGATAAAGGGTCAGCCATAGAATAGCGCCCCTGGAGCCTGGAGGGACTCGTACTCAAGGACACTTCCAGAGGACACACTTGGGGCCAAGGGGGAGGCGGGGTACAGTAGGGAGTGAAACAGGGATCTTGCAGTTTGGGGGGCCATCGTCAACTGCATGTCTACCCTACCTTTCCACTGTAAACCTTTGATGCAAACCTGATTATAAATTATTCACAGACATGTGTAGGCCTACAACTGATCAGCCATAAAGCTACAAAATGATCAATTCAAGAAAGGAACAAAACAATTTAGAGGTGTAGGCCTGATTCCAGCTCATTGCAGGCCCCTCTTTAGGCCTCCCTCGTGGGTCTAAGCAGCTCCACAGCTCAAAATAAACTGCTACTGAAAGAATGGGTTTCTACATCTACAAATAAACTTAAATTATTTTTATCAGAATTACCGAAGGCACATTCTCTCACACCAATGCTACAGCAATCCCAGGTGTTAATGTTCCTTAAAAAGCCGCCCCAGCTTGTCACTGAGGAAAAATTGCGTCACTCCTGAAAGATTTGCTGCAGAAAATATACTGTCTCAGCACTGCCAAAATCATAAGAAAACAGGACAAAAACACTTCTTATGAGTCAATGTCAACGACTGCGAATCGAGTTACAGGTGAAGGCAAAACACCGGACGAGATTAAAAAGCCTTTTAAAAACATATTTCCAGAAAAAGGGCGACCCGTTTTGAACACCGTCCAGAAAAGACTGGAACAATCTTCCATCTTTCTTTCCTCGAAAATACGACCACAATCAAATAAACAATGAGGTAACACAGCAGCCCTGAAAAAATGAGGTTCTGAAATGTCTCATTCGAAAAACAAAAGCAAAAATCTTGTTGAGGAAGCTACTTAAAACTAGTTTCTGCGCAGCTCAATATGCCAACACAAAATGTACGCCACTAAGCCAACACAGTCTCAGGAATACCAGCCAGGAAAAACGCATAAAAAAATAAAAACAAAAAGTCCCAAAGAGGTTCAAAGTCAAAAAACAAAAAAAAATATAGGGGAAAAAAAATCTCTCGGTTAAAAATACTCACCAGGAGCTTAATACTAAAAACGAGTAAAATTCAACGCTGTTTATACTTGAGTAGGTAAAGATCCGTTAACGGCTCTGCAGGATGATTGTATCACCTTGAAACCAGTGGACACGAAATGGCGTCGACTCATACACACAACAGAAGCAGGGAAACGCCCACTACTGCGTCTTCGTTTCTGATTGGATATTTAAACCGCCCTGTGTGGTTTATATCTTTCAGGGATTGGCAGATAGGTTTGCCAGTCCGGCTCGCGAATGACGACACACGTGTTGTGTAGCTACTCGATTGATTTGAATAACGCTTACAATACGTTAGACTGCTGCCCACACAACGATTGCTACCCTATTATTTCTCAGCTTTGAAAAGTTGATATCGATTCATTATTATTTTCTACACGTAAACCATGACAAAGAGCGAGATGTCCACGCGCTGCGTCCGAACACGTGCTTTGAAAGTGAAATAGCAATAGAACGTAGTGAGGTGAAAACAATGTAATGTAGCATAATGTAGGACAGCTATCAGTCTAAAATAGATTTTTCTTTTCATCATATTTTGAGGCTTTATTTTGGCAAAATGCTTGTGTTAATGCACTCTGTTAAACTTTTTAATTACTTTAATTTACACTCACACACATACACGTTTGATTTTTTTTTTTTTATCAAAACAGACTTTAATGCATCTTTACAACTCAAACATGATTAATAAAAATTGAATGGCATGTGAAATCTCATGCATCTGTCCATTTTCTTAATGCGAAACAACATTGTGCTGCAAAAATGTCACTTTTAACAACAATGTCATAAATAACAATTACAAACAATTTTGTTCAATCACACCAGTGGGTGAATGGCTTTTCAAAGTATCAGCAGGGTCACCACTTCATTTTCCGTGAGATTGGACCTGAGATATAAACAGATGTGGGTTCAGTATGACACATTCGATCAATAAAGAGAGAACAAAAATGGAGTGTATAAAGTACCTTGGATTTCAGCCATCCTCCTGCGGTTTCGTGGCAGAGTGACATCCAGTCTTGAGATGGACTCAGGTGTTCTCAGCACTTCCTCCAGCCTACACTGCTCCTCATTTTCCTTGTGGATCAACACATTAACGGGGTTAACAAAATCAGTCAATCATTTGTCCTGAATGGTGCTTCACTTTAAAAGCGTCTGAGAAAAAACAAAAACAAACCTGTGTTGAAGTTTGTTGATGTTTCCTCCTGCCTATGGGCGTGTTAGGGCCTGGGCTTTCTGCTCCACTTTTCTGTCGTTCCCTCTCTCTCTGCAGGACGATGACCTGCCGTGTGGTCCTGTACTCCAAAGAGAAGTTGCTGATGGTTTTACAGAAGTCTTCCACTTTGGTGTCTCTCACCATAGCTCGGGAGTAGCCCAGGAACAAGAGGAAAGAGTGGAACCTGAAGGACCAAAAATGAAAAGGAAAACCGAAAGATTTACTCCATAACTAAAACTTAACAACATTAAGAAGGACAACTTTTGGCCTCACTCTTAAAAAATGTACAGGAAAAGACAACACAGTAGCAACCAGGGGCGCTTGTAGGATCAGACCTTTAGGGGGGGCTCAGCCCGTAATGAGAATGTGACACGGATATAGTGCATGCAAAAGTGTTAATCCCCCAGCCAAATCAGTAATTTCATTAGCCGATAATCTCTGAGCTAGCTACTGAATAACAATATCAGCTAACGTTTTTTGACACTATTAACACTATGATGGAACTAAACCTGATACTTTATAAGTCACAGCAATAATTACCAATTTGAAACAGTGTTCTAACATTCAGCAATTTTAGTCGCTTACGTTTCAATTTGGGTTCTAATCTGCGCCGTTAAATTACCTACTTCTTCTTTGGGGACTATCAACGTTAAACTTCACAACCGCACTCCTGCTCTCCCTCTGACAGATTAGATAGAGACTCAGCAAAAGGCGGGAGTCTGGCACAACCACCTCCGATTGGCCAAAAATACGTTTCTGTTAACCCTTTTCTTGACTGGGTTATGGCGACAGCAACACAGGATATTAACCTGTTTCAAACCCTTTGAACCTGTAATTGTTTCTTTGTCACTAACAGACAAGTTTGCAAACTCTAACTTGAACCCCTAAAATTGATTTAAAAATTATATTATATAATATTATTTGAATTTTTAGGGGGGCTGAGATGAAACTTAAGCGGGCTTGAGCCTCCTTAAACGGGTCTAAAATCGCCAATGGTAGCAACTGAACATGATGTTTGATGGCAATTTTACTTACAGCACCACACCAAGGAGCACTTAGCACCAAAAATGTCAACAAAATGAAATAAACCATGTCCTCACACCTATTTATAACCCGACGATGGACGGCTCTCAGGACCTTCAGCCGTTCCTCGCATTCTTTTAAAATCTTTGGCAGCCGGTGACGAAGCGAGCCCTCCGGGGCCAAAACCTCATTTCCTCCTCCTCTCCTCTTCTCCACCTTTCCTCCTTTCCTCTTCTCCTCTGCCTTGTCTAAAAGCTTTAGCTGCTCCCATGATGCTTTGCACAGGGCCTCTAGCAGGGTAAGGTTGGACTGGACTAGGGAGTAGTCAAACTGTAAAGAAGAGAAAGAGTTTGTGCATTTTGGAGTCAATTCACAACGGATTGTTACTTAGATTCATTTTGAATGAATTAACATAGTTTATTGTCTGTTTGAAATAGGATTACATTAGTTTTAGTCCCAGTTTTGACTTGGTTTGCATTCCTTTTATACCTGATCTTGAAAATAAGTTTGAATCAATCGTGATCTTTTTTTAAAAATCTATTTGTTATAGCCTCCCCTCCTACTCAAATGCAGCATAACATACACACTTAGGAGACTAACAAACACAGGCCCAACTACGCACCTTGCCAGCTTTAGTAACAGCAGTGGTGTCAGAGTAGAGGTCAGAGGATTGTGGGTAGAGCTGCAGCAGCAGCACACAGACGTGGTGCAGCAGGGGCTGGCGTGTGTGTGTATCCCTCACCTGGGACAGCTTCCCCAGGTAGCTCAGCTCAAAGCCACGGGCCTTGACATAGTACAACGTATTATGAGAATTTTGTGGGAAAGAAAAAAGTGCATTAAAGATAAAAAATTGTGATCACTCACCTTACATCCATTGAGAAAGTTACCGATAGCTAACACCGTTGCGAGAATACATCTAAAGGTCTGGCTAGCTGCGAGCTGTTCCATGGCCAACTTCAGATGGAAGAGAGGTTCGGCAATTTCCTGTCATGAGGAGGGATGCATTTAGAGGACAATGTAGTGATTCATTCAGAGTAGATGAGCCAGCAAATCCATGTTTTATTTTTAGTCTGGTGAAATATTTGGTGAGTGGAAATCATTACGGTAATGTATTTGTACTGCCTATAGGGTTTACTTGTCAATCAAACGGTGATTTGTTGATGATATAGCTTGTGTAGGTGGCACCATGGTACTACCATGATGGTAGTCACACTCATGCTAGTCCCGCATTGCGAGATCTACCTCCACACACATTACAGGGAGGGAGGAAAAAAAATGCTCTTGGTTGTTTGCATTTCTTTAAATCAATCACAATCATCTTTGGGCAATGCTAAGTTCTAGACACAGCGACGGTGGCTATAGCTAAATGGTCTCAGTAAGGAACTCGTTTTGGTGGAACATTTGCACCCTGAATAAAGAAAGCGCCACATAAAATATTATATGAAGTTAACTGTTCACACAATACAGTAAAGAGAGCTATTTAAATTAGCTAGATA
This sequence comes from Zingel zingel, assembly GCA_023566125.1. NCBI lineage: Eukaryota > Metazoa > Chordata > Actinopteri > Perciformes > Percidae > Zingel > Zingel zingel. The sequence continues at coordinate 18,061,813 of CM042336.1, read as the reverse complement.
CATGGTTAAATGTAATTTGCAGTGTATCGCGGTGTGTATTTTGTCTCTAGCAAATCCCCGCCAATCGGTCCCAAAACATCCCAGTTAAATAGAAAATGCCGTAAACATATTCTTTGTAAATCTTTACAAGCATTCCCCGAAAGAACCAAGCAGGCCTGCCTTGTTGCACGATCCAAATTTTCTTCCAAAAGGTGCCTTTTTCAGCGTGTAGCTTGCTAGCTCGAAGTTTGTTGTTGTTTCCTGAAGAGAATGGAGTTAGACAGCCGGATGTTCCGTTGATCCAGACTACACTCATGCTAACTACATTTTCAAATGCAAATGAAGCAGTTTCTATGTGAAGCGTGTAGATTGAATCACTTTTGCATAATTTAGACGGTAGCAAAACAAGCATCCATCTTTACCAAATACATTTTCAGTGGCAAGTTAATTTCACTTTAAATTACCCTTTCTAAGGAGTCGTAGTCCAGAGCAAAGGCCCACAGCTGAAGCCTGGAGTTCAGATGTGGGATTTCCCCCAGCGTGAGCAGGCAGAGCTCGGCTGGGGCCAGAGGGGAGTGGGGGTTCTGGGCCTTGGCCTCCTTGATCAGACCCAGTTCCTCTTCTGTTGGGATCAGTGCTTTAAGCCGCTGTTTTAGAAGAGAATGTGGAAAAAGATGAACTCATACTGCACTATCCACCCTATCCAACAAAGGCAAACATTCAATGTTAAGAAAATGCTGAGGACTTGACCTCTGCTGTACCTGAACGTCCTCTCTGTCCAGCACACTGCTGTCCATGCTGTAGATAGCAGGGGGGAGGAGGCGGGGAGGGGGCAGGCTGCTCAGGGCGATGGTTATGATGTTACTCCGCTTCATCCCCAACACTGAGACTGAAAGCTGCTTCTGTGGAGGGATACAAAGAAGGATATGAGACAGTTTAATAAAGTTACTATAAGTATTTCTCGAAGTGCATTTTAAGGTTGAATTTATCATAATAATAATTTCAAAATGTGTCAAAAATGTAAATAACATTTCTCATTATGAGAAATCATAATCAGATTTTATTTAATGGACATTTTAAAAACGTTTTTGTCACTATTTCCCCAAAAGTTTACATGTTAAGAAAAACTGACAGGGATTGATCTAGTCTTGCATTGCTAGACCTTCCTCTACAGCGCTGGCATGGGAGAAAAACGTGCTCTGGTTTATTGGCATTTCTTTAAACCCATCACAATCGTCATGGGCGGCGCTAAGCACCGGACAAAACGACATTGCCTCTGCAAAATAGCCTCGGGAAGGAACTCGTTTTGATGGAACGTGTTCATTCAAAGGTTGTTTTAATCGTGCAACAGAAAACTCAGATTGGACAGATAGTCTAGCTAGCTGTCTGGATTTACCCTGCAGAGATCTGAGGAGCAGTTAACCATAGTCCTCAGAAATCGACCGGAGTTTAGAATGACGAAAATGACGAAAATGAGGGACATCCGGCAGATCTTCCGGCGGCACCGGACCAATCCCCTAAATGAATCGCCATCAATTTATAGACTAGGATTGACCTGATGGGGTAAAAATTACAGTTGCTTCATACATCTGTATTTTCCATAAAAGAAAAATAGATACTGAAAAATGTAGAAAAGATATTTGTTAACACAGTTTCACTATATTGCTGAGGCATCATCCTGCCTCACTGGTCTTACCTGCCTCACAGAAGCCACATTAAAACTTGTGCTACTGCTCTTAGATTCAAACAGGTACTCAAGTCGGTTTGTGTCCAAATGAACTGGCTCAAGTCCGGCCCAAATAGTCTGAGTCCCGAAGCGGGTCATCCTGGGAAGGGGAGCTAAACTCTGCAGTTCCCTCCAGTGGAGCTTCAAGGTGCGGCATTTGATGGCTGCACCTTTATGGGAGGCAGAGGGCAAAGGTGATGCAAGCGGAGGAGGGGGAGGAAGAGGAGGGGGGGGCGGAGGGGCTTGGAGACACGGCGACGATTCATTGGTTGAATGAGATCCCTCGTCCTCTGTACTGTCTTCCTCGTCCCACAGGTCTGAGAAATCCAAGGTGTTGAGGCAAAGACGCGCAGCTGGTTTTAGGAATGAATTCCAAGATTGGTCAAAATCCCAACTCAGGGGGTTATCCTTGGTTTGGTCCGATTCCTTCATTGGTCTTTCAGAGCTGACTGAAAAAAGGTTCTGTTGATATTTAGTAGCATTACCTTAACAAACCAGGTTATAATTTCTGCTTTGTGCTTGAGAAAAAAGCATGCTCCTTGCTCATATTAGATAAAAACGCTTTTTGGTCCAGACCAGATTTAGTGCATATTTGCTTTCGTCCTTATGTTCCACACAGCAGCTAAACTTGATCCCTTCCTAGTCTCTTCTTCTCACTGTGCAGTCTGCAAACCCCTCAGACACTGTATATGAAGTGCATCTGAATGTCTGTGATGCTCAACCTCACATGTCGACCACAGAAGCGCATAACTCACACAACCAAATCCCAATCTTCGAACCACCTGTGGGTGTTCTCACAGCACCGTAACCTGCAATTGCCTCGGGTGCGGTGTTTGTCCATCAAATCTAAAAATGACTAGCTGAGTCTGATGCTTTGATCCGAATGTCCACTGTGACCTCAGTCAAAGACATAAGAATTCAAGTGAGTTCGGACAGGCTGTGTTTAGTCCTGCATCCAATTCTGATGAGAAAATCCAAAGAATGCCTTTCTGAAGCGCTTCCAGAATATCCAAATGATGTGCTTCTGCAGCTATCCCTTGACTTTCATCTCTCTCTCTCTGATTCTTTTTCTGTAAGTGGCAGTGAGTGAGAGTTTTGGAGAGAAAACAGAAAGAGAGAGAGAGAGGTGCATTGGTCCGTTAGTGCATCCCTCTTGCTTTATTTGAGTTGCACCCTTTCCCTTAATTTCCTTATCAAGCCTGCATCTCCTGTTTGTATTGCTACTTGTATATACACAAACTTCTCTATCTGCCTCTTAAGATCTGTTACTTCCCTCCCCTTCTGCCTCCCCTTCTCCCCCGTGAATGCATAAAAGAGCACGATTGACCACATGTTGCCATGCATCCCTTTTTTAGTTACGTGCAACTTTGGGGACGACACATCAGCAAACATTAACGCAATCGTCAAAGCTGCCTTGATAAGACAAGGTATAACGTTTTTAGTGTATCTGTTGACACACATGGTCCTAAATACGTCATTATGCAGCAGAGTGATTATGGACAGCAGTGCTAAAAAAGGAAGAAATATTCCTCAACAAACATTAGCCTGCAGTTCAGCAATTGCAATAGTATCACAGTGTAACTGGGTGAAACTAATTATAATCAAAAACATTGAGAGAAAGCGTCTGCTGAATCCCGTACAGTATACAGTTATGTTCACAGGGGGCATTTGCATGGTCGACATGCAGCCCTAATGAGGATCCCTCCCTCAGCCATTAGGTTGCCCCTAATTATACTTTATCTCGTTCAGTTGCTCCGCCGTCTAGAGGCGGCAGTAGGCCTCATGGGACATTTAGGCCAAAATGAGCTCTATTTGGAAAGCTTAAGCTCTTTTTAACATTTATTTATATATTAAAGTGTTTCCAAGCCTGCTGCAAAAGAGGATTTAGAAAGTAAATGCTCTTTTTCAGCATCTTGTTTGTGTTATTTAGGGTTTTGTAACTGACTAATCTACTGAATAATGATAATTAATATGTGTTCCACTGGATTTGACCAAGATCCACTTACTAGACACCACCATATCAACTGTTCTACTGTAGCTGGACAGTATTTTAGTGATGATGTGGCGCAGTTACTGAAACAGACAGATTTCCCATGGGATTAGACATTTCCGGGTGATTTTCTTTGATCAAACTGGCCTGGGACTTTCTCTGTGTGTCTGTGTGTGGCAGTGGCTGTCTATAAATGTGTGCATCTCGTTTCATCTGTTTCTCTGTCTGTCCCATCATAATAACCACTGAATGTCGCTGAACTCTCTCAGGGCCTTCACAACACAAGATAAAGATCAGGGCAAAAATGACAATGGAATCACTCCCAGTTTGCTTTGAGAATATTAAGTGTTTTTAAGTTGTGAGGGCCAGGAACCAGAGCTTGGATTCTGTCACGTAAAGGTCATTTTGAACTGCGACATGCATATTCATGAATCCTATTAAATAAAATGGATTTTACACTGGCTTTTTTGTATGCTAATATAGATGATGACTTAACATTATTATGATGTCTGTGAGCCAACAAGTTCTTGAATTTATTGCAAAAATGTAGTGAAGTTGTGCTTTGAGCGAAATCTTGAATTCAATTTAAACCACGCAATACTCAGCTTTGAATGTGCACCATTTTCCTCTAAGCAACTAAACGTCTCATTTTCCTGAAAGACAATACCATACCGGTGTGCCACACAGTACTGCTATGCTGCATAGTTGCAACAATGCAGTGGAGGTTGTGAGCGGTGAAGGTATGTACGTTGGCTCCCTCCTTTGGACCAGATGATTGGTGGGTTCACAAAACCACTTTCAGATTATGATCTAGGGGCGAGAACCCAGCCAGAGGTAGAAGAAAACCAAAAACAAGTTTAGCTTTTCTGAAAGTAGGCTATGCAAGGCTGAATAACCAATTGTAGGAGAAATGTTGTGAATATGCACCACTAAAACACAGAATCAAAAATATGATATGCTCCTAAAGGTCCTGAAAGCAGCTCAGTTTTGTCATGGGACCCCATAACAGATCAATCCACTGGTGTGATGGCGATGGTAACCTATGATTTATATTTGTTGCTGTTTGCCTATAGGGCCAACTGTAGTTCACTTGCATTTATGTTTGCCTATGGATTATATATATATATATATATATATATATATATATATATATATATATATATATATATATATATATATATATATATATATATATATATATATATATATATATATATAATAGGCCTGATTGCATGCATATTATATACAAACAAACAAACAAACAGTATATTGAAACCCCTAACTGTTAGACTTAAATACTGACTTTTATTTCGAAGGTCCCGAACGGAAGTCCCTCCTGCCGTTTTCCGCGCTCCCGCGTTGCTTTGGGAACATCCCGGTGAGCGCGCGCTTGCCGGACTGTAGCTGCCTGTCATCGTTTGTGCTGACATCACACAGAGGATTTGCTACAATGTCAAACATTTACAAGCAGCGCGAGCTCATGGCTTCCCCGCGTCACGATGAGAAGCATCGCCGCGTTCTCCTCCTCATCCTCTAAATACAGATACAGAACTCCATTCACTTTTTGTATGGGTTTATTTCATGTTCTTGGACAGGATGCGATTGAGGTAAAATGGGTTACTCTGTTCTATTTTATTGTCGCTTAGAATTAAGAGTTTTTTTTCATATATGAGTGTATAATAATAAATGTAGCATGTGTCTTTGAATATCATTAAAAGACACGATCTCTTAATGTTGACAGCGTCTTTTCCCCTCAGCATCTTTATCTGAAAAGTTGTCAGCCTCTAACATTGAATGTCGTAGGTTATTACGTAATGGGAGTGCAGATGTTACTGTGAGGTTGATTGCGTAAAGACAGCATCATCTGTAGGCTATACTAGCACTAAGTTAGAAAACTAAAAACAATTCTAATTTCTTCGCTTTAGAGAAAAGGAAATTGAAAATGTGCACCATTATTATTGGCTCAGCCATATGGGAATTTCAGGATTATCAGTCCTATATTACCAGTGAAACTGTACTGTAGCTAGGGCTGCAACTAACGATTATTTTCATAGTCGATTAATCTGTCGATTATTTTCTCGATTAATCGATTAGTTGTTTGATCTATAAAGATGTCAAAACATGGTGAAAAATGTGGATCAGTGTTTCCCAAAGCCTAAGAGGACGTCCTCAAATGTCTTGTTTTGTCCAAAACTCAAAGATATTCAGTTTACTGTCACAAAGGAGAGAAGAAACTAGAATATATTCACATTTAACAAGCTGGAATCAGAGAAATCTTTTTTTTTTTTTATAAAAAATTGACTCAAACGATTAATCGATTATCAAAATAGTTGGCGATTAATTTAATAGTTGGCGATTAATTTAATAGTTGACAACTAATTGATTAATCGATTCATCGTTGCACCTCTAACTGTAGCCTATATAAAGATTTATCAATCAAAAATAAAGCCATTGTTCAACGAACTCTTTATACAGAGTGCCGTATTAGAACCCGGTACCAATTAGAATAAATTAGAATTTGCTTCATATTATTAATTGGGACAACACAATTTTGTAAAACGATTTAATCATGTAGTGATTTCACCCGTGATATTGAATATTGTATCATTTCTATCACATTTTTTACTAAAACGTTCATAATATTTGTAAAACAAACAACAAGCCTCCCAAACCTCAAATCTTCAATTTCCAGGAGGTAAAAGTTCCACAAAAATGATTGATTAATGTTACTGAGCTACTTTCTCTGCTGTTTATGTGCCTCAGCAGGTCTATGTGAGTGTGTGAGCCAGGTCGGAGGTCATGCTGCAGAGGGAATCTGACTCCCAAGGCCTCTTTTCCTCCGGAGAGACGTCTGAGAATGACTGTGAGGTGAGGTCATTTATTCATACTATGTTACCTCCTGCATACTTTGAGAACCTGTATTATGATATAAAAGCAGGCTTAGAAGCACATTTGGTGACCTGTAATTGACACAAAGCTACATTTTAACATTAAATGCAAGTAATCTAATGATGATACAATAAACGGGTAATTTATTACCATGTATTTGATAATTGCTCTGATGTTCTCTGGCTGAATCACATGGATTCATCAGCCATCATATCTCAAATTGTTGGCAGTGCCCGTCAACTCCTCCACTTTTGAGCAGTTTAAAATGTGAGTAGGCGGAAAAGGTTAAAAGCCAGAAATCGCATCACTGAGCAAACGAGAGGGATGCATGAAATAAACACTTTTGCTGATATGCGATCATATCTTCATGTTCTTAAATGATATTGATGCCGTTGTACTGTACATTATATAAGTTTGTGTCCACCAAGACGGCACTCCTTTCTTTTAACTTACTTTGTTAATATGCTGCTGGCATAAAAAGGGACGAGAAGCTTCACATAAGTCAACAGTTTATGCTCTCTGTCTTTGTCTCTCTGTCTCAGATGGGGGCGAGTTGTGGAGAGGTAAATGTAGTGTGTCTGTGCGAGGCCAGTTCCTGTACACTTTACTCAGAAGCACACACGCCTACGCCGGTGAGTGCTCAGGCTTCCCACTGAAGTGTCTGTGGCCGTGGCTCAGTGTTTCTTCATCTGTAATCGTGCTTTAATTACATACCTTTAACGTCCTGCTGACCTATCTCTCTGTCTGCTGCTGTGTCTGTGTATTCATTACAGTATGTTTTAAAGGAACTGTCCATGATGTTGTCAGATTATTCAACTTTCTGTTCTCAGGAAACACTGCTGTGTGAGCACTGTGGAAAAAACAGGGTAATGATAACCAGGTACTCTGAGGGATACGGCACAGAGGTAATGTGTGACTTGTGTTTCTTCATGACAGGTGTGTGTGAGTGCAACTGCATACTTTAGACACTTGACTAGAGTCTGACCTGCAAGTGTCTTTAGATATAAATGTATTATAGCAGGCAGCTGTGGTTTTGCATGTCTGTTTCAAGGTTGCAGCATGTAATGCATACGTGACTAATACCAAGGTCCATTACACAAAGGTCAAAACCAAGAAAGATATTTTGACAACAGAGTAATGACATAATTTATGTTCGAGGTCAGGACACAACATTATACATAGAAGCCATATTACTACTTGAAATATAACTGGTAGGAGACTTTAGATGTGTTTCCACTGTTGTATTTAAAGTGCCCATATTATGAAAAAAAAAACACATTCTGTGATTTGGGGTGTTATTTTGTGTCTCTGGTGCTTCCACACACATACAAACTTGGAAAAAAACAACATCCATGCTGTTTTGAGTGAGATACGGGTTTCTGAATGTGTCCTGCCTTCAGTCTCCGGGTGAGCTGTTGAAAATCGGCAGGGCTTTTTACGTCACCAGCCGAAATGAGGTGGCTAACCGTAGCATGCTAGCACTAGCATGCTAGCTCGTTCTGAATGTCAAAACACTGCTACAACACACACTAGTTCGCCATTATCTACAAAAGAACTACTTACATGTCCCCATTCTGCAGGTATTCCACGCAAAGTTGGAAGTGTGCCCTCGTTTAGAAGAAGTCTAATCCTGCCTTGTACAGGCCGAAGTCGTAGCTACAAACAGCTAGCTAGATGATGTGATTCTGACCTAGCTATTGCGCATGTGCGACTGCCAACAAAGACGTTACAGAAGTTGAGAGGTCTCACTCTGTAGCTAAAACAGAGACCTGAACACAGGGTGAAAAGAGGAGCTGCAGCAATGTGCAGTACAACAAAAATATGGTGTTTTTTGAAAATTAAACCATGTAAACCTATTCTGGTACAACCTCAAAATACAATTATGAACCTGAAAATGAGCATAATATGGCCACTTTAAAAGAATAGTTCACTCTCAATTCTAACTCTAACTCTAACTGTGAAATATAAAGCTACAGCCAGGAGACTGCTAGCCACACAATCCCCTGTAAAACCACAATGTGTCGTTTACTTTGGTTTTAATGCAGATTAAACAGAGGAGATATAAAGTGTTAATTAGTGAGAGGTGTTGGTAGGCAGATTTTTTATAACCTTCTGATAGAGCCAGGCTAGCTGTTTCCCCTTATTTCCAGTATTTGTGCTAAGCTTAGCTAACTGTTTTCTGGCAGCAGCTAAAAAAGAAAAAAAGGGGAAAAGCATATTTGCCAAAATGTCTAACTACTCCTTTAATCGTCTAAAGGGAATAATGTACGCTTAATATAGTTCCCTTAAGTATTTCCATGAACAAAAAAAAAATAGCATTTATAGTATGCAATGCTTTGGCAGATATGCAATTACTGTAATTCAACAATACACCCGTCCGTATTGCTCAACAGCAATTTACTAGTGAAATAAGTTATTGTTATTGTTATACATTATTATTAAATCATTTAATTTTGACCATATGGCCTTAGCAATAAACATTCTGTTCTTTAATGTCACCAACTGTTGTTTAGTACCCTTTTTTTTTCTTTTCAGGTTTTTTTCGGTTCAGGCATCGTTAATTATGTATGCGATTAATTTTGATTAATTAATCACAGAGTACGTAATTAATTAGATAACATTTTTTAATCAATTGACAGCCCTAGTATATACACATTAGGGCTGGGAATCTATTAGAAATGTAATCAAGTTAATCACATTCATGGGCTGTGATTTTTCAGATCATATAAGTCTTTGTATTTGCCTGTGAGCTCTCAAAGTAAGAGCTCTCAGTAGGAAGCAAACCACCAGATTAGCTCTTTATGTATTAGTCATGTAGGTGTCAGCTGAATTATGCATAATAATAAAGGTGTTCATAAAAAGTGACGCATGAGAACACGCACCCAGACAAATGCCATCATCAAGTGTTGTTGCTTTTGGTTTACTAATAATCACGCACAGTGATGATTCACTGGGGCTCATCTGTGTTTTATCCAACAACTACAAAAATACAAGATACAATACATATACTGTATATTTTATTTGTTTCATATGTTTCATTTGTCTGCAGGAGGAGTGTGTAATGTCTGACCCTCAGGGAGAGAGTGATGCAGATGCTGATATAGAGGATACAGATTGCAGGTGTGATGTGCACACACACACGCACACACACACACACACACACACACACACACACACACACACACACACACACACACACACACACACACTCTCACAGGATCTCTGACCTTGTGCCTTCAACCTGATTGGTTCAGACTCCAGGAGCCAGATTCTCTCCAGCGAATCAGCTCGCGGAGACGTAAGCGGCCGCGGGTAGCGCGGCAAGACACCACAGAGAGCGAGGATGACGGTGGGCAGAGCCACAGATCACATCGCTGGAACCTCAGACTCAGTCCTGACAGACCACACAGCAGGACCATACTGGAGGTAGAAAACACAAAAAGGCAACTTCAATATATTTGAGCTTTGATTGTGACACTTGAAGGACTCAAGAGTCAAAACTACAAGTTCTGTTACTTAGTATCTGACTAACTTACCTGCGGTTTAGAAAAGGTTACGCTAAACAGAACTTGAGCTGTGGCTAAGTTGAACCTGACTGTTCCGTCAACCGGTTCAGATGGACCACAGCTTAAAGGTGCCGTAGGTAGGATTGCGAAGATCCAGGACTTAGCCAAAAAAATTTGAACATCAACAACTTTTCAGTCCCTCCCCCCTTTCCGCTAAAGCCCAAATCGGTCTCCTAAGCCCTTCCCCCCACAAGGGAGAATGAATGTGTGTGCATGAGCAGTGCTTGACACGCAGTTAGGACCCCCCCCCCCCCCCCCCCCCCAGCCCTGATTGGTGCATCTGAACAGGGAGCTGTGGATTTTTGCAAATCGCACTACAGGCTGTAGGTGGTGCCAGAGGAGCTAGACTATTGTTTTTAAAGGTCCCATGGCATGAAAATGTCACTTTGTGAGTTTTTTTAACATTAATATGAGTTCCCCCAGCCGGCCTATGGTCCCCTAGTGGCTAGAAATGGCAATAGGTGTAAACCGAGCCCTGGGTATCCTGCTCTGCCTTTGAGAAAATGAAAGCTCAGATGGGCCGATCTGGAATCTTGCTCCTTATGAGCTCATATGGAGCAAGGTTACCTCCCCTTTCTCTGCTTTGCCCGCTCAGAGAATTTGGCCCACCCATGAGAGAAAGACATCATGGCTTTCAAACGAGCAAAGTGGCAGTTGGTCAAGGCCACACCCCCACTCTTCACCTTACCCCCCCCCTCTCTCCTCCTCAATAACTACAGACACAGAAATGGCACATACTAAGGAAAGCTCAGTGTGGGACTGGCTCTAGTGGCTGTAATTCTGCACCAAGGCTGAATTTCGGGAAAAAGACTTCAGATACAGTATTAGGGGACCACTAAGGCCTATATAAAAGAGACTTCAGATACAGTATTAGGGGACCACTAAGGTCTATATAAAAGAGACTTCAGATACAGTATTAGGGGACCACTAAGGTCTATATAAAAGCATCCAAAGAGCACCATGTCATGGGACCTTTAATTACCTGCTTCATGTAATTCTACTGCAACATAGGGTCAGTTTCAACAAATATGACACAAAGTTAGTTTTATAAGTCTTACCTACTGCACCTTTAACTGCCGGTGAACCGAATGTATTAAGAAATAACCAAAAATAAATTTTTATCAATGCACACTTTAAAATGTGCAAATGTGCATCATATCATAGATCATTTTGTCCATACAATAACAGCCTTTTTTTTTTTCTTTCTTCTTTGTCTTCCAGGAGAGCATATCACAGGTCAGGCCACTGGTCATCTGCCGGCCAAATGTCGAGAGGCAAAAGAGTCCGGTCGAACTGCCCAGAGGCTCTAAACGCTTGATGTGTCTGTGGCCATCTTCCCTCTCCCTACCTCTCATCCTCCTCCTCTTGCTGCCTCTCTCCCTCTCCCTCGTCATTGTTATTGTGTCCTTCCTTCTACCCTGGGCCAGCGCTTGACCCAACATTTCTGTTTCAAGAGAATAGTTTCATTACAAAAAGTTCCACCAACTCCGACAATGAAATGGATAGCACAAAATTGAAGCAATAATATGGTGCTTTACACAGGATAGTAACTTAAAGTTGTTGAATAGATATGACCCTCCATATTTCGGAGCGATGTTCTTTTTTGTTCCAGAAAATACAGATTTTAAACATCTTGACTCTTGGGGACAGTTGGCCTTTTGGCTTCATTAAAACCAGAAAGTGCACAGGTTCATATACTTTGATTCTGCGCCTGTTAAAGCCACTCTCTGTACATTTACATCCAGATTATGTTCACGATAAAAAAATAAATAAACTCAGTGCTTGCTTTTGCCTCATGAAATCTCACCCTCCATCACATCCTCACCCCCTCGTTTGTAAAAATAGACCTCTCGTCTCGCTCCTTATTCTAATGAGCCACCGCAGTGATACGTGGCGGAAAGGTTTCAGAGCTGCACAGATACATTCGAAAAATAAATATAACGGGCTCAGTAGGAAAATACGAAAAAGATGATGCTGCTGAACTATGCAATTCTTCTGTTCCTACCGCGGCATCTTAGCCGCTGTCAAAAGAAGTCTACTATTTCTTTGGCACTGTCATCACCTTCTTGGTCCCTTTCCTTTTCTCTTTGGAATACAGGGAGTTATGGTTCTATACTAGAGCATGACCCAATTTACAAAGCAATAGCAGGAGAGTTCTGATATAGCTCATTATCTGCAGTACTTCTGCTGGTTTAATGAGTGGATTACATTTATTTTACTTGTTGCAGCATTATTTAAAAACAGGTGGATCCACCTTCTTCTTCTGCACTTGTGTATGTTTTTAGTAAAATAAGCTGACCTCACAATAAAATGGAACTTAATTATGTTAAAGCAATTTAAACACTTAAAACACAGTTACAGTTGATTACTATTATGTTTAATAATATGTATGTTATATATATGAATCATGCAAGTAGAGAAGTAAGCTTGACAATCAGTCACGCTACTTATTCCAAGTTGAAATAATTGGAAAAAGCCGTGGCTTTTCTGTACTGTATGTTCAATGTTACGTTGTTTTTGTATGGTTTTTTAAGTTGTGATTATTATTTTTTTTTCACATCACACTGGAGTTGTATCCTTTTAGAGAAATATTTGTTCCCAATTAAGATCAGCTTGTACTGTATGAGATCATTTGGTTCATGCTTTTATCTTCCAGCCTGTGTATTGCCTGTCTTACATTTTATCTCCATGTGTGTCCACCTCCGTGTTTTATTGGGCCATAGAAGTTCAATAAAACTAGATTGTATTTTGACAAAAAAGTGATGGGCTATGTGTGGGACTATTTCTTAGCCAGGCACAGTGACTTTTTGCATCAACCTGGACATAACACCACTACTTGTTCAGTTTTTGTACGGATTAAAAAAACAACCGAGACATAAAGTGGTAACACACCAGCGGCAAAATTCGCTTTACGTCACGTTACTTGCACAAGTTTAAATATTGCAACAAATATGTCAAACTAAATTTCAACAACTGTGGATTACTTTTTTTTTTATTTTCACATTGGCTTTCATTTCAGAATAAAGTGTTCAAACAGCTTTAAAAAAAATAGGAGTGAAGGTTGTAAAAAGTGAAAACAATGCGGCATCTACTTCTGCTGCTAATAAGAAGAAGAGTAGAAAGAGGGTTTATCTGTGTTCTAAGCCCCCAACGTCTCCTTCCAGGCAGCGCTGCCTGGAAGGCACTAGGATTAGGCAATGGTTATGGTTAGGGTTAGGTGCCTTGATATCAACAGTCACACAGTTAGGTGCCTTGATGTCAACAGTCACACAGTTAGGTGCCTTGATGTCAACAGTCACACAGTTAGGTGCCTTGAAGTCAATGGTTGCAGCGCTGCCTGGAAGAAGACGTTGGGGGCTTAAAACACCATCGAGCAGAAGGAGGAGCTTGGCCTCTTGTCCCAGCAGTGTTTGCTGCTCTCGAGGAAAGGGCCTGAGGGGGAGGGTCCCATAACAAGGTTAGCGCTCTTCACTCCTCCTCTAACTGTGTGCGTCGTCATGGTAACAATCAGGACTGCACAGGAAACAGACTTTTCATAAGTAGATTGTGAGCTGCTGCCCAGAGCGAAACACTTACTGCTGTAAATACTGCAATATCTGCACATCTGCTGTGTTACCAAATCAGAAACATAGTGGTAAACAAACATATTTATACTTTGTTAATGACAATTCCAGAATACTTCAGATTGAATAAAATGCACCTTGCTATGTGGCACTTTAATGCTTTATTTCTGAGTGTCTCAAAATGTAAAATATTTAGTTCAAGTTCTCAGTTTATTTAAATGCATTCAAATTCTATTTTTGCGTAGGGTTGAATAATAACTTGCCTGCATGTTTAAACCTCCCTGTGTGTATGTACACTAAACATGCACGTGTGTGTGTGATGCCTCACATGTGAACGGCTGTGAAAAGAGCAGAGTCACTGTGTCCTCATGTAGGAGTGTGATTTAAAGCGAGGTGATGCCCACCAGTTTTATATCCACTTCGCCCACTCACAGTGCTTCAACTTTAAAGCATCTCTACAGAAACTCACCCTGTGTTGATAAAAATTAAAAAGCTGTTATTTTAGAGCATTTAGGAGCCCACGGTTAAAGACAAGATCTTTCATCAGTGTACGTTGATTTCTACTTGTACCTTGAGTAAGCAGCTACCCACCTATCCATCAGTTGAAAAAGCAATCAACCAATCATAACAAGTGAAAAACATAACATTCATAAATACAGTACATTCATTAAAAAACAGCAACAGAAAAATGTTAAATTGTCAATTAAGGCCACTAACAGCCACTACCGCTGCTTAAGTGTCAACTGAAATTGATATGACGCTGGCTACCTCTCTCGCTACTGATTGGTAAAAGCACACACTGCTAACATTGTTACTAAGACCATTTTTTATTGGTGCAATCCAATTTAGTAAATCACTAGTTTGAAACTAGGTAGTTACTAAGAATTCAGGAAGGACTCAACAGACAAACTATATTTCAAGTCAATGTGACCCAGCTGTTGACTTTCTCTGTCAGCACAAGGCAACAGGTGTAAATGTGTTGTTTTGGCCTCCTTCTTCCCCTCATTGACCCAGATGCCACTGTCTTTGGACGTGGAGAAGCAATGTGATCCCGCTGGTGACCGTCAAGGCATTTAATAGAGTCATATGGTCCAGAATTAGGATGCCAAGACATTTTGGTTCGGATGGGCAGAAATCCAGCTGCCTCTAGGTTTAGATCATTCCCTGTTTCATTACTTGCTTAAGGTCAAATCTTTACAATATAAATTAAAGAACGGATCACTAGAGGAATAGGTACAGGAACAATATTAACAATGGCATACATTGCATGGCCTGTAAATATACTGTGTATAATAAATTATTAAAAATAACTTTCAAATTGAGGAAACAAAGGGGAACAAAACGATGTAGTAAATCTGAAAAAAGAAAATCTGAAAAATGACATTACATTTAATACATTTAGTACACCAACCCACCACAAACCTTTGTTAAGTTTCAGGTTGACATTCCCAAAAGTATAGATTCTGAATATCGCAACTTCTTTGGTCATATGAGGAATCATGGGTTCACATGCCACTCTCAAACATGCAACACATGCAGGAGGAGGGAGATACAGACAGTAGAAAAGCAAACAGACAACACAGCTGGTGACTGCAGGAGGGTAAAGAGGTGAAGCGACTTGCAACAATAACAGCAGCATCCAAAGAGTGGATTCCCACTGGACGTACAGGATTTTCTCTGTTCTTCTTCCTCATAAACTGTGCAAAAAGTAAGTGATCTGCAATATTTCGGCTTCCAGAGGTGTAAATGCCATGAGAAGTTAAAGGGGGTAGCACACATTAGAGTGATATTGGACAGTATGGCAGTAGAAGTTAATCAATGCCTCCTGGGCTGGGATGAGTGGAGGAGAGAAGTGCTGGAGAAGAGGGAGAGGGTGAATCACCTTGAGAGGGAGGTTATAGAGAATGGGGAGTTGGATGAGATAAAGGAGGAGGCACGAGCTGTTGAGAAACAATATAAGGATCCCGAAGAACGGGAAGATCCTGATGAAAAGTTGAGGAGGGATGAAAATAGCATCCTAGGACCGTCAACTTCTAAGGAACGAAAAGAAGAGGAAGATGAAAGTAAGAAGTTGACAAATGAGAAAGAAGCAGCCGCATCTCAGAAAACTCAAGAAGAAGAGTTTCAAGATCATCACAAAAAGTTTCAAAAGAAAAAGCCTACAGATGATGATGAGGAAGCAGAACATTCAATGGATGAAGAAGCAGATAGTAATGACGAAGATGTGGTGAAGATTTACTGCAAAGACGATTATCACACGGACATATTCCGCAACTTGGCAGAGTTCAGGGACTCTTTCCTTCTCACTGATCTTACTTTGAGCACAGATGATAGGGGGAGTTTCCACGTACACTCCCCCGTTCTGGCTGCTGTCAGCTCCCATATCCGAGAAGGTCTTAGTACATGTAATGTAGGTAACGATACAGTTGATGAAAGAAAAGATACAAGTGTTGGAGTCCACAGGTGGTCAGTGTCTCTGGGTCCAGAGGTGGATAATGTTGGATTAAAGGCAGTTGTGGAGTTTGCCTACACTGGACTCATATCATGTTTGAACAAGAACACTGTGCACCAGATTAAGGCTGCGGCTCAAACATTGGGTGCCCCCAGGGTGCTGGATCTCTGCAATGAGGAGGGGGAAAAGTCCACAAAAACTGGAGAGAAGAAGAAAAAGAAAAGGCTCTCAGCTGCAGAACAAATGATGGTCAGTCTTCAGTCCATCAAACAGCTGTGGATGGACAGAGTGGGTTGTGATGTCATTCTAGAAGCTCTTGGAGGATCACTGCATGGTGAGTAGACCACCAATGAGTATAATTATAGTATAATAGCAGCCACTTTAGAGGCCATAATCGTTTGATGCCTGGTTGCTCAACCAAATAGGTTAGGATAGCCTTGTCAGGTGAGGAGCTGGTCCTGACCTCCCTGGGAGGAGACCTAAGCAAAATTCTGCTAAGGGGCTCTTCTACCTGACCTGTGAGCCATGTAAACCATTTGCCATTGCCACACTGCATTGTGCTCTCACTACAACCCTCCCTACTTTGAAACTGTTTGCTTCATCTGTCAGTTTAATTAAGACAATCCTGAACCTGGTAGTTGGGATTAAAGTGGGTCTAAACTGTACTTATTACCATTGTCCCTTCAGTCCACAGAGTCATCCTGGCTGTGTGCAGTGACTACTTCCGTGGGATGTTCACCTTGGGGATGAGGGAGTCCCATCAGCCCTGTGTGACCCTTCCCTTCCTTTTGGCTTCAGAGCTGGAGGTTCTAATTGACAGCTCCTACACTGGGGCTCTCCCCCTCAGCTGGAAGTATGTCTTTGAGATCACCAGCACTGCTCTCCAGCTCCAGTATCAACCCGCCCTCTCCTTGTGCCTCAAGTTCCTGCATCAAGAAATAAATCCTCACTCCTGTCTGGATTTGGCATCTTTTGCTGAGGCCTACGAGATGGTGCAGCTTCTTGAAGTTGCAGACGATTATTTCCTGCGTCAATTCCAAAAGGTGGCATGCACCTCAAAGTTCAAGGACCTGCCAGCCAAACAGCTCCTGAAGTACCTGAACAGTCGCTCACTCTGTGTTCCATCTGAGTTTATGTTATTCAAAGCAGTGGTGGCATGGATCCAAGCAAAACCAAAATTAAGGCTGAAGTTTGCTAAAGCATTAATGAAAACCATCCACTTCTCCCTAATGACGTCCAAGGAATTCAAAGAGGTCCAATCTCTGAAAATGTGGTCTGATCACAGCCTGGCAAAGCTCTATAAAGCAGTTTTTGAGGATTTCTGCTCCAATGAAAGTCAGTGCCGGACCTATTTGCCGAAAGAGAGTCTGGTCTTGATTGGAGGTGACCAGAACTCTGAAGACAACCGGAGCATCAGCAGAGAACTCTGGTTTGGGAATTCCTTAAGGAACTATAAGATGGAGGAAAGGGACATGGAGTGGAGAAAGTTAGGAGAGATGCCAGAGCCAGAGAGGTTCTGTCATGAGGTAGGTGTCCTCAATGGACAACTATACGTGTTTGGAGGCAAGAAGTATTATGGCATTAGCGACAGCGTGAATTCTGTTTACAGGTAAGAGAGCTGATAATTAGAGTTTTAAAGACATCTTTCAATGCCTCTATATTTATATTTGTCCCATTTGATCACATCTGTAGGTATGACCCCTTTCAAAACAACTGGGAGAGCCTGGCTGAAATGCAACAAAAGAGATGCTCTTTCTCTGTGGTTGTGCTGGACGGAAAGATATATGCCATTGGCGGACATTGTGACGATGAATATATAGAGAGTGTGGAACGCTTCTGCCCCACTGGAAACTCTTGGAAGTATGTTGAAAGGGATATTCTTTTCACCAAAACAAAGCGTGCTATATGCATCAAGCATTCTTGCTAATATTTCCCTGACAACCATTTACCAACTAGGTAACTTGTACAATATTGAGTAGATGTGGCTAGCTAACATCTGTTTGTTGTATAAGCAGTAGTCTCGCTTGGCCAGACCTTCCTCCACAGTGCTGCGGAGGAGGGTCTGGCTAGTCCACACAGCATTCCGGGATGGGAGAAAAACGTGCTCTAGTTTATTGGCATTTCTTTAAACCAATCATAATCGTCGTGGGCAGCGCTAAGCGGGGGACGGAGCCACGGTGCTGCAAAATAGCCTCTGGAAGGAACTCAGATTGGACAGATAGTCTAGCTAGCTGTCTGGATTTACCCTGCAGAGACCTGAGGAGCAGTTAACCATAGTCCTCATAAATCAACCGGAGTTTAAAATTCCAACACAAAGAAAGTGAAAGGTAACGGACATCCGGCAGAAAAGAGTGACTACCAGCGGAATTTCCGACCGCACTCTAGCAATCCCGGAAGTGGAACGTCATGGACATAAGCTATATAAGCAGTGATGATTGGCTGACCAGACATTATGATTTGCTTGTTAAATACTTCACATTACCTCAACATAAAATCAGATGCATTATTTCTTTGATAAAATGTTGATAAAGACAGGGGATCGGAAATTTGTCCTTCAGATGATACTTGATACTTGTATACTACTTATGCTAACTGTATAAGTTACAGATTCCTAGCCTAACCCAAATTTAACCCATTTAAATAAATATGCTTTAATGAAACTTAACTGGAGTGTTGGAGAGGCTGAAGTTTGTCTAGTGTAGATTAGCTGGGATCAGTGGACAGCAGTTAGAAGACAAGAAGGTTTTGGCAGAGGAAGACTTTAGCTTTAGCCAGAAACTAGTAGCTGGTGGTTCTCGGCTGGGGAAGGCAGGAGTTGGTTGAGTGTGCCCTGGTTATGAAAGGACACAAAAATGAGAGAACTCAAAGTGTGAATGTTTGACTAACTGTCTAAGGGGTGGCTTGACACTAATAGTGTGGACAGTTAGAATTAGCTGAGGAGTGATAAGGGGAATTCCATGTAGCTGGAGCTAAGGCAATCCGATTCAGAGGTTCTAGCCTGAAAGAAACACCTTAGTTGACACAAAAAACAACAGATTAGACTGATTGGAGACTAGATATTTTTCTTCAAAATTCATGTATAGCATTTATGAAAAACGCATACAGGTTTATTGAGCATAGTGTTAGTTTAGGCAGAACTTGCAATAGAAGATTCACAATTAGCCTACTGGCTACGTCTCATTTGATATTTGATATAAATGGTAAATGATGTGACATACTGTGTGTCAGACTGAAGTACTGTACATACCTTGAGATATTAATGTCTTCTCTTTCAGCTTCATGCGGCCCTTGGATCTGCCACTGGGGGGCCATGTAGCAAATGTTTCACAAGGGCGGATCTTTGTCTCAGGAGGGTTAAGCAGCCACCACCAATTTCTTTCATCCATGTTTCTTTACCACCCAGAAACAGGAAGCACTTATTTGGCAAACATGGCCAAACCTCGAGCATGTCACTGCATGGAGACCCTGGGTGAATGTCTTTATGTAGCGGGTGGTTTCACTGCAGCTGATGACATGAGTTTTGTTGACCAGCTAGCCTGTGAAGTGTACAATCCAGTGGCTGACTCCTGGACTGCCTTCACACCTCTGCCAGCCCCACATATAGGAGCAGGAGGTGCTGTTTTGGAGGGAAAGTTTTATGTACTGGGTGGATACAGCCAGGAGAACTACCGTGACACTAAGATGGTCCATTGTTATGATCCCACCACACAGAGCTGGCAGAACATGGGCAAGATGCCTGGGCCGAACAATGACATACGAGCAACTGTGCTGTATTTGCCACCACAATTCCGATTGTAAGACATGGTGACATACATGTATGTCATTAGTGTATTGTTGTTTTATAGTTTGATACTAAATGTTAGGTTACCTATTGCATGTTAATAACAGTGATATTTTTGTAATTTAGAAAACATTCTTCCATGATGTAAGAATGTTTAAAATGTATCTCACCACAGTTTGATATTTTAAAGGTAAATTTATCTTACACAGTACCTCAATGAAACCTAGAGGCATGCAAACGATAGGATATCTATGTGAGATAAAGCATTTGTGTGCTATATATTCAAATTAACTGCACAGTGTTCATAAGGTACTGTAATGAACATTTTCATGTTTTAGTTAGGGATGGGATGATAGTTATTTCTATAACAAAACAAAGAATACAAATATAGTTACACTAACTACTGCAATAACCAACTATAAACACAAGATGGAGCTATTCAATCCTGTTCATGGTTGGCATACTTTTAGTGTAAGGCTGGTGAACACATTTTGTCATTACAGAACAAGCAGAAAGCTGTCTTTAGTCACCACAGACAGGAAAAGAGACAATGTAAGAAGTATGTTTTCCACTTATTGTTCTAAAGAAGCTTCACACATTCATATTTTCATTAAAATTTACTTTAAAATAAATAGACAAACATGCATGGGTTTTTGAGATTTTTCAATAAAGGTTTGTTTTCATTTTGGATAAGATAATCATACTTTGTAATTCTCATGTCAGCACCCTAGACTGGTCAGCACATGCTTTGTGACAGTGCCACAATGTAAATAAAGCAATTTCCCAAATTTTTCAAATATTGTTGCATAAGCATCTCTCCTCAGTGTAAAAGCACAATGCAATGCTTTGTCTCTAATCATTTACAGACGGAAGACAAGAAAACCACTGAAGGTTGTGTGTCCATTCAAGTTGACAAACACTTTTCCCACAGTTCCATGTACACTTTATCACCAGCAGCCAATTGCAGGACAACAGCGTTACTGCTACTGTCTGAGCTGTCAGCTAAAGGTCTATCCTAGGTTGAAATTTGACGAACGCCGTTCATCAAATTGGCCCCCATGATGTGAGTATTGTAGCCATAGGTACTGAAGCTAAAGAAGTAGAGACGGTTCACTGATGTCGTGAAGATTCCTGCAACAGAGCAAAGACAAGCACATGCAAGATTAATTACTCAAAGTACAAATGGATTTGAGTTTTATTTCTCTAAATCTTCTCAGAGGCAGAGCTACTTCTGAGGCAAACCCTAGTTGGTGGAGCTAATGAATAATAAAAAAAATTGTAATCTATATAGCACCTTTAAAAAAAGAAGGGTTTAGAAAGACAAAGCAAAAGCAAACAAAAAGCCAAACAACAGCAAGCGAAAAATTATAAATAAATATATAAATATAATATATATAAATAAAAGAATAAGAACAATACAAAGACAACGATAAAAAGACAAAATTACATAAAACCAAGTTGAGAAGAGATTTTAACTGAAGTCACTGATTCTGCGAGCCTTATCTCAGGCAGGTTGTTCCAAAGCTGATGGAACCTGATGGCAAAAACAAAGTCACCTTTAAATTTAAGCCTTGATTTAGGACTGACCAAAAAGCCCCCAAATGAGGAGCTGAGGCTGCAAACTAGCTCAAATGGGGTCAACATTATACATAGCTTAAGGCCAGACCTAGACGTGCTCTAAACGTGTTTAGAAAAATCTAAAAATCTATTCTAAATTGAACAGGGAGCAAATGGCCCCAACAGGTTTGACTCAACCAATGAAATTATTTCTGCAGTTTGAGTTTTACAGCCTTAGTACATTTACAGTAGTCTACAAGCAGGCTTTCAGCCACAGAAAAAGAGCAATTGAATTTTAAAAATCTGCTTCAAAACATCTGTGGTACTGACAAAGCAGTTTTCTGTCGCAAACCCTTTAGAAATATGTTTAAAATACATGTTTATTATTTTATTTAACTATCTACAAGCACATGCACACATACGTTGTGCACAGTACTGTATACAGTACCGGTATTTTGGTCATAACCATTGCCAGTGTTTGAGAAGACCCATTTGAAAATCAGGGCCTTGTCTGTCCAGGGCCCTCTGTAAATCTCCCCAGAGTTTGCGAGAGAGACAGAGAACGCAATCTGGGGAGCACCTGTGGACAGTTACATGGAAATGTTAATATGAAGAAGCAAATCCATCAAAAAATTTGTAATTTGTCTTTATGTCAGTATCTTATGGTATAAAATACAGAGGTAACAGAAAATTAAACACTCTACATTTGATCATAGCGCTACTCTATTTCAGCTTTTCCATCTCCTCTGTGGAATCCAGTCTTGTTTTCAGGCCTGTAAAAAAAATAAGTAATGACAAAGAACAAATGCATTCATTCAAATTGGGTGGGAATATATGTGATAATAATTCATCATCATGAACTTGTACCTTCATTTTCTTTCTTCAGTCAGTCCACTTCAGCTTTCTGTCTCGTCAGCTTGTCTACAGTTGCGTCAAGCTTGGCCTCCAGAGCTTCAACATCATTCTGCCGTCTTTTCTCATGTTTCAGTTTGTCCTCCAAGTTCTTTATTAATTTACCTTCATCTGTCATCCACTTAGTATTATCCATGTAATCTCTCTGTCCAAACCCTGGCTCCACAAACAAGAGTCCCGGGAGGGTCAGCAGAAGCAAAGCACTGAACTCCATTTCTGCGATCTTTAAATCTGCAAATCTCGTGGATATTTTCCACGCAGTTTGCGGAAGGTGGTTTTTGCTACCCGTTATATACCTGCTCTCTTCATAAGAGGGGTCCTCAGATGTAAGGGAGTAAGTAGTGTTGAGGCCCTCAGGGCACCCAAATATAGTTGTGTCACAACAGGCCTACTGGGAGGATTTTGTGTTTGCCAGTAAAATATCAATGGAGAATGTGACATATGTAATAGATATCACATAAACTATGGATAGTAAAGGACTTCTGTTAAAGTAATCGGTTATTAAAGGTCCCATGACATGGCCCTCTTTGGATGCTTTTATATAGACCTTAGTGGTCCCCTAATACTGTATCTGAAGTCTCTTTCCCGAAATTCAGCCTTGGTGCAGAATTACAGCCACTAGAGCCAGTCCCACAATGAGCTTTACTTAGGATGTGCCATTTCTGTGTCTGTAGCTATTGAAGAGGAGAGGGGGGGGCAAGGTGGAGGGTGGGGGTGTGGCCTTGACCAACTGCCACTTTGCTCGTTTGAAAGCCATGATGTCTTTCTCTCATGGGTGGGCCAAATTATCTGGGCGGGCAAAACAGAGAAAAAGGAGGTAACCTTTCTCCTTATGATCTCATAAGGAGAAAGATTCCAGATTGGCCCATTTGAGGTTAAGGCAATTCATTTTCTCAAAGGCAGAGCAGGATACCCAGGGCTCGGTTTACACCTATCGCCATTTCTAGCCACTGGGGGACCATAGGCAGGCTGGGGGAACTCATATTAATGTTAAAAACCTCATAAAGTGAAGATTTCATGCCATGGGACCTTTAATATTCCCAAGTGCTATAAATCTTGCAAATTATCATATAATTTAGTTTGAAGACTTCAGAGTTTGGCATTGCTTGAGCTTCAAGAAGCAAATGATGAAACAAAAAAGCAAGTGCCTGATGAAAAATGCATGTTCATGTTCTTTGTGACGTCCAACACATCAACATACCTAAACGACAGAATAGGTTGATTGCCAAACTGACATACTGTACGTGCCCATTCTATTTACTGCCGCACAGTGGACGTTTTTAATGCATGACCATAACATGTGACCACAGTCACTATTTAATCACGTGACTGTTCTATGTAACATAACGGTCGCAAGTTTCAAAGACGTAGTTAATGTTGTGAAACGGATTCAGTTATGGTTAGACAAAAAATTACTTAGAGTTAGGAAATCATCAGGAATTGTCTTAAAATGACTCACGTAAAACTACTAAAATGAGGACGTATCATCACTGACTAAGGTCCATAAAAATCGGATAATTTCAGAAATTTATAGTTGACTTTTGGTTTCACATTCAAAATTCACATCTTGACATTTTATTGATAAATAACTTAATTATCAATACATAGCAACTAGTATGGGATTTTATATTTGATCCTGGACTTTGGTATATTATATTTTCCAACAGGATTTTTTTTAGCTGAACCACATTAACTAACTGAATTTTAGGACTACATCACAGCAAAACATGCCTGTCAGTTTCTAAAAAACGATCATCTTAACCAGCCAGTTACTAAAATCTCAAATTTTGGGGCAATCGGAGCAGACAGGCCCGTATATCAGTAACAGCCCCAGGGAGCTTGCCCATATTCACCCATCTCTGTGTGCTGGGATCAAACCGGTGGACCAGTCCAGACTCACTGTAATCGTCCTGGCAGTATCCTCCCAGTACATAGATCTTTCCCTCCAGGACGGCTGAGGCTGCACCCACATGGGGCACAGAGAGTGATGCGAAAGCAGTCCAGGAATCGGCCACAGGATCGTATACCTCACAGGCTTGTTGGTCAGTGTAAAACTTTCTCAGGTTACACACACCACCGGCGACGTAAAGATGGCCTCGCAGGGGCTCCATGCAATGCTGGGCCCGGTCGTGGGTCATGTCTGCCAGGTAGGTGGTTCCTCTCTCTGGGTGGTATAGGTACATGGAAACCAGACATTCATACTTACAGTTGAAACCTCCAGAAATGAAGATTCCTCCATCTATGACAGTGACAGCATGGCCGCTCAGAGCCTGGTCCAGGGGCTGGACAAAGCTGAGATAATGGAATAAGAGACATTAGACATGAGTATAGTGGAGGGGTTAAACAAATCAATCTTTTTAGTTTTCAGTCCAAACGACAGGATCTGCAGCTTCAAAGCTATACATTTTAACATCAGAATAATTACAAGTCATTTTACTTTATAATTTACTATTAAACCTAATCACAAACGTAAAAAGGAGACTGCTGTCATGTAGTAGTATTTAAAGACAGTGTCAGGAAATCAGCTTCAGTTTGACTGCTGGGACTTGGGACTTTGTTTTATATGCCGACATCATTTATACCATAAATGTTGTATCGTGAGAGAAATGGCATCTAACAACTGCTTTTAATCGCAGTATATGTAGAGCACCATATTAGGGTGTTGACCACACTCTATAGTGAGAACTTCACAGCAAAATGAAGAGCAGAATCCAAACCAACTGTAACAAAGCATAAAATTCACCAGATGTCAGTGCGTTCTCTTTTCACCTGGATGCATTCATGAGAAATCTGAATCAATTGTCAATATCACTTTAAACGACAGTAGTGGTTTGATTTAGGCTTTTAAGAAACTATATAAGCAGAACGTTTAATTAAACCGTAACTGATATCTTATCTGTCTTTTCAAGTGTTTTATATAGTCACAATGGTGACATCACCTGGCCAACCTTTGGTATTGCAAATGTATGGAAGGAGAGAGAGTCAACATAAAAGTGAACTCACAGCTTTCACCCTAAACATTTTGTTCAAAAATATATTATAAACATTGACCACTTTTAAATAGTATATGTCTCTGATTTTAAATGTTAAAAGATTAACAAAGCATGTTTACTCAGTACTAAGATAACACATCCCTGATATGTGTGATTTTGGGCACAATAAAGCTAGGCATTGATACATTTTGCCCCAATACTTAAAGTATGCTTTGAAAGGTTGATACTGTGTCATGTAGAATGCTTCAAGCGTAGCATGACTAATCCTACCTCCAGGAGTCAGTGTCTGGGTTGTATGTCTCGACGCTGTCTACGTTGGTGTTGATCTCCTTATCTCCACCAATGGCGTAAAGACGCTCTTCGTGTACCACCACTGAGAAATTGCTTCTGAACTCCTGCATGTCAGCCAGCCTCTTCCAGCTGTCCTGCACAGGGTCATAACTAGCATGTGTGCGATGAAGGTAAAGGTAAAGATGGAATTAGTGAGACCACAATTTTGAATCTGTGTGACAATAAATGAGAGGACATTTGTGCACTGTTTATTTTTACCTGTAGGTCGATTTCATCACGTCATCCTTAGCATAAAAGTAACATCCTCCAACCACATACAATCTTCCCACCATTGCTGCTACTCCATGCCTGAACTTTGGCTTGTCCGGCATCTCACCCAGCCTCCTCCACTCCATCTCCTTCACCAACCCTGTACCACTGCGTAGGGAGTTTGCAAACCACAGTTCCCTGCTTGGTATGCGCTGACCAACATCTGGGTTCAGCTGGTCTCCCCCGACCAGAATGAGAGCATCTTTTGGACGTCGGACTCGGCACTGATCCTGGGTATTTGGAAGGCTGAAAGCAAATTCTTTGAGTGCTGAACCATAGAGTTCCACCTTCTTGTTTCCGAAGCACTCCAAGCGCAGGTTAATGGCCCTTACCTCCCTGAACTCTCGAAAAGTCATGAGAGGGAAGCGGACTGCAGTCATCAGTATGCCAGCCTGGCCCAATCTTTCCTCGGGATCAGCCTCAACCCAGGAGATTACAGCTCGAAATACAGCCAACTCTGAGGGGACGCACAGACCATCACAGCGGATGATGTCTAGAAGTTTCTCTGCTGGTAGGTCCTGAAACTTTGACGTGGCTGACACCTCCCAGAAGTTCTTCAGAACAAAGTCATTGGCTTCCTCGAGCAAATCTGACATCTCATAGGCTTCAGCAAAAGATGCCACATCCAGGCAGGAGCTTGCCTCCATTTCCTTTCGCATGAAGTCAAGGCAAAGCGAGAGAGCAGGCTGGAACTGAAGCTGGAGGGCCGTGCACGTGATCTCGAAGACACAGTCCCAGCTGAGTGTAAGGGTCCCACTGTAGGAGAAATTAATTAGAGGCTCTAACTCAGAAGCTAACAGGAAGGGAAGGGCAACACAGGTCTGATAGGATTCCCTCATCCCACAGGTGAACATGCCACGGAAGTAGTCACTGTTTGCTGCCAGAATAACTCTATGGACTGGAGACAGACAAAAGAAGAGTACAGTTAATCACTATCAAATAATTGTCAACAAGATACCTATAGAAGGCATGAATAGCATAAACGTTTACTAACCATGAAATAAAGCCCCGTCCACATCTAAAATCACATCACACCACACGCGGTCTGCCCACAACTGTTTAATGGACTGAAGAGTAATCGTCATCTCTTCTAGGGCAAATACCTTTCGTTCCTCCTTCTTAGGACTTCCATCTTCTTTTGTCGTCTTCTCTTTGTTGCAGAGATCCAGTACTCTAGGGATGCCCAGTGCTTCAGCTGCAGCCATAATCAAAGCCATGCTGTCTTCGTTCAAAGACAATACAGCTCCAGTGTAGGCAAACTCCAAAACTGCCTGTAGCCCAACATGATCAACCTCAGGAGACAGAGACACCGACCGCCTTTGGACTTCAATGTTGTTATCATTGTCTGATTGTTCTCCACTTTCATCCCTCAGCCTCTCTCGAACAAATGAGCTGACAGCAGCAAGGATAGGGAAGTGCACATCAAAGGTGTTACCGTTATCAGTGGCCAGAGTCAGGTCTGTGAGAAGAGATGAATCCCAGAATTCCTTCAAGGCAACGAATACCTCTTGAGGATAGGTTTTGCTGCGGTATGTGTGGACATTATCACCAAGTCCTTCATCCCCAAATGCCTCCTCGCTCATAT
The DNA here is from genome assembly GCA_023566125.1 of Zingel zingel. Classification (NCBI taxonomy): domain Eukaryota; kingdom Metazoa; phylum Chordata; class Actinopteri; order Perciformes; family Percidae; genus Zingel; species Zingel zingel. The sequence goes on along the minus strand of CM042336.1, from coordinate 18,034,220 downwards.
GCTCCCCAATTCCTTCCTGACTACTACCACTCATCCTGACTTCTGACCCTCCTTTCTTACCCCTCCCACTTGTCAACCCCATCCTGGAGTCATTGTAAGCCATGATCCTCCTCAGCTCACGGTTGTCCTGTTCAATCCCATCTTCCCCACCATCTTCAATCACTCTTTTCCTCCTCTCCTTCTCTCTCCTCCATCGCTCTTCCCATTCCACTGGCAAGTAACGGCAGGAAAACTCCATGTCTGTGGTTATAGGCTTAACTGTCTCTTTGAACTACTGCCTATCGTGGTCTTTCAGTGGCATTTATAAATACAGAGGACATCCAGAAAAAAATATTGTCTTGATGAATATACTCTTCTCTCATATTCATCTACTTTTTCTGCCTTCACAAAGCTTTCTGTCCTCCTAAAGTCCCCTTTTCTCTCTGACTTAACTTTCCTCACTGCATAAACAAGCAGCTATTAATAACTAATGGGTCAGAGAGATTCAGTTTCAGCAGAACCTTGGCACTCACTTCATTGTAATGTTCATCAAGGAAGAAAATGTGGATGAACTTCAATAGTTTGAGTTTAATGGAGAGACAATAAAGAGACAGGTAAAATATTTACCAACCATTGACCGAGTTTAACTTTGATCTTGACAAGTAATATTATTGGAATAACAAGTTCTGAATTGCAAACAACTGTCAAGGAGCCATAAGGAAACTGGCATAGGTTTACTTATGATAATATAATGTTTATGCTGTAAATTCTGTTAATGATTATTGCTAAATGGACAAAATTAATTTATCAAGTCAAATGTCAGGTGTTGTAGGATAAATGTTTTGTGAGAATAAAGTGAGAGGTTTTAGAGTTCATGAAGCTGACCTTGTCGTCTCTGCTTCCCTGGGTTATGAGAGGCCATCTGTTTTTTTTTTTTTAGAAGCGATAAGATATTATAAAGGGAGTACGGGATATTGGCACCCAGGAAATGATTGGAAAATTGAGAAAAGGCCTCCCCTGACCACGTGAAGTGGAGATGACAATGGAGCAGTTATTCGCAAGCGGTGAGAAGTATGGTGCAGGTTGTGTAATGTCCTTGACTCTCAGTACTCCCTTAGTCTGCAGAAGATAGAGAAAAATACACAGGTATTCCGTAATATGAACATCATAAAACATTTTGTAACCAGTGTATATATTTGATGAATAGAAAGCAACCGTAAAATATCCAAAGAGTAACAAATGTCTGTTTTTGGCCTGGGAGTGTGAGAGTCAAGGTAACATTTCATACATTGCGTTAACTCGTGGAGGGATCCGACAGGAACCGAGAAGATCTGGACTGTATCCAAACTGATGACAGCACCACCAGAAGATGGGACAGAAAATTGATAAAAAGACAGGTTTCTAACTGGGCGACATCAGATGCTTGGGAAGACTCTGTCAGTTTGTTAGGAGAGATAGACTTGTCTTGCAATATCTGATCCGTGTACATGTATTTGTATTATTGCAATATCATTCTTCACTAAAGTTTGTTATAATTTTAACTGAACGAATCCTGAGTTTTATTTCTGATCTACCAGTCAACAAACACTTAAGATTTGAGGCTGTAAGGTGTAGTGATCTAAGTGGAGTGAGATCAGACCGGTCATCGGTCACATTTTTAACACCAAATCTTACAGTGTACAATTCTGAATGATAAACTATGCTGCTGATTTTATTCTAGTGTCTGGTTTCATACCTTCATTTTCTTCATTATGTTTTCCACTCCATGGCCAGGGGATACCGTGTATACTCCATGTCAGTGGTAAAGCTCAATTAGGGACCGTTCGGTATTTATGGAATGGACCACCGGAGGAAAATAGGGGGAAGCGCTCGCACATATAAACACAAAACTGCTTTTCTAGCTCCATCGTGTTGTAACTAAGACATTTGATGAAAAAATAATTGTATTCATTAGCATGATTGCCGTACTGTTTAGTTCAAAAACATCCAAAACACAACATAACGGGCCAGACGCAAGCTTTTATTTTGAAAAGTCAAAGCTTGTGGACTGCACCAAGCCGGGAGGGCATGAGACTGGAGGTCTCCAGGCTACAGCCATACCCGACTCAAACATCCTTTCGGTCCTGGTGATATTTTATATATATATATATATATATATATATATATATATATATATATATATATATATATATATATATATATATAATAGCTGTAAAACGTGCCATACTTAAAGCCTAAAACTATTTCATTCAGTTGATTTGGGCTGCACAGAACCATGGTAATGCTAAGAACCTGAAACTACAGGTCTACTTGCCCATGGTGACATCAGTTGCTGCTAACAGGAAATTGTTCATTTGTAACACTTTGGTTAATCTGAAAAAAAATAACCCTGTTTTAACCCTGTTCTGAACGCTCCGGTTTCAACAGTTTCTTCTATTCTTGGCTAAGTGTTACGCAACTCCAAGCCTGCCTTCTAAGATTGGTCACCTGCTCCAGCCAGGCAGGACTGGAGTGTTTGTTTGTTTTTTAAGCTACTGGGGTGTTAAAATTATCGCATGTAGCTACATGGTAACGGCAGAAAAACTATATCTTGCAGCACAAGCTTCCTTCTGTCTTTGGTGTGTGGCAACCATCTGGAGGTCCAGCAGCTAAAGGGGAGTGTAATTAGACCAACAAGCACCAGCTGTGTCAATAAACTCACCTGGTACTGCTCTAATGAACTATCCCCACACCTATCTCCCCTGCAGCTGATTGCAAACCATGCCCACCCCCACATGATAAACGCTCACTGCATAATTATTATGCTGCGAGATAATGGAAGCTCACTTTAAAAGATCAAAGTAAAACTGAACAGAAAACTTTTATTTTAATACACTTGATAATACACTCTTGATAAACCAGCCCAACCTGATCTTAAAGTTTAACCTAACATGAATGTTCAACTTTAACCTGCTCCATTGCCAGTTTAGAAAGGATATTCAAAAACTCTGCAGGTCTTGAATAGTCTTAAAAAGCATTGAATTCATTTATCTCAACTCCTGTTTAGGAGTTTAAGGCCTTTTTAGTCAGCAGCACATATGTTATGCCTTATCTGGCTCCATTATCTCTCATTATCAAATAAAAAAATGCCCAAAAAACAATTCTGTATTTTCTACTGACTTTGACGTTGGAAGAAAAATACATGTAGACATTCACCATAGTGATTTCATACTGGATTATATTGATGCCATGAATTGACATTTAAGAAAAATATGAGGAAATACAACTAAGATACTTTTCTTTCAATGTGTCTGTTGAGAAACCAACCAATCAGGTTTGTTTTGTGGTTTGAATCCTAGCATCTACTGGCTTGACACCTGTGAGAAAGCAGTGGCGAGCGCTCGGAGAACAAAGCGACACAAAGCAGGGTTCAGTTCACAATGTTGTAAAAGTTTAATGAGACACACAAGGAAAACAGTGTTACAATTTAGGATACAACTAAAACGGATGAGTACGACTGTCCTTATACTTCTCACAGAATGGAATGTGGAATTAACATTATTCACAACAGTGTCCATGCAAACATTATTGTTTTGTTCAATATGCAATTCTTTCTTTTCTGCATTTTTTTCTTTTACCACTTTACCACAAATCTATATTCAGTTGTTTGTCATAACTTACTGTCACACTGGTAGAGCCCCTTTCAACATTCACATAAGTAGGTGGATTGCAACAGGACAAAAGAAGGGAGTGTTCTGTTATACTGAGCCAAGGAACTGTCAGTGACAGCTGAAATTCTGTATGCGTAGATTTAGTTTTGTTCATCACTAAGAACATTTCTGAAAATATGAGTCACGCCATTAGCCTTTACTTTGTTCCAACATGAAAGCCTTAATGGCCTATATGTGGACTGTCACATAAGGTTAAAGGTTTGCAGTATCGCAGATGTGAACAAGATTTAATTAAAATACATGGAACAAGTTTTAAACATTGAAAGCAGATAGAAATTCAATGGAATATAAGGCCTGTATTGCTATTGTACAGAATACAACAAAATTAGGAGCATGACTCCTGATCAGTGCAACAAAAGACAGCAAAAACATCACAAAGACAAAGAAACATCCCCAGCCGACAACACAGAATTGGATTCAAACATAAGTAAAATAAATAAATCCAATGTGATTTTGCACTAGAATAAGAGTTTGTATTACACTAAAATAAATGTAAATATTTCACTGGTATGAATATAGATTATATACACTACCGGTCAAGCCACTTCTCTCTACAACAGTCAAGAACACTTGGGGGGGGGGGGGGAAATGTAGGTTAACAATGAATGAGTATCCTTGTGTTTATGTATCAGTAGTCTTTTGTAGTGCTTAATATATTTGGTACCCCTAAAATCGCATGTGGCCTTAGCCTGGCCCCTCCATTTAAAATGGTCTAGAACCGCCACTGAAACCTGGACAGTGCCTAAAGACTATTACAATGCACTTTGTTTATCAAGGAGGTCATTAAAATTATCTTTCACTTCATACTCCAAAATATTGTAGGGCACATAAAAGCATAAAGGTAGAATTGAATAAAAACACAGTGACCTTGACTTGCTTTAATGTAGACCCAAGGTTAAGTCGTAATTCAATAAAACAATCCTGTCAACTACTGTCAAGATGCCATAAGGAAGTAGGGTAAAGTTATTATTTTTGCTGCAGCTTTGATTTATGCATTGCTTTCTATAAACAATGATTAACCTGGACTTACTTATAAAAACATACTGTACATCTCACCGTCAGTAAACTGTCATTTCAATATATGTAAGAAGTACCTTCCAAGCTGAAGAATGGAGACATTCACAGTGATTATGGTTGTGTGTTTGCTTGCTGGTCTATCTGAATGCCAGACTGGAGGTGAAAACAATCAGACCAAGATCACTAGGCTGACACATGAAGACCTGGAGGATAACTCGGTAGAGAAGGATGCTCTCCAGAATTTAAACCAAGGGCTAGAAACGCCAGCCATTTTGACAACAGGCTCAACAACAACAACCCAGCCAAGCTGTGAACCACCCATCTACACTGTGCTGAAGGAGCTGGGGGCTCTGGGAGAAAGGCTTGCAGCTACTGTGACAGCCATGGAAGAAACAAACAAAAAGCTGGAGGCCAATGAGAAGAAGCTGACTGCACTGGACAGGAGAGTGACTGAACTGAGTGCAGTGGATCAAGGTAATACAATATATTATACTAAAGCAATGATTGTGCAGAGCCATAGTTTGTCCTGCCAATCACATGTTCTGAGCTGAATTATTCGGCTACACCAAAATTGTGGTTGCACATTGTTTCCTTTGTCAGAAATACATGTACATAATGTTATGTCTTAACAGTGTTTCAAATTATTTAAATAATAGCAACATCTCAAGGCTTCAAATTATGAGCAACTTCTCTCCCACACTCGTTTAGTGCATAGAGCCATAAACTGAGTTTTCTTTTGAGAGGAACTCAACACTAAATGGGTTTTTGCTACACATAATCACATACATGTTTGTTGTAATTGTAATAAATAAATAAATAAAAATGAAATAAAGATTGTATGTGTCTGCTAGGTTTTGAAAGTTCCACAGATGGTTAATATAGGCTCAGTTCAGGGATTTGTTGATAGAATGATGGTAGGCCTGCATGAGCTTACTGGCATGGGTAGAAAAATCCAAACAGAAGTAACATAGTCCACAGGTAAACAGGAATGGGGGCAGGAAAGAGATGCAGGCAGGCAGGATAAAGATTCCAGTTAGGTCCAGGTATAGGTGCAGGTACATGTGGCAGAGTTTAGGTGACTCAAAAAACAAGGCACGATTCACAACAATCTGGCAACTGATTGGGGAAAGGGGCTGGTAGATATGTCATATATGGTATATGTAATGACAGACTAATGAGGGAAATGGATAACAGGTCAGCAGGTGGGCAGGGAAAATCAGGTGATCGGAATGGCTGAAAGGGGTTACGGCAGGGCAGGAGGGAATGGTTGGATGTAGGAGTGAGGTGGCAATGAAGGGGGTTGGGGAAGTGGACATGTGGCTGGAGGGAGGGACAGAGAGGCAGACATGACAGAAAGTTTGGCATACATGAGTAAGGTTTGACATTGTCAGACCAACTGACAGAAGAAGCTTCTTGGTCATTTTTCTTTTCTTACTTCTTATCAACTCTGCCTTAAAGATTATTTGTGGGTACTGTATGTTGGAAGGTATGATCATGAAACTCTGACATGCTGTTTATTTATTTATTTTATTTACAAAAAGGAACCAAATTCAGAATAATTATGTATTTACATCTTTATCCCTCAGGACATCATCGGGTTGCATTTTCTGCTACATTAGGCGAAGATGGCACCATTGGTCCTGTAAATATTCTTTATGCACTAGTGTACAGAAATGTTCTGTCCAACATTGGAGGACATTACAGCCCAGTCACAGGTCAGTATTTAGTGTTCCTCTCCTATTCCAGGTAACCTTTTTTTTTACTTGCTCTGTCCCATTACCCAAGTATTGTGTGGTAGATTGGATGTACCAAAGATAACTGTTGGTCTTTTTTTTATTCTGTTGCAATTAATTGAAAATGTACATGCTTTTAAATCTGTTTCTTCTGTTAAAGGTGCAATATGTAATACTGACAGCTAGTGTTTAAAATAGTTACGTCTCCCCCACCCCCTCCTCCCCAGACTCGAAGTTCATGGAGGTTGCCAGGCTGAGACCGCAGCATCCATAGTTTCACTTTGCCAGACCCTCCTCCAAAGTGCGCTGAAGGAGCATCCACAACAATGTTGCTAGACGCTTGTCTCACATAGCCAGACATTACTTCACAGCACAGCGGAGTTGCTAATGTTAGATGCTGGCTATACAGTCTTAGAAGCCCATGCTTAGATTTGGTGACAGACACTACCGCTAAAAACACAACAACCTCGCCGTCCTCTCCACCTGACAGACAGACACACTTCCTAGGCTTAAAATTACGGTAGGAACCGCTAAAAATAACACTACCTTGCCGTCCTCTCCACCCGACTGAACACAATTTATTGGCTTAGAATTACGGCAACAATCGCTGAACACACTGCAAACTCACGGTCCTCTCTTCCCAATTTACAGCCCCCCTCTATCGGCTTGAAATAACTCACCGTTGTCGGCTATGGCCGCTGAACAGGCTACACGTTGTAAACAGCCATGGCCCGCTTGCCTGGTCCTCCGGTAACGTTAGCAGGGTTAGCATGGCGGCGTTAGATAGGACCAGTCGGGATCACTTTACTGGCTGTGTCTCAATTTGTTTTTTGCGAGTAACCAACTCGGGTACTCTAGCTATATAATTCAATGTGAGTACACGAATGTTGAAATGACAGCCGTGATAAATTAGCCTGAAGCTAATGCTTAGCTACCTGTTCAGGAGGAAATTAGCCAACTCGGTGTCCTTTTGGGCTCTAAGCTGTCTCCATCTTTTAAATACATTTTTTTTTAGGTCAGGTAGAATTTATATCCGTTGATCCCGTTCGTTTGTTTTCTGCTTTCATGGCTGTCCTAACGTTGCAGTTGTAGCGCGCTGGGTTTACATTTTTACAGGTTTATCTGGCAACACGGCCTGGCTGTCAAACTGGGCCGTTAACACACAGGCCAAAACACGGAAACGGAAATTTCAAAAGGAGAAAATACTGGCATTGGGACTGTTGTCAGAAAAGATAGTATTACGACTTGGCATGTTTCCTTAATATCTGATGAGGCTTTGGAGTCATTTTTGGATTTATTACAGTAAATATATTACATATTGGACCTTTAAGTACTTCAATTGTTCTGTTGTTGCAGGTTATTTTACAGCACCAGTACAAGGAGTCTATTACTTCACCTACACTTCCTTCTTCTGGGGAGGTGATGGAACCAGTGGTGGCAGTTTGTACCAAAATGGAAAAAGTATAGTGTCATGGTATGGTTATGCTCCATCTCACCCCATTACTGGATCTAACAGCGCTATCTTGCAGCTACAAGTTGGAGACAATGTTAATGTTCGTCTTTGGGGTGATAGGCGGATTAGTGATAATGTAAATAAATATTCTTCATTCAGTGGATATTTGCTTTTCCCTGTGTGAAGAGGTTCAAACACATCAAACTTTCAATAATGGCTAGAAGATTAGTGATGTGACCTTCTGTAGCTGTAAACACTATGTTGTGTAATAAGAATGTGATTCTTGTATTGGAAAGCTTTTATCCATTATACTGATGTGTGAACTTTCTCCTAAATCTGCAGTTTCTATTTTTATACGAATATCTAGACGGAATGTACAGATGTTTGCATACACCTTTGATATCCATAACTGCATGCTTTTCATATTTTCTATACTCTATGATCAGTATGCTTTTTACTGTTTTCTATATTATATTATAATCAATCAGTTATAGGGACCCATTATAGTACTATCATTTGCAAAGGAAACCATAGCTTCTTCTGCCTCCATCACACTAGGCTACACATCTCCCTCCCTCTCGTGCTCCTCAACAGTCTGCAGCCTCTGGCAAAAGGCCAATTTCAATAGCAAGAAGCAGTCTTGTTGAAAGAGTGCAAGTTTAGCAGGAAAAGGAGCAGAATTAGCAAGTGTACAGACATGGGCGTAAATCTGATCTAACAGTAGGGGGGGACAATAAACATAACATTTCTTAAGAGCAATTTTTGAAGGGGACACAAATAATACAGCCACAATTATACTCCTAGAGGACATGTGTCCTCCAAGCCACAAAAATACTTGCGTTCTCCGCATAAATATTAGGTTTGGTCTGGGACAGAGGATATATATTTAACTGCAGCAAACCCACTGATCAGACACTTCAAACACAACTGGAGATCTTCAACATTAACCCTAATGTCAGTTAGGCTTATCGCCGTGGTAACGTTAGTTGTAGTGGGTGCATTTCTATCCAACAAGCTATTAAACAAGCTAGCTAACGTTACATTATATTACACTAACATAGCAAACTTTTTGTCATAACTAATTCATTAATTACTCAGCATCATTTCTACTTGAGAAAAGAACAACTTCATCCGATATTTAATGTGAATAAAACAGCCTTGAACCGCCTACTTACTACATTCCTGTCACTACCGATGGGACTGTGAGTCGAGTGAAGATGGGTAACGTACAGCAGGCAGTGGACCAAACCACTGTGAGGCAAGGGAGGGGGGACTCAAAATGTTTCTAAACTTAAAAAGCATTTTTTGGAGTTTGTATTGTTTTACTACTTACACAGATATTTTAAGTATACATCATTATGTTATTTACAATACACAGCATTATTTTAATGATATTTCTAGGGGGGGACAACCCTGAGGTCCCCCCCCCCCCCCCCCCCCCCGACCCCCCTGGGATTAACACCCTTGTGTACAGAATGTAGAATCAGCAAAAAGGAACCACAGTGAAGGAAGTGTCTGTACACCCCTCAGAAGACGTCATCACCGAACACCAAAGAGATTTTCCCCAACATTCTTTATTCTTAGTTCTTCATTCTTACATAACCGATTTATGTTGGAGCACATTGCAAGCAATAATAAGATGTGTATTTGTATTGTTCATTGACTTAACAGTTACCTTTTTGATAAACTATTTGAATATTTTGTTGAAATGTGTATATTGTGTTCTCAATGATTCATTAGTCACATGATTACCACCATTTTCAAATTCCTTTAAAATAATAATGTACCACAAAATCATAATCTTATTTGCAATCATCATTTTTATGAAAGCTTTAATTTATATTGTTAAGAAAGGTGTACTCCCTCTAAAATTGTCAATACAGGTGTATCAATTGTAATTAAATTGACTCTTGTGTAAAGTATTTTTAGTCACAAATATTATGTAAATTAATGGTGGTGGCAAAACAGACACTCCTGTTGCTCCAGTATTGTCTTTAAAAAAAAAAATCCTCTTTTATGTCAGAAATCTTCACTTATCACTTGGAACTCACTTAAACCAGACTTTTCAGCGATACATTCACTTAGGGGAAGGCTAGTATCCAAATAAAGTGTGACATTTTAATAGCGCAGGTGATTTCACCCCTGCTTGTGTTGAGAAAAAGAAAATAGAGACTTATTCTACTTTTAAAAATTTCTCAGCTGTATGTAATATTTTACATAATACTATTCTGTTTCCATTTTAAACTAAGTTAACTGGATGAATAATGCGCAAAAACTAGACATGTATTTAAATTAGAGGTGCAACGATGAATCGATTAGTTGTCAACTATTAAATTAATCGCCAACTATTTTGATAATTGATTAATCGTTTGAGTCATTTTTTAATAAAAAAAATAAGATTTCTCTGATTCCAGCTTGTTAAATGTGAATATCTTCTAGTTTCTTCTCTCCTTTGTGACAGTAAATATCTTTGAGTTTTGGACAAAACAAGACATTTGAGGACGTCATCTTAGGCTTTGGGAAACACTGATCCACATTTTTCAACATGTTTTGACATCTTTATAGATCAAACAACTAATCGATTAATCGAGAAAATAATCTACAGATTAATCGACTATAAAAATAATCGTTAGTTGCAGCCCTAATTTAAATTTATACAAAGAAAAACATAAATACTTCTATATATAAGACAATAAAAATAAGATCAGATAAATGAAAATACAATAACCCTTAAAAGAACAATCTTTGCTAAATCAAAATGATTACAGACCGCTTAATAGGAGTTACATTACGCTAACATTACATTACTGTATTACACATTCTGCTTTGGAAGATATCAAATATAATTTTTGGTTTTATATCACAAGACATGTCAGATTTTCCTTCAATACAAGACTGTTCAATTCACATGGTTAATGTTATAGTTCACTATATGCCATTGTTGCAACTGCTTGTTCAGCTGAGAAGACATCTTGTCTATTTGTCATCACATCTGGTTGTTTTTGTTATACAGTCATAGGCGTAATTTACAGGGGGAGACCCCCCCCAATAATCAAAACTGGCCAGTACAACCCCCCCCCCAAAAAAAAAAACTATTATAATTTCCTTCACCTAAATAAATACTTTTGCAACATAACTTGATGCAGAAAAGGCTGAAATTGTTGCACATTCTAAGCTAGCACTATTTGTGTACTATTTAACCAGGATCACTGTGACGCCATTTTACAGTGTTGAACCATGACTTTTTCAGTTTAACTCAGCTGAAGGTGATGAGGTATTCTGGGTAGGCCTGGTCATCGTGGAAAATCACAAACATGGTGGGCTGCTGCTGGTTGTTCACCAAACTGTCGAAGCAGTCAGTGGGGTCTGAACCTCGAGGAGGGGTGGCTTTCATGGAAGAATTACCAACAGTGTAACGGCCGGTCAGGACACGAGCCACATACAGCCGCTTCAGACCAGACGTGTCTGCTGGGGAAAAGTTACTGGCCGAATAATCTGCGTTGACAGCAAAGTAAACTCCCTTTCCATACGCTGTAGCTGTGATATAATTAGATGAGAAAAGACACGTCAAATTAAAGGAGTAGTTCAACACATTATTCTCTTTGCTGCCGAGAGGTAAAAGAGAAGATTGACACCACTCTCATGAAGCTACAGCCAAAAGCCGGTTAGCTTAGCTTGCCATTTAACAACAATCCTCACCATGTGCTCCTGCGTAGCTCCTGTCAAATCTGTCCCTTTCAATGCAGCTGCATGACTCTGCGGATGTCCCATGGTAAAGAGACATCTCCCCAAGATCTGCTGGACCATTTTTGGCAAATATACGCTGCCTACACACCGAATAGGCATGCCACAGGTAGAGGTTTTGCACACGTTCAATCTGAGAAGAGAAAAAAAAAAAAAATCTATCAATTGCTTATTCTGTACTGTAGTTTTTTTTAATGCTATGAAAAACGTGCGTTAGCAAACTCACTTTGAGAATGTTGTATTTAGCTGTTTTGAGGAAACCCGTGGCTACGACCTGGTACTCGGGTGAGTTAGGATGCAGTTCAACCTTTTTAAAGACCTCTCTGTTCATAGGTTCCCATTGTGTTGGCAACTCTAAGGCTAAAATCAAAGTCACACAAATGAATGGTATGTTTTTAACACAAGTCGCTGAATGTTAAAGAAATACTTTGCTGATTTGAATCCAGCTCTGTGTCATCTTTGTGTGGACAGTGTGTTTATATGAACGGTGCGTGGCTTCCCTCCATGGCACCAGTGCACATGTTCGGAGCAGCCTAGGTCTGCTGAGATCCGCCAGATGAAGTAAAACACATCCAGTGGATTTTGGCTGACCACCATATCGCGTTTTGCATTATTCAGCAGATCTGGGCAGATATTCACTGCAGCCACAGACGGAAACCAAACACCGTTAATCTGCACACACTGCCATGACACAGAGCTGGATTTAAATCAGCAAAATATATCTTAAGTAAAACTACAAAATGTGACATACTTGTTTCAGACTCGCTCCTTTTCACTTTGTATGTGATGCCTGTAAGCCAATTTGTGGCTTCTTGGGCTATCAGGTTTACTGTCACCTTGCCATCTGGTGCCATCATATCTACAGACACTTGATTTTTCATGTGAGCCTCCTCCAGCATATAGTTGTCATGCAGGCTCAGCTCGTGCCAGGCTTTATTTATATCCTGAATCGACCACTGGACATGAAGAGCCAACGTCGCTTCTTCTTTTTCTTGGAGATCTATGCAAAGTGCTTTTTGGATTGCTTGGTTTACAAGCTCAATGACGCTCAACACGTCCTCTTTAAGGCCTTTCAGCACATAGACCTCGCTACCTGACCCTGAGCGATCTCTAGCTATGTTTCCTGCTCTGTTGCCGTTGACATCTTCAGCACTTTGACGTCTCTTGTGCTCCAGGCTTATTCCGAAGACTTTGACTTTTGCCTGTACTGCCTCCAGCTCCATTGCATCAAGCCTGGAAAAGTCATGTACATCCACCTCTCTCTCTACCAGCTGCTTCTGCAGGATCCCCTCCAGATCTCTTTTAATGATCCTGAAGGTGTCTGCACCACAACCAATCCCACTTATCACAGCTGGCGGTGGCTTTGAGGAGGTGAAGGTTTTGACTTGAGGTGCTGAAGTTGAGGAGGCTCTTGAACACTTGTCATGCCACTTCTTAAGCTTTTGTTTAGCTTTTTCTAAAAAAATATCGAGCAAAAAGAGACACATCATTACTTCAATGAGCCAAGATAAGATTGAGTCTGTGATATCCACAATATTCAATTAACTGATAATATTGTTTATATCGATCTTTTCATCTGCCAATCTTACCATTTACCAAAAGATATCAATATGTTGCTAAGTCGCTAAACTATTGCTACACAAAGTATTTTTGGATTCATTTCTTTTTGCATTTCCTGTGAAGGAATTTGTTGTGGGCGCAATGCTTTGTTTAGCAATAGTTTAGCGCAGAGTGTAGGGACTACTATATGCAATTCATATTGTGTTTGAGTGAACTATTCCTTTAAGGTTTTATAGTTATATTCTTCCCCAACACAACTTGCTTTGTATTTTTGTTTACCTCTGGAATTCATAAAGACCTGTCCAATGGAGACTTGTATTTGTAAAATCCTCTAAAGATCACTTGTGTTAAATCTTTTGCTGAGTGTCATCATCATAGGAAATTACAGTTATGTTGCCACAACTTAGATGAGGTCGATATCTGTTACTCTTCAGTTGAGAAACAACTGGAAAACTATTGGATGGATTGGCAATGAAATGAAGATTGGTTGAAGTGGCAACAGATATTCAAGGTCCCGAGAGGATACGTTCAAAAAGCCTTTGGTCAATCCTTTAAATTTAATACAATGCCATTCTTCAGGTCAATGTTTTTTATGCATTATGTTAAATACTAGCACATTAGCACATGTCAAAATACTAATGGGTTTTGACCTGTGCTAATTAGCCAATGTTAGCATGCTGACAGGCTAAACTAAGATCATGACCCTGGGAACTATTATTTGATAATAATTAGGCACAAAGTCAAACATTTTCCAGTCTTATACTGTAAATGAAAACAAACCTTTCAGGCTGAGGTGGCGAGCAGCTGTTTGTCCAAAGCGCTTCTCCAGCTCTGATCTGCAAAACATATCACAGGACAGGAAGTTTAAAACAATCTATCCTGACTTGTCAAACAATGCAGCCCTTGCCAAAACGCTTACTATGTCTTCCATTGTATGAGTGAGATTTATATATGACCTGAAAGCCTGGAAGACGGGTTGCTGGAGAATGACAATGCGGATGAGTGTGAGGGAATTTGGTTTCAGGTCCGTAATAGCTGAGGTCATGCCATCCAGCATGGCTTTACAAGCTTTGTCAAAGTCCATACCAGCCAGACCTGATGTGGTAAAAAAGACAATGATTGTGAATCCACATGGAGATGCCACCAACGACCATTTCTGCAGTGACTGGTAGTAACCTTTATTTTGTAATGTGTCAAATTTGTATTAGTGTATTTTCAGATTTTTCATTTAGATCCCATACTATCATTAAATTAACATATTATCCTGCTACTAAAGGCCAACAGAAATGAATATATAGATTTATGGATCTAGTAATTTCTATCTGACTAAGTTGTTTTACTGTACTTCATGTGTTATTATTTAGTTTAAGACAAATTTGGTGATGACCATAATGCACAAGTCCACATAAACACACATGCACACAGTACAAACCAGTATTAATAGCGGGGAAGGCCGCCGATCTGAAGCCTTTGCTCTCACACTGCTTCAGTATCTTTTTGCATTTATTCCGAATCATCTGAGGGTCACACTTAAAACTAGCATGAATGATTTCCCTGCAGCCAAGCATCCCGGGGCCTGTTGTGCACATTAAGTCTGCTGGAACGCCCACTGCCAAAACCATAAAAGCAAATAGGACAACAAAAACATTATGTTGGATGTAGTTGTAGTTTCTTTTAATTGATATAACAACGTTTACAGTAACGTTTACAGCTAAGCACAAAAAACTGTTTTCTGATTATTTACATTTTTTCTTTTCTTTTTTCCTGGTGCTTCGATTCAGTTATTTTTAATGCACAAATAAAAAATGTGCAATAAACAGGTCAAGGTCCAGGTTAGTGTTTACCTGTGTTGTTAGTATTCATATAGCAAAGATAGTATTGTGCACATGCAAAACTTTTTCAAAGTATTTTTACAGTTTTTTTTCCTCTTAAGGCTTACCTTGTGCTAACTCTGCTTGGACAGTGGAGCCTGCTGCAGTCAGAATGGCTTGGGACACACCTGTGGAGTTTATGTAAACAGTTACTGTATGATTTAAGTTAATATAATGTGCACAAACTCTCAAAACTAACACCAGTGTACACGTATATTTAAATATCAAAAACATGTAGAAAATGAAATCATACCTGATTGGTTGTTGGAGAAGTCGGTTGTGTTGATAATGGCATCAGTGCTCTCCTGGATGATGTCACCGCAAACCATCTGAAGCTTGACTCCCCCCAACATGGCAGTGACCTCATCATTGGTTATGGAGACATGGCGGTAAAAGGAAGCTAAAGTCATGTCAATATAAAAGAAAGTACATAGTTAGAAGGATACTAAATGAAAAAAAAATAAAAAAACAACTAAATGAATACCAATGTTGTCCGTTTTTATAAGCAGCTAGTAGTTTTCTAACATGTTAGCCATAACTTTAATAGTGTCTAATATGGTGGTGGCCGTGGTTGGGGGCCTCTGATGTTTTTCAGCCCTGCTGTGGCCTGACAATGATTATTGTAGCTTTAGAGAATTAGTGAATAAGCACTTAACCAAGGTCTTGCTCAACTTGAAATTGAAAAGACAATATTCACACTAACCTTGGTCTGGGTTGGCATCGTTCGTGAATCCTCTGAGATGCAGAGTTTCCTGGGCAGACTGGAAGGCCTGTGGTGACAAAGTGAAGGGTTTAATTCCAGTTCCACATGCAAAACAAAACAACTAGTGTACTCCTGTTTTTGCTACAAGGCACTGCTACAGTATTTTCTCTACCTTGCTAGATTCTTTGTCATTGGGGTGGATGACAACACGGACCAGGAAAGATGTTCTGGTGATTTGGTTCTGTTCAAATTCACGGATCTCCTCCAGTACAACCCTGGATGCCACGCTGTGAGGAAAACGCAGGACAGCACCGGTCCCAAGCATAGGGAGAGCAACTGAACTAAAGCCTCTGATCTGACAGGAAGCAAACATTTTTCTGATGCCCTGTCTCAGAACCTGGAAGATTCAATGATTAAGAAGGTTACGACACCCCTTAGTCTTAAGAAAGCAGGAACAACAAAACACATACACATTAAAGACAAACCTGGTTGTACAGTCTAGTAAGACATATTCACTGAACATATGATTTCACCTGGACCGCAGTTCCTTGTTGGTTATTATCCCAGGGAAGCAGGTTGAGGAAGAACACTCCTTTAGAGTGAAGTGCAGGCAGGCCATCCACCAGGACTATTCCACCAGGCAGAGTTGCTCCTCCTGCTTCCTTATGAAACTTTGCAGTCAGCTGCGGTCCAACAACGTTGGACAAAATGTTTCCAACACGAGTAGAGAGGGGATTATGGCCAACCATAGGGGATACCAGGCCATCCACCTAGGAAAATACAAAAATCTAATTGTATCCAAGTTAACACCGATAATGACCACTGTGTTTATCCTTCTCTGTATGCAAACAGACACCAGTACCCAGCAACTACAGCAGATAATAATAACTTTTATTGATATAGCGCCTTGCAAGAAACCCAAGGACACTTTACAGAATTACTGTGGCTTAGCTAAAGGAGGTTGTAGGCTGTGGTAAACAGGTGGTGTTTCAGGAGTTTTTTTGTTTTTTTAAATTTCCAGGGATGTAGCATTTTGAATATCTGCAGGGAGGGTGTTCCAGAGGGATGCAGCTGCAACACTAAAGGCTCAAGCTATCTCTGGAGGTCAGAGATAGCTTGTGAAAACATCTGGTATCAAGCTGCACAATTTATATTAGAAAAGTGTCTTACCTGCTGGGTCTCGATGGTTCCCTGAATGATCTCTACATGGACACCACCTCCAGGAGCTCCAGCAGTGGCTCCTCCTGCTGTGTCTTGGGCAGAAGCATCCATCTGGAAGCCCAGATCTCTTGGTGCACTGTTTCCAGTACTTATCCCTTGGAGAAGCCGGTCACATGCTTCCTGCATTGCCCTAACCACCTCTCCTCTGTTATCAATCAGGATGACTCTGCTCAGACTTCTCCCCCCCTGACTGCCAAACTTCTTAACAGCAGTAACAATAGCCTCAGAGCACACAGTAACAGGGACACCAAACACACCTGAGCTGATACAGGGAATGGCTATGGACCTGAACTCCATCATCTCTGCTAAATTCAGAGCAGACTGGACAGTTTTTTCCAATAAGACCCCCTCTCTACCACCTGATTTTCCACCTACAGGCCCAACAGCATGCAGCAGTTTCTTGCACTTTAAGTTCCCCCCTGTGGTCACTACCACTTCACCTGTAGGAATTTTTCCAGTCTGCTTTACTATAGCTCTGCTCTCCTTCTGCACCTGAGGGCCACCTGCTTTACTCAGTGCAGCAGCAACCCCTCCACCGTGATCCAGATCTTCGTTGGCAGCATTCACCAGGGCATCAGCATCCTGTTTAGTGAGGTCACCCTGACACACTAGCACCTGGAACCCATCACGGAGGCTGTAGCGGGCAACTGTTGTGTCTCCAGATGCTAAAATCTGTCTAGTAGCATGATGTTGTTCTTGAGGTTGTATGATACACTTCTGAGAACGAGCAACACTTAAAATGTTCTCTCTTCCGCAGGGACTTTCGAAATATCTTACTGCCCCTGGCAGGTCAATGATGACTTTATCCTGAACCAGGGAGTCCAGAAATGGACCCAGCCTGTTTCTGACCTCAGTCACTTTGCTGGATGGACCTTCCAGCACCAACATGGGCTCAGAAGAAAATGTTAAAGGATGGAAGATTACCCCTGCATAGTCAAACCCATGCAGCTGCAGCAATCCTGGTAACTCTTGTACTAACTCTGGGTAAGGAAGAATGACTTGTCCTTCTATGCTTGACTGGTCCAAAATAAATTGTGTGACAGCTTCACTCAGCTCTTCAACCTCTTTGGTGTGGCCCAGTAAGCACACCGAGCTGTCTGAGCCAAACACGACCTGCGCCCTGTATTGCCCTTGGTTCATCTCATTTGTCTTGGACTTAAGCTTTTCCTGAAGCTCAGACGGCACAGCGGAGCAGTTAGGAACATCAATCTTAACTTCTTTGAATTTTTCATGCAGTGTTTTGTCTGTCTTATTCAATTCATCAGCAGAGAGAGAGAAGAAATGTATTTCTGTGTCTCGTAACTCTACTTCCACTTTGTCACCAACACCTAAAAAGTGACCTAGCACCCCTGGACCTCCGTAAGCCCTTCTCAAGAAGACCAAAAAATGTGGGCTCATGTCAGAGACCGTCTTTTCCGACACCCATTTCTCCTGATCGGAGATCCAATCGCCAGCCTTAAGAATCTCCTCCACAGAACCTTCCAAAACTAACTGACCGGCAGCTCCCTGCGTTACCTTCACTCCAGGACAATCTCGTCCCAAACTGTGCTCAATCTCTTTCCAGAGGAGGCGGAGCTTGGCCTCGCCCAGCCGCCGAATGCTGGTTTGCTTCTCACTTACATGTGACAATCGTTTAGCATAAGAGACCTCTGCATTCATCAACCTGGCGTTCACCTGGGAACGCTCCCCGACAAGAACAGCCATCCCATCCTCGCTGTATACCTTCACCTCATCTGTGCTCTGATGAGTGCTACAGGACTGAAGCAAAGCTTTAACTTTGTGAGGGTTTGCCTCATAGTGCCACAGGTAGCCATCAAAAAGTTTGTCTACCTCTGTTTTCCAGTTTCTATCATCACCTGCAGCACCAGGTTGAGCTAAACGCCTGACTGAAACCCTCCCCTCCTCTGGGTAAAGCTGAGCAGAGCAGGCCACAGAGGCAAATTCTTTCTCTAGTTCTTCCCCAGCCTTGGGACATTCCTTAAAGTAACGAAGAAGGTAAGTATCAACTTGTAATTCACATTCTTCACCGCTTAACAGGCTTGAAGTAAGACTGGACTGTTGTCTCTGCTGAAAGATATACATTAAGTTTTCAGTACATGACAACAGTTTTAAAGATGTATTGATGCTCAAAATCATAACAGAGTTTAAAGACACACAAAATGTGTTTAAAATGATTAAGACATCTACACTTTAAGTGCTGAGATTGCTATTGCTTAACTAACCCTGAAGCATTTTAATACAAAATCATGTTCAAATGTTTTAAAGTGAACTCAGAAAGTGCCTTGTGATGCTTTGGAATAATAGTGATTACAAGTAGTGTGCAGCATTCACTTTGTGACACAACTTTGGAAGAAACTGACCTGTGATGAAGTTGAGTCCAGATTTGGGCTAACTGACTTGCTTGTAGTCAAGGTAGTGATGGGAGAGCAGGGGGAAGGTTCTGGGCTGCCTCTCACAGTCAGCACCAGAGGACCACCTGCAAACTTCAACACATGTTCAGATCTCTGCAGGACTCTTCGCTGAGCTAAGATGAGACAGAATCAGAGACATTTCTTTTTTAGGCCTTTTGACTTTCAGAACTACTTTTCAGTTGTGTTGCCCTTCCATCCACCACCCTTTCTCTCTGATTCTGTACTTATTTAAATAAATATAGTGTGATAAATGTTGAATCATGAATTCTTTCCTGACAGTGTGCATGAAGAACTGACTTATTAATGTATAGATTACTGAATGGTCCTATCAGGAATAGGCCCAGGGACCCAAGGGGTCAGGGGGCCCTTGGGAACCATGTTCTGTACAGTATAGTATGCTGTATTCAGATTAAACGTACCACAGAGATAAACAAAACAACTACAAAAAGCGGTTAACCCTTGTGTTGACCTCGGGTCACATTGACCCGTTTAAATTTTTTGTTTTATATCAGAAAATATGGGACGTAGAAATAAGCGCTGAAAATGTGTAGAAGAACATTTTTAAAATTTTAAACGTTGGAAAAAGCAAAAACAAATTTTTTCAAGGTTGAAGGGAAGACAACACAAGGGTTAATCGACAAAGTGGTGCAAAATGACCTCAGAGATGCAAAAGGACCACAAAGAGATGCAAAATGTCTACACAAAGACGCAACACGACTACACAGAGACATAAAAAACAACTACAAATTGATCAGAGACACAAAATGACAACAAAGCAATGCAAAAACAATTAGAAAGAGATACAAAATAGCTACAAACAGATGGAAAATGGCATCGGAGTTTCAAAATCACTACAAGGAGACACAAAACAACCACAAAGAGATGCCAAAATGACTACAACAGGACTACAAGTGGACAGAAAACATAATACCAGCATAATAGCATAATACCACTAAAAAGAAGCAAAATGACACAAACTACCACACAGAAATGCTAAATAACTACAAAAAGGCAAAAACGATAGTAAACAACATAGCTGTTTTGTAGGGGTGTTTTGCTCAGTAGGAAGGGTGGGGGGCATTTTGAATGTATATGGCCAGGAGCCCTGTGTGTCATAATCTATCCTACCTGTGTGCAGTGTTTCCATTTCAACTAATCAATGTTTACAACAGCTGTTACAGTATGACTGCCACACCCTGTTCAGTGGAGCCGAACTTATCAGGGCAATCATGTGCTGCAGTGATTGGAATGAAACATTGTTTTCATTTGTAGTCGATTCCTTTTGTTTTATGAAATTCCTCACAACATGGGGAATTATAAAGTTGACACAAATATAAAATATGCGGAGTCTAAAAATGATCTTGTTCTATTTGAGGAGCAATCTAAACTAAATGTGAAAGTGAAACTAGAATAGCCTCTTAAACAGTGAATTGAGTTGGCTTTGTAAAAAAAGTAACATCGACAGTCAAAATGTTTGGATGTGGCTCTGCAAGCAGTAGGCTACACTTTGGTTCGTATAGCCTATATAAAAACAAATAATCGAATCAACATGTTTCCAGCGCATGCATACTTTCACTTTCACTTTCACCAGCACAACACGACAGGCCTACTCCAGTTAAACAGATAAACGTTTAAAAATCACATAGCCTATCTTACCTTCTCGCTCTTTAAATGCGATGCTGTACACTTTATCATGTATGTTTGTTATCGAGCCGCAGTCTCCACCTCCTGATTTGCGGCGAATATGGAAGTAGTTTTCCATTCTCTTCCGTTGCTCTTCGTCCAGACTGGGACACTCGAAGAAAACAGGATGCTTGTAAGGATCTTCCATAGTGTAAACACTTCATAGACTTAATACTGAAATATATAGGCAACTGTATGCCTGATAAAGTAAAAGTGAATAAGCACCGGTGGAACCCCGACCTGCCGGTGTGGTCTTGTGTCAAGTGCCAGTCTCAGGTGCGCCCTCTGGACTTGTTGAGTATTTATGAAAGACGTCTCAACGAAAAACATCCGTGACAGTGAACTGGGTTTTTCCCTATTGACTGAACAAAGCCATAAGGAATCTGGCAGAGCCACATATCAGTGGTGGAAAGTGCAATTACATTAACTTAAATAATGTTCTTATAAGTACAATTTTTAATGTATTACTTGAGTATTTCCATTTTCTGCTACTTCAAGGCTCCTTGTACTTCACTAAACTGCAGAGACAGCTGAGTTTACGAGTTACTTTTCAGGTCAAGTGTATAGGCTACATAAAAAACAACAACAATAAACTTATGAAACACACTACAGATGGCCGTGAAGATGGTAGTCTATGTTTTTACGGTCAGATGAGGCACCACTTGTGTAAATCAAGCCAGTGAAAGAGATGACAACATCATGCTTAAGAGTTAGTTTACTTTATTTAGCCTTAGACAAATCATTTAAAAAATTGCATAAAAGTCAAAAAAGTAATTATGACAAAAATATGGTTTTACATATTATAACAGTTAACAGATCCCAACCAAAAAGTAGATTATTTTCTAAATGCAAGATGCAAAACATTATAGATTTATGTTTTTATACCCCTCTTATCAACACAAATGATTGACGTGGATGACAAACTACATCAACTAAAAAAGGATGAACAAGTCTGTAAGTAATGTTTCTCCTCTCTGCCTGATATCCTGATTGCCATATTGCCCTTCAGTAAACCCAGAGAACAGATATGTTAGACATATTAGTGTAGTGCAAGCTAGATGCAGCCAAGAGAATTACACCGGAAATATAAAGTGTGTCACCAATGAGTGAGATTGGGTTTGACATTTAGTATTTAGCGCAGATGAAATTAAACTTCTCATTTTCACGCTTCCTGAACCACTTATTGTTACCTTTGCCCATGGCTGCAGCCATGTCACAAGCCCCATTCTGATTTTCTGAGGCCCAGTTCTCATAGCAGACCAGCTTGTCACTGACCCAGAACCACAAATCCAGAGTGCAGGTGTAGCGCAGTCCCAGCCAGACATGGAGACTGTAGGCGTTCTTGGCTCTCTCTTGGACCCATCTCTGCTCGTGGAGGTTGGTGATGGAGACCAGGTCACTGTGGTACTTTCTGCAGTAATCCAAGGCGTCCTCCCAGGTCTTTTCCTCTTTGATCAGGATAAGTTTATCTGTCATGGAAAAAAGGCAATGTTTGGACACTTAAAGAAACCACCTTTGGTAAAACAAAAACAGATGTAGGTTATGTAGGTCATACATGACCAACTGATCTTTAAACCTTCTGCTTTTTTTATGTCTTCCTTGAAATAAGAATACTGACAACACTGAAAGTTCAACATACATGCATAGTATCTCTATAAATAGTGTAAGACTCACCGTCATAGCAGTAGAAGGGTTTTGTTTTATTACATTCATCAGAAATCCATTTTCCATTTAACATTGTCATAGCACACATTTTGCGGCGTTCTTTATCTTTAAATAACTGCAGATCCCAGTAGCTGGTAGAGAAATTGCCCCCATCCGACCACTTATAGACTTCTCTGAACAGGCCGATCCACAAGTTGCGTTCAGAACCTGCTTCTGTCTGGAGATCTTCATGTTGTAGCTGTCGGACTCCACAGACCAGGTCAGTGTGATGTTCTCTGCAGTAGTTCTGAGCCTGTGGCCACGTCATCTCATTGTTAATGAAATGAAATGATTTGCCGGATTTCCTAGTGCCTGTGGAATAAAAAGACAAACTTAGTTAGTAAAAAGTTATTTAGTTTCATAAAATCCTAAAAAAAACAATAATGTGATCTAAATCCACATGATTCCACTGCAGTTTCAGCTATTAATAGATGAAAGTGTGTATAGTATAATAAGGTGGATCACATAATTAAGAGTGCGTCTTTACTTGACTAGAATCCATTACATAAACAAGTGGATACAAGTTATCACTAATTCAAAAAGTAAAAAAGAAAAAAAGATTTCATTCTAGTTATTTAAATATATTATTTTTTAACCAATCAACCAAGTTTCTGCTTAACTCTATACAAAAAAATGAGGTGCCCACCAACTATTGGTAGATAGGATGATACACTGCATATAGCTACATATAATAAATTATTAGCCACATATTCTCACCATCGTAGCAGATACATTTGCATTCATGAGTACAAGGGAAGTCAAACCATTCATCATCCCTCATCAGGACACAGTTCTCAGGATTGTTGCCCTTATCATTCAGCACTCCATTGCTCCATTTACTGGTACTCTCCTTGTACTCCTCCCCTGGCAGAGAACACCACCACGTGTTGATGCTTTTTGTGTAGATGCAGTGCAGCCCAATCCAGGCTCCATCTTGATTCTGTGCAGAGCTGGGGAGTTTGTTCATGTCTGTCACGTTAGACACTGTGGCCAGGTCAGTGTAGTGCTCCCTGCAATATGACTGAGCTTCACTCCAGGTCTTACTCTCATTAATGAAGTAGTACTCATAGAGCTCACACACAAAGAAGGAACACTGGCCTAAAAACAAACAAATGGTCACTATTGGTTGTAATAGAATAGCAAGAATCTCATTAATCCCAAATGTTTTATTAATCCGGATTAAGATATAGTCATTTTGCAGTATAGCTAATACAAAGCCAGCAGTAGCAGATTATCCACCTACCCATCAGAATGAACAGAATCAGACTCCACTGCATCCTCGCTCTGTTAGATGAAACTGATATTTTAGTGTACAGTGAACCAACATAATTATTCTAACAGCGTGTCTCTGGACTGTTTGTCCAGATAAAAAAACCTGCACAATTCCCTCCGGTATACAAAGTTTGGTCAATAAGGAAGAGGAATAAAGGGGTGGTAGGAACTATGCAAACCATAGTCAAACCTGACATCCATTACTGCTTTTTTTTAAGCCGCTGAGAGTTACATATTTGAAAAAAATACACATGAATAAAACATAATCAAATAAAAATAAAATGCAACAATAGAATACATGTTTCTGTATAGAAGTTTGTAGATGTTCTGCTCTTGATGTGATCAAGTCAAGTCAACTAAATTGTATAAGCCCGATCACAACGTTACCTCAGGTAGCTATGCAGTCTGTACAGCATATGACACCCTCTTTCCTTTTTGACCTCCTGCTTCCAATAAGAACCCCCCCCCCCCCCCCCAACAAAAACCTTTAACATTTTCTTATATCTTGAGTGATACATGGAATAAGATGCATAAAAGATGCAATCAGTCATTCAACAGTAAATTCAAAGCAACCTCTGAAACAATGGAATCAAAAACTTAACTTTGTGCCCTAAAGCTTATTCTAATTGATTGTATTATATTGTCAGGTGTTTCTCTTATTTTGTCCACTATTAGTAAATGCTAGAAAATTAAACGATGACATAACACAATGCAAGGTTGCAATAAAAATTGCAATTATGAATTGAATAGAATCAAGTCTGGTAAATGAAAAAGATAAATTCACAGTATTAATTTGACTCTATATTCAACACTGTCCACCACACACACACACACACACACACACACACACACACACACACACACACACACACACACACACACACACACACACACACACACACACACGTTAAACTTAGATCTGGTGGCTTCTTCTCTCCTCGTGTCTCTCTGATGTCGCTCCCTGATGTGCAGGTGTAGACTGCTGTCAACACAACACATGCTCTACATGTAGCCACGTTACTGCCGTCATTTGAATATTTAAATACAGATGTTTTAGATCTCTGTCGCCACCATTGATTGCAAGAAGAAGTCCATATCAGTTATGACAGAGGTCATTTACATATTGTCATGGAAAACAAACAAGAGTGGAACATGGACTGTCCAACAAGCATCATTTCAAAATGCTACAGCTACACAGCCGTTCAGTTTGGAATCAGCTGTTATATGGATCCTCACTAAGACCAAGAAAGTGGATCACATCACTCCAGTTCTGAAGTCTCTACACTGGCTTCCAGTGCCTCAAAGAATAGATTTCAAAATACTTCTGCTGGTTTATAAATCACTCAACGGTTTAGGGCCAAAATACATTTCTGATCTGCTACTACACTATGACCCACCCAGACCTCTCAGGTCGTCTGGGACAGGTCTGCTTGTTGTCCCCAGAGTCAGAACTAAACAGGGGGAAGCAGCGTTTAGTTTTTATGCTCCACATATCTGGAACAAACTCCCAGGAAACTGCAGGTCCGCTGCAACTCTCAGTTCTTTTAAATCAAGGCTGAAGACCTATCTTTTTGATGATGCCTTTCTTTAAATAACCTTTTATTTCTTATACTGAAGTTGCATTGTTGACACTGTATGACAATCTATATAAGCATATAAAAAGAAATCCCTATTTTATCTGCTTTTATATATTTAACTTTTTTAACTGCTCTTCAATGTTTAATTTCTTATACTGCACTGTAACTTTTAAATCTGTTTTTTTATTTTTTTTTAATCTGTTTTCATGTAAAGCACTTTGAATTGCCCTGTTGCTGAAATTTGCTATACAAATAAAGCTGCCTTGCCTTGCCTTCTTTCTTCAATTACGGCTATTTCAACAGAGATCAAAAAAGTGGAGTTCAGATGTATTATTTTTATTTGAAATAGTTTAGGTCCCAATCCAAAAGAAGCAGAATTAAATGATTCAAACTTCCATTCAGTCAGTGTCCCCACTGTGTCGCATGACCAGTTTCTCCCCAAATGCCTTTGATTTTTTATTTATTTCCAGTCCACAAAAGTGACCCTCGATCATTATAGCAACACGCCTGTTAACTCCAGCTTATTATGGGCTGCATTCTTGTGCACTTGGCACTGAAACAGGAACCGGTTTAAATCTGCACACGTTTTGACGCTAAGCTTTCAGTTTATTTTCCCAATGACTTTTGATTTCTTCTTTTCTTATTCAACTCTTGCTCAGAGGTATTTTTTTCTTTCTGCCCTTTATATTGTCAGTCTGGTTGAACCATTGCGAAGCATTTTGTTGCCCATGTACAAACAAACCCATCATACAAAATTACAACTGTTTGTAAAAAAGGACTTTCTAAAACTTAAAAGCATCAAAGAGCATTCACACATATAGAGAAGTCTTCTCTATATGTGGCTATAAAACATGTAAAAACAACGTAACATGAGACGCAGCCATGTGCATTCTGTGACTTTGAAAGTGAATGCAAAGCTTTTCTTTCTCTCCAGCAGAAAATCATCCTAAAAAAACAACAGTTCACGTCTCAATTCATCCGTCTCTACAGAATATTAAAGTGCACTTTATTTTTTTTTATTTTATTGGTTTATTTGATAGGGACCATGCACATTTATGAACATTGTTGTATAAAAACACAATGTAAATATGTCAGAATTAGTTAAAATAACTACTTTCCATCTGCAGTCCCTGATCATGCACCCTCTGTTATATACAGGAACAGACAACTTTCCATGTGCAGGAAAACTTTAAAAGACCAATGAAAATGTTTGGACGTGGTGTCAGAGGTCAAATGTGTGGACTCTCTGCTGTGGTCAGTCTGCTGCCATCTGCTGGAATAATGCAGTACAGCTGTGGAGCCACTCATCTAAATCTATGAAATTATTACAAAACATGGCTTGGTTAGGTGTAGGGAAAGTAGGATGTGGGTTAAAATAAGCACTTGAATGAAAAAAAGAGGATCTATCTGTAGTTTAACATTTTATTCAGCGTCAGAGAAAGCAATTAATTGTTAACATAAAACTCCCAAAAATCCCCCCAAAATTGGCTAAACAGATTTTACATGATATAACAATCACAAAATATTCACCAGAACTTGATGAAAAGAAAAAAATGTTCCATATGGAATACGCAAAAGCAAAATCAAAATCAAACCTGTAGATTGGTGTAGTTATTCCTTTTCCTGCCTTAAATATAAGTGAAAACTATGAGTTTTGATACAGAAAACAAAATACAACCTCAAAAGATGAAAAAATGATTCACACTTTAATAGAAACAAACATAACTATAGGAAATAACAAATAGTGATCATTCAGCTGAATTAGAATCAGGAGACAGAAAAACCTATTACAGGATCACATCCTCAGTAATCTTCCCTCAATTTAAAATCTGATGTTAGAAAGTCTGTTAGTAATTTCATATCTCTCCCCCTTCGGTTGTGATTCCTACATTTCCCTGAATGCCATTCAATAAACCCACCAGACGTATATAGTGTCAACGTCACACCACTGCAAACAAAGTTTGTAAATAATTAAAACACCAGCTACCAGTGAGTAGAGGGTTTTTACTTAGAACAGATACAATTAAACTCCTCATTTTCAATCTTTTTGAACCACTTATGTCTGTCCTCCTCTGTCCATGACTCCAGACATGTCACAGTCATCATCCGTCTTATGTGAGTCCCAGTTCTTATAGCACACCACCTCGTCACTGACCCAGAATCAGAAATCCAGAGTGCAGGTGTAGCACAGTCCCAGCCAGACGTAGGGACTGTCGGCCTACTTGGCTCTCTATTGGAACAATCTATGCTGGTCGAGGTTAGTGATGGAGACCAGGTCCCCGGTGGTGCTCTCTGCAGTAATATAAGGCGTTCTCCCAGGTACTGATTGATCAGGATAACATTATCTGTCATGGAAGAAGTGGAGAGAAACACATTAAAGTGTTTGGGTCTGGGTACGTCTTTAATCCCTTTTTGTTCTAGGTTATGGCTCCGGCCGGGTAGATTCAGCGGTGTGCACTCTTTGCTTTCACCAGCAGCCTTTGGCCAGGGGCACCTGACTAAGATGACGTTGGCATCCACATCACCCTGAAGATGATCTTGATGACAGTGATGCAAGTAACTGCTTGGTGTTATCTTCCATCACTGCCTCTGAGATCTCTTCCTCTGGAAATTCTACTAATTGTCTTATGTTCAAATATTAGTTATAGTTAATATTATTTAAACCCTTGGCACCAATTGTATGAACATTTTAATTTTTTAACTTCTTAGGTTAGTGTGGCTTAATTTAGTGTCCATCCCTTGTAAGACCATTTATTCATTCACTGGCAGTAGAAAGTGAGCACATCCTCCTGGTTTCCTCGTATCAGCACCACAGGGCAGTGGAGGCAACAGGTCAGAGTATCCAGCCAGGCCATGTACAGAGCACTAGTGCAGTTGCTGTGTGGCACAGGAAGGCTCCTGAAAAAAGCATAATATTTACATGAGCATACCAAAAGTGCATGACAAAAACAGAAGACTGCTGTTATACTTAAATATGTACAAATATGTCAAATTTGTGCAAGCCGGGGTTTGCAGCGAACCCAAAGAAACCCAACCTCTCCCATCTCTTTCTGTTATCTTAATCATACTGCCATGGAATTAGCCATGGTCTGGTGGATTTTTATGCAGAATTTTGCATCCCTGTAGAAATCAAACAAATATTGTTTTCATCTTCTAAAGCTGATAGAAAGGCCTGTATGCATGTTTCACCTACAGTATGGCATATATCTATATTACAAAGCCTAAGACTAAACTAGAAGAGAACATGATTAAGACCTCTCACAGTTTTATAAGTTATAGCTGTGTTCTATAACTCACTATAATGTAGGGTTAAGAGTAGGGTTGGGTACCGAAACCTGGTTCCACTATCATAATTGTATTGTTGTATTTCTAATTATTGTAGTTATGTGTTAGGTGACTTAGGTTTACTTATTATATATTTAAGTACTTTAAAATGTTAATACATTGTTACATTTAAATAATTTTCAATTTTAAAAAAACTCCATAATTTTTCAGTTTTTCGAGAATCAGTTTAGGAATCAGTTAGGAATCAGAATCGTTTAAAAAGTACCGGTTCGGCATCGAAATCGTAAAAATCCAAATGATACCCAACCCTAGTTAAGAGCACATATCATTATTTATTAACATACTTTTCAACCACTTTAACGCCTCCAGGGTGCACCCATTGCATGCTTGTTAAAAACAGGCTAATGAATGACAAAGCTGTAAAAAACAGTTGTAAGAATATAACAGTCTTCATGGGAGAATGTCCTCATGTAGTATGCATCTACTTTTTATTTTCACTTCCCTTCAAACAAAGAGGGGGAGCATCCCCAATACATCTAAAAAATGTCAAACTGACATTAGAAGGGAGTTGGGTTGGGAACCAGAGGGTCGCCAGTTCAAGTCCCAGTACGAACCAAAGTACAGAGTGTGGATTGGTAGCTGGAGAGATGCCAGTTCACCTCCTGGGCACTGCTAGGTGCTCTTGAGCAAGGCACCGTACCCCCCTAACCGCTCAGGGTGCTGGTCTAGCACTGGCAGCTCACTCTGACATCTCTCCATTTGTGCATGAATAAGTCCTGAGCATGTTTTGTGTGTGTGTGTATTTCAGGCCTGTGTGTAGTGATTTCTAACAAAACAGAGTGTACATTGTAATTTCCCCACTGGGGATCAATAAACAGAATTAATTAAATAAATAAATTAAATTAAGTCAGATGTGCAGGATGTCATGGCCTAACAGGCTTGATGTAATATTTTCATTAAACTGAAGTGATAATGTAAACCGTGTACTCACACAACCACGAGACCAGCGTATATTGAATTCCTCCGGATGATTTCATTCAGCTTCACTTTGGTCTCAGACTGGGAAGGAGGGAAATTAATTTTAGATATCTGACCGAGTTTACACACACGCGCACACACACACACACACACACACACACACACACACACACACACACACACACACACACACACACACACACCTTTTGTCTGAAGGCCTCAAACTCTTTGTCTGGTATTTTCCATGGAGAGTTTTCTCTCAGTTCCTGAGCTGAGACACCATCCTGCTGTTCATCATATAGCCTGAAGGGGGCAACACTGTCCTCAAACCTTTCAAGGCTTAAAAGCAGAAAGAAGGACAGAAGTCAGTGTGCGATGAAAAACAGAGATAATAAAGTATTGGTCGTTGAAGGTTCAAGACCACTTAACATTCGTAAAACACGAAGGTCTCCTGCACACTGACTGCATGGCGCAAGCGTGGCATTTCTGTTGTGTGTCAGTTGCGTGGCGGCCGTGTTGCGTTTTCTGTCTTTGCACACCAGGAACATGTCTGACACGGCGCTGCTGCTGCTAGCCTTGTCTGTACACATGTATATTTCCCATTGATAAAATGAAATAATAGCGTGTTCTTCAACTGATCTGATTACAGCAAAGACAACGTCGGCAGTATTGGCTGCAAAACAGGCTACAGAATATTTCGTTCTTTATTGACAGGTGCAATACTATTTGAAAAATCAATAAGTATTTATTATTATTTTTTTAAATTACATTTATAACTGCATTTATGTCAAAACCTAGAGACTTTCAAACATCAACATGTCATTTATTAAATGTATTCGTGTCAAAATGACATATAAACATCTTTTCCTATTCTATTTTGCCTGGAAACGCTTCTAACACGCTTGCGTGTAGCATGAAAAATAGGCGTCGGTACTATTTCTAGCGCACCTGAGACGTGCGTGTCACGCAGGCAGTGTGCAAGCTCTAACCTGTTAACATGGGAGCCGGAATAAAAATGGACACGCCACGCAGCTGACACGCTCACGCCGGCAGTGTGCAGGAGCCCTAAGTGTCTGTCGGCCATTCATGATGGACAAGTTTAGGTGAAATTTGAAATTTTGGGCTGATTATTTGTAATACTACAGAGTGAAAGACTAAAAGAGCATTAAAAGCCCACTGAGGTTTATTTGTCATATTTTAAACAAACATCTTTATGTGATCATATGTGTTTGTGTGTGGAAAAATCCATGGGGATGTCAACCCTGGAAAGTAGATTAGATTTTATTTGACATGGACATCACAGTAACATTGGACGAACCAGATGCATTGCTTAAGTGTTTTAGCTCACTTGCTTCCACTCGGGGCGCCAGAGCCTAGAAGTACGGCACATAGTGGCTTTAATGTTTTGTCATCCGTTTGTTCACAATGAAGCTATACCTAAAACAGTGAACATGTTATTATAGACTGATCTCTTCCCGTACATACTTCTTGGCTTGTGGACACTTCTCGCTGTCCGTCATGACTAGAACCTCCTTAAAACCAAAACGAAACCGATCCAGAAGACGAAGCATCCTAAAAGAAAGAGTCAAAGTCTCAGCACATCAGTTTCAGACCATAATGCATTACCATAATGTATTTCATACACAACAGTGTCCATGAAGCCTGAATTTTGGGATGAAATGTAAATGGATTGCAAAAAATACTGCAGAAATCTACCAGTTTACAATCCAATCAACCTGTATGGATAATCAAATTTGTCTAAATAAAGAAATGTGATTTAATATAAAACTGTGGTTCAAAAATAGATAAAACTGTAAATGCAGATCAAGTCCAAATCAAATTTTCCACTGGACTGCAGATCATCAAGGAATGTCTTCCACCATTTTCAATAGGGGTGTGCAAAAAAAAAAAAAAAATTATATTCAGATTTGTATGGTGATTCAAGCTCTACCGATTCAAATTCGAGTCAAAGAATTATTATTTTTTTTTCGTTTTGTAATGGCATGTATACTACTGTCCTGAAATGAGTTTAGCTTGCCATTCCGACATAGATGGTGCTGCGTTGAATTCACACTGACGCCTGGGCACTCTTGTTATAATCAAAAAACGAGTGCAGCAGAAGTTGTTTAGTTGGCGGAAACAATGGCAAACCTCACAGAAAGAATTATTCAACCTGCTCCATCGTCCTTGAAGGCGAGAGTTTGGGCACATTTCAGCTTTTATAACCTCGAGGGGAAGACGGAACATGATAAGAATCATGCTATATGCAGGCTTTGCAAAACGAAAGTTAAGTATTTTGGAAACACCACAAACTTGAGAACTCGCATGGTACGCCATCACCCAGAGATTGACATTAAAGACGTGGACGAACAACAACCTAAAGTACCTAACATGCCAGTCAACCAACTTCAACTTCAACCTCTTTCAATGCCCTAAACTCCCACCCAACTCTGAAAGATCTCTTTTTATTTAACAATTTTATTTATACTTGAATTAAATGTATTTCAAAGCTGGCCAAAGCTTGGCACTGCAGTTTTTAGTTGCAAAAGTTTTTATTTTTGTATGAAGACATATAAAGTAATATCAAACTACATTTAATTTGTTGTATTTCTTTTCTTTTAAATTGTATGTTTACTGCAATCACATGGGAAAAGTAATTACATTTACATACTGTGAATCTTTTTTTTTTTTAAATCAAGAATTGTTTTTTAATCGAATCGTGAGCCTAAAAATCAATATTAAATCAAATCGTGACATTTTCTGAATCGTGCACCCCTAATTTTCAATACTGTACACACGTGTATATATGGAGTTTTGTAGGAGGAAAAGTGTTAATTTTAGTGATTATTACTTGTGTTATTCTACTTCGTTTAAGAATGCTTGATTCTGATTGGCTGAGAGGAGGGCATTAACCCGGCAGGTTGCCCGCTGACTGAGCACAGCGTCATCAAATAGTAGATCAATACGCCGCTTGTATTTTTTTTCTATCACAGAAATGTCAAACATGAGGTCCATTGTAAAAATAAACCTTGTTTAAAAAAGTTTCTAAACTGTGTCGGAAATCTATCGGAGGGTCAGTTGATACATAGTTTCGCAAGCGAGATATAATGTAGCAACTATGTTATTAAACTAACATTAGTGATCAGATGCAGCCATGTGTGGTTGCTATAGAAACTAATTAACGTTAGCTAGTTGAGCTAACGTTATTCGCCGTAGTTCTTATTACAGTGTTTTAAAAATGGACGAATTCATTGTCAATTTTAATATATTTGGAGGAGGGAAGACATTTGAGGACTGGTTAAAGAGCGACAAGGATGACAAAAGAAAAAGACAAGGCCCAGGGTACCCGTTTCCGAGATCTGACAGATGAGGAGCTGCGTACAATTGAAGACGGGGCCCTTGAATCAAACACGAAAAAGGCAACTGCCTTTGCTATCAAGGTTTTCACCGAGTGGAAGAGCCACCAGAAGGATAGACTGACAGTGACAACTGACCCGGACTGTGGATGCTATAGAAACTAATTAGCTACAGCTGCGCTAACATTATTCACTATAGTTCTAAAGGGGACTACTTTTTGAGGGAGATGAACTCAAACAGAGTATACATTTAATAAGCATGCAATACGAATAAGAAAAAGCATAATTATTATGTAAGTAAGTATTTTAATTGTTTTATTATGTTGGCAAGCAAGAAGTAGATTAAACGGGATAATCACCTCAAGGCAGGGCAATAAACAATTTGATATGCCCGGCTTGTGGACAGCTTACCGCCCTCGTCCTTCTTACTTTTCCAACATTACTTGACTGAATATTGAGTATTGATGTTTATTTCAAATAGAAGCATTGTGTTACTGGAATTACTTTGTAAATTATAGTGTGGTCTAGACCTACTCTATCTGTAAAGTGTCTTGAGATAACTCTTGTTATGATTTGATACTATAAATAAAATTCTGTAGCTCAGAAAAAATGAAAAAAGAGGGGCAAGACCAAGACCTTTTTTATTTTAGTGTTCTTGGTGTGCACCTGGATGGGCTTTTATAGTGTTACATTCACTTATCCCAGAAGGTAAAACAAAGAATACATACTCTGTGCGGCTTTCCTCCATGTTTTCTTCATCTCCTACGATGAAGACCCTGACCTTACAGTTGTGCCAGCGTTTTCTCCTGGTGAGCAGGTAAGGCACCAGCAGAGTCAGACCTTAAAAGAGAAGAAAGAGAAATACTGCAGCTAAGAAAGAGACGCTATGAAAAATTTGTATTTTTTGCATGCCTCTGTATCAAGCCCACAGTGTCAGACGGAGATGGCTCATCCCTGTGTCCACTGACCATTATTGTACTAAAACTATGCCGTAAAACACATATATTATTATATTATATCCATCCATCCATCGTCTTATCCATGGTCAGATTGCGGGGGTAGCAGCTCCCACAGCGGAGCCCAAACTTCCCTGTCCCGTGCCACATTAACCAGCTCTGACGGGGGGATCCCAAAGTGTTCCCAGGCACAGGAGGAGATATAATTTTTCCACCTAGTCCTGGGTCTCCCCAAGGCCTCCTCCCAGCTGGACGTGCCTGGAACACCTCCCTAGGGAGGCACCCAGAGGGCATCTTTACCAGATGCCCATTCTTACCAGAGGCCCATCCTTACCTCAGCTGAATTCTTTTGACTTCTCACTCTAAGGGAAACACCAGCCACTCTCTTGAGAAAACCCATTTTGGCCGTTTGTACCTGGGATCTCGTTCTTTCCGTCATGACCCAGCCTTCATGACAATAGAGGGTAGGAACAAAAATTGACCGGTAGATCGAGAGCTTTGATTTTTGGCTCAGCTCTCTTTTCGTCTTTTCAATGGTGTGGTAAAGTGAATGTAATACTGTCCGCAATTCTCTGATTTTAGTGAGTGCCCTCTCACAGACCGATGATGCCATCAAGACCACATCTTCAGAATAAATCAGCAATGAGATCCCCAGCCCACTGAACCACATTTTGTCCCCGCTACAACTACTCTATACCCTGTCCATGAATATCGCAAACAGGATTGGTGACAAAGCACAGTTCGTTCATTGTTTTACGATCAGGATAGAGCATTGTTCCTCTTCAATCTGAGGTTCGACTATCGGCCAAACTTTACCAGGGAGGCTGAGAAGTGTGATAATAACCCTGTAATTAGCAGACACTCTGTGGACCCTCTTTTTGAACGTGGGAACCATCACCCCAGTCTGTCACTCCTTAGGCACAGACTTCCAGGCAATGTTGAGAAGGCGTGTCATCCAAGACAGCCCAAAGCTTTCAGCATTTCTGGATGGATCTCCTCAATCCCCGGGGCTATGCCACTGTGGAGTTGTTTGACTACCTCAGTGAATTCCACCAGGAAAATTGATGACGATCAATGCGCCCAACCTCCACAGGGATGCCAGAAAAGCTCTGCCAGAGGTGTGAGTTGTGAGACGTTCCCAGTTCACCCATATAATTATATTAGGGCTGTCAGCATTAACGCGTTAATCGCGATGTGATTAAGGGCCGAGCATAATGCTTTCATTTTTTAATTGCATTAATCGCATGCCGGCATTTATTAATTTATTTTACGCTTCACTCGGCTTTGCGTCGTGCCTAACAGGCTACTATTTTGACCCATTGCAGCACCGTTACTTATCATCAAGCTGCCACTTCCTCGTAACACATCCTGCTGCTGCAGGCTGAAGGCATGATGGAGAAAGACAGCAGCAATAACTCTGAATGGAGCTTTTTATTTTCCAAAACTCCCGGACGGCTCGTAGACAAGTCGAAAGCCATATGCACATTGTGTAAAGGCGAATTAAAATGTCACCGAAGCACGTCAAGCTTGAGCTACCACCTACGGAGCTAAGCATAGTAGTACAGTTAACGTGATGCTACCCACTCATGCAAAGCAGTATTTTGGAGAGTGCTACTTGCCGACCTGTGGATGAAACCAAATCCCCAAAAATGACTACAGCTCTTGCGAAACGGGTGGCAACTAACTGCAGACCTGTCAGCATCGTAGAGGACTCGGGTCTTAAAGATGTACTACAGTTGGCATGTTCTGACCCGTCTTATACACTGCCGTCGAGGGGGACAGCAGCCCCACACACAGCCTGTATGACACGGAGAAAGCAGCTACAGTGGAACTGCTGCAAGGTGCTGCAAACGCTGTCTCATTAACCAGTGATCACTGGGCGTCAGTGAGTAATAAAAATTATTTAGGCGTTAATAAACACTATATTGACTGGTAAGGATAGGGATTTTTAGTTTTTTATTTAAGTACTTGGATGAATTGTGCAATAAGGACAGATTCACACTTTTTTTGTTAACAAAGTAAATAAATAATTACAAATCTTAAAATCAAGTTCATGAAGTAACTTTCGGTAGCACTGCATATTACGGTACAGTAATAAGATGGTAATAGTAGGGTAACAGTGAGATAATAAAGAGGTAATATATAGGTAATAACATGTAATTACCAAAGTAATAACATAGTAATAACACAGTAATAAGACGTAATACTGGGGTGATAAGGTAACAGATGTAATAACATGCAATTACCAATGTAATAAGTAAGAAAGGGTTTGACAATAACCATATGTATATCTAGGTAATGGTAATATAGTTATATTTATATTGTAATAACATGGTAATAATGGGGTAATATATGTTGATGTTTTCACAGTATTATAGGCTAATATCAGCATAATACCTTCCAAATTAGATAAAACTTCTTGGAATTTAAAATTGGTAAATACCATATTATAATGCTGAAATTCATCCACCCTTTATGTTCCAAACATTTCCCTTTTGTTTCAAGGTAATAATTTATGTTAATGTTTAATCTTGTGACTTCTTACCTGGAAACGCTTTTGGTAGTTTCTGTGTAACAACCATGAATCAGGGCCGCAAAATGCAAAACTGCCTATTACCATGTTATTACAATATAAATATAACTATATTACCATTACCTAGATATACATATGGTTATTGCCGAACCCTTTCTTACTTATTACATTGGTAATTGCATGTTATTACATCTGTTACCTTATCACCCCAGTATTACGTCTTATTACTGTGATGTATTACTATTACCATCTTATTACTGTACCGTAATATGCAGTGCTACCTAACTTTATTTTCATTCATTTGATTCCCAATCAAGATACACTGGTAAGAATTGCTTTCGATTGTTAATATGTACTTAAAAACTGTTCTGAAATGCAAAATAATAGAATTTTAATCATGTGTTAAAATATGCGATTAATCGCGATTAAAAAAAATTAATCGTTTGACAGCCCTAAATAATATATTATAATTATATTGATTATCACAGATTACCAACAGGTCATGTATTGTGCTTGTTTTGTCAGATCTAACCTCCATCATCTGCTATCCAGTAGATGTCGATGGTCTTCTTCCCCTGGTCAATCTGAAACAATGTCTTGATCTGATCACTGTTATCTTCATCGGGGATGTTGTCAGCTGGAACAGCAAAAGGAGAAAAAGCGAGTTGAGGGGGCAATATTAATAATTACTCTGAGTAGTGTTACGAAGCAATAATGCACTCTGAGGTGTCCCAATATAGTAAAAATACTGTAATTCAGTATATTTACGAAGTGGTGGCATTGTTAGCTCTGTTTTTCCGTCTCTACCGACTCCACAGGGAAATATCTGGCTCCTTAGCTGCTAAGTTCTTCACAATGTTCACCATGTAGTTGCTAACTGTGTGTGTCTGCTCAGGTGTGCAGTGGATTTTTTTCACTTAAAACAAAAAAGGCACTATGAGAGCCTTGAGAGTGAACCTAGTAAAGTTATGGCCAGACAGCTAAACCATGTGCTGAAACTCTATAAAGGGCTGCAAACTGCAGGGCACAACATATTCTGGTGATAATTCTCTGTAGGTTCATCACTACGAGGGACTCCTTGCATGGTTTTCTTTTTAAGTCAGAGTTAGATGTGGATTGGTTTGGATTTCATGGTACAGATCATTCTTCAGTAGTGGATGCAAGTCAATACAATGTCCTCAAAATATTGTATTCTAATGTGTGTGTGCTCACTGGGTTTCTTCTGAGGAGATTGCTGGTCGTTTTTTACAGATTCATCAGGCTCAAACGCCGGGTTCACTGGAAGACAGACATTGCACCCTTAACCATTTTGTCTTGAATATCATACAAATATGTCATGTTGTGGGAAAGCATGCAGATGAAATAAAGACAAAAGGATTATAAAGTCTGGATTTCTAACCTTCAAAATTAAACTGGTCAGAGACATCCAGTCCTTCCACCATCCTCAAGATACATAAAGAGTAGTTAGTGTCGAAGGTATCACTAGAGAAAAGAGAAGAAAAGGAAGTTAAAATGGAAGTTTTAAAGTAGCAATGATGTTATTCTTAGTGCACCTTTAGGCACTGTTTAAATTCAATATAAAAGAGCTGTCTAATACTTCAATGACAATAAAACCGAAAAAAAGGTCAACATTGTTTTTTAATCATTTCTTTAACTACACTTACTATATGGTGTTGATATAATTATCAATGCTTTCAGGAGAACTGTCCCTCCAGTTTGACTTGAAGCCCAGGACCAGAATGTTGGGCTTCAGCTTGCCAAGACCAGAAGCCTTGAGAAAATGTTAAATAAGAAATTATATTTAACGTTTCATAAAATACTAATAAAAACAGACAAAAATACATAGCAATACTATGTGAGTGAGAGGAAGTTTAAATGTTCTATTGAAAGTTATATTTAGCACCCAATAGATGACGTGTCCTACTGTAATGAGAAGAGATAAAAATACAAAAAAGCCAAAATTGCGAGGATGACAGGTTGTCATCTTAAAACAGGAGTCAGATTAATCCCCAGCAAATGTTGTTAATACGATTGAAGCTGTAGTTATTTCCCACAGATAAACACATGCAGATGTTTTACCTGTAGCAAGTTCCGAGCTCCAACTCTGAGGCTGTCAGCACTGAAAGCAGAATAAAAGGAGTGCACCTTCCTCTTGTTCATCCACTTTACCAACTGATCTGTGTCATCCTGTGGCCGAGTCTGCCTGTCCTTGTCCTTAAAAAAGACAAGGAGATTCAATAAAAGACATAAAAGCAAAATGAAGACATTAAATACGACCAGTAAAAGTAAGGAGGATTGGGTAGTTTCTTCAATAAAATGATAAATGACAAATCATTTCTCTTATTTTCCTTTCGCTAACAAAACTGTCAAGATTAAATGACTGACCATGATTATGTCTCCACAGATCATGAGGCTTCCGTGTTTAGTAAAGGAGTCAACAAAGTCCACCAGGGCTGGTCGCTGGGTTGGTGGCCCAGTTAGGACCAAACATTGCGGTCTAAAGGAACACATGAATTTAAATACACTACTTTTCTTCTAACTGAGAAGCATGAAATCAAATTTGAGTAAAATTGGATTAGACAAATACTATAGAAAGAAGTCTAGGAATGCTACATGATATAACTGAGGCTTTGGGTCACTCACCTATAATTTTTGACATGATCGTTGACACCAGATAGAGCGACAGAGTAGGACAAAGCCATGTTGTATGAACCTGCCTGGACTGATGAACCCCAGTTCACCTCTGTGGATATCAGGTCAGGTTAGGTCAGGTTACTTTATTGGTACCCGTAAGTAAACTAGGTTTACAGTCTAAGAGGCAGGACATCCTTTCAACTTTGTAGACCACCCACCACATAACATGCAACACACAAAACATTAAAACATATAAACAGACAATAGAACATGGATAAAAAAACAGTACACGACCACATTGACTTGTGCAGTTATATGCAGAAATTCTACAGCTAGTACATGACCAAGGTGCTTGTGCGTTGTGTGCATATAATTCTACAGTTGGTTTAACAGAGTGATTGTCGCTGGGACAAAACTGTTTTTAAATCCTGTAGTTCTACAACCTGTGACTATTAGCCTCCATCCAGAGGGGAAATACTGGAATTCCCTATTCAAAGGTTGTATGCTATCTTCTAAGATGGCCATAGCTATCCGCTGTAGTTGTTTAGCATACAGGGATGTGGGGTGCAGCTGGGACTCACCAGTCAGCTTACTTGACCATCTTACAATTTGATTTAGGCGATTCTTGTGCTTAACTGAAATACACCCAAACCATAATAATATAACCATTATAATGGATTTGATAAAGGAATGACAAAATAATGTCATCATGGTCTTGTCTATATGCAAATGGTACAATTTTCTCAAGCAGTATAGACGCTGTTGTCCTTTTTTACAGACAGCTTCACAATTCTCCTGAAAATTTTATTTAGAGTCAATAATTGTCAAAACACACATAAGTCAGGTAATATCATACTGACTTGTTCACTCTTTAATATAAGCCAGGCTAGTCTCATCAGAACATAGTTGCATTTCACATATCTGCTTTGGACTTACTCGGCTTGTTGTAGGTGACATATGTAAACAGGAAAATCAAGACGCTCAAGACTACGACAGCAGCCCACCAGGTAAACAGGAACATCAGCAACACAGCGACCACTGATCCAAATAAAGCCAGCCATTTATTGTAGTAATGAAACATTGGCCTCCAACCTAAAGGGGGGGGGGGTGTGTGAAATTGAGAAATAAATGACTTTCAGGTAAAATATCACATAACCTTTAATCTCATATAGCCACACATCTGTCCAATATGGCAGTCAGAGGGGCAAATGTCTGTTTCTAGTCATGTAATGACTTTGCACTGGTCACATTCTGGTTCCTATATATTATATTTAATATCTAAGAATCTATAAACTGGGATGTAAATGGGAGACACACATGAACTTAATGGTAGCGTTATACTGTTTCCATAACCCTAAACCTTAGCAATAGCAGTGGCCGGATAGAAAAGCTCAAATGAGTTGTTTTAGAAGGCAATGACAAACAGTTAACTCACCGGGAGCGTTTGTGAATGAAGCGTGAAAGCAGCTAAAGTTGATGATGGCGTAGGAACACATGAATAAGTTGGCATTCAAGGCTGCGATGGTGTTCAGGTCACCTGTTAGAACACAAGAGAGAAAGTCAATCAATCAATACACATTACAAATCTAAACGCTATAAAGATAATTACAAAGCTATGGAAACTTTTTTTCTCTTTATTGAAATATTTAAATCATAGCTAGAACAAAAACACATTTTTAGCATATAAAAACAAATATGGGAATCAATAGTTCCAATAACAAAACAGCTACAGTATTAGATGACACTCACCGATGAGAGTGATGCCCATAGCA
This sequence comes from Zingel zingel, assembly GCA_023566125.1. Taxonomy (NCBI): domain Eukaryota; kingdom Metazoa; phylum Chordata; class Actinopteri; order Perciformes; family Percidae; genus Zingel; species Zingel zingel. The sequence goes on along the minus strand of CM042336.1, from coordinate 17,993,068 downwards.
ATGATGAAGCAGAGTATATAGGCACGGAGTGGCTCATTATTTTTCCCATAGCCCTTTGCAAAGATTCCAATGTATGGGTATATCTTGTCTTTGCACAGGCACTGGCAGATAAAGCAGAAAGTCAAATTATATTTAATTTATTTCTGTGCATCATGTTAGATTTGACTACATTTATATATATGTTATGTTAGTATAGATATGAAGCATTTAAAAGCTTGTTTTATTATGATGTTGCCCTTTTGAGAGATAACTTTCACAGTTTGCCAGTATCAAAATAATAATAATAATAATAATAATAATAATAATAATAATAATAATAATAATAATAATAATAATAATAACAGCATGTATAGGTCAATTTATGTACCAGATTCGACTCTTGTCCTTTCTGTCATTGTGGCCATGGTCTGGCAGTTCAACAATTTAATACATCCTTGAAAACCTTGTTCAACACAGAACTTTATCCCTGCAATGTACATCCCGTGAGCCAGACTAAAATAGATGTAACAGGCAGATTAACATCAGGGTGTGGATGTGGTTTCTCACCTGAAAGATTTTAGGAGCGCAGACGAGGAAGCCAAGAGCAGACGACAAGGTGGCTGCAAAGACACCAGCAATGATGATGTAGTACGAACCTGCTAGTAGGCCCATTACCTGTTTGGAATAATTAAGAATTAATATTGCTATCATATTTTATATAACACTTGTGATTTAAAAGTAGCTACAATGAACTTTTAAATGTTTCTGAAACTTCTAAATACTTGTAACAACAGGAAGTTAGAAGTTATCTGTTGTAATTATGTCTGTTACTGGGGCAGGGCCATCACAGAAAAAGGAAATTAAACAAAGAACAACTAAAAGCTAATAGGGAGAGTGACAGATGATGGGCGAAAACCGAGTCAATCTTGGTCGGTCTTTCAACAGATTTAGACAATTGCGGGATTGTAAAGGATTTAAAACCAACCCTGAATTGTCCCTCTTCTCCTAGACAGGTATGCAATATGTCTTTTTACTTTATAAAATAACTGTACGTCAGTAGCCTAACATTACATGAAATTACATGAAATTATACCCCCCTTGTATTTAGCGCCCAGTTTTTATTTCTTTTCAGTCCGTGTTTGTGTTAGCCTACTATTTTCTTTTTGTCCCCCTGTACTTGTTTTAAGCGTCCTTGGGTTTCATGAAAGGTGCTATATAAAAAATAAAGTTATATTATTATTACGTTGGTTGCTACAACAAACTCCTGCTAATGCTTAGTGACACATGGCTTAGCTAACAATACATCCAAAGAAGGCTAAGTTACCGTGCAACATTTGGATATGCAACAATGCATCATGCAACATATTCTCTTAGTGTAAATTCATTATTTTCTGTCTAAGCAAAACATTATTTGCAACTACTGTATATGACCTCCAGGTAATGCTAACTCACTAATACATTGTTCCTTCCCGTGGACATTACATATTTTTGCTGCATTGGTCACATTATTTTTGTCTTTGTTAGTGTTGTTACCATCCCTGGATAATGATTTTTGACTCTAGTATAGTATGCATCCACAATATTTATGTATACAGGTTTAAATGTGGCCGGTATGTGCTACAAGGATCTTTAAGAAAGCATGATACTACGATGAACCACAAACAAACTGGTCGGCGGAAATACTCATGCACATATACAGCGAGTTTGAAAATATATTTCATTAAACAAGCAACACAGTGGCTGCTGCTGCTAGAGTAAATGCGTAAGTTCCAATATAGTGTATTATTATCATATTTAATCAAAGTATAATATTACTGATGAAATGATATTGAACCTATAATCTTTTTCATTTAGGTGCAATCCTGCGGGCAAAAAAGTCCTAGGCCTACTAATCCCATTCTAAGGTTGCAGCACCATCATTAACAGAATTATAATTCATAATCTTTTATTTCAAAGAGTTTACCATCTCCTCACTATCCACGAGCTGCCGGTCCCCTAAACACACTGTAAAAAAACGCGGTCTCTGTAGACAGCCCAGGGTCCACAAACGGCAACAAGCACAAACTGTGCCAATCTGCACCACGAACCATAACAGTGTTCCGGCCAATAACTGACAAGAAGGATTTGGGGGTGGGGGTTGGTGGGTTAGTGCACGGAAAGGAGGGGGGAGGGGACGGGATGAGGAGGAGGGAGGGGCGAGCTAGCCTCCGTTTTGTTTGACAATACTTTGAACGTCAACAAGAAATTATGTCACCCAACATCGCTTAGAGCACCTTTAAGGACAACTGGCTCCTTTACAAACCCAGTAAGTTTTGGATAATAAAGGTGGTTATATTTTTATTCCATGATAGGTAGAAGGATTGAGTGGTACCTGTGAACTGTTGGCCAGACCATATTTACAAGACTGTGACACGATGCACTCTGTGAAGTTCCAGCCGAACTGACATCCCTGACCCACACAGTTGCTAGTGATGTTTCCACCGATATAGTCACTCATATTACCAGAGGCGTCTTGTACCACAGACGCACCTGGGGGAAGATAAAGACATAAATATTTTCCTACCATTTTGAGCCAATCAGCCCTCTCACTCTAATGCAGTACGCTACATGACACTGCCCTTAACATGAGTGATAAACCCTCAGGCTCCATGCCTCCTGCACCCAAACCAACTTAATCTCTTAAATAATCCCTACTAGTTCAGATAATTAAACAAATAAAATGAGAAGCAAATACATATGTTACATACCAGGCAGAGTAGCAAAGTGCCTGATGTATGCATTTATCTCCCTTTCTCTTTTTCTTTCACTTCCCCACTAGGTTTTCTCTCAAGCAATATTAGAGTTAACTCTCCAAACTTTCTGCTGGCTGAGATGTGGCTGATTTATATCTAAACTTGTTTTTGTTTGGAGGTTGAGGACTATAAGTGAGTTTTACATTCAGGGTTAACTTTGTCTAGATACACAGGTTTAGTGGTCGGTGCCACCCCTGTATGTTTTGTAAAGCACTTTTGTTATAGAAGCAGGCTAGGTCTTTTGGTGTATGTGTTTTGCTTTAATAGCTAAAGATGAGTTAGGCCTTGATTTGTTTCAATTTCATTCCTCCATCTTTTGTAAACTTTTTAACTAGATTAAAAATAAACACTTTAATATTTACTTCACCACTGACTGTCACTCAAAAAACTAAATGAATGCATGTTAAATGATTAGCTTACCAGAAGTTATAGAAAGAACTAGATAGGAGAGTGTAGTAAAGAAAATGGCCCCTAGGGTGCCTTTGGGGATAGCAGTAGCAGGGTCCTGCAAAAGGGAACCATACAGAAGTCAAGATTCATGTATTCTTTTTTTGTTTGTTTTGTTTTTAAGAAGTATCTCTCTGCCTTCTTCATCATACTTTGAGGTCGCCACAGATGTTGACTCCAGACATTATGCCAGTGGCACCGGGAAAGAAAATAGAAAACATCCGGAAAAAGTTGCCGTTAGATCCTCTCCAATTTGGTGTCAGGTTCGCTACGAAGATGTCCTCTGGTGACAGGCAACAACAAAAACACTTTACTGTCCTCTGAAAAACTATATAACATATATTTTAAAACTGATGACATGGTGTAATTAAAGGCAGTAGTTTGTCCTGAGAAGTCAAACTCACTGTTGTATCCAAAGATGCCTTGGGCCTGTTTCTCTTTAGAGGGCGGGATGATTGTGCCCACCAAGTAGTCGGCAAACGAGACCAAGAGAATTATAAAGAACAAAATCTGGGTCTGAAGACAGAGACACATGGGGAAGAAGAAGAAAAAAGGAAAAACATATGATAAGAAGTAGAAGATAGTAAGCAAATAAAGTTAGAGGTGTCGGGATGTGCTTACCTTGGACTCCCACTCCATTCCAGCCAATACAATCATCAGAAGAATAATTAATGTGATCGCTCCCACAATTCGGACGTCATTCATGGGATCGACAATGATGACACCAAAATCCTACATCAATATAACCAAAGAATTCACACATAAGAAACAAAAAAAATATGATATGCAAGTACATTTTGGGTAAACATAATTGGGCCTTTGCTTAACAGTTAAAATATTTGTATTCACATTTCATATTGATATATACCTTTTAATAAATACTCATTCATTCATTTCAGGTTTTGAAATTATTCTTGCCAGCTTACAAAGGAAAAAATAATACATTTTTTAAATATGGCACCTTTTAGAGAGCAAAGTAACAAAGTGCTTTAACAACAATAAAAAGGAAACGAGCAATAAAACAGTAAAATAAAACTATCATGCATCTATTTTCTTAGTTGAAGCATATTAAGTACCTGCATTAGATTCTGGACCACCACTGCATAGCCAACGGTGTTAAGCGCACAGGCCAGAGCGTTGGCGAAGGAAAAGATCAACCCAATTGGGGCACCAAGTTCATGACCCAGAGAGCGGGAGATCATGAAATACGCCCCCCCTGAAGATGTTGTGAAACAGAGACAAGGTTGTTATCATAGAAGACTGTATATCTGTAGTTTTGAGCAGGGGCAAATTAAGCACAAAGCAATGAATTATAAAGTTATACATTTACATATTTATTTATTTATCTATATTGCCTTTGAGTGTATTTTGTTAGCATTCATTAGGAAAGAGAATGCCCTCTTAGCCACCGTAGCTAAACCAGCTAATGCTATTGCCTCCAGCGTTTTAGAAATGTAGAAAACCTGAGGAAACACATTCGAATATCAGGGAGAGAAAACTGCATCTTCGGACACCTGCTTGCCATCTCGTTCTTTACCGGAGACTAAGAGACTGGTGAAAGCTGCAGATTGGATTTTGAACTATTCACCAAGGTACCACAATTTACTTTATTACTCGGATGAGTGAAGCGGACAAAAACCATAACCCTAGTCCAGCGTCGCTTCAGGCCTGCAGCGGGATTTGTTATTCTAATATCTGCCATCTTGTTTGTGTCTGTGTATGTGTGCTTGGTGAGTGTGGGCCCACTGAGTTAAGTGTGAACTTGAATTTAAGGTAACAAATTAAGTTAGTGTGTGTTTCCAGTTAAAGGGAACACATTATTATGCAATAATTGTTTCCAGTTGAAGAGAATTATTATTATTTTGCTGTAACTCTAGTTATTCAAGGGAAAGAAAAAAAGCAAAGCTTAAATTATGTTAATTTTCTTTCATTTTGTTTATTTTATCATTCCTAAGTAAATATTAGACGGTAATTGTCTCTTAAACTGATTACAGTGTAATGTTTGGTTATTCCCTGAGAGGTATCCAAGCCAATGTGCATAAGGTTTGTATATAATGTTAAAATAGGAGTACACTGATCTCATTACAATATGCTAAATCCTTAAATGTGATAACAATTCATTGATTGAAGTGGGTGAAGTAAACATAGCCTAATAATAGTGGTTACTGTTGATTAGCAGTGACTAAAGGAACTCAAGAAGATTAACAGTGTATGCTATATACTGTAAGTACAAGGGAAATACGACAACATTACCTTAACATTAATTATGTTAACTGAATTAACAAACTCAGGGCCCTTCCCTGACTAAATTGGGGGATATGTGGGCTACACTTGACTTTTCACCCATTTTGAGACACAGGAAGTGACTGACCTGAGATCACTCTCCCATTGGTGGCGATGGCAGAGATGGAGAGGCCAGTTATTGTGGTCACCATAACAGACAACAGGATAATAACCCACATCAACACTGATGAGAAAAATGAAATGAAAATGAATGATACTTCAAACATAGTAGACATAGACTGCTACATTCGTATTGATGTTTTGGTTTCAAGGCCTGTCTCTCCACCTTTTTGAGAGAGAATCTATTTCTCCACATTTTTGCCTCTACATGCATATTTCTTCTCAATCATACATGCTTTGGATATTGTATAACATGGAGCACTAGAAGTTATCAAAAACAGCAAGTAGGCCTATATGAAGCAACGGAATCTGAGGTAAAGCTCTATCAGCAATGTGCATCTGCACATACTATTTTCATGCAACGTAATGTAAATTTAATAATGTAAAGGTAAATCGAATAAAGTCCTACATGAGAGGGCGAGAGTGATGCAATGGAGTGGTACAGCTACAAAACAGAGGAATGAAAGGGACTAATGTATGGTATGGAGGGATGAATGAACTCACCAATGCCTGCCTGAGAAGTGATCGTCGTTACACGCAGAAACAAGATGACTCCCCAAATATTCAGCATGCAACGCATCTGTAACAAAAGTTCAATAAAAACAGCTCAGCAAGATGTTTGTAAAATTGATTCATATCAACTGTTAACAGAATTGAAATAATTAGTATATAAAGTCTGTATGTACACTCAAATACACAGACGTTTTGCTCACCATGACTCCAATAAACCAGCCAAATCTAGCAGGAGCTTTCTTTGGTGGAGCTTTTGACGCTTCAGTTCCAGTGTCTGGCGGACTGCTAACTTCTGAGTCTGTGGTGGGGATCTCTACTCCCGCCTCCTTCTCCTGAGTAAAATATATTTTAAATAGCTTATGATACTGATGGTGGGAGTGAGAAATCATTCACAAGTAAGATAATGCAAGGTGCTGTGAGAAGTGTTTCCCAAAGGCTAAAACAAATTACCTCAAATGCCTTGCGGAGAGCATCAAGAGATGGTCGGCTCCCCGTCTGCTGGTGCAGAGTGCGGGTGTAATGCCCCAGTTGTGGCACCAGGTCTAACGTGCTGTAGACGGAAGATCTCCGCAGCTCCGCCCTCGAGCCGCGGCGCTCTGCCGCACTGTTAATTAGGAGGTCCAAGCAAAGGTGTTATTTTAAACAAACAGAAAAAAACGTAGAGCATATATTGTAGTAAATGCTGAAGGTTATTAATAATTCTCATGAGCTGCAGTTCCTTTAATGGTCCACTTAGGCCTACCTATCATGACATAGACATAAAGAGAGTTTTTTTAGGTAACTTTCTCAGGACATCATGAAATATAAAAGTTATTAATTACTTTGACTGAAATTAAAAAAAATGAAATAATCACTTTGTAGTGTTAGACAACCAAGAATTACTGAAATAACAGTTAACCTAAAAATATGACCAATATGGAATAAAGGATACACCAGTTGAAGGTAAAAGTGGACACTAGAAGTTAACAACACAAACCTTGACTCGACATCCGAGATGACGATGGTTGGAGGAATACCGTGTGAAGAGTACTTGGGAGGTCCTTCGTCATTGGTTGAGAATTGGACGTTGGGGACAACGCCCGGGTCCAACCTACCACGTTTGGATGTTAACTGCCCCATCGGCACGTCTTACTGACTCCTGTGCAGTATGGGAAAAAGGCCTGACAAGATGTATAGAATTAAAGAATTAGTAAAGAATTTATGAAAAAAAATGTCGTTACAGAAATTAATTAAAGTGTCCTAAAACATGCCACATTGTCCTCTAACAGTGACCACGTGTGTATCTAACTGTTACCAAGTCATGCAGCCTCACTTGGACCCTACTAAGGTGGTTTTAGTTCAATCCTGACTAGACTGGTAGGTCAATGAACTCCAAAGTCAGAAGTGCTCTTGGCAACTTGATACTAAAATAGATCATTAATGAGTTTATACTTTGAGTAAATTAAATACATGTGCAATATATTATAATATATTTGATTGATTGATTGAAGTGTTTATTTGATAATAATACATGAGAGATGAATTGTATTTTTTATGTAAGTAAAGCTAAATATTTGGATGAGTTTTAAAAAAAAAAGAATGAGGAAGCTTGTTAACTAATTTACAATGATGACAGATGAATAGAGGAGGCGTGGGATTAAATAAGTGTATATTTCCTCCCACTCTTTTTCGAACATGTCAAAAAACGATATTATCAAGTGTTTGTTATCTCTATGCTTTCTATTTTGTGTATTATCATCATTTTCTGTATGAACTTTTCTGTTTTCTTTTACATTAAATTAATTTTAATCAATCAGTCAATACATTAATCAACAAAAATATTTTTTTACAAAGGGTTGCATATGTGTTCAACCTTTAACAGTGTCCCCACCAGCCAGTAGTGCAGGCATTATGCAACATGACCTCACACAAATTGCAACAGAAACTCTTTTAACTGATTTAGTCTCATAAAAGTCTCCTCTAAAACATATAAAAAGTCTTAAGAGATCCAAGTGGTGGAAATTATTGAAAAATACGGAAATTGGTGATGCCAATTATCCATTGCAGCCCATGTTGAGGGGAGACACAAAACATTTTAACTAACAGATATCACCATGAAACTTCCCTAGCTGATTATTTTTTTATATTAAAAGTTTTCTGAACTTTTATGTTTAATTTAGCAAAAGAGACATTATCTAATTAAATATTTGATAATTGGCATAAAGGTGTTTCAGTATTTCCAACGTGAACAAAATCTTTAAAATCTTGAAATCTGTGGTCCAGTATTGAATGAGAACGCTGTAACCAGCATCCACTAAAAGTGCTGTTTTTGCCATTGACAGGCTCAGATTATTATTGTAAGTGTCTCACAACATTATGGAAAGGATCCCTACAGAGATAGATGGCTAGACCGAGACCTTTTTGTTAAAGACTAAGTTTGTTTAACATAAAACAGCCAAAATCACCATCACCAAAACCCACAAGACTCCATTTATCAGTCACATCAGACACAAAAATATGGGACAATAGGGTCCGGTTTGAAATAACCCCTAAGTTACCCTTTAAAATGTTATTTCCGGAAGCTAAAAAAGTGGAGCATGGGTATGGTTAAGAAACACCTTTATTTATAGCACATATTTAATAAGATAATGTGTCTTTTGCATAACTAACATAAAAGTTCAGAATACTTGTAATTCAAAAAAAGATTGTCCTAATTTACATAATCAACTGGGGAAGTTTCATGGAGATATATGTTAGGTAAAATATTTTCCCCATTCACATGTAGTGTCTCCCCTGAACATGGGCTGTAATGGGAAATTGTGGCATCACCAATTTCAGTACTTTTCAATACTTTTCACCTGTATAAACATTTGTCTATTGCCCATTTAGCTATTTAGTAAAAAATTAAAAAAATAAGGCTTAAGTATACTCACACAGGTTCTTTTTATTCCAGATGAATAAGCTGTTGTCGATGGATGAATATGTTCCCTCTTTCATATTACACTGGGACCCTTTGTATTTATACCTTCACCAAGGTAGTGGACATTCACGCCCATCTTTCTCAGCTTCCTCCCCCGCGTGGAAACACACCTTATTATTGTATACACTGAAAGGAATGTAAAATAATGTATACAAGATAATTTTGCCTCTTTCTGATGTGACATTAGTGTATGCCTAAAATTCTGATATTTGAAATAAAGCCAATAACTCAATTTATTATTAAAAAAAGACTCTTTTGGTCTTAAAACTGGTTTGGTTCACACACTCATCTTTACATTATTATTTTCACATATGAGAATAAAGATTACATTTGAGTGAAAATGCATAACATTTTAACACAGTGCCAATTGACAATGTTTTTTTCCAATCTATGCCATTATTATTTATTTACATACTTTTTTTTTGTTTTCCATATCTAGTTTCTGGTATTCTCTGTGAAAATAAATGACAGGAAGCATGTTTTTGCTTTCCACTGCAATGTTTTACAGTAAATAGAGGAGGAAGTGGTGGTTTCATGATAGCTGAACAGATTTTAAAAAGTAAAAAGGTATGTACTATGTACTGTAAACTCAAAGTACAACCCTGTCTTTGATTTTCTTGGAAGAGCACAGCAAAAATGTCACATTAATTACGGTTTAGCATAACAATCTTGCCAAGTACAGTAAGATGAAAGAGTAACACCACAATATTCCCCTATTTAACTCTTCAATTCTAAGATGACATAAAAATTAACATTTTATAATGTTTTTGGGGCTTTACGCATCATTGACTCTGGGATTTCTGTTCAAAATATTGTATTTCCACTTATTCTGGCACTAAAAAAAAATGCTTGTAAAACTAGTAATATTCCAAAAAAATGAATAATGCATATTTTTAAATGTCCGGATTGAGGCAACAGCTCTTTCAGAAGTGTTGACTATATACAACGTTGTTTTTTTTCCAATACAGGATAAATAAAAGATCCACACTTCAAGAGAAAGAAAATATAACAACTTTAGATAATAACAAATAGTGATCATTCAGCTGAATCAGAATCAGGAGACGGAAAAAAACCTATTACAGGATCACGTCCTCAGTAATCTTCCCTCAATTTAAAATCTGCTGTTTGAAAGTCTGTTAGTAATTGCATATCTCTCCCCCTCATGTTGTGACTCCTACATCCCAGAATGCCATGCAATTAACCCAGTGGACATACTATATAGTGTCAATGTCACACAACTGTAATCAAAGTGAGTAAATGAATCAAACACCAGCTACCAGTGAGTAGAGGGTTTTTACTTAGAACAGATACAATTAAACTCCTCATTTTCAATCTTTTTGAACCACTTATATTGTCCTCTGAATGTCCATGACTCCAGACATGTCACAGTCATCATCCGTCTTTTGTGAGTCCCAGTTCTTATAGCACACCACCTCGTCACTGGACGAAATCCAGAGTGCAGGTGTAGCACAGTCCCAGCCAGTCGGCCTTCTTGGCCCTCTCTTAGACCCATCTCTGCTGGTCGAGGTTGGTGATGGAGACCAGGTCTCTCTGCAGTAATATAAGGCGTCCTCCCATGTCCTCTGGGTTCTGATTGATCAGGATCACTTCATCTGTCATGGAAGAAGTGGAGACAAACACATGAAAGTGTTTGGGTCTGGGTGCGTCTTTAATCCCTTTTTGTTCTAGGTTATGGCTCTGGCCGGGTAGCGTCAGCGGGGTGCACTCTCTTTGCTTTCACCGGCAGCCTTTGGCCAGAGGCGCCACAAACACAGGAAAGTGTAAATTTGTAACATAAGAATACATGTTTTATTATCATTGTTATAAGTATTGTATAACTTTTTTTGTATGTTTCATGTTTGTATTTTTATTTACTGTTTTGCTATTTAAGAACTAAAATCTTGATTTACAACATAATTAATGTTAAGTGTTGTGGTGTGTCTCTGGGCGAGTTAAATGTAAAATGTAAAGACGATTTGTATTTCTACTCCGTCCCTGTAGCCCAACACAGGCTCTCCAACATACAGGGAACTTAACAAAATAGAAGATGGACACTTATCCCTCCATCCACATATAAAAAGACAGTTTTCATATTAAAACAACCAAATCAAGTGAGTGAAAAAAGGTCTCCCCACTGAAAGAAATACAGTACAGAAACATACCAAAATCAGTTACATAAATACATGTATAAACAAAAAAATTCAGGTGGATATTCAGACTGTTTCCAGCAACTATAGAGGTGACGTTATCTTTTCAAATATTCACAGTCATAGCAGAAGAAGGTTTTTCTTCCAACACAGTCTTTGGCCTTCCATCTGCCTACATCATTCAGCATGGTCACAGTACATTTCTAATGGTCTGGTTAATTTTTCAACTGTGGATCGCAGTGTCTGAAAGAGAAACTAGTCTCATCTGACCACCTGCAGGAGTTTCAGAACAGGCCTATGTATATCCAGGTCTGTACAGACGTCATCTTTCTCCTCAGTTCTTCATCTTCTAACTGGTTTAACCCACTCTGTGTTGGTCCCAGTAGTTTTGAGAATCTTGAGAATCTTGCCAATTCTTCTTTCTCCACAACCACCAATATCTTCTCAAATGGAATTTGTTGGATGGATCGCTCTCTGTGGAATAAACAGACACACTTGCATCACTTTATAATGCAGAGTACATGTACACTATGTCCTTTGAGCACGTATTTTTAGGCATGGCTCTATGGATGACAATGTCTGTTGGTCCACCACATTGACCCAGACTGAAATATCACAACAATTGGATGGATTAACATAGAAATATGTACAGACATTCCTGGTCCCCACCGGATGAATCCTAATGACTTTGGTAATCTGATATTTCCTCTAGCGCCACCAGCAGGTCAAAGTTTTAACCTTTACTAAAATACTTTGGTGAATGAAAATAAATGTTATAAGATCAAAAGCGGAACTAAACACAAAGATTCTGACAGCTTGTCTCACTTTAATGAAAAACACAAAAACCTATGCCCAGTTAAAAAAAACTCAAAAGTTTCCGCAGCAGTCTAATAAGGACGAGCAATAAAAGATAATGGCAAATATGCAATTGATAATCATACCAGAACTAACAATAGTAACATTCATAATCTTTGTAATATTTGTACTCTGTATGTACAGGTGGCAGTAACAACAGAAGCAACTTACAGGGTAATGACAGGCATATGCCTACTAAACTAACAAACAAAAAACTACGTGAAAATAAAAACAAATGTAAGAAGAGATCCTGTTACATAAAAGACATGGTCATGTAATCAAACCTGAATATTATAATTAATTCAAAAGGCACTTTTTGAATCCATGTCAACAAAAAACAAGCACGCTTCACAAAATTTATTCCAGATGTGATTGCTCCTATTGCTGTGCCCTTTTACTGAATGCTTTATTGTAAATACTGTTTTATAGATGTACTCAATAAAGAAGTAGTACAAATGCAGACAAACATAAAATCTCAAATGATACAATTTACATCTGGTGATTTCTTCTCTCCTTGATGTGCTGATGAAGACTGCGTTCATTGACATATTATGTACTCTACTAACAGCCACCTTAATGTCAGCATTTGAATATGAAAACTATTTGTATTACCTAAAACTCACTCTTGAATGACAAGAGGAAGTCTATGTAAGTTGTAGACAGATAGATACTGTACATAGATACATACAGAACAACAAAGATAGACCCTAACACCCATAGTTGTTTTTAAACTTTCCCCTTACCTTACACTGTAAAACTTGTCATCTTAAATTTAAAGTAATATACTGGCAGCAGCTTACAGTAAACAGCAAACTACTGTTTATTTACAGTATGCATACTGTTTTTAAAGTTTAAGATATTTTACTGTAAATGGACATACAGTTTCTTACTGTATTATTTGAATGTACAATAATATACTGGTTGTAGTGTTTCCTTTATTTTCCCAAGATGCATTGGCATTAACAGTAAATACATGTAATCTTTAACATTCATAGATAGTGCTGTAATATTATTATTTTCTTCCAGAATGCATTGCCATTTAAAGTATGATACTGTATAACATGAAAACAGTAAGATACTGTGAGAGTTTGTGCTTTGCTGTCTTGTCTTCTACTGATTCTCAGAACAAAGAGATGTTCTCTTTTCTATATTTCCAGTGTTTACATGTTTGTGTGCAATGTGCATCCCTGTGGACACCTCTGTGGTGGAATTTCCAGAAACACCATGTTTTGGTATGATGAGACTAAGAGAAAGCTTAGATAACATCAGGTCATTCATAGGTCACAGGTCCTGTGCACGAGAATATTCGGCCAGTCTCTAATAACCAAACCTGTTCATTTATAATTATGTTTGTCGCTCTACGGATTTAAGGAGTGTAGAGAGCTGCATGATAAGGGAATGTTTTGTCTCAAGATTGTCTCCTTTTGAAAGTCGGTGGGCCTGCCACACCTGTGCATACTTTCCAAAAAGAGAGAGAGAGAGAGAGAGAGAGAGAGAGAGAGAGAGAGAGAGAGAGAGAGAGAGACTGAACTAGGCTTTAACATCTGTGTTTACGGTGCCTGCAATATCGTTGTTGACCTTAAAGGTTCAGTTAAACGTGACGCCCTTCAGCATGAGTTTAAATATACCTGCAGGAAGACAGGAACTTCAGAGAGTTGGGGTTAGCACTGCACAGAAGCACATTGTGGATTCCAAAATAAACTGCAGAACTGGTAAATCCCATTTTCTTTTGCCTATGTCTGAGTTTTGACGGAATCAAAAATAAACAGCTTAAACTGTAATTTGGTTATAAAACATCTAAGGCCCAAGAAAGGTCCAATCTCCTGCTGAAAATGTTCAGCAGAGATTTAGACCTAAATTCATAACAAAAAGAGAGAAAAAGAGCAGCAGAGCCTTACCTTGTAATGGTTAAAAGTAACATGACTTTTGGCAAGATGGCGCCAGTGTTAGCGCCAGTGTTAGCGCCTGTGTTAGCGGCCTGCTGTCTGTCAACACTGGGTGTGTGTGTGTGTGTGTGTGTGTTTATGCTGTTTTTGTCACTTGTTGCGCAAAGTGTTAACCCTCTGCTGGTGTATGATCGCCAGGCACTAATGGCTATTCAACTCTCTGCCAAAGACCTAGTAAAGTCAAAGTATGGATATAAAACTCTGCCGCCGCTTCTATCGGGGATCCCATCTTACCTGTGCTGACCCACAGCTCCACTTCCCCGGCGGAAACGCTACCGCCGCAGGGGTATACGCAGCGGAGTGGTAAGGATAAAGGCCCGCCTCGACACGACTTCCTGGAGTGAATACTGCGTGGTCTCTTGCCTCTCCACCCTGAGGCGATTGCGGGACCCTGCCGCTGCCGACGCCTGGTTGGTACCTATTGTTGGTCTGGTTGGGGTGTTAGAGCCCCGCGGCCCCCGCCCTCCTTGTCCCCGTTGGCGTGGGGTGAATTTTCAAAACCTGCGGCCTCTGTCTCGGGTTCCCAGGGCAGTCAACGCCGCAGACCCACCGGCTCCTGCCAGGTTCGGCCTGGTCAACGCTAGATCGCTAGCAAAAAATTTTTTATTCTGAATGATTTCTTCATGTCCCTTTGGATTGGATTTCTTTTTTATGACAGAGATGTGGATGACTGTTAAATTCAATAATCCAGTGCGTTCTCTGAATTATTGCCGCATGACTGTTGTTATTTTAACTCCCCACGGATATCGGGCCGAGGAGGAGGAATAGCGACTGTCTACAAGAATGACAATAAATGTAAACAGCTATCGCTAGAATCCACGCACACAAGCTTTGAACTCAGCTTATTTGAGCTGGTCTGCTCTCACACAGTGTTGTGTACAGTGGTCTATCGGCCTCCCAAATATAATAAGGATTTTATAAATCACTTTGCCATTTTTTTGGCTGAAATCATGCCTAAATATGACCGTGTCCTTATTGTTGGGGATTTTAATATCCATGTGTGTTGTCCTGACAAGCCAATGGCAAAAAACTTCTTATATCTTATTGACTCTTTTAATCTTGTGCAATATGTGTCTGGCCCCACACATGAATGCAGGCACACACTTGACCTTGTCTTATCCTTTGGTTTGCCTGTTATTAACTTAGAGATCTGCAATGCAGTGTTCTCTGACCACATGCCTGTATTATTTGAGTCTGTTCTTGCCTGTAATACATTTAAACCTCGCGCTGCTGCTATGTGCTGTCGGATAATTAACCCTTCCACTGCTGTTCAGTTCTCATCTGTCTTCAGTCAGAATAGTGCCATACCAGACTCTATTTGTGATGATCAAGAAGAGCTCAGCTTATGGCTTAACTCCACTTGTCAAATGGTCATAGACAGGGTAGCGCCATTGAAGAGACGTGAGTTCTGTAAAGCTGAGCGCAAATTTAAAGGAACACGGCGACTTATTGGGACTTTAGCTTATTCACCGTAACCCCCAGAGTTAGACAAGTCCATACATACCCTTCTCGTGTCCGTGCGTGTTGTAGCGGTGTCTGACGGTTCCACCGGTAGCTTAGCCTAGCACAGAACCTGGAGGTAACTGGTTCCATCTAGCCTACTGCTCAGAATAAATGACAAAATAACTCCAACATGTTCCTATTTACATGTTGTGATTTGTAGAGTCACAGCGTGTACAAAAAACAATGTAACATGAGACACAGCCGTCTTCTAACCGTAAACAAACCGGGAACTATATTCTCAGACAGGCTTGCTGCAAAGCAAATCATTCCGCCCAAGTACTATATTCTTCCGCCTGAGAATATAGTTCCCGTTTTTATTTATAGCATGTTTTTATTGACTCTGTTCTTAATGGCCACCAAATTGCCTGTGTTGACGCCTCTCGTGCTGTGTGTGACCAATTTCTTCACTTTTTTACTGAGAAGGTCACTTCTATTAGGGCTAAAATGACACCTTCTACTTATGATTACTCCATTTCTGTTGTCTGTTCTGCTGTCTTTGGAAAGTTTGAACCTGTTACTCAGTCGGCACTACAGAAGATTGTTGGCCACTTGAAGCCTTCAGGTTCTCCAAGTGACAATGTCCCCTCCTCTTTTTAAGGATGTTTTCCCTACTATATGGCCATCTGTTCTTGCAGTTGTTAATCGTAGCCTTTCCTCGGGTGTGGTCCCTGGAAATTTTAAACATGCAGTAGTCCAACCTTTAATTAAAAAACCTGGACTCGATCCTGCAGATCTAGCCAATTTCAGGCCAATATCTACCTTTCATATCTAAAATACTTGAGAAATTGGTTTACAGTCAACTAATGGCCTTTTTGGAAGAACACAACATTCTTACAAGTCTTCCAATCCGGTTTTAAAACTCTGCACAGCACCGAAACTGCTCTTTTAAGGGTATTTAATGATATATTGCCAGCTACTGACTCCGGTGACTGTGTTGTTTTGGTGCTTCTTGATCTAGCATTTGACACGGTGGACCATGAAATCCTGATTTCTCGTATGGAGCAGTGGGTGGGAATTAAGGGTGTAGCTCTCAGCTGGTTCAGGTCCTATTTGGAAGGTCGCACTTTCTGTGTCAGCTGTGGTGACTCGGTGTCCTCCTCTGCTCCTCTCTCATGTTGGGTCCCACAGGGCTCAGTTTTAGGCCCTTTTCTCTCTCTCTATCTGCTCCTGCTTGGTTCCATACTTAGGAACCATGGCATTATATTCCACTGCTATGCTGACAACAGCCAGATCTACTGTATGTGTCACTTAAGGCGCTGACACACAGAGCCGATTATCGGCCGTTGGACCGTCTGGCAAGGTCGGACTCGAGTCTGTTCGGCCTTCATTTGGGCCGACCTGACATGTTCAGTCGGAGACAGGGCAGTCGGGACTCACCCGGAAATGGCGAGCGGATGAGCTGCTCAAAATCTGATTAAAATCTTTTAAACGGACTTTTGTCAATCTGAAATGAAGACAGATTCAGCAACTGTATGGCCTATTTCTCGCTTAAAATGTTTTCAGAAACACATTTCGGTAAACTATTTTCTCCTCAGTGTGTTTTCAGTTTTTTTGGACCTCGGGAACCCGACTGATCAGTCCGACTGCCTTTTCTGCCGACGGTCGGCCCGTCTGGTTGGTGTGTAACCTCTCTTAAAAAGAGCAACTCTCTCAGACCACTGCTGGAATGCCTGGATGACATAAAGGCCTGGATGGCTTCTAACTTTTTAAGTTTTAATGAAACAAAAATGGAAGTGATGGTTTTTGGTGTCCACACTGGGACCCCTTTTGTCGACCTGGGTCCCTTGGCTCAATATGTCAAGCCAACCATTACCAATTTAGGGGTTAAAATTGACTCCAATTTTAAACTTGACAAACAGATTAGGGCAGTGGTTAAAGCAGGCTTTTTCCAATTACGGCAGTTAGCCAAAATAAAGCTGATTCTTACTAGGCAGCACTTTGAGACAGTAATACACGCCTTTGTGACCACTCGGTTGGATTACTGTAACACCCTATATGTAGGCATCAGTGCCGCATCAGTTGCTCGTCTTCAGATCGTGCAAAATGCTGTGGCGCATCTCTTAACTGGAGCGCGTAAATATTTATTTTTTATTTTAGCTTCACTCCACTGGCTGCCCGTATATTTTAGGATCCATTTTAAAATGAATTTACTTGTGTTTAAATCCTTAAATGGTCTTGCCCCATCCTACCTGTCCGAGTTGCTTCACCCCTACACTCCGGCCCGCACACTCAGGTCAGCTGAACAACTGCGCCTGAGTGTCCCTAAAACAAAGCGGAAACTTAAAGAGGATCGTGCTTTTGCTGTGGCAGCTCCAAAAATATGGAATGACCTACCTCTGCCTATTAGACAGGCTTCTTCACTGTCTAATATTAAATCTCTTCTTAAAACCCACCTTTTTTTCTTGGCATTTCCCAGCTGAGGCTGACATTTTTGTGCAAACATTTTTACTGTGATACTGTTTCATGTTTTAAATGTTAGATGTTGTAAATGTTTAAAATGATTTCTACTTTGTCCTGTACAGCACCTTGTGCAATGTTGGTTGATTTTTAAAGCGCTTTATAAATAAATTTGATTGATTGATTGATTGATGTCCTTGTTTGTATGGTCAGTTGTGATTTTAAAAGACAGCTGAGAGAGAGCTGATTATTTATCTGGGCCAACTAAGGGTTGAGCTCGGCACAAAGAGCCGGTAGTGAGATTATATCTTTAAAGAAGACGTTTTAAAGTAGCTGAAAATTTGCCATTTTCAAGGCAATAGGGGAAGCCAGGGAGGGCTAGACAGACTAGACAGGAGAAGAGCTAGAAAAGATGCAGCAAGTAAGAAGCAAAGTTAAAATCAGCTGATTGGGCTAACGTAACTCAACTTGCATCTGATTCAGTTCTGTGTCATGACTTATGGCAGTGTGTTAAGATTTAGCTTCCATCATTAATGCTTGTTTGATGCTAGCATTATAGCTGCTCTGATTGAACAGTGTATCTGTTTAAGACCCAGACATTACCCAAAACACTTAAGTCTAAAAATGTAATAGGTCTGATATAATACAGGGTGAGACTGTTGAAGCAGTGCAGTATATGAGGTTAAATATTTAGCGTGTAACTTTTTGATATTAATGAACGCCGTTACATTCAAGCCATTGCCAAATGAGTTGCTATAAAGCTAATTAAGACTATCAGCTCCACAAAACTCTCTCTGTATTTCTCAGAATGGCTATGTTCAGAAGATTGTGTCGTCCGGTGACTTTTCCACGCTGAAGCTTGAGTGAAGATAATTACCTCTTTTGAAGAGTCCATCATGTTTTTGTGTCCTCCTTGGCTACTAGCAACTGCATGGAGGAGGTGTGGGGGCGCCTGCACAGAAGGCTTGTATCAAGTGGACGTGCGGACAGTGTTGTTGTCATTACTTAGAATTCCTCATGGGGGCGACAGAAACTACGCACTATAGCTTTAAGACAAGTTTGACTGTTTTTCTGTTGCACTTGACTTGTCCTTTCTGCAGAAAGATGTTGCACCTGAACATCACAGTTAGGGAGCACTTGGCATCACAGCTTTGGATCAGCGGCCTGTTGCAGAGTTTCCACAAGTGCTCACTGGGTCACATCACAAGCTGGACTTGGATAAACAGCTGATTCTATAACCACTGGATCAATGGACACAACTAGACTCAGGACTTCCTTTCCCTATTTCCTACTACTGAACATATCTGTAATTGTTGCTTTGACACCTGAATTTATCCTATAGGGGAGCAATATAAGTCCAATAGTATCTTATTTGGCTGCCAACTGTAACTATTATAATTCAGTTATGGTTATGTAGTTAATTATTTTTTTTCTGTGGAAAAATCAGAATTTGTTGAGGCAGCAAAAATTATTTGTATTTCAATAAAAGTTAAAATGGGCGTAACAGTACTGTTTTTTTTTTCATTACGCTTCAAATTATAACAAAATGAGGCCCTAAACGGTATGCTGATATTTTAAATTACAGGACACTACAGTATTGTTTGGAAACTGAGTGTTGACTGGGGAATTTGGAGCACGGTCAGAAGTTTGACACGTTAGTCTTTTAAATTGAGGCTACTGCTTTTGGTCAATTTTCTTTAAAAAAAATACAGAAATAATTTGTCATTAACTCCTGGAGGGACTTCAGGAACCATCATTTGGATAGGAGATTTTCCAGAAGAGGACGCACAATTTAAATTACATGTGCTACACATTATCGATTGTTCTTCATCAACATCCATCGGGTCTTGCATCTACAAATTAAACGGTAATTAAAATCTTATTCTTATTGCCAAGAATGTTTGATATCAAACTGATGCTCAGGAGATTGTCTTGCTAGGTATTTGAACATGTCATTTATCAGTGAGGCTTAGATTTGAATAGCCAAAACAATATTACTTTTGGGTGTTTTTTTGTTTAATTTTGGTAACATTAGCCAAACGTCTGCATCCGAGGAACAACACTTGTTAACCGGTAAGAGAGGCTAATCGGCAGATGGAGGCAACAGGAAGATAGCATTATACCGTACATTCCTGATTGTATAGTTTATTTATTATTATGATTATTATTGTTTGTTGTTGTTTGACAGTGGGAACACTGGAATAATGCTGCAGAGAGGAACAGCGGCTACCAAAGTGATGGTCATCTCTCCTGGATCCACAAGAACCAAGACGTAAAAACAGGTGCCTACCTTACAGTTCCATCCCTAAATGTTTTATTGATGCATATTGTCAAAATGTTCTACTATACTATAATAGTTACAAAATGGCCTTAATGCACATTTTCAAAATGGTCTTAAGTTTGTTTTCCAAATGTTGCCAATTCTGCATATGTTCAAAATGTTATTATGAAAGTATATGTTTACAGACAGCAGAGAATACATTGCAGATTACATATGTAAATCTTTTAAGTTGACTTTTGAGGAAATTTTTATCTAAGTAATTTTTCCCCCAAAATGTGCCAAAGATGCTTGTATGCTGAATGTTCTTACTCATGTAATCAAAAAGGTCTTAATGTTCCTTAAATAGTCTTAATAGTGTAGTTTTCCAAATATTGCTAATGATGTGTATTTGTTGCCTTGGTCCTTTTCTTAGACCCGTTGTGTTATTCAAGGTAAAGCTTAAGTTACTGTAGGTAAGATAAATCTTATGTCTTAAATAAAAAAATGTCAACTATAGGTTATGGCCGTCACATTTGGTCAGGGTTAGGGGCAGTCTCTGATGAGTAATTTAAAGCAGGCACTACTAGGCTTTTTCTATTTGCTACTAGAAATCTCTTGTCAGCGTCGTCCAACAGGGTTTATTTTTCTTTTTTTCCATTTTTTGAAAGTAGCAGTATTCATGTTGACATTGACATTGCTCTTTGAAATAAAGGTGTTTGATTTTGAAGTTTTTATTGCTTATTTTGCATAATATTAAGCAATTGTCAATAGCCCTGAGAATAATGAAGTTCAGTGCAATCAATATTGATTGCAATGAAAACACTGCATGATATTTTAGGAAACTGCTAAGTTTAGTTATTGTTTTATCTACTGTGCCTGTCTACAGTAAACTGTGAGAAGTTATAGTAACGACCTAAACAGAATATTATTGTAATTCCCAAATAATCACAGAAATATGCTGCATTTTTTTTTTTTTTACTGTATTAGACTGTGAAATCATTTAACAGTGTGAATACATAAATATACAGTTTTTCTGGTTTACAGACTACTACCATAAAGTCATTTTACAGTATGGATACCGTAAAATTACAGTATATTGCTGGCGTCTTTGCTGCCAGCTCTTTACTGTAAATTATAGAAATACAGAAATATACAGTTTTTCTGGTTTACAGACTACTACCATAAAGTAATTTTATGTATGAATACCGTAAAAATAATGGTATACTGCTGGCGTCCCTGCTGCCAGCTCTTTACTGTTATTTTACAGGAAAATTATTTACAGTGTAGGTGTGCTACCAGCTCGCCCTGTATTTTTGTCATTTTGATCTGATCAGTTGTCGTCATTGTTCACTTCGGGTGAAGACTTCGGTTGAAATAGTGCCAGCTTTGACTACAGTTTGCATCTTTCTTAGGTCAGCCCCATGTTTATCTTGGTCCACGGGGACACTGGGTGCTGCAGTGAAATGTCTAATGAACAATTTTTTTTAAAATCCAGGCTCTTCATATGGATGATAACAAACAGGGAAACACACACACACACACACACACACACACACACACACACACACACACACACACACACACACACACACACACACACACACTTACGGGTTGTTTACATCCCAGATACTGATTGGCTGTTGGTGTCCGTGGCTTCTGTGCCTGTACTTTCTTTGAACATTTCTCATCTACTGCAAATTACTTTTGTTAGTGACTTTGAAACCAAGCAGCAGTACAGACACAAATCAAACAAACAAACAACTTATTTAATTTCTTCTAAAAAAAAAGAAGGTATTAGCATATACCAATAGCCTCTCTAAGTCCTATCTTCACTCTTTCTCTATACAGCTAACAGAGCTGGGAGAATGTTGCTAAAACCATGAATTTAGAATTTGAAAAACCATGCGAGTCAAATTTTTAAATATGCTTATTTTAAATTAGCCTCAATACCTAAAGACTATACATTTACAGGGGTGGATTTGTGTTTCAGCATTTTTTCTTTTAATACTGTTGCATCCAGATAGCATTATTTATGTATATCTGTGTATATATACTGTATGTTTATATAAGGGTGTTTAGTGTGTAAATATGTTTGTATTATTACTATTATTATAACTAATTCTATTTTTTCTATTTCTTATAATGCTTTCTGTATATTTTTTCTCCTATGTCTATTTAATGGGTATTTGTGTTATTCTGATGTGTGTACATTTTTTCTTTTGAGCTGTAACACAGGAATTTCCCCAGTGTGGGATTAATAAAGTCTATCTTATCTTATTTCTTATCTTTTACCATATATGCCAGAGGTAAAGAGAGACATTGATGACCTTGTGCTCCCTGGTGGTAGTACGTTGCTTAAATAAACCGATGACGACTGGAAGGCCTCACCCTGTGAACAGGCCTGATAAAAAGTATCTATTCTGCTCCTGCAAAGACTGGCCACAGAGCTTCTTGGGCCAAGTTGCAGTTTTGTCTGCCTGAAGTGACTTGCTTGGGTAACGGTTTGAAAAATGGATAGTGTCTCCTGTCACCAGAAAGAGTGAGCTGGGGATGAAAAAATACGGCAGACATTGGATGTATGATTATGCTGCTAAGGACAAGGTCCTACATGCAGCCACAGTGCAGTCTGCTCCTCCAACTGTGCAATGGACTTCCTATACATTTAAGAAAAAGAGGGGTAATGAGTCATGTAATTGGGACCCAATGGTCACCTTCAGGAATAACTGCTGTAACTCATTCGTTAAATAGATACACTGTATGCTTACAAAACAACAAGAGAAGCAGTAAAACACCACTACTATATGCAAATAAGCTATTGTGCCTATGCCTGCAGTTAGCTATACATTTTGTAAAATCACTTATCAGCTGAACAAAGGATAGGAGTTTGCAAGCTGCATGTCCCTGTAGGTCAGGTTGAAGGAATTAACTTTACTAGAGGTTGACCGAAACATGATGACAACAGGCCCGAAATGGGTTGAGCCTAATGTTCTGTATTATATTCAAAGTGCAATTAATGCAACTACAGGACGAAGTCTTAATGGGGAGGTCTACCGTATGTCCACAGGGACAAGCCCTCTGTTAACATGGCATAAAAGTACTCTCTATGGGTGGGAGGATGAGTATATGATATCATAGATTGATAAATGCCTAACAGAAACCTTGGGAAAGTTTCATTTACAGGTGACAAATCTCAGGTGAGTTAATTTGTACTAATCAAATCTCTGGACAAGTTGTCTTTATCAAAGGTAGAAAGGTCGATTTTTCTGGGACAAATTGTCTTTATCAAAGGTAGAAAGGTCGATTTTTCTGAGATTTGTTATTTTGTGTCTCTGGTGCTTCCACACGCATACAAACTTGGAAAAAAAAAACATCCATGCTGTTTTTAGTGAAATACGGGTTTCTGAATGTATCCTGCCTTCATTCTCCAGGCGAGATGTTCAAAATCTGCAGGGCTTTCTACGTCAGAAGCCGAGACAAGATGGCTAACCGCTAGCATGCTAGCGCTAGCATGCTACCTAAAACACACACAAGTTCACCATAATCTACAAAAGAACTACTTACATGTCCCTGTATGTATTCCACGCTAAATTGGAAGTGTGCCCTCGTTTAGAAGAAGTCTCCCAGCTAATCCTGCCTTGTAACTGACCGAAGTTAGAGAAACAGCTTGCTAGGTGATATGATCCTTACCTAGCTACTGTGCATGTGCGACTGCCAACAAAGATGGTAAAAAAAAAGATGTCTCACTCTGTAGCTTAAACAGAGACCTGAACACACAGGGTGAAAAGAGGAGTTGCAGCAATGTGCAGTACAACATAAATATGGTGTTTTTTCTTTTAAATTAAACCATATAAACCTATTCTGGTACAACCTCAAAATACAATTATGAACCTGAAAATGAGCATAATATGTCTGCTTTAAGGTTGAGGGGAGAGCAGAATGCAGAAGAATAAGTCTAAGTTCATTTCCATAGAAAAACCCAGTCCATGCGCTCCAATCTCTGTTCATTCCACTTGAGGGCAGTATATTTCCTTCATAGAGAGGCAGCTATACAAGTCCACAGAACAACATCAAGACCACTCTCAGGTCACAGAGTGGCTGTGTTAAAAGCACACTCTGGTGTTAATCTCCACCGCCAATAATCACACTAACATGTCAGAAATGTTATCTAGGCCTAAGCAAAGTAACCATTTTGTATTAGCAGTCAACCAAAGGAAAGTGTTTTTAAGTAGCCATAAGTGTACAAACACATCTCAATTTGTAATTAGAAAATACATTAAAAGTAAATATTTTCCAGGACAATTTTTTCACTCTTTATTTTTTTCATTAAGTAAGTAAAGACAATTGTTGTCACTTTTCTTGTTGTCTCACATGCTTTGGCAGATAAACCAGTAAAACCTCATGTAAATGTAAAAACAATAATTGAAGCGAACCTGTACTCACCCTTACACAAGGACATTTTTTTTCTTGTTGTGACAAAATGGTTACAACTCAGAAGTTGTAAAATCCCTGTTCAAATCCCTGTTACTCTTCAAGCTGGGTAGAAAAACTGAGCTGCCTCAGCACAACAGACAACAATCATCTCCCAATGTGATGGCTGTAGCATTGGTCAATTTGAGCAACAGAAGACTCTTGCCACAAACTGTTTGAAAACAGCTTGTAGTGTATTCTGTGACTGAAAATTGAATGCAAAGCTTTTCTTTCTAACAGGAAAAATAATAATCCTAAAACATCAACAGTTTAAGTCTCAATACATTTGTTTCTACAGAACACAACAGGATATTAAAGTGCACTGATCATGCACCCTCTGTTATATACAGGAACAGACAACTTTCCATGAGCAGGACAACTTTAAAAGACCAATGAAAATGTTTGGCTGTGGTGTCAGAGGTCAAATGTGTGGACTCCCTGCTGGAATAATGCAGTACAGCACGTGAAGCCACTCAGTCTACAAAGGTGCATAGTAATTAACATTCAGGAATTACATATACTTAATTTTCTTGCACATGCTTTTAAAAACATTTAAAGTTGCTAATCTGTCTGCTCGGCCTTACCTTGTAAAATAAAAAAGCAAACATAAATTGATCAGTTTATGTAATAAGCAGCATCAGCAGTTTTGTAACTGCCCTTGGACGACATATTTTCTGATCTGATGATGTGATCATTTGTCAGTTTCATGATGAGATAACGCTATGGTTAATCCTTGGTTAGGTGTAGGGAAAGTTAAAATAAGCACTTAAGTGAAAACAATTTGTAGTTTAACAGTTTATTCAGCAATTATTTGTTTACATTAAACTTTAAAAATGGCATACACAAATTTTACATAATCTCACCATCACCAGATATTCACCAAAACTTGTTAAAAATAAGAATAAAATGTTCCATGTTGAATACTGGAAAGCAAAATCAAACCTCTATACTGTAGATTGGTGCATTTATTCCTTTTCCTGCCATAAATATAGGTGAAAACTATGAGTTTTGAATCATATAGAAAACAAAACACAACCTCAAAAGATGTGAAGAGGATCCACACTTAAAAAATATATATATAACAATCTCAGAAAATAACAATTAGTGATCATTTAGGCAAATCAGGAGGTAGAAAAACCTGTTACAGGATCACATCCTCAGTAATGTTCCCTCAATTTAAAATCTAATGTTAGAAAATCTGTTAGTAATTTCATATATCTCTCCCTTAGGTTCTGATTCCTACATTTGCCAGAATGCCATTCAATAGTGTCAACGTCACACCACTGCAAACAAAGTGAGAAAAATAATTAAAACGCCAGCTACCAATGAGATTTTTTGAAACAGATAAAATTAAACTCCTCATTGTCAATCTTTTTGAACCACTTATGTTGTCCTCCTCTGTCCATGACTCCAGACATGTCACAATCATCATCTGTCTTATGCAAGTCCCAGTTCTTATAGCAGATCAACTCGTCACTGACCCAGAATCAGAAATCCAGAGTGTAGGTGTAGCACAGTCCCAGCCAGACGTAGGGACTGTCGGCCTACTTGGCTCTCTCTTGGACCCATCTCTGCTGGTCAAGAGATTCGTGGATATAAGGTTTATAAATGTGTGATATACGGTGTGGGAGTTACAGGGCAACAAAAAAATATTTGTACTATAACGCCCCCTGCCGGAAGATGTGTAATATTTGGTGTCTGAGTTACGTGTCACAGTCTGTACCACCCCTGAAAGTTTCAGTTGCCTAACTTGTACAGTGTAGGCTGCAGTATGAGTTTTATTGAAGGAAGAATAATAACTAGAACTGCAAGCAGTTGTGAAGGGGTCCAAGCCCCCTGGTGCAAGTTGCCCCCAGCAGACCTTGGAGATGATGCAAGACGGATCTGCAATTCCATAGACGGGATGTATTTTGCAGATGCAGTAAATCTGATTAATTATTCACAAGTTATGCAACACTGTTTTGACTGCAACCTACAGGAAGACTTTTTACTAGAACTTCCATACAAAATTCCTTTGATAATCTTTTGTCACGAGGGTCCATAGATTCTACATGCAAATCTTCGTGCAGATAGGACTCTTGATCTAGGAGGAGTAAGAAAAACTAGGTTTCGCATATATATCGCGATTTTGCCTTGCAAACACAGCCCCCAGCCCCCTCAGGCTTGGACCCCTAATAGAAACCTGAGCAATTTCAATAGTGTTCCCAGCTCCGCTGGTACTGGGAACCGCATTGCCTTGCATAGGTGGGTCTCTCTCTCTCTCTCTCTCTCTCTCTCTGATAGAAAGAGACGGGATGAGTGGGGAAAACGGTGGTAATTGTAGCCTGTGTGTTTGTGTGTCACTCTCTGTCTGTCCGTCCGTCCGTTTCTCTCTCCGTGTGCCTGATCGTGTGTCTCGCTGTGAGAAGTCAAGACAGCCAAAATCACCATGAACGTAGTGTTTCATTTTTACAAGCAAGAAATAGAAGAGACGCCAACGTGGACGCTACATGCCCGGTATGAACAGACAGATTGGATAACATGGAGGCCGAAATAAAAATAGCTGCGCTACGTGGCTATACACGATGCTTACGCGCCAGTGTTTTTTTGTTACTCTGTAAATTCCACTCATTTTCTTTATGTTCAAATATTAGTTATAGTTAATATTATCAAGTTTTTTTTAACCCTTTAATATTAGGTTTCTGTGGCTTAATTTAGTGTCCATCCCTGTAAGACCATTTATTCATTCACTGGCAGTAGAAAGTGAGCACATCCTCCTGGTTTCCTCGTATCAGCACCACAGGGCAGTGGAGGCCACAGGTCAGAGTATCCAGCCAGGCCATGTACAGAGCACTAGTGCAGTCGCTGTGTGGCACAGGAAGGCTCCTGGAAAAAGCACATTTACATGAACATAACCAAACTGCATGACAAAAACAGAGACTGCTCTTACTTGACTTATGGATAAAATATGTACAGTCAAATTTGTAAACGCTGGGGTTTGCAGCGAACCCAAAAAGACCTAATCTCTCCCATCTCTTTGTGTTATCTAATTCATACTGCCGTGGAATTAGCCATGGTCTGGTGGGTTTTTGTGCATAATTTTGGATCCCTGTGGACATCTAATAAAGGTTTATAATGCCTAAAAATAATCTTTAATTAAAAAAATAAAGGCCTGTATGTATGTTTTACCTACTATATGGC
Organism: Zingel zingel; assembly: GCA_023566125.1. Classification (NCBI taxonomy): domain Eukaryota; kingdom Metazoa; phylum Chordata; class Actinopteri; order Perciformes; family Percidae; genus Zingel; species Zingel zingel. The sequence continues at coordinate 17,965,220 of CM042336.1, read as the reverse complement.
ATATATCCGTTATGGTTTCGGTATTTTGCTTAGTATTTTGTTCTATTGCGGTCTGGTATTTTGGCCCTATGTTTTGTCTTATTGTGATTGTGCACTTTTCTGTCTTTGTATTAGTTTCTGTGGCCTGCTTGTATTCTTCTGTTTCCTGTATTTCCCTATGGATTGTTTGTGTTTCTGTGCTGTGGGTTTTGTCTCCTTGTGATTGAGTAATTTTCGGTATTGTTTTGTATTATGTTATGTTTCCTGTTTTATTGTGATAGTCTGGTTTTCTGTCTTGTCTTGTCTAGTTTTACTTCCTGTGTTTTCCCGCCTTTTTGATTACGCTGCCTCTCCTAATGTGTTTCACCTGTTGTATTACCTGTTCCTTGTTTTCTCATTACCTCTTGTATTTAGCCTCTGTGTTCCCTTTGTCTCTTGTCAGATCGTTTTGTGTGTGTTCGTGTTTTGCCTGGTCAGTTTGTTCCTGTCGGTGTGTTTCACCTATGTGCCTGCATTTAGAGTTTTCCCTGCGACCCTTTGTTCCTGTGAGTTTTTGCTTTTTGGATCGCCTTTGGTTTGCTCCCTGTTTTTGTGTTTAATAAATCCTCGAGCTCAAACCTTCTCCTGCCTGCCTGCCTTCCTCTGCATTTGGGTCCTCTAATTCCTTGAACTGTCACATATATCTATATTACTTAGACTAAACTAGAAGAGAACTTGATCAAGACCACTCACAGTTTCATACTTTTTAGTTGTGTTGTATTCAGACACTTGCTCAATTAAATAAAAAATGATGGTTGTTGTTGGAAATCTCCAAATAAGATAAACAATCATTATTATATTATATTACATATGGTTGGCCCATTAGTTACAATCAAGATAAAGCTTAATACTTCAGCATTTATACACACTATATACACATTTACTAAATTGTGTATAACACACAAGAATGTAGGGTTAAGAGCACAAATAATTGTTTATTAACATACTTTTTGACACTATAACTCCTCCTATGGGCACCCAGTGGATGCTTGTTAAAAACAGACTAATGAATGGCAATAATGTAAAACACAGTTAGTTACAAGAATATAAACTATGTCTTCATAAGAGAAGTTAAATTGTATTAAATGCTATACATTAATAAAGACTTAAAATGTCTTCCTGGACAGTATGCATCTACTTTTTAGTTTCAATCACTTCCCTTCAAAACAAAGAGGTGGAGCATCCCCAAAATATCTAAAAATTTCCAAAAATACTGACCACTGTCTTTTAGAGACAGCCCATTTTCTCTAACTAAATCAGAGGTGCAGGGTCTCACGTGGAAACTGTCTTGCTGTAATATTTACATAAACCCGAAGTGATAATGTGAACTGTGTACTCACACAACCACGAGAGCAGCCCGTTTTGAATTCCTCCGGATGATTTCATTCAGTCTCACTTTTGTCTCAGACTGGAAAGGAAGACATTTGTTGACAGTGAATGGCATTAACATGGACAGCATGTTGTTGGACATGAATTATGTTCTCACACACACACACACACACACACACACACACACACACACACACACACACACACACACACACACACACACACACACGCCCATGGGCGTAAATCTGATCTAACAGTAGGGGGGGACAATAAACAATGAACTTAAAAAAGGGGACACAAATAATACAGCCACAATTATACTCCTAGAGGACATGTGTACACAAGCCACAAAAATACTTGCGTTCTCCGCATAAATATTAGGTTTGGTCTGGGACAGAGGATATATATTTAACTGCAGCAAACCCACTGATCAGCCACTTCAAACACAACTGTAGATCTTCAATATTAACCCTAATGTCAGTTAGGCTTATCGCCGTGCTAACGTTAGTTGTAGTGGGTGCATTTCTATCCAACAAGCTATTAAACAAGCAAACTTTTTGTCATAACTAATTCATTAATTACTTAATTACATCATTTCTATTTGAGAAAAGAACAACTTCATCCGATGTTAAATGTGAATAAAACAGCCTTGAACCGCCTACTTACTACATTCCTGTCACTACCGATGTGACTGTGAGTCGAGTGAAGATGGGTAACGTACAGCAGGCAGTGGACCAAACCACTGTGAGGCAAGGGAGGGGGGACTCAAAATGTTTCTAAACTTAAAAAGCATTTTTTGGGGTTTGTATTGTTTTACTACTTACACAGATATTTTAAGTATACATCATTATGTTATTTACAATACACAGCATTGTTTTAATGATATTTCTAGGGAGGGACAACCCTGAGAAGGGGGGGGGGGGGGTCCTGACCCCCCCAACCCCCCAGGGATTTACGCCCTTGCACACACCTTAAGTTTGAAGGCCTCAAATTCTCTGTCTGATATTTTCCATGGGGCGTTTTGAGAGACTGAGACACCTTCCTGCGGTTCATCATATAGCCTGAAGGGGGCGACACTGTCCACAAACCTATCAAGGCTAAAAAGCACCAAGAAGAAAGAAAAAAAGGACAGAAGTCAGTGTGTGATGAAGGACATAAAAAGCCTTTCCAGCTCCCTCACTCTGACATCTCTCCATTAGTGCATGTATAGGTACTGAGCATGTGTATGTAATTCAGGCCAGTGTATAATGTGTGTAATAATAACATTGTAATGATCCCATTGCGGGATTAATAAAGTATACATTATTATTATTATCATTATTAATGAACGTCTGTTACATTAAAGCGATAATGAGTTCGCTCTGCTGGTGAGGTAAACATCGGGAAATATGGCACTGCGTAAGCTACAAGGTCTGTAGTAAATTGCAATGGCAAATGTCCCATTTTTATACATTGAATTATAGGCCAAAACGTGTCTACCTTAATTATAGGGCAAAATTATTTAAATACATTTTGGTATGGTTCTTCTGGAGTTGCTATGGGCCAAGTTTCGTGCAGATCAGATTCACTGCATAGAATGATTTTGAAAAAGTAGGTTTTACACATTTTGCAATTGTGCAAAAAAAGTACTACATGGAAATGGGCTTGTCCTACGTCATGTGATTCAGGTTGTTTCAACGTGTGGATATAATGTTTTTAAATGTGCGATGTGAAATCTGGGAGTGATAGGCCAAAACGCCTCTAACGTCTTAATAGCGCCACCTAGTGGTACACATGTACAATCTTTGGTATGTGAGGTCTAAGACACATTCTTCATCGACCCTGAAAAGTTGGACTTGGTCACATTCACACAGTTTAAGAGGTGAATACAAACATGGTTTAAAATCAGTACACAATTGTAAGTGTGGCCTCAGGAGTGGCCCAAGATGTTACCCTTCAAATTTCGTAAAAATTGGATGAGGCATTCACAAGTGCCCCCTAGTAGCCAATAATCGCTAGATTCATTCCAGTGCATTTGAGGGTCATGCCACATAAGGATCTCAAGTTTTGTGTTGATAGCATTTCATTTGGCCGAGATATGTAAATGTTTGCGTTATGGTCGCTGGCTACAAATATTTGTTCGTTTGTAGTTTGCACATTTTTAAAGCTATCAAAATTCATGTGGAGATGCTATGCGCAAAGTTTCGTGCAGATCGGCGCACGGACTAGGAGGGGTTAGAAAAAGTAGGTTAACGATAAATTGCGATTTTACTGTGATAACAATCTAAGTGAAAATGGGCGTGGCCTATATCAGGAGATTCAGCTCCACCCAGGGAACTCGTGGATATAAGATTTTTAAATGTGCGATAGAACGGTGTGGGAGTTATAGGGCAACAAAAAATATTTATATTATAGCGTCCCCTGCTGGTAGATGGGTAACGAGTTACATGTCACACCCCTGAAAGTTTCACTTGTGTAACTTGTACGGTGTAGGCTGCAGTATGAGTTTTATTAAAGGAAGAATAATAATTAGAACTGCAAGCAGTTGTGAAGGGTTCCAAGCCCCCTGGTGCAAGTTGCCCCCAGCAGACCTTGGAGATGATGCAAGACGGATCTGCATGCCCATAGACGGGATGTATTTTGCAGATGCAGGAAATCTGATTAATTATTCACAAGTTATGCAACACTGTTTTGACTGCAACCTACAGGAAGACTTTTTACTAGAACTTCCATACAAAATTCCTTTGATAATTTTTTTTCACGAGGGCCTACATGAAAACCTTTCTGCAGATAGGACTCTTGATCTAGGTGGAGTAAGAAAAACTAGGTTTTGCATATATCGCGATTTTGCATATACCGCGTTTCCCTGCAAACACGGCCCACAGCTCCCTCAGGCTTGGATCCCTAATAAAAACCTGAGTGATTTCAATAGTGTTCCCAGCTCCGCTGGTACTGGGAACCGCATTGCCTTGCAAAGGCGGGTTCCTAGCCCCCTCGGGCTTGGACCCCTAATAATCTTTGCGATTACAATAGGGTTTCTCAGCATGGCTATGTTTACAAAATGATGTTGTCCAGCGACATTCACGGGCAGCAGCTTGAGTGGTGCATTTTAAGTCTCCGCTGAGAAAGCAAATCAGCAGCGTACAGCTTTGGAGATGAAGAGGACATACAAACTACAAGAAAATGACCTCCTCTGAAGGCTCCATCATGTTTTCTTTAATCCTCTTTGTCCTTGATATGACTGAATAAATGCTACTAGCAACTATGTGGAGGAGGGGTGGAGGTGGTGCACGATCACCGAAGGCTTGCGCCATGTCAATTTTTGTCGTTACTTAGGAATTTCTCATGGGGGCGAAATAAACTACGCACTATAGCTTTAACATTTGCCCAAAACTAAGTGTCTGTCGGTCATTAATGATGGACAAGTTTAGGTGAAATTTCCACCAGTGTTTCATTTAATACCAGTGAAAAGATTAAACGTGCACTAAAGAGATTGTCGTTTACTTGTTTTTGAACAAATGTGATCTTTATGTGATCGTATGTGTTTGTGTGTGGAAAAATCCCTGGGGATGTCAACCCTGGAAAGCGCCAGAGTAAAGAAGTACTGCACATAGTGGCTGATGTTTTGTTTGATCAAAATAAAGCTATACCTAAACATTGAACATGAAAGCCTGTTATTATAGACAGATCGGATTTTTGTTCTGATTTCAGTGTATGTTGTGACAGTGAATGCAGAGTTATCCTGGACATACTTCTTGGCCTGTGGACGCCTCTCGCAGTCTGTCATGACTGTAACCTCATTAAAATCCAAACGAAACCGTTTCAGAAGAGCCAGCATCCTAAAAGAAACATTGAAAGTCTCAGCACATCAGTTTCCTCAGACAATAATGCATTACCATAAGAAATCTGAATTTTTCTGTATGAAATGTAAATGTATTGCACACAATACTTCAGACACCCCATGGGCTAAAATCAGTTAGTCTAAATAAAAATGTAATTTAATAAAGAACTATATGGTTTAAAAAAAGATACAAATATAAATTCAGATAATTATAAGTCCAAATTAAATTTTCCGCTGGACTATATAGTTTTAGAGTTTATAGAGTTTTGCATGGGGGAAACCCATGCATTCTTACCAAATTCCTTCTTACTTTTCCAACATCACTTGAATGAACAGGGACTATTAATGTTTAATTTCAAATTGGTGCATTGAGAATTAATTCTGTAGCTCAGGAAAAGTGAAAAAAGTAGAGGGGCAGGACGAAGACCTTTTTTATTTTACCGTTCTTGATGTCCACCAGGATGGGAAGCTATCCTGTGCTCACTAAAAACTTGTGTGGAAAGTTTAATTATTATTTTTCATTATTACTCACTTATCCCAGAGGTAAAATAGAGAATACATACTCTTTGCGGCTTTCCTCCATGTTTAGTTCCTCTCCTACGATGAATACTCTGACCTTACAGCAACTCCAACGTTTCCTCCTGGTGAGCAGGTAAGGCACCAGCAGAGTCAGACCTTAAAGAGAAGAAAGAGAAATACTGCAGCTAAGTGAAAAAGGTGTACTTTTTTGCATTCCTCTGTATCCAGCCCATACTGTTAGACATAGAGGTGGCTCCTCCTTGTGTCCACCAACCATTATTGTACTAAGACTATCTTACTATTCCCTGACCAATGGTGTCTGCCACAGTGTTCATGGGATTACCACCTCTTAAAGGGGTGATATAATGCAAAAACGATTTTACCTTTTTATAGTTGAAAAACGACAGTTTGGAGGGTAAATAGGACATGCATAGAACCTCTAAATCCCATTGACACCCCTTTCCTCTGCAAATCTCACAATTTGAAACTGCTGCTGAAAACGGGCGAATCGCAACAAAGCTAAAAGTTGACGGCAACTCCTCAACTCCTAGTCTTTGTCATGCCCCAACATTTGCATAGGCTACACCACTGACCTGAGGTCAGCTTAGTCTTCTCAATCTAGCTAGGTCACGCAGAGGTCCGCTATTTAATTACTAAATTCACTTCTGACTGAGAGTTTTTTATGCAAGAAATCAACTATGTAGAGGTCAAATATGGGCCGTTTTACGAAAATTTTGTCCGACTGTGTGTCGCAGTTCAGCAGGAGCTCAGCAGGCTAACGTGGCAGTGGCCGGTGCTGCCTCGCCACCCGGCATGTCCTCCTTCATAGATATAGGCTCGCTATGAGCTAGATGGATCTCCGTCACGACCGGAAGCCCGCGGCGCTTCATACCCGCGCATAGTCACCGTTTCTGGGTTACTGGACTACCAAATGCCGAGGCCCTGACGGAGCTCCAGCGCATGCAGCTAGCTGCGATCTTTATCCATAGGATTGAAGAGACACCATATTATAGTTAGCTATGCCGAAAGTGTAGCTACCTAGCTAGCCTCGATCTTTGGCTACCCATAGGATTGAATGGACACTAGCAGCTAACGAAACCCCTCCTATTCACACAAATGCATTAAATTGAAATCGGACACAAGCGTTAGCTTTTTAAGACCTTATGGTAGCTGTTATATAAGTGGCGTGAAGAAATTCAAACTGTAAATATATTATAGTTATGCCGGCAGCTGGCCAGCTCCATGGAGCCCCGAGCCCCGGTTGTCCAATAACCCAGAAACTGTGACTTTCTCCTGGGTATGGAGTGCAGCGGGTCTGCTGCTGTCTCGTCAGACTGTGTGGACCTCGTGAAATCCGACACGTCTTACCAAATTTACAATTAGCCATCAATTTTCGTAAAACGGTCCATATTTGAGCTTTATATAGTTGATTTCTCGCATAAAAAGTCTCAGAAGTGAATTTAGTAACGAAACATTACAGTGTCTGAAATATGAGACCTGCTGTCTAGTCTCCAATGTGTTTGTATGTGGGTCGCTCAAACCAATCAGCGCACAGCTCATCTAAATATTCATGAGCATACCATATTTGGAAGAAAAACTCTTGTTACAAATAGGGCCATATTCACAGGGTAGTTATGGGCCCATAAAATAGCATTCGGGCAATTTTCAGCCCAACCAATGTTACATACCCTATTAGGAGACCTTAATGAACAGTATGAAATACCCTATATCATCATTCTATCACCCTGAGATCACAGCTCCCCATGACAGCTTCAGCAATGTAAGTTTTGATCATTTCCCACTCAGGTTCAATGCCCTCAACCTCCAGAGCGATGCCAGAAAAGTTTCGCCGGCAGTGTGAGTTGATCTGTCGGAAAGGGCCTCCTCCAGAAGTCCCTAGTTTACCCATATAATAATATAATTATATTTATTATCACAGATTACCAACAAGTCATCAGCATAAAACTGGTGTATTGGGCTGGTTTCGTCAGTTCTAACCTCCATCATCTGCTATCCAGTAGATGTCGATGGTCTTCTTCCCCTGGTCATCCTGAAACACTGTCTCGATCTCACCACTTTCGCCTTCATCGGTCATATCGTCAGCTGGAACTGCAAAAGAAGGAAGAGTGAGGTGCAGGGGCAATATTTATAATTACTAGTTATAATTAGTAGTCTAGAGTAGTATTAGGAAGCAAAATGCACTCTAAGGTATCCAAATATAATAAAATACTGTAATATAGTTACGAAGTGGTGGCGCTTTTAGCTCTGTTTTTGGTCTTTACAAACTCCTCAGAGAAATATCTGACTTCTTAGCTGCTACATGCTCCACAATGTTCACCAGCTTGTACACTCAGGTGTACAGTGGATTTTTAGAGATTGTTCACTTAAAACAGCTGCCCGCTGCAGCCAAAACTGACACTATGAGAGCTGTGACAGCGAACCCAGTAAAGTTGTGGACGGACAGCTAAATGAGCTTAAACTCTCTAAAAAGCACTGTAAAGCCGCGGGAAGCAGTGTTGGGCAAGTTTCTCAGGAATTGTAATATGTTACTCTTTATTTATTACTCCTTAAAAAAGCAACAATATTATTTTACTTATTACTTATTATCAAAAGTAATTTGTAACATTACTCAGTATCAAAAGTAATTAGTTACATTACTCGTTATATTACTTTCGCTCCACCCCCCAAAAAAACAAAAAAAACAAAAACAAATGTACAACCTGCCAGCACCTTTAGATCTCATTCTACTTTATTGGAACAATAATTAACCTAACTCAACAATCAGCCAAACTGCATACCTGCAAACATTTTGCATTCAGGACGTTACTGTATGTTTCGAAGACTATCGCACATTTACATAGGCCTACTAAGTTTTTTGTTGAGTTTCACAAGGCTTACATTATGAAAAGGACCTGGCGACGCAAATTTCCATAACCATAACTCGCTCTGCCTGCGTGCACAAGGCGAGAGATGTTTGCTGTCATCAATGTTCCCACTCTGATCAAAGCCTTTTATATGATGACAATACTGTCAGCTGTTCCAGCAGTATTCCCCTCTCTGTCATCCTTCATTTAGCTTTTTGGATAGTAGCCAATGTGAAATGAGCTGACATGGCCCTGACCTGCCGCAAGCTAAATGAAAAAGTGAACACGTCACATCAAAAGAAAGCCTACCTTGGAAAAAAATACAAATCACATTCTGGTAACGCAGTGTTACTTTGATTAGTAACTGTAATAAAATTACTGGTTTGAAAATTGTAATCCCTTACAGTACACGGTACTGTGGAAAGTAATACTATTACAGTAATATATTACTAAGTAATGCATTACTACCCAACACTGGCGGGGAATAACAGATTCCAGAGATAATTCTCTGTAGGTTCCTCACTACGAGGGAACCCCTTTCATGGTTTTCTATTTAAGTTATAGTTAGATGTGGATTGTTTAGGATTTAATGGTACAGATCATTATTGTGGAATTCAAAGTCAATACAATGTCCTCAAAATATTGTATTCCAATGTACTGTATATGTTTGCTCACCGGGTTTACCCTCAGAAGATTGCTTGTCCTCTTTTTCAACAGATTCATCAGGCTCAAAACCCTGGTTCACTGAAAGACAGACATTGCATCCTTAACCATTTTGTTTTCAATATTATACAGATATGTAATGTTGTAGGAAATCACACAGATAAAATAAAGACAAAAGGATTATGAACTCTGGATTTCTAACCTTCAAAATCAAACTCGTCAGAGGTATCCAATCCTTCCATCATCCTCAAGATACATAGACCGTATTTGTAGTCGAAGGTATCGCTAGAGAAAAGAGAAGAAAAGGAAGTTAAAATATAAGTTATAAAGTAGTAATGCTGATAAAAATAATTATATGTTATTCTTACTGCACCTATAAGCACCTATAGAGACAGCAATGAATTTTTAAAATGTGCAATATCAAACCTGCCAACATGCACGCATTTTTCGTACTTGGCACGCATTTTGACCCTTAAGTACGCTTGTACGATTTGCTGCTCTCTAGGTAAACATTTTGTTGCCGGTTTCAGTTTCTATGCAATCTACATCTATGACGTTGATTCTGCCGCTGAGCCACAGCATGTAAGTGGAGTGAAAAGCTTTCGGCCAATCAAAGCTCTGCATTTGAACCCTCCGCCCACCTGCCCCTCCTAGCCAAATGCTTCGCACGTTCAATACAAATCAGTGGCTCAAGCAAGCCAGGCTGGCCGGATAACTGTAGGCTTGCATGCCATGGCTGAACTGCCTAAAAAAAAAGGTTCAGAAACCACAACGATTTCTTATCGGGAGAGATGGCCTTGCCTCCACATGTCCAGGCTACCTCATCACGCGTTCTGCACCGTGTGCAAGACAGACATTGACATCAGGCAACAGGTAACAAACACAGGTAACACAGTCCCACACTCAAATACTCCCCACCCCCCGAAACATAATGATATTAAAAATAAATGGATGATAAGAAAAAAAACGTTCATAGTGTCAATCAGTGATGGGAGTAACACGTTACAATATAGGTGGTTGAGTCGACTGGAGAAACGGATTTTTTTTACGCTGCGTTGAAGCGAGCTGTCCCGTCACTGTTCCCTGTGGTCAGAGCCAGAACCAGACGGTAACTGACCACATCTCTGTCCCGTCAGTGCCGACAGCAATGTGACCGAGCAACGGACAGATAACATGTCGGGAATTAATGTTTAGTCTTGCTACACGTAATAGTAATACATTTTATCAGCGGTGGAAAGTAACTATAGCCTACCGTTGGCTACTTCGATTCAATTGTAAGGTGCTTTTTAATTAAGTATTTTCTCCTACTTATTAGGCTACTTCTATTAGTCCAACACAATTCAGAGTCAAGTAGGCTATTGTACGTTTTACTTAACTATTTATTTTATAGCTTTAGTTACTTTGCAGCGTCAGATTAATAATACAAAATAATATGAATAAATTGTAATGTATTAAAGTGGATAAAATTGAGACTTTGTTGACCCCGTGGTGAAATTCACAAGTTACCTGCCAATAATACTTCCGCTTTTATTTTGGTGAAAGTAACTCAAAAGTAACGCAAAAGTAGTGTAACGCATTACAATTCAGAGACACTAATATTGTAATATAACTAATTACTCTCAAATGACAGTAACTAGTAATCAATAATGTATTACATTTTGGAATTAACTTGCCCAACACTGGTGTCAATAGGCTAGCCTATCACACCCGCCATCCTTCCCATTAGTTGGGGGCAGTTAGAAAAGTGGTGGAATGGCTAGAAAACTAGAAGGTTTTAGAAAGGTCAGGTGCTGATTAACGTAAGATAAAAGGTAACAGTTAGGCTATTTTTTTGCGTAATTGAATTTATGAACATTAAAAACGACCTTGACATTATAACAGGGAGTCCAGCTGTGACGAGCTCAGTTAATGATGCATAGCATACAATAGGGCTATTTGCTAGGCCAATGTGATGGCAACTGACATAATGACATGTTACCCATGTCATCCTTTTAAAAGCCTATCTGAAAATATCTGACCCATGTTATTTATTAGCCTATAATTCTGTCTCTGCCAGTCTTCAATCTTGTGCTGTTTTAGTTGCTTTAAGCCTATTAAAGTTGCTTTATGAGTAAATCATTACTTAGACTACTTAATTTCCCTTCAGTAATCAGAAGAAGGCTATGTGTTAACCTGGTCTGACGCTCATCTTTAACACGAAATACTTAGGCCTATTTATTAGCTCACTCCTCTACACAGTAACAATAATTTATTGTAATCTAGAAGGTAGTGATGAGCCAAAAAGTGTATTTTTAGGTGGAAGAAGTTTCCATGGGCTATGCCTCCTGTACAACAGTTTGTTTTCAATTCAATGTTGGGGTTACTCATACAATTTCTTCAAGGTTGGCAGGTCTGCAATATTTCCTCAGACTATAGAGAGCTGTTTAATCTTTCAAGGACACTAAAACCGAAAAGTCAACACAGTTTTTTATCTTTTCTTTAACTAAACTCACTTTATGGTGTTGACATAATCTTCAATGCTTTCGGGAGAACTGTTCCTCCAGTTTGACTTGAAGCCCAGGACCAGAGTGTTGGGCTTCAGCTTGCCAAGACCAGAAGCCTTGAGAAAATGTTAAATGAGAAGATAAATTATATTTAACGTTTCATAAAATACTAATAAAAACATAAAATAGGTAGAAATACTGTACTATGTGAGTAACAGGATGTTTACATGTTATATTTAGCACCCAATAGATGACTCCTACTCTAATGAGAAAAAAGACAAAATTGCGAGGATAAGACAGTATAAATTGTGTTTAACAGGTTGTCATCTTAAAACAGAATCTGAAGCCAGATTAATCCCCGGCAGAAAATGATGTTAATACGATTGAAGCTGTAGTTATTTCCCACAGATAAACACACGCAGATGTTTTACCTGTAGCAAGTGTCGAGCTCCAACTCTGAGGCTGTCAGCAGTGAAAGCAGAATAAAAGGAGCGCACCTTCCTCTTGTTCATCCACTTTACCAACCGATCTGTGGCATCCTGTGGCCGAGTCTGTCTGTCCTTGTCCTTAAAAAAGACAAGGAGATTCAATAAAAGACATAAAAGCTAAATGAAAACATTGAACGTGACCAGTAAAACATGTCTGATGAAAAGCTACTGTAAGGAGGATTGGGTAGTTTTCTACTACAATGATATGAATCAACTCTCTTATTTTCCTTTCACTAACAAAACTTTTGTAATTTGTAATTTATTTATTTGATAGGGACAATGCTCATTGATCAACAGACAAATTACTTGCTGTAAACAAGCCAGAGTTAGCTACAAGTGCTAGTTTCCATCTGTTGTCCATAGCCAGGTCTTAACAGGCACCCTAAAATACAAAAGTCAATGCAAATACACTATAAATTTAAGAAATACAGTAGCAATGTAATAAATACAGCAGGAATTTTAAAACAATATGAATATACCCTCAAACAGACAATATATTGCTCACCTCATCTAATCCTCAACTTAATTACAGTATAAAGTACAGTATAAATAAGGAAAGAAAATAAAAATAAATGCAAAATATGTTCATGAGCTTAAGTATGTGGTGTATGGTTTTGAGATTAAATGACTGACCATGATTATGTCTCCACAGATCATGAGGCTTGCATGTTTGGTAAAGGAGTCAACAAAGTCCACCAGGGCTGGTCGCTGGGTTGGTGGCCCAGTTAGGACCAGACATTGCGGTCTGAAGGAACACATAAAATGTTAACACACTACTTTTCTTTAAAGATGATCTGTTTGGGGATTTTCACTTTATTATAGCAACAGTGGATAGACATGAAAGGGGGAGAGATCGGGGGTGACACGCAGCAAAGGGCAACAGGTTGGACTCGAACCCATGCCGCTGAAGGACTCAGCCAACATGGGGCAAACGCTCTTACTGGGTGAGCTAGAGGCCGTCCCAACACACTACTTTTCTACTTACTGAGAAGTATGAGATCAATTTGTAGTTCAAATGGATTAGAAAAATACTATAGAGAGAAGTCTATATGCTTATTAGGAATATTGATGCATGATATAACAGACTTTTGGTCACTCACCTAAAATTCTTGACATGATCCTCTACACCAGATAGAGCGACAGAGGCTGACAAAGCCATGTTGTATGTACCTGCCTGGACTGAGGAACCCCAGTTCACATCTGTGGATATCAAAACACACATATGTGAGGAGAAATCACACTGTTCTGACTTGTTCTGTTCCATTCATTAATATAAGCCAGGCTATTCTCATCAGAACATAGTTGCATTTCAAAACATATTCTCTCTTTTGGACTTACTTGGCTTGTTGTAGTAGATGTATAGATACAGGAGGATGAAGACGATCAAAGTGACGAGACCAGCCCACCAGCTAAATAGGAACATCAGTACGAAAGAGACCACTGCTCCAAAAAAAGATACCCATTTATTGTAGTAAATAAACTGCGGCCTCCAACCTAAAGGGGGGCAACAATGACAAATAGATGACTTTCAGGTGAAATAACACATAACCTTTAATCTTACATAGCCACACCTCTGTCCAATATGACAGCCAGAGGCCAAATGTCTGTTTCTAGACATGTAATGACTTTGCATTGGTTACAGTCTGGCTCCTATATCTCCTGACAATCCCTTGGTTCGGGCTCAACCTTGGTTACTTCAACATAATCCCCACACTGAAGAACCCCAAACCTAAGGATTAGCTAAAGTAAATAAAAAAAAAATCACAAATTAACTATCAGAGATTTAACCAGTCAGTCAACCATTTAGTCTTGAGGTCTGGCCAAAAAGAACAAAGAAAGGGAAGAAGCATGGGCCAACCACGGGCCATTGGACCCAGAACTCCAGAATAGTGACAAAACTAACAAAGCCAGACCTCCATCCTCAAAAGAAATACACACAAAAGAAAGAATGCAACAGAATAAGACACAGTGATCAAAGGCTGCTTCAGTCTCACAGAGTGATCCCCGTCTCCCAGCCTTCCTTATTGACAGAGGGGCGGGGCCACACTGACAATGAGGATCAGGAGCACCCGAGATGGGCAGAGAGGGACAAGAGAGCAAGGCAAGACAAGGCAGCCTTATTTGTATAGCACATGTCAGCAACCGGGCAATTCAAAGTGCTTTACATAAAACATTAACGAGCAGTTAAAAACAATAAAAAAAAATGTAAAACAGATAAAATACAAGAATAAAAGTTACAGTGCAATATAAGAAATTAACACTTATTTAAAGAAAGGCAACATCAAAAAGAAAGGTCTTCAGCCTTGATTTAAAACACCTGAGAGTTGCGGCGGACCTGCAGTTTTCTGGGAGTTTTGTTCCAGCATGAAACCCTTGATATATGCTTAACCCTTACATTGTGTTAGGGTCAATTTTGACCCGTTTCCAAGTTCAGATGTGTATAAACTACCATTTACTTTTTTAATTGGAAGAAGGTTCATGATATCCTCAAAATTGGCTATTCTAACACAACAAAAGATGGTTTGAAAATGTTAGTAAATTATAAATGTCTCTAAAAAAAGTAACATATGTGGTGTTACGGGTCAAATATGACCCGGCAGAGAATATTGACGGCTGTGGGCTGCTTTGTAGATGAAATTTAACTCAAAGGTCCCCAACCACACCACACACACACACACACACACACACACACACACACACACACACACACACACACACACACACACACACACACAACATTTTTAAAGTAAAAAACGGGTGGTATATTTTAAGATCAAAGACCAATGGGACCAAAAAAATAACATTATAAAGAGTGTTTACATGAGTTAAATCACGGGTCAAATTTGACCCCCCTAACACAAAAAAAATGTGTGCAAATTTCTAACACATTACAAGGGTTAAGGTGATAATAAACTGACTTTGTAATTGTCTTAATGTGGCTGTTGAAATTCTACACCAAGATTTCTGGCTTTGTCTGTTGTTTTTACATTGTCGTTTGAAGCTGAGCTCTCACTTTTAATAGTTCCTCTTTTGCTCCAAAAACAACCACCTCAGTTTTTTCGTCATTTAATTTAAGAAAGTTCTGGCACATCCAGTCCTTAATTTGTTCAATGCATTTTTGTATTGGACTATAATCCCCTGGCGATAAAGTTATGTACATTTGTGTGTCGTCCGCATAACTATGATAACTTATTTTGTTGTTTTCCATTATCTGAGCCAGTGGAAGCATGTAGATGTTAAACAGAAGAGGCCCCAGAATGGAGCCTTGGGGAACTTCACACGTCATATTTGTATGCTCAGAGGCATAATTACCTATAGACACAAAGTAGTCCCTATTTTTTAAGTAAGATTCAAACCAGTTTAGTACTGTGCCAGAAAGTCCTACCCAGTTTTCCAATCAGTCCAATAATATGTCATGGTCGACTGTGTCAAATGCTGCACTGAGATCAAGTAATACTAAGACTGAAGTTTTGCCACTATCTGTATGTTTAAGTGGATGTCATTAAAGACTAACAAGAGCCGTCTCAGTGCTGTGGTGTGGTCGAAAACCCGACTGAAAGGCATCAAAACAGTTTGGTCACAAGAAAAAGGTTGAGTTGTTGAAAAAAAACTTTTTCAATGATTTTACTTAAAAATGGAAGGTTTGATAGCGGCCTATAATTGCTCATTAGTGACTTGTCTAGATTGTTCTTTTTTAAGAGTGGCTTGATGACTGCAGTTTCCATGGCCTATGGGAAGATACCTAAAAGAAGAGATGTGTTTACAATCTGTAGAAGAAGCTGAAGCCAAACAATTTGAAATATTTTTGAAAAAGCCAGGAGGTTGAGATGGCATCCCCTCAGTCCATCATCACATCCAATGGTGCAAAAAGATATGGATGAAAACCTGAGCAGCCTTGCTTCGGACTTGTGACAACAACCAATGCTCTGCCAATCTGCACAGAAGCCTGGCCCCACAATATGATCAAGGTCAGTCAGTTTGGTTATCCTCCAAAAATATTCCACCACACACTGAATCCAGGAAGCTCTCGCCCTTTTGTCATTGACAAGGTCATAAATCCCTCTGCAGTCAGATTAAAACTCCCCAGAAGTATGACATTTCATACCACTTTCCATGTCTCCCAGCCTGTTAATTCAAGTGATCTGTCTCCTCTTCCTGATCCCCCATGACCCACCCGGCTCATTGATGACCTCCCTGCCTTATCTGTTCACCGCTTGCTAGATGTGCAGCGCCAGGGAAGGGGGCTTCAGTACTTGGTGGAGGGTTATGGGCCTGAGGAACGTTCCTGGGTGTCATGCTCTTATATCCTGGATGCTGATCTTGTGAGGGAATTTCACTGGAACAATTTTGACAAACCTGGTGGGTGGCCTGGAGGCTCCCATTGAGGGGTTGGTTCTGTCAGGATCTGCAGTACTTTGTCTATTTACCCTTATGCCCCTGTGTTTCCCCTGTCCCTTGCTGTTGTATGTTTGTTTTCCCCTGTCTGTCAGTGCATGTCTTAGGCTGGGCGGGGCTGACCAACTCCAACTCCACACACCTGCTGCTCCTCACACCTGTGGTCCATTTCTCTGATTTCCAGCTACCTGTTTCAAGCCAGTCATTTCAGTTGTGAAACCTACAGTGGTAACACCTTGGTATTTTGTCTGTGAGATTTTCTTGTTGCTCAATCATTCTCTGCACTGTCTTTTGAAATTAATGTGGCTGCATTGTGGGTCCAGTTAAAACAATTGTAAAACATAACAAAATCTTATATTTCTATAGTATCTTAGAGTCTATAGACTGGGACCTAAAGGGGAGACACACAGGTAACATTATACTAAATAAAAACAAAACCTTAGAAGGGAGGCTGGGAGGAGCATGGAAAAGTCAGCAAAGTGACTGAAGCAGGAGGCAACTGGGAGGAGCATGGATGAGTCAGCAAAGTGACTGAAGCAGGAGGCCACAGTTTGCTTTGGGTTTTCTTTTAGCTTTGAACGCAATGTTTCCGTAACCATAAACCTTAGCCATAGCAGTGGCCAGACAGAAAAGCTCAAATGAGTCATTTTAGAAGGCAATGACAAACAGTTAACTCACCTGGAGAGTTTGTGAATGAAGAGTGAAAGCAGCTAAAGTTGATGAAGGCGTAGACACACATGAATAAGCTCGAGTTCAAGATTGCAATGGTGTTCAGGTCACCTGTAACGATAAAAGAGAGAATAATCTATCATCGACAACAAATCCAGAGCTATAAAGATAAATTACAAAGTGCAGCATTAGATCACCCCCACCAATGACAGTGAAGGCCACAGCAATGATGAAGGACAGCATATAGGCCCGAAGTGGCTCATCATTTTTCCCATAGCCCTTGGCAAAGATTCCAATGTATGGGTATATCTTGTCTCTGCACAAACACTGGCAGAAAAATCAGAGAGTAGAAATGTATTCATATGTGCATCATGTTAGATTTGGCTACATTTATAAATACGTTAGTATAGATATGAAGCAGTTAATAACTTTTAGAAACGTATTATGTTTTTATTAGGATGTTGCCCCTTTTGAAAGATAGCTTTCACAGTTTTGCCAGTATCACATAAAGCAATAATACTAATTTTAGTAATGTCTCAGATTCGACTCTTGTCTTTTCTGTCATTGTGGTCATGGTCTGGCAGTTCAACAATTTAATACATCCTTGAAAACCTTGTGTCTAAATTCATCACAAAGCTTTATCCTAACAATGTAGATCCGCTGAGCCAGAAAATATAGATGTCACAGGCAGATTAACATTAGAGTGTGGGTGTTGTTTGTCACCTGAAAGATTTTAGGAGCGGAGACGAGGTAGCCAAGAGAAGACGACAAGGTGGCTGCAAAGGCACCAACAATGACGAGGTAGTACCAACCTGATAGTTGGCCCATTACCTAGTTGGAATAGTCATAAAGATATTTACATTATCATATTTCATATAAAACTTGTGAATTAAAGTAGCTACGAGGAACTTTTAAATGTTTCTGAAACAATTTCCATATGATGATCATAAATACCTGTAACAGCAAACAAGACTATCAGTGAAAAGATGTTAGGGCTTGAGCACTGACATCGTCTGGGGCGAAGGCCTTATTGAAATTCAAATGTTTCTTCTTTTTTTTTTCCTTAGGGCCCAAGCACCGATAACGTTAGTTGGCGAAGGCCCTATTGGAATCATTCATGATTATTAGGGCCTGAGCACCGACATTGTCTGGGGCGAAGGCCCTTTTGAAATTCTAAATAGGGCCCGAGCACCAACATCAAGGCCCTATGAAATTCAAATCTTTTTTTTTTCCTCTTTCTTACTTTCTTTTTCTTATTATTCTATGCATTCTATGCATTATGCATCCCCCCCGTGCTGGGAGGGACGAGGGCCCGTTCATCGCTGCTTGCAGCTTTAATTTCCTTTTTTTCTGTGATGGCCCTGTGGGGACAGATAACAGATAACTTCTAAAATATAATTAAAATACAGATAGGTTGATATAAAGAAAACCCCTGCTACTTTTTACCTGATACTCAGTCTTCCGGTGTTACATGAAAATCTGTGACCCATTAGAATGTGTGACTGTAGAGCTGTTTATGGTTATTACTGAGAAACTACCAGTGTTTCCAGGTAATCTCTGCACCTCTGGAGGTTTGGTTTAGTCTAATATTACCATGAAATAAAAATCAACAGGTAGTTTTGCATTTTTCAGCACTGATTCATGGTTATTCCACAAACTACCAGAAGTGTTTCCAGGTAAGAAGTCAGTACAGTATTACCTTGAAACAAATGGAAATGTGTGGAACATAAAGGTTGGATGTGTTTCAGCATTATATTATGGTAACTAGAAAATTCTGCAAGAAATTTTGACAGTGTGCCTACTACTTGGTGCACATCCAAATAACACTGGCTAACAGTAAATCTACTGTTTGACATATTCTGAAACAGAGATGGTAACACGGCCTACAGTAAAGAGTCTCCATGATACGAGGAGGTGTTTGTGTTTGATTATTCAGAATTTGAAATATCAATGTTTTGCAGGCAAATTTGACCCATTAAAGTGGATGAACAGAATGTTCAGATTTGACACAAATGCATACATTTTCAACTGCTATTTACCAAAGAATTTCTAATAAGGGAAGAAGTTCCACTCTCTCGATACTTCCGGCTTCTGAACTGGTTGCAGTTCCACTCTTGTTCCATATAGGGGGCGCTCACAGGCGAGTGCAGAATGAATGGGACTCTATAGAGCTATACCCCTCAAAATCCACTTTTCTCAGGATATAATTTTTTGATAAGTAATTTGAATGTTGCATTCGAAAGGGGAAGGTAAGAAAAAACATACTGCTGGGTGTTAGATTTTTTAAAGTGGCTTTTTTGTTCTAAAAAGCCTTTTAAAATGTCAATGACGTCATAGACACCATACCGCCGGAGATACTGATTTACAGCAAGCTCCGAGTCACTTCCTTTGTTCTCTCAAGGCATCGACAAGACAGCTAACAGGTAGGCTCTCCCTGTCAATACACGTGCTAGAAAGAAGTTTGCTAATGTTTTAAAGACCATGCCGAAATATTCACTCTGACATTCTGGTTCCGCTTTGGATGCCGTCAAGCGGGACCTCTGGTCGTAATCAGTCTTTCACTGACCAATCAGCATTCATTAGCAGAATGCTAGCGTGCTATGGGCAACAACGACTCAACCTGTAAGAAATCGAAAGGACATAAATACTCGTTCAATCAACTTTCGACCTATAATCCATATTGAACTTGCAAAAACTACAATCAAATCTGAGATTTCTCAATGACTCTAGCTCCATAGATTCCCATTCATTTTGCATTCACCTGTGATCACCCCCAGTGGAACTCCGGTGGAACTGCAACCACATTTGGCCCAAAAGGTCAGACTTCTTCAGAAGTATTGTGAACACTCAAATCTAGCATAGCCTGTGGTGAATTGGCAGCCATAACCCTGCAAAAGGCCAAACTAGCCAATTCAGCTCTCTTTCTCTTCATTGTTCTCCTCCTCAACACCTGCTCATTAATGTTTATGTTTATGCCATTACACAAACATTTTGAAATAAAAGCGAAAATGCTTACTTCCTCCATAACCTCCCTAACTTTAGTGCAACAGCGTGCAATTGTTATTGTTCTAAACAATTGTTGTTCCTTTTAAAAGGTAATGTGAACAGCCAAACAAAAAATTGTATCTGAGCAAAAAAAAAATCTGAATTAAGCATTAAGACTTGCGGTGTGAACATAGCTAGTGACAACCGGTTTAGCTCAATGTTACATCCAAAGTAGGCTGTACTTACGAACTTAAGTTCCTCGTAGCCACTTTAAAAAAAGGCTCATTTTGCAAACCCAGTAAATTTTGGATAAAAAAGGCTATCATATTTTTATTCCATGATAGGCAGAAGGATTGAGTGCTACCTGTTGAGTGTTGGCCAGGCCATCTGGACAAGACTGTGACACGATGCACTCTGTGAAGTTCCAGCCGAACTGACATCCCTGACCCACACAGTTACCAGTGATGTTTTCAGTCATGAAGTCACTTATATTACCAGAGGCGTTCTGCACCACACACGATGCTGGAGGAAGATGAAGATGTGAATATTTTTTCTACAATTTGAGCCCATCAGCCCTCTCATGCTCATGCAGATCACTGATGACACTGCCCTTAACATGAGTGATATATCCTCAGGCCCACTGCCTCCTGTCCCATCACGCAAAATAACCTAACCTCTTAAACAATCCCAACTAGTTTAGGTAATCAAATGAGAAGCAAATACATATGTTCTGTGCCAGGCAGAGAAGCAAAGTGCCTGTTGTATGCATTTATGTCTCCTTCTCTTTTTCTTTCTCTTTCCCACTTGGCTATTTTCAAAATTGCCTACAACATACTATATACCAATGCAGTATGCAGTATACAGCGCCTCCCTAGGGAGGTGTTCCAGGCATGTCCAGCTGGTCGTGATTTATTTTAAACCTACTTTTTCAAACTCTTCCTAGGCTGTGTGTCCGATCTGCACGAAACTAGGCACATATGATCTCCAGAAGGACCTGACCAAAAGTTACCAAAAGAATTTTGCTACGTAAAAATATGCGCAAACTTTAGCATATCTCGGACAAAATCAATGCTATCAACGCAAAACTTCGAGGCTCTGTACCACATTTGGTGAAGATCAGCCATTAGGAGGCGCTATAATCAGTGTAGACACGTTTTGGCCTACAACTCAATGAATATGAATGGGAAATTTGCAATTGCAATTTCTCGGCCACAGTAAATGCTATCAACATGAAACATGAGATGCTTTTTTGGCCTGCTGCTCTGAGGCTCTATACCAAATCTGGTGAGGCGCTATAATTAGGGTAGATGCATTTTGGTCTATATACGATGAATGCAATTCACTACAGATCTTGCAGCTCACGATTGCAATATTCCCTGAGGTTTGCCTCACTGCCGTTGCAGACTCCACTAGTCTTCCGTGGCTACTCGCTCTGGGGCGACTTGCTCCAGGTAGGCTTGGATCCCATCATAACTGCTTGCATTTCTAGTTATTGTTTGTATTTGCTCCCATGGTTGCTTACCACTGCCAGGGTTGCAACTGAAAGAAAACAGCAACAAAGGTTTATGGAATGCACAAGTGTAATTATGGTCAGATCTTGATGTGCCTGACTGATGGGGCAGTGATATTGATAAGCCTTGTAATGTATGCATTTACAGCATCGACAATTTATTGCAAGCTTTCCTTCCTGGATTTAGCAGCAGCGACTGTATTGCTTTTTGCCTCTATTATGTGTCTGTGTTTGTCATATTTAGATAGGATTATCCTTTGATCTTCTTGTGAAAAATATGCGGCTCTGGTAGACTTGTCCATGTTTGCGAATGGTCATATGGTGCGAACACCGCCCCTTTTATGTGAACACGCTCGCCGCTGGATTGGGAAAACCTAGGTTGACTGAACAAGTTGATAACCACCATCGTGTCCCGCCTTGTGCCGGACTGCGGTTGTTAGGTTTGGTGAAGCTGGGTAACGGAAATAAATCCAGGGCCTGTTAACCTTGCTTCATAGTATAGGCCTCAGGTTTAGTGATTGGTACCACTCTGTATTTTTTGTTTAACACTTTTGTTAGAGAAGCAGGCTAAGTCTTTTGGTTTGTCTTTTGTTTTAAGAGCTAAAGATGAGATAGGCCTAGAGCTGTTGTATTAATTTCATTTCACTAATTTTATTTCATTAACTGGTTTGGCATTACCTCCAGGTCCCATCCTCTTCCACCTTTTGTTAAATTTTGATTACATTATAAATAAAAATAAACAATTTTTCACTTCCACACTGACTCTGTCACTCATTTTAATTGTTGTGTTATTGTATCCACTACGGTATCACCATAGTGGATGTAATAAAAGCAGGTTAAATGATTAGCTTACCAGCAGTTATAGAAATAACTAGATAGGAGACTGTAGTCCAGAAAATGGCCAGTAAGGTGCCTTTGGGGACAGCAATATTAGGGTCCTGCAAAAGGAAATCATACAGAAGTCAACATTCATGTAGTTTTTTTTTTATAGCGGATGTGATGTAAGAAGTATCTCTCTGCCTTCTTCATCATACTTTTAGGTCTCCACAGATGTTGACTCCATACAGGATGCCAGAGACAGCGGGGAAGAAAAGGCCAAACATCTGGAAAAAGTTGCCATCAGGTCCACTCCAATTTGGTGCCAGGTTTGCTATGAAGATCTCACCTGGTCACAGGCAACAACAAAAACACTGTACTGTCTGCTGAAAAACTATATAATGCATAATTTAAACATGATGATGATATGCTGTAATAAAAGGCAGTAGTTTGTTCTGAGAAGCCTAAACTCACTGTTGTATCCAAAGATGCCTTGGGCCTGTTTCTCTTGAGTGGGCGGAATGAGGGTGCCCACGAAGTAGCTGACAAACGAGGACATGAGCGATACAAAGAATACAAGCTGGGCCTGAGAGACCAAGACAAATGAGGGAGAAGAAAAAAGGAAAAACATACGATAAAGAGTAAAATGTAGTGAGCAAATAAAGTGAGTGGTGTCAGGATGTGCTCACCTTGGTCTCCCACTCCATTCCAGCCAATGAAATGAGCAGAAGAACAAATACTGTGATCACGCCCACGATACGGACGCCATTCAAGTAATTGGCAATGACAACACCAGAATCCTACAATAATATAACCAAATTGTTCACACGTAAGAAAAAAAGAATGAAATATGAAAATGTATATGTAAGTACATTTTAAGTAAACATCATCTGGCCTTTGCTTAATAGTTTGTTAACGTTTTGACGATAAATTCACAAGTCATGTTTATATACACCTTACTATATAAATACAAATTTATTCAGTTCAGGTTTTGAAATTTTTCTTGACACTTTATAAAGGATTATTGCCTTATCGTTTACCTATATTCCCAAGGGTTTTGGCAAACTAACTCTTATGCATCTATTTTCTGAGTTGAAGTATATTAAGTACCTGCATCAGACTCACAACCACCTCTCCAAAGCCAATGGCATTGAGCGCACAGGCCTGAGCATTGGCGAAGGAAAAGATCAACCCAACTGGGGCACCAATTTCAGGACCCAGAGAGCGGGAGACCAGGAAATACGGCCCACCTGAAAATTATGTGGAACAGAGACAAGGTTGTTATCATAGAAGACTATAGATCTGTAGTTTTGAGTGGGGATAAATTAAACACTAAGCAATGATTTATAAAGTTATACATTCATTTATATTTCCTATATTCCTTGAGTGTATTTATTTTAGCATTCATTATCAAAGTGAATGGACTCTTAGCCACCGTAGCTAACCCAACTAACACTATTGGCTCCAGTCCAGCATTTTCAAAGTAGAAACCCTGAGGAAATAGTCTGGCTATCACCAGACTAAGTTCAATCTTTTAAGATTGAACATTAGTCTGGGAAGTCTGCTCTGTATTTTCTCTGCACAAGAGGTGTGATCAACGGGCATAGTTCAAATGACTGTACACAATTGGATAGTCCTTCAACCAATCAGACCAACGATCCGGGTGACGTAGCAGTGACAGCGGCATCATCATGGTGTGCTGCCTGCGCTTCGGTGGCGGTGGCCGGCTGAATGTAAACAAAAAGCTGCTTGGTCGCTTCTCTGTCATCATCATGTTAAACCTGCCAATAGCACGTCAGGTGGATAAGCCAGTTTGTGACTGGTTCACGCAAATTTGTAACGGAAGCAGGATAGCTAAACGTACAGGTTTCCAGCCTGAGCTGCAGGGCGAAATCAAATCGGCGGCAGATCACGCTGGATTTACCCAGTCTACTGAGGAAACACATTAGAATATGAAAGAGAGACCGCAGTGTCTTCGAACACCTGCATGCCATCCCGTTCTTCTACAGAGGCCGAGAGACTGGTAAAACTTGCATATAGGATTTTGAACTCTTCACCAAGGTACCACACTTTATTATTATTATTATTATTATTATTTGAAATACTAAATAATGCACTGTAACAATTAAAATGTTTAAATTTAATGGAATATAATGCAGCATAACAGTAGTTATGATTACAAAACATTATGAAGTGTAATATTTTCTATTTTGAAATATTGATCAAAATAATTGAGTGATTGTTGACTGTCTCTTAGACCCCATCCTAACCAGGCTTCTTAAAGAAGTGTTACACGTGGTTAACACTTCATTACTAGATATGATCAATATGTCTTTATTAACAGATTATGTACCGCAGTCATTTAAAGTAGCTGTGATTTAAAAAACCTCTTCTGAAAAAATCCACCCTCGATCTAATCAGTTATGTGATTTTTCTACATACCCATAGTTTATTTGAGGACTTTCAGTCAGGATTTAGAAAGTATCATAGCACAGAGATGGCACTAGTGAAAATGAACGACCTTCTAACTGCTGCTGACAAAGGACTTGTCTCCATACTTGTCTTGTTAGATCTTAGTGATGCATTCGACACTATTGACCATACCATCCTGTTACAGAGACTGGAAAATTTAATTGGCATTAAAGGAATCGCATGAAGCTGGTTTAAGTCCTATTTCTCTGATTGATCTCAGAGTACGCTAAAGTTAGCCATGGCGTTCCACAAGGCTCAGTGCTTGGACCAATTCTATTCTTCTTATATATGCTTCCTCAAGGCAATATTATTAGGAAACACTCAATTAACTTTCACTGTTATGCGGATGACACTCAATTATACTTGTCAATCAAGCCAGACAAAACCAGTCAGTAGGGCTGAAACGATTCCTCGAATAACTCGAATAATTCGATTACAAAAAATCCTCGATGCAAAATGACTTGCCTCGAAGCTTCGTTAAATCAATGTTACTAACGTATCGCTGACGGACGGTGTTTCCGCTACTCTCGCACACCAGACGCGGCTCAGTCTGCTGCTGGCGACACATGCCAGAGCGTAAATAGTGAGGGGCTAAGAGAAGAGACAGGCTGGAGAAAACGACAGAAAGTGTCCAAAGTTTGGAATCAGTTCAAACATAATTAAAACTAAAACTCTGTACAGTGTGTCTACTGCAAAATCAAACTAGCTTACCACAATAATAGCAGGAGGTCAGTGCTTTAGCATCTCAACAGAAAACTTTGAGTCTAACTTAATCATCCATTCCACGAAGAGGACTACTGTAATTCCTTACTATCAGGTTGCTCAAATAAATCCCTTAAGACTCTCCAGCTGATCCAGAATGCTGCAGCGCATGTTCTGACAAGAATTACGTAAAGAGATCATATTTCTCCTGTATTAGCTTCTCTGCATTGGCTTCCTGTAAAATCCAGGAATGAATTTAAAATCCTTCTCCTGACCTACAAAGCTCTAAATGGTCTAGCACCATCATATCTAGAGGAGCTCTTAGTACCTTATTGTCCCACTAGAGCACTATTCTCCCAGAATTCAGAGCTACACGTGGTTCTTAGAGTCTCTAAAAGTAGGATGGGAGCCAGAGCCTTCAGCTATCAGGCTCCTCTCCTGTGGAACCAGCTCCCAGTCTGGGTTTGGGGGGCAGAGACCGTCAACACATTTAAGAATAAACTGAAAACCCTCCTCTTTGATAAAGCTTATAGATAGAGAGTGAGGAGTTGCAGCGTTCGCCTAGACCGGCAGGGCAGGGTGTATAGCTGCAGACACAGCACCCCTTCTCTTCTATGCTTCTCTTCATAGTCGTCAGATTCATCTACCATATAATCAATAATATAATAAAAGTAGAGGGAGGCAGGCCAGTACAGCCCGATCCGGTTGGGTGAGTTGGAGAGTTCTAGCCTGAGCATGTTAAGGTTAAGAGACAGGTTAAGGAGAGGAGTCTCTCTTAGTTATGCTGTTATAGTTCTAGACTGCCGGGGGACTTCCTTCCTTCCTGTGACACACTGAGCTGCTCTCTCCTCTCTCTTTCCATTTGTTTCCATTTGTGTGCATCCTTGTCCCAGAAATGCTTGTTACTAACCTAGCTCTGGGGAGTTTACTCCCCGGAGTCCTTATGTTTTTTTTTTTTTTTCGCCCAACATATTTCTTTGGATTAGGGTGGCACCAAGATCTTGGTTGCAGCTGTCGCAGTGGTCCTGCTGCACTCCCTGCTACACCCTGCTACGCTCTGCGGTGCCCTGCAGTTTCCTGCTGCGTCCTGCTGAACCCATGGAACAGTGGAAGTGGACTGCAGGGGCAGTTTTGTGAACCATCAGTAAAAAAAGGAGTCAGACCATTATTCATCCGAGGATGCAACAAAATATGTT
This sequence comes from Zingel zingel, assembly GCA_023566125.1. Classification (NCBI taxonomy): domain Eukaryota; kingdom Metazoa; phylum Chordata; class Actinopteri; order Perciformes; family Percidae; genus Zingel; species Zingel zingel. The sequence goes on along the minus strand of CM042336.1, from coordinate 17,938,291 downwards.
TTTATTCATACATTTATTTCATTGCAATATGCTAAATCCCAAAATGTGATAACAGTGTATTGATTTAAGTGGTTTAAGTAAACATAGCCTAATCAGTGGTTACAGATAGAAGTGAATAAAAGAACTCAAGACATTCAAAAGCGTAGACTATATACTGTAGGTAAAAGAGAAATAGGACATTACCTTAAGTATTCTTTATTGTAAATTATATTAATGGAATCAACAACTCAGTGCCCTTCAACTGACTAAACTGGGTATATGTGGGCTACACTTAGCACTTAATTGAAGTGCATTACTTTTTACCCATTTTGTAATCTATATCCACGACATTCCACTTCTGGGATTACTCCGTTGCAGCCGGAAATTCCGTTGGATGTCCCTCTTTTTCGGCTGGATATGTGCCACCTTTTGCTTTCTTTGTGTTGGCATTCTAAACTCTATGGTCCTCATTTATGAAACGTGCGTACGACCTAAAACAGGCGTAGGACGGGCGTATGTCGATTCCTACGCAAAGCAAGGCATTTATCAATTTGAACGTGAGCGTAGGCTGCGATAAAATCTCACGTCTGGTCTGAACTTGTGTACGCAAGTTTTCGAGTCAGTGTGGACTTGTGGTGGCAGGGGGGACCCTACTATACACGGCAGAAAAGGTCTGCAACATTGTTTTAGCCTGTAGGGTTCTGCAAATGTAGTGATGGAGCCAGATGACCCGATGCCCAGAGAGCAGTGTCAAGCACAGTCCCAACTGGGGGCTATACGAATGAGACAGGATATTATTCCTCGCTTTTAAAAGGTATAGTGTTATGTTTGGCACAGCATTTTTATTTATTCTTCAGGTTTTCGTTTCTCTTTTAAAGTGTCGTTAATGGCCACAAGTGAATGATTTATTTCTGCCATTGACCGACATATTTCGGCTTGTTTTTCCAGCCCCTCTGCTGTCAGGAGACAGGGTCGGGGTGGTGCTCCTGCACTGGGGGCGGAGGACACGCACGCTCCCTCACAGCTGTTGCCTGGCTCTGACTCATGAAAAAAACACGAGTAAAATAAAAGACACTGCATAAACTCCGCTACTGTGTGTTTATTTAAATATAAGTACATCTACATGTAGGCCTAAGAGATTGCAATATAAGCCTGTATATTACTATTAGGACTATAGCATATGTCACAGATGTATAAATTAAATAAAGTTGCTGGAGTCCGATTTGCTACGGCAACACTGTTGACTGCATCAGTGATCTCTTTTCATTCCGCATTCTTTCTACAGCCTTTAATAACTGTTTTCAGGCTGCTAAATAGTACACACGTTAGTGCAAATGAACCTGAGATATCAGGGTTTCAATCTCCGCCTCTGAAAAGTGATGCTTTTTAGCCATGTCGTAAATTGTAGGGGCGAGGCCTCAAAACCCAGAATATATTGGGGCGTGATATTTAAATTACGATCGTTTCCAGCCGCTGCATTTATCAATGTACGACCATTCTTACGCTCCGATTGGTGTGATACGAACGTTTCATGAATCACACGTGAAGCCTGTCGTAAGATGATTTCTGCGCTCATATCTGCTCTGGTTTCTACGTTAGGTTGATAAATGAGGGCCTATGTGATTTTTGAGGACTATGGGTAACTGCTCCTCAGATCTCTGCAGGTTAAATTGAGACAGCTAGCTAGACTATCTTTCTAATCTGAGTTTTCGCTTGTTAAACTAAAACAAACAAAAGCTCTGTCCGGAGCTTAGCGCCGCCCAAGACGATTGTGATTGGTTTAAAGAAATGCCAATAAACCACAGCACGTCCTTTTCCCATCTCGGAATGCTGTATAGACTAGCCAGACCCTCCTCCGTGGTGGAAGGTCGGGCAATGCAAGACTACCCACTTTGAGACACAACAAGTGACTGACCTGAGAGCACCTTCCCGTTGGTAGCGATGGCAGAGACAGAGAGGGCAGTTATTGTGGTAATCGCAACGGACATCAGGATAATAACCCAGGTCAACACTGATGAGAAAAATAAAGGGATTAATGATACTGCAGACATAGCACACATAGACTACAACATGGGTATTAATGTTTTGGTTTCAAGAGCTGTCTCTCCATCTTTGCCCATTTTTTGCCTCTGTATGACCACAGCTATGCACCGTACATGCATATTTCTTTTCAATCATACACACTTTCATGGGCCTCTATTGTACCATATATTGGTGGTAGGATGTTTTGTGAGAAGAAAAACAAGAACAGTACGTAGTGTACATGCACAAATTTTGAGAGAAAACAAGGTTTAAACACATATTAAATCAGTTTTAATCGGTGTAGAGCACATCTGCACCGGCATCTGAGGTAAAGCTCTATCAGCAATATGCATCTGCACATACTATTCTCATGCAACATAATGTAAATGTAATGATGTAAATGTAAATCGAATAAAGACATACATAACAGGGCGAGAGTGATGCAATGTAGTGTTAAAGCCACAAAACAGAGGAATGAAAGGGACTAATGTATGTATGGAGGGATGAATGAACTCACCAATGCCTGCCTGAGAAGTGATCAACGTTAGGCGGAGAAACAGGATGACTCCCCAAATATTCAGCATGGTACGTATCTGTGACAAACGTTAAAAAAAACAGCTCAGTAAGATGTTTGTAAGATTGCTTCCTATCAAGTGTTAACAGAATTGAAATAATTAGCGTATGAAGTCTGTAGTGTACGCTCAAATACACACAAGTTTTGCTTACCAGGACTCCAAGAATCCAGCCAAATCTAACAGGAGCTTTCTTTGGTGGAGCTTTTGACGCTTCAGTTCCACTGTCTGGCAGACTGCTAACTCCTGAGTCTGTGGTAAGGACCTCTACTCTTTCCTCCGCCTCCTGAGTAAAATACATTTTTTACAAAGAAAAACATTTTAAAATAGTTTCGAGATAATGATGGTTTCAATGAGAAATGCTTCATGAGTTAGATGATGTAAGATGCTGTGAGACTTTCCAGAGGTGGAAAACTTACCTTAAATGCCCTGCGGAGAGCCTCAAGAGATGGTCTGCTCCTCAGCTGCTTTTGCGGCAGTGTGTTGGCATAATGCCCCTGTTGTGGTACCTTGTCTAACGTGCTGTAGATGGAAAATCTCTGTAACTCCGCCTTCGAGCCACCTTCTGATGCACTGTTAATTTAGGAGGTCCAAGCAAAGGTGTTACTTTAAACTAACACAAAAAAATAACAAATACAGCACGTATTGCAATAAATGCATAAGGCAATCTGTAATTGTCATTAGCTGCAGTTCCTTTAATGGTCCAGTAGCCTAACTAATGACGCATGCTTAAAAATACAGCAATACTATCTAATGGTTTTAGGTGAACTTTCTCAAAACATCATGAAATACAAAAGATAACTAAATTATACTACATAATTTAAATAATAAATAAATGAAATAATAACCATGAATTACTGAAATTACAGTTAACCTAAAACTATGGATAATATGGAATAAAGGATACACCAGTTGATTTGCAAAGTAAAAGTTGACACTCAAGGTTAACAATACAAACCTTAACTCAACATCCGAGATGATGATGGTTGAAGGATTACCATGTGAAGAGTAGCTGGGAGGTCCTTCATCATTGGTTGAGATGTGGACATTGGGGACAACGCCCGGGTCCAACGCACCACGTTTGGATGATAACTGCCCCATTGGCACGTCTTACTGACTCCTGTGAAACAGTATGGGAAAAAGGGCTGTCCACCATCAACCATCAACTCCGACAGTCTCATATCCGGTACACGTGTTGGGCATGCGCACAAGGTCACTGCCATGCTATGCAGACGATGTCACTGTTGTTATAAAAAAAATCTGATGGAGATGGATGGTTAACTAACCATTTAAACTTGTATGAACTGGCTACTGGCGCCAAGTTAAATCATAATAAAACAGTTAGGAATAGAATAGAAACTGTAGTGAAGGAAACAGGGTGTGAACTTAGTTTGGGGTACAACCAGGGAAGTAACCGAAAGACAAAATTGTTTATAAAAGGAGAAAAAAGAGAGGGAGAGCCAGACAAAGTCCAGAATACAACTTGATTCATGGTGATTTTATGTATAACATCAAAACCTTCAAATAGACTGGAGCGGCCTCCCGAGTTGAATGATTTTCAAAAAAATAATTATAAATATGGTGGGTACATTAATTATAAACATTTAACGCACAATGAAGGAACCCAGCTTTTGAATAAAAAATAAAATATATGAACCTCTCAAAGAGCATTTGCGATGTAAGATGGCTGATGTCCGTAAATAGACTTCCTGTCAGAGCTGTTGTGTCTTGGAGTTGCTATGTAACAACACCAAAAATGTCCAATGATTTACTGCAACGACGATGAGACACAATGGCATCTTTAAATGGGCTGCTATAGAGCAAAAGAAGTCTGGGACAAATTAAAAGTGTATGGGGTAAGTTTTGATCTTTCATGTAAATCTCTGATGCAGTGGCGGAGTGGCAATCGGGAGAGTCAGGACTTTTCCCGGTGGGCCGGTAGTGTTTCGAGGCCGCGAGGGCTGGTCTGATAATAGTTATACATTGAAAGTTCTTAGCAACACCATCCGGCAGCCTGGTGTGCGGGCCGCTGCCTTCTGGTCAAACTGTACAGCCTCTGCTCAACCCGTACGGCGGGCCGAAGCAGCCTCTTATTTCAATGCAAGCACAGGCTAATCAGAAAGCACTAACGGTTACAACCACGTCTAGGATTTTCAGAAATATATAAGTCTACATTTTAAAACATCAAGATCTACTGTATCAAAGGCTTTGGACAAATCAATAAACAGTGATGCACAGTGTTGCTTCTTATCACGTGCAACAGGAATGTCATTCACCACCTTCAGTGCTGCTGTGATGGTGCTGTTTTTTTTCTAAAACCTGATTGAAAAGCAAATAAAACGTCATTGGTGTAAAGAAAGTCTTTACGTCAGGGGTGACCACACTTTTTCAGCTTGCAAGCTACTTTTAAAATGACCAAGTCAAAATGATCTCAAACATTTATTTATTTATACATATATTTATTTATAAATATATTGAACATTCTTTATATGTACAATATAAGTTGGTGTACCTTGCATAACTGCATGAACCCATATTGCACAATACAACTCTGTACATTTATTTGTCATCACCGCACTCTGATGACTTGTACCGAATGGAATCAGCCAGGGATGCATAGTCCAGACAGTAGCTGCTCATAGCCAGCCTCAAGCACATTTCCAAATGATCATCAGTTATGGTGGAACGGTATTTGGACTTAATAATCTTCATGTGGGAAAAGGCTGACTCACATAAATGAGTGTAGCCGAATAATGCAGTCAAGGAGGTAGCACATTTCTCTACTATTCCTCTGTGAGTAAGTTCCAAAACTATCCATGAGCCCTGGAATTGAGCTCAATGTCAGCTTGTAGTGTCAGGATCTCATCCTCCACTCCAGATGAGTTCAGGTGAAACAGTGTTGCAATTTTTGATGCAAGTAAATCAACCTCAGCATCTTCCCGAAAAGGGTAGCACATGAGGGTCAACTCATTTTAATAAAGAGAGAATGAAAGCAGATTTCCATTTCCTTGGAATTTAATTGTTTTCTAATGTGAGGTTAAAAAGATATGTAAGGGGGCCCGCTACGAAATCAGCTGCACTTTTCAAAAAGTAAGGCTCAATACCATCAGGTCCTAGAGGTTTTCCAGAATTTAAAGTGCTCATATTATGCTAATTTTCAGGTTCATAATTGTATTTAGAGGTTGTACCAGAATAGGTTTATGTGGTTTAATTTTCAGAAAACACCATATATTTGTTGTACTGCACATTGCTGCAGCTCCTCTTTTCACCCTGTGTGTTGAGTTCTCTGTTTTAGCTACAGTGTGAGGCATCTCACTTCTGTACTATCTATGTTGGGAGTTGCACATGCGCAGTACCTAGGTTAGCGCTGCTAGCTAGTCAGTTGCAGAGCATGAGGGAGTACCATGCTAGCAGCTAGGTGAGCATTAGTGTTACAAAGTGATGCACGTTCGTCACGGAAGTAAATGCTGGACTACAATAGAGCTGTTTGGAGCAGTTTGTGAACAGTGTTTTCTGTTGGACATGGTAAGTCCCTTTGGGGTTTACTTTGGGCTTTTTCACTTTGTAAACCTATAATGTGCACAAAAAAGATATATAACACAATAAAGGAAAGGGAAAAAGCTAAAAAGCATAATATGAGCACTTTAAAGCTTTTAGGGTTTTATGAACTGCCTGTATAGTAAATGGTGTGAAATTAAAAAGACCTGTAGAAACTGGAATGTTAGTACAGGGCTTCACAATTGAACAGCAAGCAGAATCAAACAGAGAGCCAGATGATATGAAATTATTTTTTAAAGTAATTCAATATCTCCATTTTGTTATGAACAGCAACAGAATCCTTCATAACAAAAGATGGTACAACTTGAGAATCTTTACTGACAGAGAGGGATTTTATGGCTTTCCAAAATGTTCTCAGGTCATTTAGGTTTTCAGGGGTGACAGACATGACAGATAATCTGATTTGGCTTTCTTAAGAAAAATTGGTGCATTTAGATCTTAGTTGTCTAAATCAACGTTGTTAATATCAACGATAAATCCTCCAGGTACGCTAAAGTTAGCCATGGGGTTCCTCAAGGCTCAGTGCTTGGACCAATTCTATTCTCCTTGTATATGCTTCCTCTAGGCAATATTATTAGGAAACACTCAATTAATTTTCACTGTTATGCGGATGACACCCAATTATACTTATCAATCAAGCCAGACGAAACCAGTCAGTTAGCTAAACTGCAAGTGTGCATTAAAGATATAAAATCATGGATGACCAACAATTTCCTGAAGTTGAACTCGAACAAAACTGAGGTTATTGTGCTGGGCGCTAAACACCTCCGAACTTCATTATCCAAAGATAAAATTACTCTGGACGGCATTGTCATGGCTTCCAGCACTACTGTCAGAAATCTAGGAGTTATTTTTGATCAGGATTTATCCTTTAACCCCCACTTAAAACAAACCTCAAGAACAGCTTTTTTTCACCTTCGTAATATTGCCAAAATTAGGAACATCCTGTCTCAAAACAATGCTGAAAAACTAGTCCATGCATTTGTTACTTCCAGGCTGGACTACTGTAATTCCTTATTATCAGGATGCTCAAATAAAACTCTTAAGACTCTCCAGCTGATCCAGAATGCTGCAGCGCGTGTTCTGACAATAACTAAGAAAAGAGATCATATTTCTCCTGTATTAGCTTCTCTGCATTGGCTTCCTGTAAAATCCAGGATTTAAAATCCTTCTCCTGACCTACAAAGCTCTAAATGGTCAAGCACCTACATATCTTGAAGAGCTCTTAGTACCTTATTGTCCCACTAGAGCACTACGCTCCCAGAATGCAGAGTTACTTGTGGTTCCCAGAGTCTCTAAAAGTAGAATGGGAGCCAGAGCCTTCAGCTATCAGGCTCCTCTCCTGTGGAACCAGCTCCCAGTCTGGGTTTGGGAGGCAGACACCGTCACCACTTTTAAGAGTAAACTTAAAACTGTCCTCTTCGATAAAGCTTATAGTTAGGAAGTTAGGAGTTGCAGCATTCGCCTGGACCGGCGGGGGAAGGTGTGTAGCCACAGTCCTGACGCACCTCCTCCATATCTCTGCTTCTCTTCATAGAAAGCTTACTATATTTAGGGTATGAGGAGTTGCAGCGTGCGCCTAGACCGGCGGGGGTGGGTGTGTAGCCTCAGTCATGGCGCATCCCCATCCTATCACTGCTTCTCCCCATAGAAAGCTCACGCATACTTAGGGAGTAAGGTGTCGCAGCGTTAGCCTAGACCAGCGGGGGAAGGTGTGTAGCCACAAACGTCGAACACAGCCTCCCTATGCGGTTATAGTTCTAGACTACCGGGGTACCTCCTTTGACACACTGAGCTCCTCTCTCCTCTCTCTTTCCATCTGTGTGTATTCACGTTCCAGAAATGCTTGTTATTAACCTAGCTCCGGGGAGCTTCCCCGGAGTCCGTATGTTCTTTGTCCCCCCCAGCACCATCATCTTGGATCATGATGGCACCTACATCATGGTGGCAGCTGTCGTCGTGGTCCTGCCCTACGACCTGCTGTGCCCCATTACACCCTGCAATGCCCGGCGTCGACTTGCTATGTCCGGCCAACGCCCTGCCACGCCCTGTTACGCCCTGCTGTGCTCTACGACACCATGAACTATTACAACTACTCTAGTCATTATCTTAATTGTGACTTTTTTATTGCCATTGTTCATCAAACCCCCAACCGGCATCGTCAGACACCGCCTACCAAGAGCCTGGGTCTGTCCGAGGTTTCTTCCTAAAAGGGAGTTTTTCCTCGCCACTGTCGCACTTACACATTCATGCATGCTCTTGGGGGAATCACTGGAATTGTTGGGTCCTTGAAAATTACAGAGTGTGGTCTAGACTTACACTCTATCTGTAAAGTGTCCTGAGATAATTCCTGTTATGAATTGACACTATAAATAAAATTGAATTGAATTGAATTAAAACAAGCCAATCTGAGGAAAACCGAGTTTTCCTTGCCTTAGCCCAAGCCAAGTAAAATTCATGAATAATGTCTGCTAGCTCAGAGGAAAACCAGGGATTATCACTTCCCTTTATTTTGAATCTCTTGAATGGGGCATGTATATTTATGATTTGAGTAAAACCATCATTAAAAAAGGTCCAGGTTTACTCCACTTCATGGATGAGCTCAATTCTCCTCCACTTAAAATAAAACAAATCATGATAAAAACCCTGCTCATTAAGTTGTTTAAAATTCCTCTTACAGATGACACATAGTTTATATTTAGGGATATTTTCATTCCTGACAGCAGCAACAACACAGTGGTCATTTAAGTCATTGCAGAAAACATCAACAGCAGAGAATTTATGGGGAAGATGAGTCACAATCAAATCAATTAAGGTAGACTTTTCAGGGCATTTGAGATTTGGATGACTGGGTGAATTAATTAAATGAGTTAGATTTACAGAATCACAAAAAGCCAGTTCCAGTTTAGATCACCAGCTAAAAGAATTTCAGTGTAGTCCAATCTGGATAAAAGATGCATCAGAGACTGCAACACATAGCGTTAGGCAGATGAAGGCCTGTCACACCCGACAACAGTTATACAGAGGCCCTTAACCATTTTCACATTCTTTGCCAGAAACTCCAATTGCTTGCTATTTTATTTCGAGAAAATTACTTTAGCATACATTTTTGATTTTACATAAATAGCAACACCATCACCTTTCTCTGATCTGCCAGCATGATACACATTGTAACCATGAATACAAACATCTTTATCAATTGATTTTGTCAGCCGAGAGGGGCCGGCGGCAGCAATGGGCGTCTTGCCCACCCAATCAAAAGTTAATAGAATATTAGCCCAGGGGCACGGGGCTCCACCTGCCCCACTAACCCCACAATCCTCCCTTCACCCTAAATTAAAAAAATAGCTTAGGTATTTTATTTTGTCCTCGTCAGTTCAACCAATCATAAAACTTCCATATGGAGAAAATATGTTTTTCTTAAAGGCTATAAAACATGGAGACACAACGAGAGCGCGGGACACTTTTCTGGAAGTTGAACTTTGGCCGGACTGCATGCGCATAAACCCGAGCAGGTTCGGTGGGAGACCACTGGAGTAGGCACGAAGGGGGTAAGCGAGCATCCGGAAAGCGTACCTCCTATAGGGAGATTCTGAGGCTAACAAGCCATTTGCCACCTTCCGCTAGCATTCCATTGACTGTCATTCATTTTGGCATCACTTTGGCAGCGAATAACTTTACATCTGAAATGTTTAAAGACTCTATTTGTCCATTGTTTATTTCTAAAGAAACACAACAATGTATGAAAGGCTCCATTACCTTGTATTTCACGTTATGGCCCTGTAGCAGCCGTTTTTGTAAAAATAGGCTAACGATTATGTCATAACCATGCCACTTTCTGTCGCACAGTAGAGGAATTACCGTATAGTCAGGAGAAGCTTGCAGGCAGTTGGGGGGACGTGGAGGCATACAGTCAAGAGAGAAGACCATAGAGAGTCCATGAAAACATCGGAACAAAATATTTCAGCAACATTTTGCTCCTGCTCCTACGCTCATGGACAGTTGCTACTCACACTCTCCATCTATGCAAGATTTGGAATGATTCAGATTTCTCTTGGCACAGCTACCAGAAGATTTACAAATTTCAGACAGGTTGCTCACATCGCATCTACGTCGTCAAGCTCAGTTTGAGGCTGCACAGCAGCTGCGCAGTACGCTCAGCCATCACCAGAAAAGTGCTTCTAATTCTCCATCGAAGTCTATGGTGTTGATGTGTCCATTTCTTACACTGTCTATGGTAGACACTCCATCTATAAAGTTTCATGTCAATCAACTCCTTTTCAAACACTCTTTTCACCATAAATTGTGATTATATATTTTATTTCTTTCTTTAGGTCATGAACTAGCCTAAACAGCAGATCAAATAACTCACATTCACATTGAATAATATGATTTATAGTACACATGTTCAATTCGTCTTCCCAAACATGCTACATATTAATATCAATACCAATAGTGCACAATGATAAAGCTACACTGCATGTGTGCAACACAATAAGTGTACAAAATAAATGAATCAAGCATTAAAGTAAAATTATTAAACTATGACTTGTAGTTATGCTCTTGTTTTAGGATGTTAATGCAATAAGGCTGCTATAACTACAGCATCAACACTCTTATGTTTACACTATAGCAAAGAAAAAAACATACTCTATTTTTGATTCTTAATTTGTGAACATTGAAAATAAAGGTGAAATAAGTTGTTGAAAATTTGAAGAGTAAATTTCAGAGGCAAAAAAATCTAATACAAAATGTCAATGCATTAATATTCAGTGCTAGAAATGCAATGGCTTTTTAATTTCAAAATACGCATTGTATAAAAAATGTACAACTTGAATATACTATTTAGTAAAGAATAAAAAAAAACGCTTAAGTATACTCACAGGTTATTTTTATTCCAGGTGAATAAGGTGTTGTTAATGGATGAATATGTTCCCTCTTTCATTTTACACTGGGACCCTTTGTATTTATACCTTCACCAAGGTAGCAGACTTTCACGCCCATCTTTCTTAGCTTCCTTCCTCCCTCTCACAGACACACACCTTATTATTGTGTAACACTGAAAGGAATGTAAGCTAATTTCATAAAAGATAATTTGCTTCTTTCTGATGTGATTTTGGTTTATGCCAAAAATTCTGATATTTAAAATTAAAAAGAAATGACTAAACTTATGATTAAAAAAATATTTTCGGTGTTAAACTAATTGATTCAGACACTCATCTTTAAATTATCATTTTCAAATATGAGAATAAAGATTACATTTGAGTGAAAATGCAGAACATTTTAACAGTGCCCATTGACAATATTTTTTCCAGTCTATGCCAAGGTAAACCATTATGTTTTTTGTTTGCCATATCTAGTTTTTGGTAGCTGTTCTCTGTGAAAATAAATGACAGGAAGCATGTTTGGAGTAAACAGAAGAGGAAGTGGTGGTTACATGATAGCTGAACAGATTTTAAAAAGTAAAAGATATGTACTATGTACTGTAAACTTAAAGTACAACCCTGTCTTTGATTTATTAGGGTCCGAGGAGCATTTTTGCCTGTATTATTATCTTCTTTAATTGTATTGAAAGCACACAGCAAAAATGTCAAATGAATTACAAAAATCTTGCCAAGAAAAAACATCAAGACAAAAGAGTAACACCACGATATTTCCCTATTTAACTCTTCAGCACTACACAATTTTTTCCAAGAGAAATGTTTTACCTTTTCTTCTATTTAAATGGTAAATGGTCTGCATTTATATAGCATTTTTCTATCTTACCCAGACAAAGCTCTTTACAATAAGCTTCTTATTCACTGATTCACAAACATATTTATACACTGATGGTGGCAAAGATGTTGCGAGGCACTAACCTGCTGTCGGGAGCAACTTGGGGTTCAGTGTCTTGCTCCAGGACACTTCGACATGCGGACAGGAAGAGTTGGGATCAACCTTTTGGTTAAAAGATGACCCGCTTTACCTCTTGAGACATAGCCACCCCAAAAACTGGGGAAAACAGGGGATGCAAATACAACTTTTTATTAAAAATACAACAATTATCACGAATAATGCTTTTCTTTTTAGATAATTTTTCCGTGCATTTCCGACATTAATTATTAGGACAGCTTAGATATGAAAGGGGAGAGAGTGGGGGAAGACATGCAGGAAACTGTCACTAGTCGGATACATATTTGGGACTTCTGGGTCAAGGAATAAACCTGTATATATGTGCACGCACTCCACCAACTGAGTTATCATCCGGCTGCACAATAATGCATATTTTTAAATGTCTGGAGATAAGTCAACAGCTGTTTGTTATTTGTTTGTTGACTATACACAACAGTAATGTTTTTCCAGTACACAGGAGGAAATTCCAGGTCATCCTCTACTTTCACAAGATGCATGCTAAAACAGCATGAGGGGATAAAAATAGTATTCTATTCAATGTCTTACCTTTGCCAGCTCTTCAGCCTGGACTTTAGTCAGTCTAAAACACCATTTCATTGGTCAAATGTCTCTCTAAAGACACCCAACAATGTCAATCAACATTCATTACCAAATAATTGTCTCATATTAAAACACATTGTGTACATAACAGATTGTGAAGAACAATAACAATTTGGCTCCTAACATCCACACACCTGCATGTGCCTGTGTGTATATTTCCTGTGTGTAATAAAAATAACAAATACTGTGAAAAAAAAAGAAAATTCCCCAAGAGTTAAACGTATAAGCAATTTATATATGTATCTTTCAGATGATTTAATATTATAGAAAGCAAACATAATAGAATATGCTTTACACAAAATGCAGTCTGCACAAATGTGGGTAAAAAATGGCAAAAAATATTGGATTTGCTTTCTATGACTCAATGAGCTGAAGATACGGATTTTGGGATTCTAAATTAAATTAAACTAATTAAAAATCCAAAGATAATCTTACACCCAGGGTTGACCTATTTTTATTATTTAATTAATTTTATTAGGTTTTAAATTTCATTCACATTTAATGGTCAGCATGAATAAGCACTAACTCACAGATAATGTGAACAGTCAATCAGTCAATCATTTTGCAAGGAAATATTCATGCAAATATGTACTATAAAAGCAAAACATTAAGTAACGCTGGAGTCCATTTATTTTTTCAGAAGATTAAAATGTATATTTAAAGCAATGAAGTCATTGGTTTTTAAAGTACTTCTTTGAATCCAAAAACACTTAAATCATTCCTCAGTAACATTTAAAGTTAAAATCCTGAAAAACAAAAACACAATAACACAACAGGAAGTGATGAGTTCATGAATTGTACAATCAACTAAATACAACCTCTAAAGATGAACAGGAGCTCCACACTTCAGAGAGAGAGAGAGAGAGAGAGAGAGAGACTGAATTAGGCTTTAACATCTGTGTTTACGGTGCCTGCAATATCGTTGTTTACCTTAAAGGTTCAGTTAAACGTGACGCCCTTCAGCATGAGTTTAAATATACCTGCAGGAAGACAGGAACTTCAGAGAGTTCGGTTAGCACTGCACAGAAGCACATTGTGGTTAAACTCAACTGCCTGCTTAATTCTCTTCTCAATTGAGTGTTCATTAAATGCACCTGTGTAAGTCATCAAAATCTCCAAAATTGTAAATATGTAAAATGACTTTTGCTGCTCCTGAGTTGTTCTTTAACAACTGGCGTCAACCAAAAGGATTCCAAAATAAACTGCAGAACTGGTAAATCCCATTTTCTTTTGCCTATGTCTGAGTTTTGACGGAATCAAAAAGAAATGGTTTAAACTGTAATTTGGTTATAAAACATCTAAGGCCCAAGAAAGGTCCAATCTCCTGCTGAAAATGTTCAGCAGAGATTTAGACCTAAATTCATAACAAAAAGAGAGAAAAAGAGCAGCAGAGCCTTACCTTGTAATGGTTAAAAGTGACATGACTTTTGATGTCCTTGTTTGTACGGTCAGTTGTGATTTTAAAAGACAGCTGAGAGAGAGCTGATTGTTTATCTGGGCCAACTAAGGGTTGAGCTCGGCACAAAGAGCCGGTAGTGAGATTATATCTTTAAAGAAGACGTTTTAAAGTAGCTGAAAAATTGCCATTTTTATATAAGTCAAGACTCTACAAAAGCGGTTTTGCCCTTTGGGAATGTGAGCCTATGAATTTGCACACAAGACGTTTAAACTTTCTGAGTTTGTGTCACTAGGTTTCAAAGTTTTAAGAAATGCGAAATGCAAAAAGTGGCGACTTTTGATGAAAAAGCATTGTTTTGTGGATGTGTATGTCTGTGTGTTTAATGTTCTAATGTACATGTTGTAAAGTGGGTAACCATCAGTCCACAACAGAGGCTAAAATTGAAGCCGTAGCATGAATTGACAGGAATTAAAAATGAAGAACAAAAAGACAAATCTCCTAAGCAAAGAGGGACACAGACACAAGCTTGCAGTGTCCTTAACACCAAATCACATTTCAAAACATTTTCCGCTCCGCAAATGGCAACACGAATTATTGGTAGAAAAGATGGATGGAAATATTTTTTTCCATTCACATCTTGTGTTTTCTCATGAACGTCATTTAAAAAGAGCTGACTACAGCTGGCAGAAACAGCTGTAAATATGCAAATATGTATGAAGTTAGGTGTGGCTATGAGTGAGAAAGTTTGCAATTGGGGATCTAATGAGCTGAAAGAAATTACTAAACTGTTTGCTTCGTGTGTTGCTGTGTGCAGATTGTCGATTTTGGAGGCTGCTTTACAAGCTAAATCAGGTAGAAGAGCAAGCAACTGTCATAGGGGAAGGCAGGAAGTGCCAGACAGACTAGACAGGAGAAGAGCTAGAAAAGAAGCAGATGTATGAAGCAGAAAGATTAAAAAGTAGAGGTGCGACGGAGAGACAGCCAAGTGCACAGGACGAGAGTACAGGCGCTATTGGCTCAGATTACTCTGCAGGCACGCCCAGCGAGGAGGAATATTTTTTTTGTATTAGCAGTCCACCACAGAGGAAAGTGTTTTTAGGTAGCCTTAAGTGTACACACACTTCTATTTCTCCAATTGTAATATGTAATTAAAAGTTAATATATCCCAGGACAATCTTTTCATTCTTTATCTTTTTTTTATTGTTCATTAAGTAAGTAAAGTAAAACACTGTTGTGACAAAATGGTTACAAATCGAAAATTGTGAAGTACAAGTCTGACACAAAAAGAATAAAATGTTCCATATTGAATGCAGGGAAGTAAAATCAAACCTCTATACTGTAGATCGCTGCATTTATTCCTTTTCCTGCCTTAAATATAGGTGAAAACTACAAGTTTTGAATTATACAGAAGACTAAATACAACCTCAAAAGATGAAAAGAGGATCCACACTTTAAGAGAAACACACAAAATAGTGATCATTCAGCTGAATCAGAATCTGCAGAAATAAAAACCTGTTACAGGATCACATCCTCAGTAATATTCCCTCAATTTAAAATCTGCTGTTAGAAAGCCTGTTAGTAATTTCATATGTCTCCCCCTTAGGTTGTGATTCCTACATTTCCCAGAATGCCTTTCAATGAACCTAGATTCCTACATAATGTCAACATCACACCACTGCAAACAAAGTGAGTAAATGAATCAAACAATCAATACAAAGGAATTTCACTCAATTTGAAGTTGTAGTTCTTTTTGGGGAGGTGGAAAAGAGGTTAATATGTTTGGAGGGCACAGTGTGGGCATTACTAATGCCAAAAAGGCTGTAGATTGGCAACATGTTACATATGCAGTTAATGCCACAGCCTTTAGAAGGTCGGACCGTGGCCGAAATTAAAAATAAATGGTCCGGTATTAAAGTTGATGCAAAAAAGCGCTACATAGAGAAAGTGTTTTGGCCACGGCCGAGAAAGGGACCACCGGAGCCTAGCCCCCTTGAAGTGGGACTGGAATGCCGTGGTTTCTCACAGTGCTCCTCTCTGTAAAGCTGGGCCCGGAACAGCACAGAGATTCAACAGCACAGCTCAAGGAAGTCGGAACCGGCTTATGAGCCACTTTTCCTCATTTGCCAGCAAGTCTTTTTCAGCCATTGGGCGTCATTAGGCATGGTGATGGCATGCCTTTTTATACCCATCAATTTGATTGTATCTAAAAAGCTAAAGGTGTCGGAATTAATCAGTTTGTAAATGACAAAGAGTCAGGAGCGGTTATGGCTTCGTCAGGGTTAGCATCAGAGGGGCGCCTGACTAAGATGACGTTGGCATCCACATCACCCTGAAGATGATCTTGATGACAGTGATGCAAGTAACTGCTTGGTGTTATCCTCCATCACAGCCTCTAAGAGCTCTTACTCTGTAAATTGCATAAATGTTCTTTATGTTCAAATATAATAGTTCTTTTAAACCTTGGCACCATTGCATGGATATTTTCATTCCCCCCCCCCCCCCCCCCCCCCGACTTTAGGTTAGTGTGGCTTAATTTAGTGTCCACCCCTGTAAGACAATTTTTTCATTCACTGGCAGTAAAAAGTGAGCACATCCTCCTGATTTCCTCGTATCAGCACCACAGGGCAGTGGAGGCCACAGGTCAGAGTATCCAGCCAGGCCATGTACAGAGCACTAGTGCAGTCGCTGTGTGGCACAGGAAGGCTCCTGGATAAAGCATAATATTTACATGAGCATACCAAAACTGCACGACAAGAACAGAGACTGCTCCGACTTGACTTATGGGGAAAATATCAGACGATGTACTATTTTCATCTCCTAAAGCTGATAGAAAGGCCTGTATGCATGTTTCACCTACAGTATGGCATATATCTATATTACAAAGCCTAAGACTAAACTAGAAGAGAACATGCTGTGTTCTATTCAGACACTGGCTCAATTAAACAAAAGAATTATGGTTGTGGTTGAAAATATCAAAAGAAGTTAAACAATCATTATTATATTATAATTATTATTGTAATATAGTATAGGTCCAATCAAGAGAAATTGTAATGCTTCAGCATTTATACAGACTATATAAACATTTACTAAATGGTTTATAACTCACTATGATGTAGGGTTAATAGCACATAATTGTTTATTAACATCATTTTCAACCTCTATAACTCCTCCTGGGGGCACCCATTGCATGCTGGTTAAAAACAGGCTAATGAATGACAATTCTGTAAAAGACAGTTGTGAGAATATAAACTGTCTTCATGGGAGAACTTACATTTTAGTAACAAATACTATACATTAAGACTTCAAATGTTCTTATATAGAGTATGCGTCTCCTTTTTTGTGGAAAACAGCCTTGATGTAATATTTTCATTAACCTGAAGTGATAATGTAAAATGTGTACTCACACAACTATGAGAGCAGCGTATATTGAATTCCTCCGGATGATTTCATTCAGCCTCACTTTGGTCTCAGACTGGGAAGGAGGGAAATTAATTTCAGACATCTGACCGAGTTTGTTGACAGTGAATGACATTAACATGGACAGCATGTTGTTGCTTATGTTGGAGCACGCACACACACACACACACACACACACACACACACACACACACACACACACACACACACACACACACACACACACACACCTTAAGTCTGAAGGCCTCAAACTCTTTGTCTGATATTTTCGATGAGGCGACACCTTCATACTGTTCATCATATAGCCTGAAGGGGGCGACACTGTCCACAAACCTTTCAAGGCTTAAAAGCAGCAAGGAGAAGAAAAAAAGGACAGAAGTCAGTTTGTGAGGGAGGACAGAGAAAAACAGAGTCTTGGTCTTTGAAGGTTCATAATGTTACAGTGTGAAACTATTTTATATTAATGAACATCCATTACATTCAAGCCATTGCCAAATGAGTTGATACAAAGCTAATTCAGCTTTTAAGTCACCGCTGAGAAGGGACAGTAGCGTAAAGCTTTGGAGACAAAGAGGACATAACAATTACTAGATAATCCATCATGATTTTTTTAAATCCTCTGTCCTCCTTGATTCCACGGGATAAACTACTAGCAACTGCGTGAAGAAGGGGTGGGGGTGGTGCACAATCACCGAAGGCTTGCGTCATGTGAATGTAGTGTTGTTGTCATTACTTAGAAATTCCTCATGGGGGCGACAAACTACGCACTATAGCTTTAACATTTTTACAAAACTAAGTGTCTGTTGGTCATTTATGATGGACAAGTTTCAGTGAAATTTCCAGGGGTGTTTCTTTTTAATACCACGGAGTAAAATGATTAAAAGTGCATTAAAAGCATATTGTGGTTTATTTGTCTTTGAACAAACATCTTTATGTGATCATATGTGTTTGTGTATGGAAATATCCAAGGGGATGTCAACCCTGGAAAGTACAACTCGGGGTGCAAGATATAATAAAATATAGCTATACTTTAATTAACTATAATTATTGAACATGACAGCCTGTTATTATAGACTGATCCCTTCCTGTTTCAGTACAACTGTTCCAATTGTAGAGTGTGTTGTGACAGTGAATGCAGAGGTTTCCCGTACATACTTCTTGGCCTGTGGATGCTTCTTGCTGTCAGTCATGACTGTAACCTCATTAAAATCCAAACGAAACCGTTTCAGAAGAGCAAGCATCCTAAAAGAAACACCAGTCAAAGTCTCAGCACATCAGTTTCCTCAGACCATAATTCATTACCATAATGCATTTTTGTGAAAATCCATAAAATCTGAATTTTTCTGTATGAAATGTAAATATTGCACAAAATACTGCAGAAATCTACCAGTTTACAATCCAATCAACCTGCATGAATAATCAAATTAGTCTAAATAAATTTTCTTTTTTTTTTTTTTTATAAAATATGTGGTTTAAAAAAAGATACAATTGTATAAATTCAGTTCAGTCTAAATTTTCCGCTGGACTGCAGATCATCAAGGAATGTATGTCACCATTTTTAATACTGTACACACACACACACACACACACACACACACACACACATATATATATATATATATATATATATATATATATATAGAGAGAGAGAGAGAGAGAGAGAGAGAGAGAGAGAGAGAGAGAGAGAGAGAGTTTTGACTGTTGACTGACTATTGAGTATTGATGTTTAATTTCAAATAGGTTCATTGAGAATCAATGAAAAAAAAAAAAAATTAAAAGGGGCATGACCAAGACCTTTTTTTATTTTACTGTTCTTGGTGTGCACCAGGATGGGAATCTATCTTGTGCTCACTAATTACTTGTATGGAAAGTTGAATTATTATTATTATTATTCATTATTATTCACTTATCCTAGAAGGTCAAATAGAGCATACATACTCGTTGCGACTTTCCTCCATGTTTTGTTCGTCTCCTACGATGAAGACCCTGACCTTACAGTGGCTCCAGCGTTTTCTCCTGGTGAGCAGGTAAGGCACCAGCAGAGTCAGACCTTAAAAGAGTAGAAAGAGAAATACTGCAGCTAAGAAAGAGGATTTATGAAAAATGCATATTTTTTTGCATGCCTCTGTATCAAGCCCACTGTCCGACATAGAGGTGGCTCCACCTTGTGTTCACTGACCATTATTGTACTAAAACTATACCGTAAAAAAAAAAAAAAAAAAAATATATATATATATATATATATATATATATATATATATATATATATATATATATATATATATATATATATATATATATATACATATATATATATATTATATCCATCCATTCATCCATCCATCGTCATCCGCTTATCCGGACTGCAGGGGTAGCAGCTCCAGCAGAGTACCCAAAACTTTTCTTTCTTGAGCCACATTAACCTGCTCTGGGGGATCCTGAGGCATTCCCAGGCCCCTGGAAAACCTCCCTAGGGGGGGCGAAGGTGGGGCAAAGGAGCAACGGCTCTAGTTCCTCACGGATTACTGAGCTTCTCATCTTTGATTCTAACAAAGACGCCAGCTAATCTCCAACCTCCAGCTCTGCCTCTACCATAGAAGGTGTGTTAGTTGGATTCAGGAGTCCCTCAAAGTGCTCCTTCCACCACCCAATTACCTTCTCCTTCCACCACCCAATTAACTTCTCAGTTGAGGTCAACATTGTACCATCCATACTGTAGACAGCTTAGATGGTTTCCCGTTTCCCCCTCCTGAGGTGGCGAACGGTTTTCCAGAACCACCTTGGTGCTGACCGAAAGTCCTTTTCCATGTCTTCTCTGAACTTTTCCCACACCCGCTGCTTTGCCTCTTTCACGGCAGAGGCTGCAGCCCTTCAGGCCCGTCAATACCCTTCAACTGCCTCCGGAGTCCTCCGGGTTAACATATCCCAGAAAGACTCCTTCAGTCGGACGGCTTCCCTGACCACCGGTGTCCACCACAGTGTTCGTGGAGTTAGCGCCCCTTGAGGCACCTAAGACACTGAGACCACAGCTTCCTGCCGCAGCTTCAGCAAGGGAAGCTTTGCACGTTGCCCAATTGGGTTTAATGTCCCCAACTTTCACTAGGATGACAGAAAAGCTCCGTTGGAGGCCTCCTCCAGACGTTCCCAGTTCACCCATATAATATATCATAATTGTATTGATTGTCAGAGATTACCAACAAGTCGTCAGCATAAAACTAGTGTATTGTGCTTGTTTCGTCAGATCTAACCTCCATCATCTGCTATCCAGTAGACGTCGATGGTCTTCTTCCCCTGGTCATTCTGAAACACAGTCTTGATCTGATCACTGTCGCCTTTATCTGAGATGTTGTCAGCTGGAACAGCAAAAGGAGGAAGAATGAGGTGCAGGGGCAATATTAAAAAAAAAATCCATTAGTAGTCTAGAGTAGTATTATTGAAGCAATAATGCACTACGAGGTGTCCCAATATAATGAATACTGTAATATATTTACGAGGTGGTAGCAGTTTTAGCTCTGTTTTTGGTCTCTACCAACTCCTTAGGGAAATATCTGGCAATATGGGAGAAGTGAGAGTGAACTCAGTAACGTTATTGAAACTCTATAAAGCACCGTAAAGCCGCGGGGTGCAACAGATTACGGTGATAATTCTCTGTAGGTTCATTACTACGAGGGACTACTTTCATGGTTTTCTTTTTAAGTCAGAGTTAGATGTGAATTGGTTAGAATTTCATGGTACAGATCATTCTTCAGTAGTGGATGCAAGTCAATAGAATGTCCTCAAAATATTGTATTCTAATGTGTCTGTGTGCTCACAGGGTTCCTTCTCAGAAGATTGCTGGTCGTCTTTTTCAACAGATTCATCAGGCTCAAAACCCTGGTTCACTGGAAGACAGACATTGCATCCTTAACCATTTTGTTTTCAATATTATGCAAATATGTCATGTTGTAGGAAATCACACAGATAAAATAAAGACAAAAGGATTATAAAGTCTGGATTTCTAACCTTCAAAATCAAACTGGTCAGAGACATCCAGTCCTTCCACCATCCTCAAGATACATAAAGAGTAGTTAGTGTCGAAGGTATCACTAGAGATAAGAGAAGAAAAGGAAGTTAAAATGGAAGTCAAACAAAAAAAACAAAAAGTCAACATTGTTTTTTAATCATTTCTTTAACTACACTTACTATATGGTGTTGATATAATCATCAATGCTTTCAGGAGAACTGTCCCTCCAGTTTGACTTGAAGCCCAGGACCAGAATGTTGGGCTTCAGCTTGCCAAGACCAGAAGCCTTGACAAAATGTAAAATAAGATAAATTATATGTAAGGTTTCATAAAATACAAATAAAAACATACTGTAGGTAGAAATACTGTACTATGCGAGTAACAGGATGTTTAAATGTTCTAATGAAAGTTATATTTAGCACCCAATAGATGACTCCTATTCTAATGAGAAAAGATACGATGAAAGGATGACAGTATAAATTGTGTTTCACAGGTTGTCATCTTAAAACAGAGCCTGAAGCCAGATTAATCCGCGGCAGCAAATCTTGTTAATACGATTGAAGCTGTAGTTATTTCCCACAGATAAACACACGCAGATGTTTTACCTGTAGCAAGTGTCGAGCTCCAACTCTGAGGCTGTCAGCAGTGAAAGCAGAATAAAAGGAGCGCACCTCCCTCTTGTTCATCCACTTTACCAACCGATCTGTGGCATCCTGTGGCCGAGTCTGTCTGTCCTGATCCTTAAAAGGACAAGGAGATAAAGGACATAAAAGCAAAATGAAGACATTGAACGTGACCAGTAAAACATGTCTGATGAAAAGCTACTGTAAGGAGGATTGGGTAGTTTTCTAATGATATAAATGGGGTTGTCTACTTTCCCCCTTGCTTTTTATTGTGTACACAAACAGGTGAAGGATTTCTTAGGAGGGCAGCTACCTAAAATTTCTGATGACACAGCCCTACTGTCTCTTCTTCAGGGGGTAGATTCAGGGCATGGTTGCGCCTTATCAGCATTTTTACAATGGTGGGATGACAACTACCTGGACCTCAATGTGACAAAAACTAAAGAATTAACTATTTTAGGAAGAATTGTTTTGAGCCCAACGCCAGCATTATCCATGGTGAAAATGTTGAAATTGTTGAATCGTATAAATACCTGAACCATATTCTCTCTAACTCTAACCTTTAGCTTGATAAAAACTCTGAGTTAATTGTCAAGAGGACAGCAAAGAATCCACTTGATGCGAAAGCTGAACTCTTTTAATGCCTCAGAGGAAATTTTATGTAGCTTTTATCATTCCTTTTTTGGAAGTCTTTCAACTTTGTCATTCATTTGTTGCTTTTATGGGTTGCCCCGGAAAAGCAAGAACATCCTCAACAACATTACAGATATCTGCTCTAAGAGACATATCTCTCTGCCCTTTCAAACACTGCTCTCCCTCTCGTCTGACTGCTGCTCTGAATCTAGAATCGATTGCTTTTTCTTGGGTTCCCGGATGTTAACACTGAAATGTATACATTGTATTTAGAAGCTGAATTTGCCCTTTTTAATTTGAGCAAGATGAAAATATATTAGTTGAATTTTATACATTGTATTTTGCATCTGAATTTGGTATATTAAAATGTTTAACGTTGAATTTTTATTCAGAATTTGTGCAGTGTTGTAATATAACAAAGTACAGTTTACTTTTGATACTTAAGTACAGTAAACATCAGATACATAAAAGACTTTTACTCAGGTAATATTCTAAAAAGTGACTTTAACTTCTAACAAAGTTATTTTCTGGTAAGATACGTGCACTTTTACTCAAGTATTGCTTTCGAGTACTTTATACAAGACTGAATTTGTGAACATTGAAAAATAAAGGTGAAAGTAAGTTACTGATTTGAGTGAGAACACTGTAAGCAGTAGCCACAAAATATGGTCCAAGCTGAAAAATACTGAAACACCATTATTTAGGCAAACTAACAGATATGTCTAACATTACTGTCTTAATGCAAGTATTCAACTGAGGACTTTTCATGGTGATTTCTGTTAAAATATTTTCCATATTCACCGGTAATGTCTCCTATCAACATGGGCTGCAATGGGTAATTGGCATCACCAATTTCAGTATTTTTCAATACTTTCTGTTAAGCATATTTGAGAATATGAGTAGCAAAGCCATGTTAAAGAGCCTACGCAGTGACGACATATTGGTACGTGTGTGCCTGCATGCACTGGAATGCTATTGTGAGCATGCACAGAATAAATGGTCAGTGTGAATTCCCAGACCAAAGAGACGATGGCAGTCTGTCATTTTTCTCCTGTGAATATTAGCCACTAGCAGGTGCTAGCTAACCACTTTGGTGACTGTAATAACAATAGACTGCTGCACAAATGTATAACGCTACACTTTCCATGACTTGGATTTCTTAGGAATTTGTATATGTTATAAAGAAGACTTTTATGAGTAATAGACATTTGTCAGATTTTCTGTTGCAATTTGTGGGAGATTCACCCCTTTTTTCTTACAAAATGCTTGTACTATTTTGGGATAAATAAAGTTGTTTGAATTGAATTAATCATCTCGTTTTCCTTTCGGTAGCAAAACTGTTGAGATTAAATGACTGACCATGATTATGTCTCCACAGATCATGAGGCTTGCGTGTTTAGTAAAGGAGTCAACAAAGTCCACCAGGGCTGGTCGCTGGGTTGGTGGCCCAGTTAGGACTAGACATTGCGGTCTGAAGGAACAGATGAGTGTAAATACACTACTTTTCTACTAACTGATATGTATGACATCAAATTCCAGTTAAAAATGGATTAGACAAATACTACAGAGAGAAGTCTATATGCTGATTAAGAATAAAAACAAAAAATAAAACTCACCTAAAATTCTTGACATGATCCTCTACACCAGATAGAGCGACAGAGGCTGACAAAGCCATGTTATATGAACCTGCCTGGACTGATGAACCCCAGTTCACCTCTGTGGAAATGAAAACACACATAACTGAGGTAATATCACACAGTTTTGACATGTTCACTCTTTAATATAGGTCAGGGTATTCTCATCAGAACATAGTTGCATTTTAAAACATATTATCTGCTTTGGACTTACTTGGCTTGTTGTAGTTGATGTATAGACACAGGAGGATTAGGACGCTAATGGTGAAGAGAGCAGCCCACCAGGTAAACAGGAACATCAGCACCACAGCAACCACTGCTCCAAAAAAAGCCAGCCATTTACTGTAGTAATGAAACTCCGGCCTCCAACCTAAAGGGGGGCGACAATGAGAAATAGATGACTTAGGTGAAATGACACATAACCTTTAATCTCACATAGCTACACATCGGTCCAATATGGCAGCCAGAGGGGCACATGTCTGTTTATAGTCATGTATTGACTTGGCATTGGTTACAGTCTGGCTCCAACATATTATAAAGGAGCCAGACTTATCTTCTATATTTTAGAGTCTATAGATGGGGACCTAAAGGGGAGACACACGGTAACGTTATGCTCAGGGTGCGATTTGTGAAGAAAGCAGAGGGAGGGGGGAATGTTTTTTCATCATGCACAACCAAACAAAACATGCAATAATTAAATCCTGCTTTTAATACTATGGTGCCACGTACTCGGCCAACCATGCCAAAACACTTATGCACTTCAATATCCAATGGAAAATAATCTCAAAATGGAATAGCACAACGTGGTGTCAACATAAAACACAGCGTGTTCAAGCCAGGGAGCAGAGTTCACAATATGCTGCGACAACAAAATACTTTCACCCAGTAAACGCTTGTTCGTTCCTCGGGAATGTTTTAATCGAAATCCAAAAAAAGGAGCATGGATGAGTCAGCAAAATGACTGAAGCAGGAGGCCACTGTTTGCTTTCGGGTTTGTTTTAGCTTCCAAAAGAAAATCTCAAATAAGTCGTTTTAGAAGTCAAAGACAAACAGGTAACTCACCGGGAGAGTTTGTGAATGAAGCGTGAAAGCAGCTGAAGTTGATGAGGGCGTAGGAACACATGAATAAGTTGGAGTTCAAGGCTGCGATGGTGTTCAGCTCACCTGTAACAATACAGGAGAGAAAGTCATTCAATCCAAAAGCTATAAAGACAATTAAAAAGTTATGGAAACTCATTTTTCTCTTAGTTGAAATATGTAATCATAACAGAACAAAGACACATTTTTAGCATATAAAAAATATAGGAATCAATAGTTCCAATAACAAAACAGCTACAGTAATAGATCCCACCCACCAATGAGAATGAAGGCCACAGCAATGATGAAACAGAGTACATAGGCACGGAGTGGCTCATTATTTTTCCCATAGCCCTTTGCAAAGACTCCAATGTATGGGTATATCTTGTCTTTGCACAGACACTGGCGGATAAAGCAGAAAGTAGAAGCTATTAAATATCTGTAACATTTATACATATGTTAGTATAGATATGAAGTATTTAATAGCTTGTTTTTATTATGATGTTGCCCTTTTGAAAGACAATTTTCGCAGTTTGACATTTTAATATATGGATCTTATTCAACTCTTGCCTTTTCAGTCATTGTGGTCACGGTCTAACAGTTCAACAATTTAATACATCCTTGAAAACCTTGTTCATCACAAACTTTATCCCAGCAATGTACATCCGGTGAGGCAGACTAAAATAGATGTAACAGGCAGATTAACATCAGGGTGTGGCTGTGGTTTCTCACCTGAAAGATTTTAGGAGCGGAGACGAGGAAGCCAAGAGCAGATGACAAGCTAGCTGCAAAGACACCAGCAGTGATGAGGTAGTACCAACCTGATAGTTGGCCCAGGGTCTGGTTGGAATAGTAATTAAGAAATAAGATTTACGTTTTGATATTTTACACTTCATACCTGTAACAGCAAACAAGGCAGTGAAACAGTGAAAAGATCGTTTTTTTATATATAGTTTTAAATAATGCCTTTGCCCTGGTCCAATTTTGCCTGCAAAGTCACAAAATGATTTACAGCAGGCAGACTGTCTCTACTGTCACTCATTTTGATGGGTCACAGATTTCATTGTAACACCGGAAAAGCCTGTGTTTGAGCATCGAGCCAGGTAAAAGGTAGCAGGCGATTTCTTTGTAATTGTAATTTAATTATATTTTAGAAGTTATAGTTATGGCTCATACTGGGTCAGGGCTATCACAGAAAGACAGACGACAGGCAAAACCAGAGTCAACCTCGGTCGGGCTTTCAACAGATGGAGACAAATAGTGGCTTGTAAAGGATTTAAACCCGACCCTGAATTGGCCCTCTTCTTCCTAGACAGGTATGCAATATGTCTATTTTAATCTTAAAACAACTTACAATGCGAGATTTGGTTGTACGTCAGTAGCCTAAAGTCACATGAAATTACGTTGCCCTTGCATTTAGTGCCCAGTTTTTATTTGTTATCAGTCCGTGATAGTGATACCCAATTTTCTTTTTGTCGCCCTGTACTTGTACTTGTGTAAAAGTCCTTGGGTTTCATTCAAAGGCGCTATTACGGGGGCTACGAGCGTCCCTATTATGGGTTGCTACGACACACTCTTGCTAATGCTTTGGCTCGTGACACAGTGAGCTCACCAAGTTACCGTATGCAACACTTGAAATGCAACGATGTATCGGTATAAATTCCCTTATCTTAAAAAGGAATAATTTTTCTGTCCAAGCAAAACATTCATCGCAACTATGTGACCTCCAGGTAAGGCTAACTCAGTAATACAGTGGGTAATACATGCTTACCTCCAGTGGACCTTACATATTTTTCGGGCACATTATTGTTGCGTTTGTTATTGTTGTTACTATCCCTAAATAATGGTAGATTTGTGCATCTAGTGTAGTATTTATCCACAATATTCACGTATAAAAAGGTTTAAACATGGAAATGCTGTTTATAGAAAAGATCTTTAAAACAGCAGGTGTGGTAAAAAACACTTTTGTCCAAAGGGGTCACTGGAATCAACACAAACTACAAGTTCCTCGTAGCCACTTTAAGAAAAACTGGCTCATTTACAAACCCAGTAAGTTGTGGATAATAAAAGCTGTTTATTTGTTTTTTAAGGATTGAGTGGTACCTTTGTAGTGTTGGCCAGACCATATTGACAAGACTGTGACACGATGCACTCTGTGAAGTTCCCGCCGAAGTTACATCCCAATCCCATACAGTCACCAGTGATGTTTCCAGTCAGAATGTCACCTATATTACCAGAGGCGTCCCGCACCACACACGATGCTGGAGGGAGATAAAGAGGTATATATTTTTCTACCATTTTGAGCCCATCAACCCTCTCACTCTAACCAGTACACTGATGACACTGCCCTTAACATGAGATAAATCCTTAGGCTCCATGCCTCCTGCCTAAACACCCAAATTAACCTAACCTCTTAAAAAATCCTTATTATTTCAGATAAATAAACAAATCAAATGAGAAGCTAATAAATATTGTGGCGAGCTACGTGGAAAGATTCACTCGAGAGCAAAAGCACCGAAGACATGGACCTCAAAGTTCCACCCTTGATCAATGTGGAGCTTAGCAGGGACCCCAAAGCGGGATTTGGGGACTACTCAACCAGCTGACGTGGTGGCACTCTGATCTGGCACCGCATACACCTCAGGCCACTTTGTGAAGTAGTCCATGGCCACAACGATGTAATGGTTGCCAGAGTCTGTGACAGGGAATGGCCACAGGATGTCTACTCCCACTTGCTCCATGGGGTCCCTACCAAGTACTGTTGGAGTGGGTAGGTCCCTTCTGGGCAGTGCAGGGGTCACAGCAGTGCATGTGGAACTCCACGTCTTGTTGACAGCCAGCCCAGTAGAATCACCCCTGAGGCGCTGGAGGGTTTTGGCATTTCTGTAGTGCCCTACGCACACTGAGCTGTGGACGAGTCAAAAGGACTTGGGGACGGAGCACACAGGGCACCAGTAGCTGTAGGATGGCATTCCCCCATCCGGGAGCCTGCCATGTCCAGTACATCCGCCCATCATGTAGTTCGAAGTTGCCCCATTGAGAGTGGTAAGTCTTTACCTCAGGTCCCAGCGCAGACACCTCTGACCACTCAGGTTGACGTCCTGTCTCCAGCCAGCCTCCAGTCAGTCAGTGGAAGCCACCCCTCCTCATTACTCGCAGTCCTGGCGGTCACCACTGTTGGAACGTCCGGTCCCGTGCCTCTTGCCGCAGGCAGTAGCGACACTCCAATGCCGTACAGAGACATTTGGAGAGCGCATTGGCGTTGTCATGTTGTCGCCCGGCCCGTTGCTGGATGTCAAAGTTGTACTTGTGCAGGGCCTCAAGCCAACGGGCCACTTGGCCCTTAGGAGGCTTGAAGTTCAGGAGCCATGTAACAGAAGCATGGTTGATAAGGATGACGAAGTGGCTGCCATGCAAATACGGCCAAAGTGCTGTATCGCCTGGACCATGGCCAGCAGCTCTCGTCGTGTGAGGTAGTAATTCTTTTCTGCCTTACTCAGGCACGATAAAGGGCTGCTGGGCATTGGAGTAGGCTAGAATGGGGATTTCGGTGAGGGACGTCCTGAGTCTAGTGAAGGCTGCAGCACATGCATCATCCCAGATGAATGGACGGCCCTGATCAGTCAAGCGGTTGAGTGGGCTGGCAAAGTCTCTGACAAAACGGGGGTAGTATGATGCCAGACCCAGGAAGCTCTTTAGTTCAGTGGCATTAACGGGGGTTGGCCAATCTTGGACGGCAGCCACCTTCTCTGGGTCAGTGGCTACACCACAAGCGTTGATCGCATGGCCCACAACCCGGCCTAACGGATGGCAGTGAAGAACTCATGCAGATTGGACAGTGCTCTGTCAAAGCTGTTGGCATGCACCAGCAGGTCATCGAGGTACACAAAACAATGGCCGTTTTCGAAATAGCCTACTACATACTACAGACGAATGCAGTATGCAGTACCTACTCCATACTGCGTTAATCAGTAGTATGCAGTATGAAAGGGTTAAATCGGTTTATTCTGCGGTATGCTAGGTCAAGCTGCGCCTTTGAACAAGCTCTTAAAGCACTGGACAAAAAAATTAACTCACACCACTACTGCAAATGAAAAATATAACTTATTGAGCTTTGAATGTTTTTGTTTACTTTATAAGATGCTGGTTTAGCTTCCCCACACCTTAAACTATTTATTCTAACAGCTCATGGTGACATAAGATAAACAAGATATTCAACAAGGGGAGACTGTTATAAAAAGCATTGTCCAACAACATTTGCTCAACCTTTTTCAGCTAGGCTACATGAACAGAAAACAGTTTTAGTAAGTTTAAAACTAATATTAAAAAAGAGTCATGTTGTCATTAATAATGATAATATCCCATGATAAGATAATGCCTCTCCAATACATGAATACAAATTATATGTTTTGGTGTCCCCCTAAGTCTACATATTTGCCACAGCATGTTACTTATGTTGCTACAACTGTTTACTTATCTACCATACAACTGAAACTTTATTTCTTATATATTTATTCATATGAAATAAGCAAATACAACAAACAATAATTATGAACTAAACTATTATAATTTAAGTCTTTCAAAGGGAGATGGGTATCTCTCAGCCCTATCAGACGCTGCTCTCCTTTGCCTCTGCCTGCTCTGTGGCCGTTGTGTGTGGCAAGCTTGTCAACCTTACGACCGCTATCTTTAGTGAAGCTTTTTAACTCTGAAAAGGCAGACAACCACAGTTTCCCCTTAATTTTATAATAGATATTGGTGTTGTGTTATTTAAACAAACAATTGTGAAAATGAATAAGAACTAAACTGAGTTGGCCAATCTGCATTCAAGGCTGTCAATAAAAGGAGCACACTTGAGGAGTTTACTCTTCTAACTATCTGATGGCTGCGCTGTGGCTGATTTGTGTTCAAACTTGTATGTGGTTAGAGGTTGAGGACTGTAAGTGAGTTAGGGGTACCCTGTACATTTTACGTTCAAAGTTAACTTTGTCTAGATATGCAGGTTTAGTGGTCGGCAGCACCCATGTAGGTTTTGTTAAGCACTTTTGTTATAGAAGCAGGCTAGGTCTTTTGGTTTGTGTTTTGCTTTAAGAGCTAAAAATGACTTAGGCCTAGATTTGTTATATTAATTTAATTGGTTTAGCACCTCCAGCTTTTGTAAACTTTTTGATTACATAAAAATACACTTTAATTTTCACTTCCAAACTGACACTGTCACTCATTTTAATTGTTGTGTTATTGTCCCTGGTACCATCGAAGGGGATGTAACACAATTCAAAATAAATGCATGCTTAGCTTACCAGCAGTAATAGAAATTGCCAGATAGGAGATTGTAGTCCAGAAAATGGCCCCTAGGGTGCCTTTGGGGATAGCAGTAGCAGGGTCCTGCAAAAGGGAATCATACAGAAGTCAACATTAATCTAGTCTTTATTAGTGGATGTGATGTAAGAATTATCTCTCTGCCTTCTTCATTATACTTTGAGGTCGCCACAGATGTTGACTCCAGACAGGATGCCAGTGGCAGCAGGAAAGAAAATAGAAAACATCCGGAAAAAGCTGCCGTCAGGCCCTCTCCAATCTGGTTTCAGGTTCGCTATGAAGATCTCACCTGGTGACAGGCAACAACAAAAACACTCTACTGTCCTCTGAAAAACTATATAATGCACAGTATATTTTAAAACTGATGACATGGTGTAATAAAAGGCATTGGTTTGTCCTGAGAAGTCAAACTCACTGTTGTATCCAAAGATGCCTTGGGCCTGTTTCTCTTTAGAGGGCGGGATGATTGTGCCCACCAAGTAGTTGGCAAACGAGACCAAGAGAATTATAAAGAACAAAATCTGGGTCTGAAGACAGAGATAAATAAGAAAGAATAACATATGGGAATAACATACGATGAAGAGTAAAAGGTAGTGATTAAATAAAGTGAGAGGTATCAGGATGTGCTCACCTTGGACTCCCACTCCATCCCAGCCAATGAAATGAGCAGAAGAATAGTCACTGTGATCACGCCCACAATACGGACGTCATTCAAGTCATCGACAATGACAACATCAAACTCCTACAATAATATTACCAAAGTATTCACACACAAGGTACAAAGAAATATGAAAATGTATGTAAGTACATTTTGGGTAAACATCAAGCCTTTGCTTAACAGTTAAAATGTTTTTGAGTGCCTTTAATAAATACAAATTCAGTCATTTCAGGTTTTGAAATTGTTCTTGACAGTTGAAAAAGGAAAACATAAGTTTCTTAAACAAAGCACCTTTTAGTGAGCAGAATCACAAAGGGCTTCAAAAATAGTAAAAGGAAGCAATAAAACAATAACATACAACTTTAAAAAAAAAACATTACAAACATGAGACAAAGGCCAGTTTAAATAGTCTCTTTAGCTGCTTTTTAATAGCGTCAGATTGTATATACTTTAACTATATATCAAGGGCGTTTCACAGCGTTTGAACCACCACTTCAAAAGGCCTTTTTCTTTTGTTGAGCCAAAAGGGACAACCAGTAAGCCCTGGTCAGAAGACCTAAGTGACCTACTGGAATTATGAATGGAGCAGGTCAAAGATGTACACAGGTTACTGACCATGCACGTCTCTATATGTCAGAACAAGAACCTTAAATGATTCCTAAACTTGATTATGCCCAAGAGCTCAGCAGAGAGCTAAAATAGTTAAACAAAATGGATGTGTGTTGTCAGGGATTCTTGCCTTAGATTACCTATATTCCCAAGGGTTTTTAAAACAAAAAAAAGTATACATCTATTTTTTGAGTTGAAGCATATTATGTACCCGCATTAGATCCCGGACCACCTCTGAAAAGCCAACGGTGTTAAGCGCACAGGCCAGAGCGTTGGCAAAGGAAAAGAGCATCCCAATTGGGGCACCAATTTCAGGACCCAGAGAGCGGGAGATCATGAAATACGTCCCACCTGAAAATTATGTGTAACAGAGACAAGGTTGTTATCATAGAAGACCATAGATCTGTAGTTTTAATAGGGTCATATTAAGCACTATTATGAATTATAAAAGTTATACATTTACATATTTGTCACAGTGCAAAAGGGCAATTTTATTTTAGATGTGGAGATGCATGATTTGTTTGCATGGTTTTATTGGCAAGTTGTAAGTTTGTTTACTTTGCATAATTTTTTGGCACACCCACCACTCACGGCAGCAAATCAACACTAATCAACACAATGAGGACCAGGTGTGGAGGACCTACAGTATTTAAAAGCAGGTGTGGAGCTGAGACCAGGGAGCGGAGACAGAGGGCATTTTTCAATACCAAGAACGTAAAGTACGGACTTGTGTTCTCGGAGAGAACGTTCTTGCTAGTTGTTCTTGGAAGAACAAACTCACAAGTTAACGATGACACAGGACGCTGTTGACAGTTTGAGACGATGCATTCTTTCTGTTATGCTGTTATTGCGCAACACCCCCAGCACAGAGGCTGGCTGCAGTTCTCCAAAATAACAGCCAGACATAAAAAACACAACAATACAACCACTAAATAAACTATTTAAACAAGACAAAAAAAACTCATACCAGCATTGCAATATTTTTTATGTAATTTTCAAATAAACATGGCATGGAACAAACAGACTTAGGCGAACAGGACAGGACCCTCCCCCACCCACAACTCAGATCAACTAGTGTTTAGTCTAGTCTTTGTGTTAAGCTGTCATTTAAGTTTTTATTAGTTTTAGTCACGTTCATACTCTTTTTGGTCTAGTCAAGTTTCAGTCGACTAAAAGTCTGGGCATTTTATTTTTATTTTAGTCAGAATTATCCATGACTATTTTAGTCTAGTTTTAGTCGACAAAAACTGATGACATTTAGTCAAGTTTTAGTCAATGAAAATTGTATTTTAGTCTCTTTTTAGTAATGCAATTCTATTAAATCCAGTCAATATAGTATAAGTACCTAGTAATATAGACAAAACCAAAATGTTGGCCAACAAGGGATGCTTAATACACATGGAGTCAGTCAGGTAGGAACTAAGAACCTACACACTCTCACACAAACAAATACACACACACACACACACACACACACACGTTTGTCTCAGTCGTTTTCAGCTCCAGTGGCTAACTTCTAAAGCTAACATTAAAATGAGACACATTAACCACAGCCTCATAAGTTGGCATTAGCTTTCTAAAATAGAAAGTAACGTTACGTTAATGTCTTGACTTACCTCAATTTCATTATGGAATGGCTTGAGATGTTTCTTAAGGTTCGTGGTGGGTTTTTTTATGGTCGAATTTCTCCCCATCTTTTCCCCATCACAACACATTCCATTTTCTTTTCCACTTCTATGTAATGAAAGTTTTTCCAAATGCCATTTATTCTTTTTGTCAGACTTAATTTAGTTTGTTGTCGTTTACACTCGTCTCACTCTCTAACACTAGTCCGAACACAGACTCATACACGCTGAGAGACAAACACCAACCAGGGCACATCACATCAAAAAGGCATAGAAAAAAAAAAGGGTGTAAATAAATAAATAACTAGACAAAAAAGTGTGTGTGTGTGTGTGCAGGGGGGCAGCGCAGTCCTCCGTGTCGGGAAATAGGCTGAGGGAGTCAACTAATTCTAGGAAAGGGTTACATGTATTTAGGAATGTTGAGAAGGAGCCTTTCATAGATGCTCAAGTTGTCAAGCACTTCTTTAATCCAACGGTTGTGCGTAGGGTGGCGGGCCAGGGCCCGCCTCAATGCAACAGGGAGGTCCACATCAGGGAAAATGCCAAAAATGACTGATAAAGGGTTAGGTGGGACAGTGTGATTAAACGCTCTGCTCAAGGTGTAAAAAATGCTCATCCAGAAGGTTGTCAATTTAGGAGAAGTCTGTAAGACCAGAACATATGAGTATGGTTGATTACACCTGTTACAGGCATCCCGAACAGTGGAGTATATTTTAGACAATTTTGCGTTTGTGTAGTGGACTTTGTGAAGGACCTTGCATTGGATTAGGCCATGACGAGCACATATGGAAGAAGAGTGAACCATAGTAAGAGCATGGTCCCATTGTT
This sequence comes from Zingel zingel, assembly GCA_023566125.1. Lineage (NCBI taxonomy): Eukaryota > Metazoa > Chordata > Actinopteri > Perciformes > Percidae > Zingel > Zingel zingel. Next base: position 17,903,843 of record CM042336.1, on the reverse strand, counting down.
GGTCCGTAATAGTCATGTTCAGATCGCCCTCCCACACAGCTTTTGACAAAGTACGAGGGTTCGCGGAGGCCGGGTATAGTGAATCGTACAGTGCAGAAACGCATTTCTTACGGTTGGGGTCTGTCGACCGGAGGGAGTCAGTCAGGTTTTCGGTGGGGCAGTTAGGGAAGTGGGGGAATGTTTTCTTGACAAAGCCTCTAATCTGGAAGTCATTATTACGTTCGTTGCTACAACAACTTCTTATTGCTTTTGCTCGTGAAACAGCAGTGATACGTTTATCTCACAAGACATCCAAAGTAGGCTAAGTCACCGTATGCAACACTGGAAATGCAACGACGCATCTGTAACTTATTCTCTCATTGTAAATGAATGATTTTCATACAAACTGAAAGTTACATAATTATAAAAGTATTCTTTATTGGAAATTATGTTAACTGAATTAACAAACTCAGGGCCTTCCCTAACTAAACTGGGTACATGTGGGCTACATTTAGCACTCAATTCAAGTGCATGATTTTTCACCCATTTTGAGACACACGAAGTGACTGACCTGAGATCACTCTCCCGTTGGTGGCGATGGCAGAAATGGAGAGGCCAGTTATCGTGGTCACCATAACAGACAACAGGATAATAACGCAGGTCAACACTGATAAGAAAAATTAAAAATATTCATGATACTACATATATAGTAGACATAGACTATACATGGGTATTGATGTTTTGGTTTCAAGGCCTGTCTCTCCATCTTTGCCTATTTTTTTGCAGACCTCTTCATGACCACAAGGATGCACTGTACATGCATTATTTTCTCAATAATACATGCTTTGGATATTGTATACCGTTGAGCACTAGTTATCAAGTTATCAAAAACAGCATTCATATCGAGCTTTCATGGGCCTCTATTGTACCATATGTTGGTGGTAGGATGTTTTGTGAGAAGAAAAACAAGAACAGTAGGTACATGCACAAGTTTGTGACTCACATATAGTGATCACTGAAAACAGAGAAAACAAGGTTTAAAAACACATATCAAATCAGTTTTTGATCAGTGTAGAGCACCCGCATCTGAGATAAAGCTCTATCAGCAATGTGCATCTGCACATACTATTCTCATGCAACATAATGTAAATGATGTAAAGGTACATCAAATGAAGTCCTGCATCAGAGGGTGAGAGTGATGCAATGGAGTGTCACAGCTACAAAACAGAGGAATGAAAGGGACTAATGTATGGTATGGAGGGATGAATGAACTCACCAATGCCTGCCTGAGAAGTGATTAATGTTAGGCGCAGAAACAAGATGACTCCCCAAATATTCAGCATGCAACGCATCTGTGACAAAAGTTCAATAAAAACAGCTCAGCACGATGTTTGTAAGATGGTTTCATATCAAGTGTTAACAGAATTGAAATAATTAGCGTATGAAGTCTGTATGTACACTCAAATACTGTACACAGTTTTGCTCACCATGACTCCAATAAACCAGCCAAATCTAGCAGGAGCTTTCTTTGGTGGAGCTTTTGACTCTTCAGTTCCAGTGTCTGGAAGACTGCTATCTCCCGAGTCTGTGGTCGTGACCTCTATACCCGCCTCCTTCTCCTAAGTAAAATACATGTTTTACAAAGAGAACTATTTTAAATAGCTTAATAGGATTATTGATACTGATGGTGGGATTGAGATGATTATTCACAAGTTAGATAATGCAAGGTGCTGTGAGACTTAGTTTCCAGAGGGGGAAAACGTACTTGAAATGCCTTGCGGAGAGCATCAAGAGATGGTCGGCTCCCCGTCTGCTGGTGCAGAGTGCGGGTGTAATGCCCCAGTTGTGGCACCAGGTCTAACGTGCTGTAGACGGAAGATCTCCGCAGCTCCGCCCTCGAGCCGCGGCGCTCTGCCGCACTGTTAATTAGGAGGTCCAAGCAAAGTTGTTATTTTAAACAAACAGAGAGAAATAAGAGGAAATATTGCAGTAAATGCTGAAGGTTATTATTAATTGTCAGGAGCTGCAGTTCCTTTAATGGTCCACTAGTCTCGCTTTGCCAGACCTTCCTCCACAACGCTGTGGAGCTGTGGCGGAGGGTCTGGCTAGTCCACACAACATTCTGGGATGGGAGAAAAACGTGCTCTGGTTTAGTGGCATTTCTTTAAACCAATCACAATCTTCATGGTCGGTGCTCCGCACGGAGCCCGGTATGTATGTTCAAAAGTTGTTTTAGTCGTGCAACAGAAAACTCAGATTGGACAGAGTCTATAGCTAGCTGCCTGGATTTATCCTGCAGAAAAGGACATGTGGCGGAATTTCCGGTGGCAACGGGGCAATCCCGGAAGTGGAAGGTCGTGGATATGTGTTAATGGTCCACTTACCTACAGCAGCCTAACTAATGACGCATTTGCAATACTATTTGTATGGTTTTAGGTTAACTTTCTCAGGACACCATAACATACAAAAGTTATCAATTACTTTGACTAAAATGAAAATAACTAACTGAAAAAATCACTTTGTAGTGTAAGACAATCAGAATTACTGAAATTACAGTTAACCCTTAAACTATCACCAATATGGAATAAAGGATACACCAGTTGATTTGTAAAGTAAAAGTGGACACTAGAAGTTAACAACACAAACCTTGACTCGACATCTGAGACGACGATGGTTGGAGGAATACCGTGTGAAGAGTACCTGGGAGGTCCTTCATCATTGGTTGAGAAGTGGACATTGGGGACAACGCCCAGGTCCAACCCACCACGTTTGGATGTTAACTGCCCCATCGGCACGTCTTACTGACTCCTGTGCAGTATGGGAAAAAGGGCTGACAAGATGATAAAGAATTTATGAAAAAGCTTGTTTTTACAGAAATTATTGGCATGTGTCCTAAAAGATGCCACATTTGTCCTCTAACAGTGACCACGTGTGTATCTAACTGTTACCAAGTCATGCAGCCTCACTTGGACCCTACTAAGGTGATTTTAGTTCAATCCTGACTAGACTGGTAGGTCAATGGAAGAAGTGCTCTTGGCATCTCTCGAGAGAAGAGAGATGAGAAGTATGGGTCATTTGGCAGCTGAACAGGCTGAATACATTTGTCATATTACCATTATTTAGATGTGCGAGTGTGTACACTTCAAGATGCACTGTATAATGGTTGGTAGTTTTTCTGGGGGTTTACCACTATGAGCGGCTCCTTTCACATTTCACATACTGCAGTCATTTGACCAATTGGTAAAAGAGAACTTACTGATTGAGCAGTGCACTTCTACAACATCGTCTGACTCATGATAGACAGTTAAAATATCAAAACCAATGCAGCAGCAGCAGATATATCTTTTTTTTTTATTCCACACATTCTTCTTCTTTGTTCAAATCTGGCAGCCACATTACCCAACCATTAACTAAGATTTGGGTGTGTTATGCCAGTAGCAGCTAATGTAGCCCCAAGCTGCTAGCGCCAAGCAGACATATCTAGATCTGGTGAAATCACTTCTTTACACACCCCCCTAACTACACAACCCCCAGAATTTGTTTCATACGTGTTATCTTCAGCCCCAGCTGATGCTGACTCAAGTCACGTCCCTTGACGCAATTTGTCAGACTTTGCATTGCTACCTTCGGAGCTAAAAAGGCTTTATTGAATAATTTTCCAATACGGAGTAGCACTCCCCATTAGACCTGTAAACAGACTGATGTGTGAATTGAGTTCCGCTTTTATAAACATTTGTCAGTAGGGTTGGGTACTGTTCACATTTACTCCAGTACCTGAAATGCAGTTACGGTACCCAACGGTAGATTTTTCTGTACTTTCCCTCTGTAATGACAAAGTTTTATTTCAGTTATTAAATAATTCCAAATCTATTCATCCTATTAACTAATTGAACATTTAGTTATTTATTATTTTTCCTTTCACACTCCACACAAAATACAACACTTCCTTCTTCCCTCCCAAACCAGTCATAATACAACCTATTCAATCAAATAATTAATAATTAACCTGCACTGTACCTTTTATTCTCGTATTTGCATAATATTTTATTTTAGACTGTTTTTATTTTCTATCACTTTTTTATTGCTCTTCAAAAGATGCAGCAAGTGATGCTGCACAAAGATTGTTAATATATGAACTCAACTGCCAAACAAATACAACCCCCCCCCCCTTCAGAAGCTCCGCCCCCAGATTCACAGACAGATAACTACTGGCCGATGGCACATTCACATGCTGCCCCCTCCCCCTCCCGCACCCCCCCCCCCCCCCCCCCCCCCCCGCCTACAATCAACTGCCGCCGCCTGTTGCTTGATTGGCCGGAACAGTGTTTTGTGGCTCATGCACTCCTGTTTGTTTTCCATTTACCCAGCCAGGGCTATGTATTAACGGCAGATGTTTTTTTCAGCCCACACAGAAAATGGAGAGCTAGATCACCGTGAGAAGATATTCACTGAATTTGACAAAAAAGTGTATTGGATTAACACCACTTACCATACCTTTTATATTTTATGTCAATCACTGAATTGCCTTGTTGCTGAAATGTGCTATAGAAATAAAGTTGCCTATAACATCCAGCCTTTCAGTCTGTCACCAGGGCATAGAGAACACTGTTGGACCTACAATCTTAAGCATGTCAGTCAGTCACCAGGGCATAGAGAACCAGCGCCTGCCTGTCTCAGACAAAGTGTTAACTGCACCGCGACCACTTTCGGCTCAATATATTGCTGCAATATAATATAATGACGGCATTATATTATATTTTGAGTTTTGAAAACTGTAACCGCTTTACCAGCATTGCCATGACTCACTGTAACTTAAACAAACTGCCGAGGCGCACCTCCGCATGCGAGTGTGTCAGCTCTCAGGTACCGAAATTTGGCACCGATTTAAAGTGACGTAATTCGATCGGTAACCAAAAAAGTACCAAATTTGGTACCCAACCCTAATTATCAGTGCAGCTTTAAGTGCATTGTAAATATTCTCCACTGACGTCGTGGGTCTATTATAGCTGGTAAATGTTTCATTTCACTGATTCTACTGTTAAAGGAACTTATTTGACTAATTACTGATTCAATAAATAAATAAGTCTTGAATGCAGGGGCAGTGTGTGGGAGTTTTCTTTTCTACTAGATACTCAGCTTCTCTATGAAGCACCTGCATGAATCTGCAAGTCATATTCAACATCAATGTCCAAACATGAAACAGTTTAAAAAGAGATATATGGAAAATATTTCTCACAGGGTACAGGGATGAAGGTGTTGGATTAGCATCGTTGGTTCATTGTTTAGTTTTTAGATTATTTATTCTTTTTTAGGTTCCCTTTTTCAATTTATTTATTTACTTATATTTTTGAATTTCTGAATGAATTCATATTTTTGATACTAAAATATATCATTAGTTTATCATTTTTGAGCAAATAAATGAATGTGCAAGCAATTATGATATATATTTTCTAAGAATATACATGAGAAATAAATAGTATTTTCTAAGATACTTGGTATCTAAAGTAAAATGACTGTGGAAGCTTGTTAATTAATTAACAATGATGACGGACGAATGGAGAAGGTGTGGGATTAAATATGTGTATACTTCTTCCCACTCTTTTTCAGGCATGTCAAAAAAATAGTATCAAGTGTTTGTAATATTATTTTCTGCATGACCTTATCTGTCTTCTTTTACTTAAAATGAATTTCAAACAATCACATTCAACTAACATTGTATAAAAAAATCTGCAATATAAATAAATCGACTTGACTATACTATTTAGTAAATACACTAAAAAAACAAGGCTTAAGTATACTCACACAGGTTCTTTTTATTCCAGATGAATAAGCTGTTGTCGATGGATGAATATGTTCCCTCTTTCATATTACACTGGGACCCTTTGTATTTATACCTTCACCAAGGTAGTGGACATTCACGCCCCATTTCTCTCAGCTTCCTCCCCATCACAGACACACACATTACTGTGCACTGAAAGGAATGTAAGATAATTTCATCAATGATAATTTTGCTTCTTTCTGATGTGATTTTAGTTTATGCCATGAATTCTGATATTTCAAATAAAGCATATGACTCAATCTTTGATGAAAAAAAAGACTCTTTTGGTCTTAAACTAATTGGTTCACACACTCATCTTTACATTATCATTTTCACATATGAGAATAAAGATTACATTTAAATGAAAATGCAGAACATTTTAACACAGTACCAATTGACAATATTTTTTCCAAGGTAACCTCTTATATTATGTTATTATGTTATCCGTGAAAATTAATTATCTGTGAAAATAAATGAGGGGAAGCAGGTTTCCGGCGACCACACAGCAACGTTTGGAGTAAACAGAAGAGCCAGTGGGTGGTTTCATCTGAACAGATTTCAAAGAGTAAAGGGTATGTACTATGTTCTGTAGTACAACCCTGTCTTTGATTTATCTTTGATTTTATTGGAAGCGCATTGCAAAAATGTCACATTAATTATAGTTTAGCACAAATATTTTACCAAGAAAAAAACAGCAAGACAAAACAGTAACACCATGAACATTTTTATAATGTCTTAAGATAAGAGCTTATGAATCTTGTAAGCAGATAGCACGAGAAGCTAGAACTAGGCTTAATAAATTATGTTTGAAGGAGGATCTCAACAAAATAAACCAACACATTCAGAGTGGATACGAACGTGTAAATCAAAATTATGAGCCACTTCAACGTAATTCTCTTAGCACGCCAGAGATTGTGCAGAAATTGGATGCTTGTAACACACTGACAACAAAAATATGTGACCTTGTGAGTAAACAGCTGGAAGTAGGCTTAGTTCAAGAGACCTTTAAAGAGGAAGCTGAAAAAGAAAGAGTGCGAATGATTTTAAGTTGTGATGAATATAAATCTGTCTTTGGTGGGACAGACACTGAAAGTGTTATTTCAGAAGAATCCATAAAATTAGATAACCTGTCAATCACAAGCTCTAAGGCCTAATAGGCGAGCAGATGCGGAAGCAGATCTTGCAGCTAAATTAGAACAGGCAAAGTCTATAGAAGAGATACAAGTTCAACAGACCAAACGTATTAAGCTGGAAAGTGAATGGAAAGGATACAGGAGTCTCCCTGTTCCAATCACAATCATCATCATCATCATCATCATCATCATCAGGGACGTCACTAGGATTGAAAGACAGGGGGGGCTTAGCCCCGAGGCTATGCAAAAAAGTTAGCTTTTAGATACATCAAAGCTGCATGGGGGGGAGGGGGTTTACTTAGGCCAGACTGTGCTCCTGTTGAGTTCTTCTTTACGCTAAGACTTAACCGCTATCTATCTGCCCGTGTAAATGTGTGGTAAAGCAATACCATACCTAATCCCTCTCTTTATTAGATAAGTTGCAGGTTAAAATAAGACTATTTAATTACTAGGGGTGTAACAATACACGTATTCATATTGAACCGTTCGGTACGAGGCTTTCGGTTAGGTGCGCATTACAAACCGAACGATTCGTTGGACTAATCCTATTTCATTTTTAAAATAAATGAAATGAAATATAATGTTCTCAGTGCAGCTGCACTCAACAAGGCAGCCCAAATGACAAAACAGGCAACATGCTGTCTGCCCTTCCCACTCCTAAAGAAAAACACACTACTCCAGTCAGGCATGATACGCTGAACTAGCTCGCTGCAATATGGTTGACAAGGATTTAAAGTGTGTCTGAATTTAATAACCTGATGGCGAGATGAATCAAAGTTCTAGTATGTATGTATGTATGTATGTATGCTCATATATAGCCTAGTCTACATTTAGGCAACATCTTCATACTTGTTTAATTTATTACAGCATTCATCATCATCATCATCATCATCATCATCATCAGTATAACAGCCAACTTAGCTGAAGCAATTGCAAGCTCGTTAAGTCTAAATCGTCGGTCTGTTCCTGAACCAACCATGTTTGCTGGTAATCCTTTGAAATTGGTTGACTTCTGGATGTCGTTCACAACTCTAATTGACAGGAAACCTATCTCTGCTAGCGAAAAAAATGCTCTACTTAAAAAGCTACCTCACAGGAGAGGCACGGATGGCTGTGGAAGGATTCTTTTACCAGAGTTCTGAGAATGCATAGGAGGTGCTTGGGCAGTTTTAAAGGACAGGTATGGAAATCCATTTATCGTGCAGAAAGCGTTTTTAGATAAGCTGATGAAATGGCCTAAGATTGGTTCTAATGATTCTCTGGCACTTAGAGATTTTGCGGACTTTTTAAAGAGCTGTGTGGAAGCTATGCCCCGCATCAAAGGGTTGGCCATTTTAAATGATTGTGAGGAAAAACATAAGCTCTTGAAAAAATTACCAGACTGGATTGTATTCAAATGGGGCCGAATTGTAGTAGAGCAGCTTGATGCATCTAGAGACTACCCAACATTTGAACACTTTACTAAGTTTGTGCTGAAGGAAGCCTGTAATCCCATCACTTCTTCCTTCTTCTTGAGTTCCAGCTCAGTTGATGAAAAGTTCCCCAAGACGGCGAAGGCCCTCAGTACAAGTGCCCAAACAAAATATCAAGCATTTAAGTCAGAACGTTTGTCTCCTTTCAAGCCAAAGCTGCCATGCCCTGTCTGTAAGGATGAGCTGCTTGGCATTGCTAAGTGCCCAATCTAAGTAAAGTAACTTATGATTGCAAAACACGGGAGATTACAGTCTCCATCTAAACCTTCTGTTATAGAGAGGCCCATTCAGTGTTAGTGCTGCTTCTTGAAAGTGAATAGTTATAAAGTATACGTTCACATACATACAAGCACAGATATACACGCTTAACCCATCATATTAACATAACTATGCTTATTTGTACAATGGTCCAATATTGGGATAGTAACAGGTCTATATAATCTTTAGAATCATGTATGATTTATTTGGTGTTGTGATTATCATGACATGATTGGTGGTAGTGTAAAGGACCACTTTGGAGTTTTAATGTATGCTGATGATTTAATGAAATAAGTATGGGTTTGGTTATTGGTAAAATATTTGTGTAAATGTTTGTAACTTATTCACAAATATTTTTATATTTGTATGTGCTTTAATGTTATTTGTATGTGATTGACCGGAAATTCTGTTCACCTGTAATGTTGAAATGTGTCCCTTTGGTGGCACCGTAGTTTTGCACAAGGGAAGATGAGCTTTTAAAAAAGGTAGCTGGCAGGTGTGAATGGTACGCAGCTGTGTTTGGGCCTACAGGATTTTATGTGAGATTGTGTTTAATTTATGAACTTTGAGAACTTGACGCCCGTTTCAAGATGGAAGAAAGGACTACCGTATATTGTTTTGCCTTCCTTGGTGAGGTACGGTGTGTTTTCATTCATAGTAATTCAGAAATTGTTTGCATGTATGTATGGTCTATTTTGCTGTGTAATTAATGTTTGTCATCCTAAATGTTTGTTCACGTAATTAAGTTTGTATCCGTGAAGACACTTGTGTGAAATGTTTGTTGTATCTACGTTTTCAATACAGTTTTCACGGTGCTAAGGTGGCGATGGATTAAACGAATGTTGAACGTCATGCTGGTCTGGCAATGTATGACACATGCCTTTGGTGTGGGAGACCTGGGTTTGATTCCCACTGCGATACATCAACCAATGTGTCCCTGTGCAAGACACTTAACCCCTAGTTGCTCCAGAGGCGTGCAACCTCTGACATACAGTGAGGAAAATAAGTATTTGAACACCCTGCTATTTTGCAAGTTCTCCCACTTGGAAATCATGGAGGGGTCCGAAATTGTCATCGTAGGTGCATGTCCACTGTGAGAGACATAATCAAAAAAAAAAATCCAGAAATCACAATGTATGATTTTTTAACTATTTATTTGTATGATACAGCTGCAAATAAGTATTTCAACACCTGTCTATCAGCTAGAATTCTGACCCTCAAAGACCTGTTAGTCTGCCTTTAAAATGTCCACCTCCACTCCATTTATTATCCTAAATTAGATGTACCTGTTTGAGGTCGTTAGCTGCATAAAGACACCTGTCCACCCCATACAATCAGTAAGAATCCAACTACTAACGTGGCCAAGACCAAAGAGCTGTCCAAAGACACTAGAGACAAAATTGTACATCTCCACAAGGCTGGAAAGGGCTACGGGGAAATTGCCAAGCAGCTTGGTTAAAAAAGGTCCACTGTTGGAGCAATCATTAGAAAATGGAAGAAGCTAAACATGACTGTCAATCTCCCTCGGACTGGGGCTCCATGCAAGATCTCACCTCGTGGGGTCTCAATGATCCTAAGAAAGGTGAGAAATCAGCCCAGGACTACACGGGAGGAGCTGGTCAATGACCTGAAAAGAGCTGGGACCACCGTTTCCAAGGTTACTGTTGGTAATACACTAAGACGTCATGGTTTGAAATCATGCATGGCACTTCCCTGCTTAAACCAGCACATGTCAAGGCCCGTCTTAAGTTTGCCAATGACCATTTGGATGATCCAGAGGAGTCATGGGAGAAAGTCATGTGGTCAGATGAGACCAAAATAGAACTTTTTGGTCATAATTCCACTAACCGTGTTTGGAGGAAGAAGAATGATGAGTACCATCCCAAGAACACCATCCCTACTGTGAAGCATGGGGGTGGTAGCATCATGCTTTGGGGGTGTTTTTCTGCACATGGGACAGGGCGACTGCACTGTATTAAGGAGAGGATGACCGGGGCCATGTATTGCGAGATTTTGGGGAACAACCTCCTTCCCTCAGTTAGAGCATTGAAGATGGGTCGAGGCTGGGTCTTCCAACATGACAATGACCCGAAGCACACAGCCAGGATAACCAAGGAGTGGCTCTGTAAGAAGCATATCAAGGTTCTGGCGTGGCCTAGCCAGTCTCCAGACCTAAACCCAATAGAGAATCTTTGGAGGGAGCTCAAACTCCGTGTTTCTCAGCGACAGCCCAGAAACCTGACTGATCTAGAGAAGATCTGTGTGGAGGAGTGGGCCAAACTCCCTCCTGCAGTGTGTGCAAACCTGGTGAAAAACTACAGGAAACATTTGACCTCTGTAATTGCAAACAAAGGCTACTGTACCAAATATTAACATTGATTTTCTCAGGTGTTCAAATACTTATTTGCAGCTGTATCATACAAATAAATAGTTACAAAATCATACATTGTGATTTCTGGATTTTTGTTTTTAGATTATGTCTCTCACAGTGGACATGCACCTACGATGACAATTTCAGACCCCTCCATGATTTCCAAGTGGGAGAACCTGCAAAATAGCAGGGTGTTCAAATACTTATTTTCCTCACTGTATATAGCAATTGTAAGTCGCTTTGGATAAAAGCGTCAGCTAAATGACATGCAACGTAATGTAACACTTAGCTGCCGTTGGGAGCCACTTGGGGTTCAGTGTCTTGCTCAAGGACACTACAACATGTGGACAGGAAGAGCTGGGGATTGAACCGTTAACCTTTTGGTTAAAGGATAACCCGCTCTACCTCCTGAGATAACCACCCCCAAGGAAAACTGGGGCGGCAAATAGAACTGCACATTTTAAATGTCCGGAGATGAGGCAACAGCTGTCTGCAGACTTAACCAATGGTGTTTGTTTTTTTCATAATTGCTGCTTTCCTCCATGTTTTGTTCGTCTCCTATGACGAAGAACCTGACCTTACTGCGGCTCCAGCGTTTCCTCTGGTGAGCAGGTAAGGCACCAGCAGAGTCAGACTTTAAAAGAGAAGAAAGAGAAATACTGCAGCTAAGAAAGACAAGCTATGATAAATGTGTATTTTTTTTGCATGTCTCTGTATCCATCCAACACTGTCAGACATATCTCCTCCTTGCGTCCACTGACCATTATTACACTAAAACTATACCGTAAAAAATATGATTAAATTATATTTTATGATATTGCTGATCACAGATTACCGACAAATCGTCAACATAAAACTAGTGTATTGTGCTTGTTTTGTCAGATCTAACCTACATAATCTGTTATCCATTAGACGTCGATGGTCTTCTTACCTTGGACATTCTGAAACACTGTCTTGATCTGATCACTGTCGTCTTCTTCAGAGATGTTGTCAGTTGGAACAGTAAAAGGGGGAAGAGTGAGGTGTGGGGGAAATATTTATAATTACATTGAGTAATATTACAAAGCAGTAATGCACTCTGAGGTGTCCCAATATAATAAATAGTGTAATACGTACATTTATGAGGTGGTGGCGGTTTTAGTTCTGTTTTAGGGCTCTACCAACTCCTCAGGGAAATATCTGGCTGCTTAGCAGCTAGATGTTCCACAATGTTCACCATGTAGTTGCTAACTGTGTCTGTGTAAAACAGCTGCCCGCCAAAAAGGACGCTACAGGCGAAAAGATAAGGCTTAAGTACTCAGATTCTTTTTTCCATTGGATGAAATGTTCCTCTTTTCATTTCACACTGCGACCCTTTGTATTTCTACCATCAACAAGATAGGGGGCATTCACGCCCCCTTTTCCTCAGCTTCCTCCCCCTCACAGACACACACCTAATCATTGTGTGCACTGAAAGAAATAGAAGGTAATTTCATAAAAGACAATTTAGCTTCTCTCCGTTGTAATTATAGTTTATTTGAGACATTTGAGATGAAGCAAATGACACAACCTACTGATGAAAAGAGACTCATTTGGTCTTAACTAATTGGTTCACACCCTCATCTTTACATAATATTTTCACGTAGGAGAATAAAGATTTGAGTGAAAATGCATTTTCGCAGTGTCCATTGAAATTTATTTATTACCTATGCCAAGGTTACTTCTTGTTTTTTGTTTGCCATATCTAGTTTCTGTTCTCTGTAAAAAATAAATAAATGACAGAAAGCATGTTCTCTGGCGGCCACAACATCAAAGTTCGCAGGAAACAGAAGAGCAAGTGCATCTTAGGTGAACAAATTTTACAAAATAAAAAAGGTATGTACTATGTACTGTAAACTCAAAGTACAACCCTGTCTTTGATTGGTCTTTTTCTTGAAAGCACATTGCAAAAATGTCACATTAATTACGGTTTAGCACAAAATAGTGCCAAGAAAAAATAGCAAGAGTAACACCACAATATTTCCCTATTTAACTCAACACTAATATGAGATGACAGATCAACATTTATATTACATTTTAGGGTCTTTATTCGTCATTCACCTGGGGATTTCTATTCAAAATTTGTTATTTCCACTTATTTTGAACCTCAAAATGCTTGTAAAACTAGTATTATTCAAAACAGATTTCAAGAGAAATGTTTTATCTGGTATTTTTTTTAAATACAATTATCATAAATAATGCATATTTCTGAATGTATGGTGTTACAAGTTTGCTCGTTCTTAATAAAAAGATGAAGGTCAGACAAACATACACTTTATTGGCCAAACTACAAATGATTACAAACTTCAAAGAAACCACACACACACACACACACACACACACACACACACACACACACACACACACACACACACACACACACACACACACACACACACACACACACACACACACACACACACACCCCAATCTTTTTCAGCTTCCTTCCTTCCCCTCAGACACAACTTACTGTGTACACTGAAAGAAATTTAAGATAATTTCATAAAAGATATTGCTTTTTTCTGGTGTGATTTTAGTACATGCCAGAAATTCTGATATTTGAAATAAAGCAAATGACTCAACTTACTGGCTAAAAAAAGAGACTAATTTGGTCTTACAGTTTTTTTCAACTACTTACACACAAAATCTTTTCATGTCACCTGATTTTTGAAACCTCTCACTCAAAGTGCAAAACTACACAGCACATCTCCAAAACCATAAGCTATTTCTCAGCCTTTCACTCAGTTTTCAAATCGCATAAAAGACTTTTTTCAAAACACTACACACAATTCTCTACCTAAGACACAACATAAACACACAACACACTCTCTCACACACACACACACACACACACACATTCTTTATTCTAAAAATGATACCTTTGGTTTACATGTTTGTAGTTGTGTTTTCTTGTTTCATGCTACTGTGCTACTCTTACAAACGTGATGTTGTTTTACTCTAACATTACATTGTTGTTTACAGTGCACTTTTCAACCCCTCTCAGCAGATTACTTTCTCTCTAGAACATTGTAAATGTATATATAGACCTATGAAAGACAAAAGAGCTTTAGATTTAGAACAGTGTGTACATGGTATATCCAAGATTTACTATTATGAAAAAAGTGTTTGCCATTTGATGCAAATGCTTCATTTTGAAATGTGTTTATGGTATTTTGAATGCAGTGTTTCATTTTGAAGGAGATGTGAGGCATTTTGCATTTTGTGTGTGCAGTTTTGGGAATTGTGTGTAGAGTTTTGAAAAAAGGAGACAGTTTTGAAAACGTGTGTAAGCAGTTGGAAAAAACTATAAACTAATTGGTTCACACACTCATCTTTACATTATCATTTCCACATATGTGAATAAAGATTTCCTTTGTGTGAAAATGCTTAATATTTTAGCAATTTTCATTGACAATATTTTTTCTGATTTATGCTAAGGTAACCTAATATATTTTATGTTTGCCATATCTAGTTTCTGGTAGCTGTTCTGTGGTGGCCACAACAGCAAAGTTTGCAGTAAACAGAAGAGCAAGTGGGTGGTTCCAGATTTTAAAAAGTACAACCCTGTCTTGGATTTTATTGTAAGCACATGGCAAAAGTCACATTAATTATGGCTTAGCACAAAACTCTTGCCAAGAAAAACCAGCAACACAAAAAGTAGTCTTGCATTGCCAGACCCTCCTCCACAGCGCTACGGAGGAGGGTCTGGCTAGTCCACACAGCATTCCAGGATGGGAGAAAAACGTGCTTTAGTGGCATTTCTTTAAACCAATCACACTCGTCTTGAGTGGCACTAAGCACCGTACGGAGCAACGGCGCTGCTGCAAAACCGCTTCGGGAAGGAACTTGTTTGGGTGGAACATGTGTACGTTCAAAAGTTGTTTTAGTCGTGCAACAGAAAACTCAGATTGGACAGATAGTCTAGCTAGCTGTCTAGATTTACCCTGCAGAGATCGGATGCCAAAATGCCAACACAAAGAAAGCCCAGGGTAACGGACATCCATCCTAAATGAGGGACATTTGGCGGAATTTCCGGCGGCACCGGAGCAATTCCGGAAGTGGAACATCGTTGATATAGAGTATCTATATTCTTCAACGTTACTTTTTGTGTAGTCTAGATTATAGACTACACAAAAAGATATGACACAATAGTTCCCTATTTAACTCTTCAACACTAAAATGACATTAAGATGAACATTTTTATAATGTTTTTGCGTCTTTACTCATCATTTATTCTGGGATTTCTGTTCAAAATATTTTATTTCCATTTATTCTGGCACTCAAAAAAATGTTCGTAAAACTAGTATTATTCAAATGTAAGCAGATCATGCAGTACAATAAGAACTTGGCTCCTAACATCCACACAAGTTTAAATTCTGTTTTTATGCTTTAAAGTATCCAACAGAGCTGAATAGAATAGGGTACTAGTGAAGACCAACAGTAGTAGTAGTAGACTTGTGTTGTTGTTGACACTGACGCTTATACACTGCAAGAAAATTCAATAAAGAATTAATAAAGGATGGAAAGGTTACACTTAACCTTCATTATGTAGGTTTATTAACAGATACTGGAAATCTAGTATGCTATTCCTTTAATTACAAAAATATATCTTTCATGCTTTGAAAAAAAGGACAACGTTACTAAGTCTACCTGCTTTCCGTTTGGACTAAAAAGATCAAGCTTTTAGACTCTATACTGACTGACTTATTATAAGGTAGAATACTTCTTGCAGTGTATTCGTCATAGTGCCAGTACCCAGCTATTATTAAACATGCACCCACATGCTTACAATGTCATTGTGCCCTGGTCAAAGTCACTTGTTACACCCACACTGGTAGAGGAATAACTAAGGTAAGTGTCGATGCAGACTCTTCCAAAATGGGATATTAACCATTTATTAAAAGTGAAGATTCAACTCACAATAGTTAGTGTGATGCTGGTGTATCATGTCAGAAATTGTAGAAATAAAAAGTGCTTTTCAAATCAACATTAGGACTGTGCAACAGAGCAACATTTGTTTACTGACACATTATCTTGCAGCATTGCTAAAGCGAGTGACTGACTGAATGCTCTGAACCCTTTTGTGAACTTGGGTTGGTCATGATATTGTTTACAGTTACATTTTGAAGGTGAAGTTATATTTAGAAAGCATAAGAAGACACCTTAGGGGTCACAAGGACAAGTGATGCGTGTCTGCTGACAAAGTAAATAAGTACAATGACTATGTATGACAATTCCAGGAATGCAGCATTCCCTACTTTCCCTGTTCTTTTGTTATCGCAGCTCTCCCTTTTTGCCCTCTGACAGGGAAGGTCTGGTCGTCCGCATCGTGACAAGCAGGTGGGCCAAGTCTCAGTGGGTACAGCAAGACATTATGATCAGAAATAAAAAGTAGGAAAAAGAAGAGGAAGAGCGAAAAGGTAAAACAGATATGGATGATGTTAGGCAAACTCTCTACCAAAACCACCCTCTTCACCATCCCTTAATTTCTCCAGAAGATCTCTACTCTTACACTCTTCCCTCGCACTCCGATACCCTCTTCACTCGCCTAAATAGCCTACAGGAGGAAGACCTACTCCTGGACTGCATTTTCCCCCTCCAAGGCAAATCTTTCCAAGCTCACAGACTTGTTCTGGCAGCTGCCAGTCAACACCCTGATGTATTTTTTGGCTCTAAACTCAAATGTGGGCTTGGAGTGGAGGATATAGCACATTGTTTGACCCCAGTTGGGTTAAGTGCTGTTCTGGACTTTGCGTACTGTGGAAATGTAGCCGTAGACTTCAGTAAGAAAAGGGTAATGGAGGAGGTTCTGAATGCTTGCAGGTTTCTAGAGATGGAGAGGCTGAGTCAAAGGTGCACGTCAAAAGTCACAACCTCTGCGGCCACAGAGAGAGAGAAGAGCTTGGCTAACATTAAGATCATGTGGGAGAGAGGTGTTGGTTGTGACTTCACAATACAAGCAGAGAGTGGAGAGAGATACTCAGGTAAGAGACAAAAACAAGAGAAGTCCTACATGTATAGACTGTTCCTGACAAAAGGACCATGTGTGAATTACGATTGTTGTCAAAGGCAGAAGTAGAGCGACATTAGACAAAATATGTGTTGGTGGGGGCGTGCTGCTACAGGTATCTATGAGACAACATTAATGTGCAATGTTTAATAAAAGTAATCTAACAGGAATGTACATTTACAAAAGTAATCTAACAGGAATGTGCATTTACATGAATTTGAATGGTCACTGCAGGGCATTGCCAGATGATGGTAATGATGCATGGCGGCAAAGGTTGAGACAGTTTAAAAATGAGCACTTTCAAGACTTATTTTAATCAACAAATCCTCAAAAAGATATGATGATGATGAAAGGTAGTTATTCTTAGCTTCTAATATGAGCCACAGGAGTGTTTTATAAATTAGCGCTCCTAGCGGTGGCAGGAAATTTGACCCACAGGAGGGTTTTCCATCCTCATGTCTAAACCAAATAACGTAACAGTGGTGCTTTTAACATGTTCACGCTGGGAAACGGTCACAGCTGGGTTAGGTAGGTACCAAAACTACTTATTTAAGTTTAGAAAAAGACTGGTTTGGGTTAAAATCATTTATAATCTTGCTTTGCCAGACCACTGTGGAGAGGGTCTGGGAGTCCACACAGATTTCCGGGATGGAAGAAAAATGTGCTCTGGTTCATTGGCATTTCTTTAATCAGAATCAGCTTTATTGGCAAGGTTTGTGTAGACAAACAAGGAATTTGACTCCGGTAATCTTTGCTCTCAAAGTACAACACTTAACATATTAAGAATAAAAACTTCAATCCAATCACAACTGTTGAATCTGGATTTACCCTGCAGAGATCTGAGGAGCAGTTAACCATAGTCCTCATAAAGCCACTGGAGTTTAAAATGCCAACACAAAGAATGCCCAAGGTAACTGACATCCGGTCTAAATGAGAGACATTCGCAGCACCTGAGCAATTGCGGAAATGGAACGTTGTTGATATAGACTACACAAAAAGTAACGCCACAATAGTTCCCCATTTAACTCAACATTAAGATGAACAATTTCATAATGTTTTGGCGTCCTGGATATAGACTACCTCATTTACGGTTAGGCACATGATGCTGAACATAACGCAACTGTTCCGTAAAGTTTATTTATTTATTTTTTTTTAAACTTGCAATTTACTTATTGGGACACCTCTTATGTTCAAACAGGACACGAACCCCAGTCTCCTGGGTGAAAGTCCTTTGTTTGATCAAATGTCAAATGATCAGTAGTGGAGTAAAAAGTGCAACACTTCCCTCTAAAATGTAAAAAGTATAAAGTTGCAGAAAATAGGAATACTTAAGTAAAGTACAATATAGTGACCTATTTTACATCCACTTAAACTCTTATATGCTTCCTTCATTTACAATTGGACATTTCCCAGTAATGCCTCCCAGAATAGCTAATAAGCATGTTGCCTTCAGCTGTTATCCAGTTAGGAGAAGAAAGTAGTATCAGTGATAGGGGACTCAGTGGTATACAGTACAACAGATGTCTTGTGTTATGTTGAAACAAGATTGAAACAAGCCTACTAGTATTTCCTAATGACACATGCTGGCACAACATGTGCTGCTGTAAGTGCAAAATAACAATTACTGTATTTGACAGCTGCAGATGCTGGTGAATAACTTGTCAATGCATTTTTCAGAGGGCAGTCAATGGGTGGCGTCACAATTTGGGGCTTGGTCCAGCCCTGCAGTAAGAGACAGTCATCCACTGACATTTCTGGAGTAGTTTTGTCAATTCCTCTTTTTGTTTACCCTTCCTTTATGTCTTAGCACACCGTGTGGTGTTAGCAGCAGGTGGGGACTATTTTCGGGCACTGCTCTGTGGAGGGTTACGGGAGTCCAGTGAGGACATTGTGTGCCTGCGAGGCGTGGCATCCTGGGTCATTGAATCCATGCTCGGCTTCATCTACACGGGTCAGCTCAGAATGGGCTGGAGCCAGATTTGGGAGCTGACAGATGCACTGTGTCAGTTCCAGCTGCAGGGGGCACTCTCACTGTGCATTGACTTCTTACGTGACAGAATGGATGAAAGCACCTGTCTGGATGTGCTGGTCCTAGCTGAGACCTATGCGCTGGTCCAGCTGGGGAAGGCTGCAGAGGAGTACATCCTAGCCCACTTCCAGTGCATCTCTGCTGGGGAGAAGTTCAAGGATGTCCCCTGTTCCTTCCTGGAGAAGATTCTTGAGAAGGACTCATTGTATGTAGAGAGTGAGGTAATATATTTTTCTTATTCTGTTGGTCATCCTCTTGCGTCCTAATACCTGTACTTTGGCAGATTAGGATTTGAAAATATGGCACTTTGGCTCCATCTAGTGGTTTTTATAAAGAACGACCCAGTGGCAAACAATTGCTGGTTCCAGCATCTGAAATGAGAGATCTCCTTTCAATTCATAACATTGCAAGCGCTTTACTTTTGTTTTTTTTAGGATGAAATAACAAACGTTGGACCTATGAAAATGTATAGAATAAACTTTAAATCAATCAGTTTAAGAAAAATCCATACATGAATAAAAAGTTACATATACAAATTTGAGAACCAGGATTTAGTTCACTCAATTAAGGTTATGACTAATAACCATGTGATGCCTACTATGTATTATCCTGACCAATGGCCAGTTTTTAAACCTTCTATTTCAACAGATATGGGGAACCTGTAAATTATGAATTTCTCTTCCTTATACTTAGATAGTGGTGTTCAGGGCAGTAGTTGACTGGGTGGAGGATAGCCCTAAAGAGAGACTACCAGTTCTGCCAGGCCTGCTCCACCGTATTCGTCTCCCCCTCCTCAGCTACTCTGAGCTCCAGGAGGCCCTAAGCTGCGGCCTCCTCTACAGGAGCCCAGGGGCCAGAGGATCACTGGAGGCTCTCCAAAGCCTCCTGGAGGAGGATTACACAGGGCCTGAGTGCCGACCTCGCAACCCAAACCAGGTACACACAAACAAACGCACGTTTGTTTCACTATCTTTGTGGGGACCCGTCATTGACATAATGCATTCCCTAGCCCCTTACCCTAACCATCACAACTAAATGCCTAACCTTAACCCTTACCATAACCTAATTCTAACCCTAAAACCAAGTCTTAACCCTCAAACAGCCCTTTAACCTTGTGGGGTCCTGCATTTTGGGCCCCACAAGGCTGTGCAGACCCCACAAGTATACTGTAGTCCCTGGTTTTTGGACCACACACACACACACACACACACACACACACACACACACACACACACACACACACACACACACACACACACACGCTTTAGAAATGCCTTATATCTTGGTTAAGGTTCTGGTCGGTGGGGACACTGTTGATGATGAATGCATGAAGATGGTTCCCAGCCAGACCTTGTGGTTCGCTCAGCAGTTCCACCGTGGACATGGTCTGATCAGAAGCATAGAGTGGAGGCCATTCACCAAGCTTCCTGAACCACCCCGGTTCAGACACTGTGTCTGTCTCCTCAACAACAACCTTTATGTCCTGGGAGGACGCAAGTACTACGGAGCACTGGATATCCTTAAGTCTGCTTTGAGGTAGGGTGTGTGTGAGAGAAAGAGGGGGGAGGGGGTTTCAGATCACAAAAGACTAAGAAAAAGTAAAATATTAATATTTATGAAACTAGATCAGTGAATGTTTGGCAATTTGTTGAAAAAAAACTAACAAACAAAATTGTTGCTGATTAACTTTCCATCAACTAGTCAATTAATTAGACAGGGTGAACGACATGTTCTCAATTACAGGGAAAGCTTTACTTTGTGAAAATATTAGCTAGGACACTGCAAGAGATTTGGGGGACAGGTTTGACTCACCCACAACAGCAGGATTAGATCTGTATCACGGATGTGACTCAACATTCTTCTGCAAAGCCGCAGGTGATAAGTTTCTCTGGCTGATATGGCCCGTTTCTCTTTTGATATTGGCAGTTCAGGTTTTAATTCACAGCTTAACCCTTGTGTTGACTTTGGGTCACATTGGCCCGTTTTAAATTTTTGTTTTATATCAGAAAATATTGGACGTAGAAATAAGCGCTGAAAATGTGTAGAAGAAAAATTTTAAAATGTAAAACGTTGGAAAAAGCAAAAACAAATTGTGAAAAAAGGCGTCACAAATGTCAGAAAAAAAAAGTGTTTTTTTCAAGGTTGAAACGAAGACAACACAAGGGTTAAGGGGAGATTCCTAAATTGTCACACAGTCCAAAAAATAAACCCTTTCAGGAAGGTCTTGGTTTGACACAACTCTACATCTCCTCAGTTGATCAAGGCATGTCCCAGGTGTTTTCCATCAGCTGCTAATTATGAGACAGAACCATCCCCTTATGATGCTCTAGTCTGCTCCTACACACACTCTGCCAATACAGAGAAACAGTATGTATATATACAGTATATATATCCAAAAACATGCCTTCAAGCACGTTTATGCAACACCGTCTTGATGTTTTGAAAGTACATAGTTTAAAAAAATGGGATATTTGAGGGAGCTGTTGAGCGCTATAACAAAGTCAAACATCAGCTATTGTCAGATTCCTCACTTTCCACAGTAACAGTAAATAGTCTGGAAAAACTGCAATGACAATACATTTTTATTGTAATAATATTGTATTTGTTACTCATATTCCTGTTTCTCGCTCTCTGTGTAGGTTTGACCTGTCTCAGTGTAAATGGGAACGACTACCTGACATGCTGTGTCAAAGGGACTACTTTTCTGCTGTGTGTCTGGAAGGTAAGATCTTTGCTCTGGGTGGTAACTGTGACGACAGCCAATACCTGGATGCTGTGGAGTACTACACTCCTGAGGAGAACACCTGGAGGTACAGTATAACACTAAAGGGACTGCACTAATAAAACCTGAAAAGGCAGGCATGCATGTCTGAGCTGTATTTAGGCACTTTAATAAACTTGGGCTGGGATGTAACAAGTTATACAATCAGCACTTGCTACGTTATCTGCCCTCTTTCTAAGTCTTCACTGGCAAACAATCTACTGAAATGATCTTTGGCGTTATGTTGTTGCCGCTGGACGACTTTCTTGGCATATTCTGATCTTGATTATAATAATATACTGGTCATATTGGTTGTTACTGCTCCGATGATTATCCGTGTTTATTGATGCAGTGCTGCTGAGTCAGTTATTTCATGTTTGCTTTACAGTATGTACTGTATGTAAAATCAGTTGTCAGCGATAAATAAAGGTGAACATAAAAGTGAAGTTATTGTATAAGGAGTACAGTTACAAATACCGTGCATATGCACTGTACTGTACAGTTTTCATCCATACTACATCTTTACTAATGCAAAAACAATTGTTGAAATAAAATGCTGTTAGATTTTCTTTATTACCTGGCTGTATTTAAAAGGGAAACTTTGCTTACCCACATTACTTTATTTGAACTTCGAGGCCAGATCAGACATTTCTGAACGTAAAAATGAACCCACCCAGGGAAGTGTGTAAATACATGAATTTCCCATTTCACGTAAAGGTGCAGTCATGAAAAAATACCATCTTCTGAAGATCTTTCTCAGATAAAGTTTATGTTTGAAACAAAGTAGAAAAAAAGTTATCTCACTTTAAAGCCACCTACAGGGAACTTTGGGGGAAAAAGGTTAGTACAAGTAAACAATATGTGTAATTTATCACTTCTCTCTGACACAGAACACACCCTGACTCATAACCCTTAGTGTCCTCCCCTGCAGGCGGGCGCACTCTCTGGACACAGCAGTGTGCAGCCACGCTGCAGCGGTTCTGGATGGACAGATCTATATCTCTGGAGGCTGTGACCCCCATCAGCACTGCCTTTCCTCTATGTGCCACTATCATCCTTCCCGTGGCTGTTCACCCAGAGCGCCCATGACTGTGGGAACGGGTCGTGCGGGCCATATCATGTTAGCCTTGGGGAGGGGGTTAGTGGTAGCTGGAGGGCTGCAGCCGCTCTGGATGGGCTTCGGAGACCAACTCTTCTGTGAGCTGTACAACACCACGCATGACTCCTGGTCATCCATCCCCGCCCTGCCTCACCCTCATCTGTCACCAGGGGCAACTGTGCTTGGTGGACGGTTATACGTGGTGGGAGGGTCTTCAGCAAACACAGATACATCAAGGGATAACAAGGGTGTGCATCGCTATGATCCCATGGAGGGGTGCTGGGAAAACTTAGGGTTTTTGCCACACCCATATACAAATATGGCAGTTTGTTCCATGCCATTTCCAGAGTCTTTCATTTAAGCACTGGTTGATTTTGATTCTGGCTCAGGTAAACCCAAGGAGCTTTAATAGATGCAATTCTGTTGAAGCAACTCTAATATATAGCTAGAGGTACAGTAGGTGCTACAGGACAACCAGGCCCTATTATATTTACATTAGAGACACATGATGTCATCAGAAATCCTGCAATACAAACTTTGAGTTTGAAAGATGTGGGCAGGAAGGCTGGGAGGGTCGGATGCAGTTGGTTGCATTATGGGAAATGTAGGATCCAGTGTTTTTGTTTTTAGACACTAAAAGTCAGGGTAATTTTGACCATGATTTCCATGTGTCTCTTGTGGGTCCCCTTACATTAAAATAATGCTGGACTGCCCCTTTAAACAATAATTGGGCTGGGTTAGGTTAATTTTGTGTGTGTGAGTTTGTATATTTTTAAATTGTGTTTATTTTGTGTTCTGAATAATTCATTCTTGATGTACTGGTCAAATGTAAAATTAGGTCAAAGCTATCTAAATGTGAACACTAAATGTGAACACCAGCAGAGCCCAATTAGGTATAAAGGGAGATGTTGAATGAGACCTTGACCTGGTTAAATAATATGTGGTGGCCATGTACGCCCCAAAGCAGCAACCAACGTCAAATGATATTTGACGGCACAAGCCACAACAATGGGTCTTCTGATTTTCACAACAGTTTTGTCCTACTTGTCTGTTCACAAACAGCTTCCTGTCATCAGTCGACTAAAGTTAGAACTGTGTGTGTGTGTGTGTGTGTGTGTGTGTGTGTGTGTGTGTGTGTGTGTGTGTGTGTGTGTGTGTGATAATAAAATGAACAATTGCTTTCTTTTCTAATCCTGAATCTTTTTCTTTTTGATTTTTGGCCCACAGGTTTATAATCTTTAACCTTGTGTTTCTCCGCCCAGTTTTCTGTTTTCCTTCATGGGCGTACTTTGTCTTTTAGTCCTTCTGCAGACACACAAACCAAAATACAGTAGATATTCAGTGCAGTATCATAACAAAAGATTATTTAAAAAGGGGGGATTAGACAGAGGATCTGTCCTCTAGTCTTAAGTAGTTGTCAAACTCAGACCTCGTAAAAATTTTGATTCCTGTCAATTTAAAATTGTGAATACAACTTTGCCAAAACCAACTCCTCAGCTCTTTGTCAAACTATTCTATTTGACTGGGCTAAGACACAGTCCAAAGGGACATCATATAGGCTTTTAAAAAACAGGATTAGTTGCCTTTTAGAAAACAGGAGGCCTGCATGATATTCAGGTCCATACAGTATGCTCTTTGCCAGTCAAAACGGGCTCTCAAAGCAATACACCTATACTTAATTCAAAATTCCTCAGCAGATGAATTTGTTCAAGTTGCTTGGAAATTGTTTATTGTCATCATGTGACCTCAGTATGACATTTCAATACTGTGATGATTAAAAGTAGTTGTATACTGTATGTGGGGGAGATCTTAAACCCTCTGTCTGGCAGAAAGCATCAGAAACACAACAATGTCCAAAGTGTTGAGAATGAGTTGTTGTCAACAGTTTCCATGGTTAAGAATGAACCTTTGAGGTTGAGACTTATCATCATCTTTGAAGGGTTATAACAACTACAGTATATAAGGATAGGGGATTTCCCAAGTGTGGTATCAAGAAAGTCTATCCTAGTGTGTGTTGACCTTTTTAGATCCAGGGGTTTTTGACATTGTTATTGAACATCTGTGGCTCTCAAAGCACCAGGCCTCTTGGTTGCCACATGTAAGGAGTTGACACTGTTACTAAGCCACCAGGATTTTGTCATCATTCTGTACTACACTTGTGTTTCAAGGATGTTATCATACTAAAATATCTCTTGATGTACATTCACTCTGTCACTCAGCAGCTTTAAATATGATTCATGTTTCCTGTAGAAAAATCCCTTTCTGTCTTTTGCGCAGAGATTTTCAAATAAATTGTGAGGCGAAATTAACCAAATGAAATCTTGTGACGTGGCTGTTTCTGTTATGCAATAGTGGACAGAGATGAAAGGATGTTGCTTTTGTGAAATGTTTCTTATGCAATGATCTGCTCATGCTGCTGAACATTGCATAAGTGAACAATTCATTTTGCAAGCCAGTACTTCATGTACTCATTTAGAACTCTTGTGAAATTACACAACAGAAGAGATTCAATATTAAAAACCTTTATTAAGTTAACAATGTCTTTAGTTTTTTTGACTAATGACCATACAAGTTACTAGTAAATGTAAAACAATATTCTCACACATCCAAAATATATCTGATCATTTAAATAGCCAAATATACATCAATTATTATGTATATGAAGTCCCTGCCATAGCTAAGTCAAACTGTTTAAGTAAAATTGTTTTTTAGACTTAGCCATTTTTATCTTTGAACACCTTTTGACATAGCCATGCTACTTAGTCACATTGGTGGTTTGAGTTAATGTTCACAATCTTAGCGTAGCGTGTTAGCATGCAAACTTTCAATATTTAGCACTAAACAGAAAGTACAGCTGAGGCTGATGGGAATCAGTTTTGCAGGTATTTGGTCATAAATAAAAGTACAGGACAAATTCTAAATTACATCTGATAATGGTACCAGGGTAAGTTAAGGTACATTTCTTGCGGTCTATCCTGATATCCAATCCAATCCAATATTGACGAGTCATTTCATTCAGAACCACAAATGTTAACCTTGTGGTGGCTTTACATGAAAAGTCAGGGGATCACCAAAGTCATTAGGATTCCTCATCTGGGGACCATGACTGTCTGTACAAAATTGGGCACCAATCCATCAAATAAATGTTAAGATATTTCATTGGATAAGTTAACATTTAGTTTATTTATGGAAGGGGACAGCGCACATTAATAAAACACATGATTTCCCATGGGTTAAAAAAGCCAGAATTGGCCAAAAGGCTATTTTTCATCTGTAGTCCCCTGCCTTCAATGTTAAAAAAGGCATTCTCTAGTGACAAAGTCATTAGGATTCATCTTATTTTATTTTTGTACCAAATTTAATGGAAATCCATCCAATAGTTGTTGAAATATTCCCAGATATAAAAGTCACATAAGTAAAGCTTGATGATGCAAATTACGAGTCAACACAGTCTGTGTCTAATCAATAAGTTGGGGAAAGTAGGAAAAACTAATCTATCAACTCAACACTGGCCAAAGTCTTGAGTTCAGGCTGATCAACCTCTTTGCCTGCCACACTGCTGCTCCTGTCCTTGTTCTTGCTTTTGAAAGGACTTCCCAGTTTGACCGAGAGCGTGTGCAGGACAGAGCTTTCATCCGGTGAAGAGCTGCTGCGGCTCATGCGGCCGCTACGGGTAGACGTGCTCCTGCTTTCCGAGTTGGTGGCCTCGAAGAGCTTGCCCATGAAGCTGAGGCCGGCCTGGCGGATGTGGGAGCTGCCAGCGAACACATAAAGAATGGGGTTGACAGCGCTGCTGAAGTAGGCGAAGGCAGTGACATTTGGACGGGCTGCAAGGGCGGCCTTGATCACTGGATCACTGCCCTTCAACAGACCGACCACCTGGAGGAGGGAGAGGGGTTAGAGGGAGGTTAAAGGAAGAGAGGAAACAGCAAAACCAGTGTACACAAATAAAGGTTCCCAAAAAAACAGCCTGGTCAAAGACATAGAGGCTGGTGGAATCACCTGCTCTATAATGATTCTGGTAAGTTCAGTACAGCAGCAGAGTTGTGTCACACTCACCACTCTGTGGCTCTGAGATTTTACTTTTAGTAGGAACTCTCGCTACTCAATCACAGTCAGTTCTACTTGCTACACTTGGTGTTAAAGCTATAGAAGTGTAGTTTATGCTGCCTCAATGAGGAAATTCTAAGTAATGACAACAAAACTGTCAGCGTGTCCACATGATACAAGCCTTACGTAACCACGCACAACCCCCACCCCCTTCACACATTTGCTTGTAACCAAAGAAGACACGGAGGATTAAAAAAACATGATGGACTCTTCAGAAGAGGTAATTATTTTCAAATGAGTTTTTGCGCGGGAAAGTCACCAGATGACACGATCTTCTGAACGTAGCCATACTGAGAAATACAGGGAGAGTTGTGTGGAGCTGAGTGAGTCTTAATTAGGTTTGGAGCAACTCATTTGGCAACGGCTTGACTATGACGGACGTTCATTAATGTCAAAAAGTTACGTACTAAAGCTTTAAGCTACTCTCCTTGAAAGTCAACATTTCCTGCAGCAGTTTCACATTAAAAGCTGTGAGGAAAGTGATGTTTGATGCCATTTGAGTCGACTTTTAACGTGAAACATCTGCAGGGAGAGTTGACATTTATTGACATTTACTTAACTCACAACCAAAAAACAGCAGAGTAGAACCAACTGCAATTAAATAGTGACAGAGAACAGTACATTTACAGTAGATGAAGATTTAAAAAATAACATCATAAATTATACATATGTCAAAGTAAGCAGCACTGAAGTGATGGAACATAGACGGAAAATGTATATTTTAAAAGCATTGCATAGCATTTTTTTTTTCAATATTTTACTGAAATGTCAGAAGATTTGTTGACTGATCATGATAAATAATGGTTTCACGTTATCGCAAACTCATCAAAAAAAAAAATGGTAGTCACACTGTGCGACCCACCCATTATAATAGGAATTTTGGAAGGTTAAAGACAGTAATGTCTATTAATTTACCTGTCATAACTTTCTGGGTCAACATGCATTACAGAGTCCTTCTATAGGAGCATTTTACCCCCAAAATACTTGCATATTTTTGGTATCTAATGGAATCAGTAGCAGTCCCATGTAGGTCAAACTCTGAACTTAACAAAATCACCTCTATGATGTTGACGATGTGATAGGGCAGCCAGAATACTGCAAAGGCGGAGATGATTAGCAGGATGAGGCGGCTGCCTTGTCCTCTGCGCTGGAACTTGGCGCTTTGCAGACGGCAGATGACCGAGGAGTAACAGGTGTTGATGAGGGAGAAAGGCAACAGGCAGGCCATGATGGTCTCAAACAGGTACTGGAAGACCCGGTGACCCGTGCTCCGCCAGTGGTATGGGATACAAAAACTGATATTGTCTGATGGGGTCTTCTTCAGATTACTGTAAGAGAACAAGAAGAAATACACAAATTGAATATGACACTAGATATACCAGCCAGAGACATAGATACATAAAATGTAATTTATGTTTTAATAAATTATAGCAGATATATCAGCATTTTTATTACTGTAATAATAGTGTGCGGCAATTAAGAAACAGCACAATCAAATTGGTTTCACCATCAATTTAGCTTTAAGTATGGAAGTTCATTAGTGACAAAACTATGAAGCAACCTTAAAACAAATCAAGATGTAAAAACACACACGTGTTACTGAAGTTTTGAGTTTGCAAGAGGCTCTAGATTTGAACAAATGGCATGTTTTTGTTTTGTTTTAACTCACAGTCTCTTTGTTTGCTTTTTTATACAGTCGTGGTTTATGTAATGATCGTTCACGGTCAGTGCTTTGCCCCACTCAATAGTTTTGTTTTTAATATAATTCCATTTTCATGCTGCCTGCCTGCTACACTGCATCACACTTTTACTGTCTTTAAAAAATAATAGGGAAATAAAATCAAGTATTATATTTCTGATTACAGTTCATTTTGTTATGAAACAAAAGAGAAATTCAGATAAGAGAGCATCCTTCCTTTCAAACTGCCAGAAAAAAGCCATATCTTTAGAATATATTATCTATAAAGTTCTAAATTGTCACAACAGTTCTTCAAAGGACACCTAAGTTAACATTGGAAATGACACCTTCAACACAACGAAGAGAACCAACAATTTTGCAGGTTTTGTTCAAGAAAGGGTGAAACTGAGAAACGTAATAGATCCAAATGTACAAAGAGAACTTTAGTCTTACCTTCGGTAGAAAGGCATCGGCAGTGACAGGAGGAACGCTAACACCCAGACCACCAGCAGTAGAATCAGCAGGGAACGCTTGGTTCTCATTCTCTGAGACAAAAAAGGCCTATTTACGGCCAGCCAGCGGTCCATGCTCATCAGGGAGATGAGGTAAATGGACACATACATGTTCACACTTGACAGGTAATGCACCAGCTTGCATGCGGCCGAGCCAAACTCCCAGCCCCGTCCGCCAGCCAGGTAGCGCAGGAAAAGAGGGGCGCTGAGAAGCACGAAAGCATCCGCCATAGCCACATTCAGCACCAGCAAACAAGTCACTGAGCGCTTCTTCACCCGGCAGAACACCGACCAAACCACAAACAGGTTCCCGGGGAAACCCAGCACAAACGCCAGGGTCAGGATGGCGATGCCGACCTGGGCGCTGATGGACATAGAGGACGGCTGGGAGGAGGTGGTGGTGGTGATATTGGATTCCATCAGGAAAGTCTCTAATGAATCAGAGTTTGGCTTCGGCAGCTGTGAATCTGACACAACCTTTCAACGGACAAACAGGCAGGAAACAGGATATGTTGTATTAAGGTTTGTGAGATGTTCATGTGTGTGTAAATGCTGGCTGAATATTGCACAATATATTGTTTTTCTTATTTTTTCATTTTTGGCCCAGGCGGCCCACATCCACCGTGATTGGTCAGACACATTCCCTGCAGACAGTCCTCTTAAAATATGCGTGCATTCTATGATATGAGTTGCCTAGTGTTCTACGTTCATGTGATAGTTTTGGATCCTTTAACTCTCAAGACTTATATGTTGATCTTACACTTAAATAATTCATTCATTCTTAAGAGTTAGGGTTTGTATATATATATATATATGGTATTTTTATTTTTATTTTATTATTGATATTTGATATTGTATTGCCATTATTGTTATTATTAATACTTTGCTTAATATTGGCATAGCAACTTTTAAAAACAGTTTACTGTTAATTTTAACTATTGTAAGATTCATATATAGTATAGGATCAGGAATGAGTGTTAGCATTAATGCTTACTTCACTGATCAACAGTCAACAGTCAGGTGAAACAAGGACAGAATAGGCTAGCTAAACACTACAATAGTTAAAATGGTACTGGCAATCCACAAAGCATGGCTTTGCAATGCTACTGAATAACATAAGCTAATTAAGCAATTCAAGGTCACTGATGCTTGTATCAACACTGATTTTATATATCACACAGACTTTTCAGCTACCCAACAGGCCAACCACTAACATTTTCAATGTAAGCTTAAGCAGTTAGGTTAACTGACAGCCACTAACTTAACTACAGCCAAACTGCTTGTTGTCGTTATGACGTGAGGCGCACATTAAAACACACACACACACACACACACACACACACACACACACACTCCCTTCCTGAGAGTCCCTGTTAATTTGCCTACTCCGTACCATGTCGTCAACTACTCTCTCTTCCATCATTTCCTCATGGCCCTATATGGTCACTCTCCTCCTCCTCGGCTTCTTCCCTGTCATGATGTTGTTTCTGTTTCTCTGTATAGCCAGCCACCTCTCCTCCTTCCTCTACTTCAGGTAATGCTGATGTTGAATCAGCTACTACAGCCCCAAACATGTCAGAAATGTTGGCACATTTTGAGGCATCCACCTGTACCTCTGCACCTCCCTTGCGCTTTGTCCATTTTAACGTGGATGCTAAAGCATAAGCATAATTACATACTATTACAGCTCATGTCTCAGGGCCGGGAGTGGGGAAGGGGGTTCCTGGATTTGATTGGGTCAGGCCAGTGCCAATGAAGAAAATTAACCAATCGGTCACTAGCGTGGCCAAAAAAAAAGATGTATATATAAATTTTATCGGCGATTCGGTCCAAAAGTGCGTCAGCCCACCGGGAAAATGATTTGTTTGGCCAAATAAGACAAATCAGACAATGCAGACAAAGGGGAGGAATTTAAATTCTGATATATTTTTCTTCATTTTAAGTTTCTAAAGATCAGTGGTTTTGGGACATAATTTGATGCAATGTTAAAATAAAAATAAAAAACTCTTTTCTAATACAGTGCATTCTTCTTCAGTTGTCCAAATGAATCTGAGAATGTAAATGTCTTATGAAGCAGCGTGTGTGTTGAATGAATATGGCAAGTAATAGGAACTAATGTAACAATTCTGCTTTATACCACATACTGACTAAGAAGCAAAAGAGGCAGAGGAGCCCTGTAAACTTTCAAAGGTTTTTTTTAAATTAAAACTTCACTGACCTTAAACAGCTGATCTGTTTTTTTAAAGGCGGCAACAATCAATCCACTCCAAAGGTTTACCAATTTCCTTCTATTGTACACCTTGACTGATCTACTGTTGACTCTCAAGCTTCTCTCTTTGCTTTGAAGAATGCGTGTGAAAGAGAAGTATATTGAGTAAGAGTGTTCATAGGAGAAACCCCAGTGACAACAGGAAGCCAGCTTGAGCTCAGTGGGTTGCAATGTGTCTGTAGTTCCTGCTACACATTTTATTCTGTGGTACTGCACGCCAGCTTTATGAAAAACTGTTGACAATGCATCTGCTGCCCGGTGTGGAACAGCAACAATACAGCTTATTGACAGAAATGTAGTGCCTCGTTATAAAAGAGGCAAAAAGTGGATTGCATGGAGCCACAAAATGTTGTGAAACTGATGGCATAATGTTCAAGAAAGAGCAGGAATGAACAGCACAAAAGATCGTCATGGGGGTGAATAAGTGAGGGGGTGATTATTATTCCAGTAAACTGTCAGGATCTTGTTGATACATGAGTGTTAAATCATTCCTCTATCGTGTGCATTGTCTGTTCTCTTTCACCAGACATATTTGCAGATTTACAGCATATTCCTCTTTCCACATAAACTGGATTGCAACTACGTTAAGATGTGTCACATTTACAGCTGCTTTACTTCATTTGGTATTTTTCTGTATTTCAATTTTTTACTGCGCATGCTTACAGTAAAATATTAAAACATTCCAGGTCAGGATTTTCTATTTAAAGCTGCACTAATCAATATTTTCATAATAACAATGGAACAAATGACAATAATGTGAAAGGGGTCCCTCGTCCCACAGAGAATTATCACTAAACTTTGCAGTTCTCATGAGCTCTATAGAGTATTTTAGCATCTTTTAGCTTATTGTTTTCATTTTACGGCCAACAACTTTACTGTTTTGATTCAGTCTCACTGTTTTTCAGCATTCCAGCCAAACAAGGCAGCTATTGTCAGTGAATAAAAGGTCTCAAACTCACTGTGCAACTGCCAAAAAAAAATCAATTCATGCAGCTTTGCAGTTTTTCTCAGTTGCTTTGGTACATTTCTTGAATCATCCCTAACATTTGCAGAACAGTAAGTGCATTTTTCGAAACAATTCGTACAAACAGCAGCACCCGATGGATTACCTGCAAAACCCCATAACTCGCTTAAAATCCTTAGCCAAGACTGCTATGCAGTGCTGTAAAACAGTCTTGTCTTTTTCTGTATCACAATGACACGGTCTGTCAACAAATTACAGTACAAACAGTAAAGTTGTAAATGTAAATCTTGTTAAATCTCTTGCAGTCAATCTACCACATATAGTAATGTGTAACTTTGTGCTGTTGAAATTGATATACGCCACACAGAAAAAGTCCAGCCTTTAGCCTTTTCAATCATTGTCATCAAAACCTTAGCCATAGTTCATGAATGTTGTCGAAGCACGCAAAGCGAACACATCAGTGTGAATAATATAAAAACAAAGTCAAGTGCCTCCATTGAACCTGAGCTCTCAATTTGTGCTCATCACTGAGATAAAACAATATTCCCTCTTTCAGTTAATTTTGACATTTCAATGCTTCTGTCAGGCATTTTGACAAATAAAGCATTGCATAAAAAAATCTTGCGAAAAATCTTGAAAAACATAGTAATAAAGCACCACCTGGGTCCTATACTCCACAGTTCTTCCTTATGAAATAGTTCAGTGTAGAGCAAGTCTCATATATCTCAACAATGTCACTTTAAGATAAGGCAAGCTGTTCTTGGATCAGTATGCCCAGTGGCATCCCTTTTAAAGTTGGTAACAGTATCATTTTGAGTAGGGATTTACATTAGCTGAACAGCTGCTGAAGCTCGTCTTCATTGGCAGGAACCAGCAGTGCATGATAAACCCTGATGACGATTTTGTTATTTGACAGGCGTTTTCCACTCAGAGGAACAACACCAGCTTCAAGCCTGCTGAATCATGTGTCCTCTAGTTAGCATTCTTTACTGGTTTGGCATTAGAGTTTGAGTTAGTAACAGAGTCTGGATCTTTGTCCTTCAGCATGACAGCATCTGCGTCTTTGTCTTTTTCACGGCTGTTCTGGCTGTTTTGTCGGCTCTTCCTGGTGGCCGAGTCCAGCCCAGTGCCCTCAAACAAGCGGGCCATGAACGCCAGTCCTTCTCGCCGGATGTAGGACTTTCCTGCGAAGAAGTAGAGTACTGGGTTCGCACAGCTGCTGATGAAGGCTACGGAAGACGTGACAGCTCTGCTCTTGTGCCATATTAAATTGAGTCTGGAGAAGTAGGAGAGATTTCATTAGAGACAAATGACAGACTTTGATTTGTATGAGAATGTACATAAAAGGTTTGCAGACTGTAACTTAGTACTTGCTTTAGCCAGTGGTGGAAGAAGTACTCAATATTTTACTTAATGTACGAATACTACAGTGTATAAATATTATGTTACAAGTAAGTCAGGTCAGTGGTTTCCATCTGCTCCAAGTGTGTTAAGCTAAGCTCCATCCTTCCTCACATCTAACTCTTGATAAGTAAGCAAATAATTAGAAAACACCCTATCACCATCAAAATAAAAATAAAAAATAAATGGTCAATTGATAGTTTTTTTAAACTTCAGTTAATAGTTATTTTATTGTTAACAAACAATTCAACAATAATTGTACTTATTATTACTAATGCTAAAATGTGTTATTCAACAGGTTATTGTTGCACACATTTTCTATATTATATTACGTATTTTTGTGAATGATTGCCAAATGATTTGTGAACCATTAGTAAACATTATTTGGATGATTTTATAAAGTTGCAACTGATTATAATACCTGGTAATGGTTCATAAATACAATGAAAAGCATTTATAAACATAACTTTTAGAGATCACCAAAAAAGATTTAATTGACCCAAATGAATGTTATTTGATGCTTAACTAATCACTTACTAATCTAATTATTTTAAACATTGCTTGTAACTTTAAAATAGCCATCCAAATGATGTTTATATATGGCTTACAAAACACTGAATAACCATTAACAAAGTTTTAACTATCTATCTAGATGAATAAACAAATTATTTGATATTACACAAAACTAATGATAACATCAATTATAACATTACTAATAAGTAAACTTTATGAGTCATAAGTTCATTGTTTGTTAACAGTAAAATAACTATTAACGTCTAAGTAACTATCAATTTACCAATTATTAATGATGGTTATTGTAAAGTGTTACCAATAAGTTTAATACGTTTTATCAAATCATTTATAATAAGTTTTTCCAAAATGTTCAATAAATGAGGCATTAAATGGCCCAATTTGACCCAACAACTCCCAAATGTACACCGTGTAAAGTATGTAACACCAATGATTGGTCTGTGTTTGAAAAAATAAAATGCAGGCAAATTGTTGTGTCATCACTTACATTTCTTTTACGTCACCGTCTGGATACATAGCCCATGTTACCTGAGGGCAACAAAATAATTGCTAAGTTAATAAGTGAAAACTTAAGTAATGATCAGCAACTTTTTTAAATAAATGACATTAAACCTGGACGCATGATGAATAAATTTACTCTATATTGATAATGTTTGGAGCGACGTGTTACTTTTAAAAACAGAATGTATGACATACTTGCACCATGTTGATGATGTGGTAGGGCAACCAAAAGAGGCAGAAGGTAACCACGATGGCCAGGATGAGCTTCTCACTGCGAATGCGACGGCGGAACTTTGTCTGTCGGATCCGTCGTAAGATGCAGATGTAGCTGACTACAATGCACCCGTAGGGAATTAAAAACCCCAACACGATCTCCAGCATGTACTGGAGGACCACCTGTTGTGGAAGATAATACGAGAAAATAGAATTTAATATTCTATCATTCTGCATAACATGAAATTACATGCTGGCTGCCCCGGAAAGGCAGAAAGAGGTAAGTGTTTCAAAAAGTTGATTTAGGGAGTTTATTATTGGGATTTAAATAGAGAAAGGTTAGGGAAATTAGCAAATCAGTTGTTTTTTTCAGTTACAGTGCCTTGCGAAAGTATTCGGCCCCCTTGAACTTTGACCTTTTGCCACATTTCAGGCTTAAAACATAAAGATATAAAACTGTAATTTTTTGTGAAGAATCAACAACAAGTGGGACACAATCATAAAGTGGAACGAAATTTATTGGATATTTCAAACTTTTTTAACAGATAAAAAACTGAAAAATTGGGCGTGCAAAATTATTCAGCCCCTTTACTTTCAGTGCAGCAAACTCTCTCCAGAAGTTCAGTGAGGATCTCTGAATGATCCAATGTTGACCTAAATGACTAATGATGAAAAATAGAATCCACCTGTGTGTAATCAAGTCTCCGTATAAATGCACCTGCTCTGTGATAGTCTCAGAGGTCCGTTTAAAGAGCAGAGAGCATCATGAAGAACAAGGAACACACCAGGCAGGTCCCAGATACTGTTGTGGAGAAGTTTAAAGCCGGATTTGGATACAAAAAGATTTCCCAAGCTTTAAACATCCCAAGGAGCACTGTGCAAGCGATAATATTGAAATGGAAGGAGTATCCGACCACTGCAAATCTACAAAGACCCGGCCGTCCCTCTAAACTTTCAGCTCATACAAGGAGAAGACTGATCAGAGATGCAGCCAAGAGGCCCATGATCACTCTGGATGAACTGCAGAGATCTACAGCTGAGGTGGGAGACTCTGTCCATAGGACAACAATCAGTCGTATACTGCACAAATCTGGCCTTTATGGAAGAGTGGCAAGAAGAAAGCCATTTCTTAAAGATATCCATAAAAAGTGTTGTTTAAAGTTTGCCACAAGCCACCTGGGAGACACACCAAACATGTGGAAGAAGGTGCTCTGGTCAGATGAAACCAAAATCAAACTTTTTGGCAACAATGCAAAACGTTGTGTTTGGCGTAAAAGCAACACAGCTCATCACCCTGAACACACCATCCCCACTGTCAAACATGGTGGTGGCAGCATCATGGTTTGGGCCTGCTTTTCTTCAGCAGGGACAGGGAAGATGGTTCAAATTGATGGGAAGATGGATGGAGCCAAATACAGGACCATTCTGGAAGAAAACCTGATGGAGTCCTTAAGGGGGCTGAATAATTTTGCATGCCCAATTTTTCAGTTTTTTATCTGTTAAAAAAAGTTTGAAATATCCAATAAATTTCGTTCCACTTCATGATTGTGTCCCACTTGTTGTTGATTCTTCACAAAAAATAGTTTTATATCTTTATGTTTGAAGCCTGAAATGTGGCAAAAGGTCGAAAAGTTCAAGGGGGCCGAATACTTTCGCAAGGCACTGTATGCTCAGATGCTTTTCTCTATTGCGTGTAGAATCAGTTTTGATTAACTTTACCTCAGAATAATGTGGCTTCTTTTTTAGGAGATAAGAGAGTTTCCTCCTGCTTCCAGGTTTTATGCTAAGCTAGAACAGTCATCTCCTGGCTCCAGCTATATTGAGCGTACAGATGAGTGTGGTATCGATCTTCTCCTTAACTCTCGACAAGAAGGTGATGAAGCATATTTCCTTTTTCTCTGAAATGTCAGGGCCTCCCTGTGCTTCAGATGTTCCTGTTCATTCCCATCATACTGAACTCTTGCATACACTACTGTAAACATTTGTCTTTTATTCAAAATTTAGAGGATTGTGCAACCTTGGTGGAGAGTGCTTAATTGGCTTTACTAGTATGAAAATAATCAGGTTTTTGTTCACTCACATGGCTGCTTTTAACGTGCTCTGGTTCGCACACCAAGGTAGTCCCTTCCTCCTTCGCTTTTCTGAAAATCATTGCAGGAACAGAGGCAACCATCACCAGGACCCACAACACCGCCAGCACCCGCAATACAGTCTTCCGGCTGGTGAGAAGAGTGATGCGCTGCGGCCACAACACTGCCACCAGCCTGTAGATGCTCATGAGCATGATGATCTGGATGGAGGCGTACATGTTGACCAGACACAGGTAGAAGAGGATCTTACACATCGCTTCCCCAAACACCCATTTCTTCAAAACCAGGTAGATGATGAAGAACGGGGTGAGAGCCATCAAAGAGCCATCGGCGACAGCTAGGTTGAGGATGAGGAGCGTGGTGACAGAATACTTCTGGGCACGTGCCAGGATGCTCCAGATGATGAAGAGGTTTCCAGGGAAGCCCAGGAGAAAGACGAGGCTCAGGATGAGGGCGCCCATAGTGGTGCCAGTCTTGGTATTCACAATGCTGTCATTTGTTGTCAAATTGGAGGATACATTTAGGAAGGGAGAAATGTTTGTCTGGGCCATTTTTCTTACCTGCCAAAGAGAGAATATTGGTAACAGTAGTTTTATAGTTTACTTAAGTACATTTATTTATACCTCTAAAGTGAAAATACATTAAACATAAAAATATAAGGAATTGTTTTTCCTCTTTTTTTCAAAAAGAAATGCTAGGAAAGCAACAGAAAAGACTGTTTTTAGGGCAGTTCATCAAAAAAGTAACTAGAATATGGAGGCATTTCTAACCTGACACCAACCTGCAAAATTATGAAGAGACTTTAACAAATTACATTAGTCAGATTGTCTGACTAACAAAGAGCCTCACCTCTGAATCATACTCCATGTTTTATCTGGCACAGGCCTGAGTTTGACATATAAGTACATATTACTACAGAAAAGCGTGGGAGTTGGTGCAAGTGTAACAGGTTTAAACGGGGCTTCTTAATTCCTGAAAAACGAGACCAGACACGAGTGGAGAGCAACAGTTACTGTGTTTATGTCAGCATTTGAGCAATGATTCAGTCTAAGATTTATATTCTGTTTCTCTTTAGGGCCTAATGAAGCAAGTTTATTTTTAGTACCATCAAAACACAAAAGAAATATAAACAATATGACCAAAAGTATGTGGACATTCCTTAGGTCCTTGTCCTTCAGTTATTGTTACCATTACTCCACTATATTAGAAAACATGATCACTTTATACAATATGATGCATTGGTACACACTTCTGCCTAACAGTTCACATTAGCTCCACTTAGACCAACTACAACATTAACTGATCTCTTCTATATTTAGGCATCAACATTGTATAACATAAAATCTGTTATATGAGATGTTCTGAAGTGAATAAAGGAAATAAAAGCTTTGAAAAGTGGCTGAAGTTTGCTTGCATCAGTTCCATACAGTATGTTTGCAGATACAGAGAATGCAACTTCACCATGTTTAGCTTAGACTTGGGTACCACCAGCTGGCTGCTTCCTTTTGATCTAAGGAACTTATTAGGTTTATATTTTTTAAGCATATCAGGCATATTATACAAGGGATTTTTAAACAGGCAGATGCATCCAGCAGTAATGTATTGATTCCAGTAGTATTATCTGTGTACTAGAAGCCGGATATTTTACTGCATTCCTCTGTGCCATAGAGCTCCACTGTTGTCCAAAAACTTTTAAAAATACATCCACTTCCTTCAGGATGAACACACACACTGTTGTTCATCT
The DNA here is from genome assembly GCA_023566125.1 of Zingel zingel. Taxonomy (NCBI): domain Eukaryota; kingdom Metazoa; phylum Chordata; class Actinopteri; order Perciformes; family Percidae; genus Zingel; species Zingel zingel. The sequence continues at coordinate 17,864,882 of CM042336.1, read as the reverse complement.
TCAGTGAATCCCACAAGCATCATCCTGGTAATCTATAGTCTGATTACCACACCAAATGTGTATCCATCCACCGCTGAAAATAGTCCCCAACAAATAAACTTTTTCCTCCTGTTTGAGTAAAGTTTGCTAAAAACTTCAATGCCCAGCTCTTTGAAGACATTAGCTCGTATTATTTAGAAATGAAAGTATGTTCAGTATGTGTAACCCTTTTTTTTATAAGAGTTATCACTTAAATTTATTTAGGTTGAGTTGGGAATAAATCCAGCAGGATTAACATGTTGTTGGTTGTGGTCTTTTTATGTTAATAACACAAATATAAAATATCACCAGCCTTTATCTTTAAGAGATTTATAAACTAGCAGCATTCTAAAATACACACTATAACTTGAAGCCAATACAAATGTTTAAGAAGGAGTAATGTGCTTAGTGCAGAAAAAGAGTTAGCAGTCAATTAAAGAGATACATTTTACAGTTCATACAACAGATAATGCTCGTGTATTTATCATATAGGCTCCTGACAGGCGACATATGTAAAATAGATATTTCTGGAAAAGTGATGCTACTGGAAAAATGTTTTCAGAAGTGACATGTCATCACTTGTTCGACATAACTTGACTATTAGTTCAAGAGCACACCCTCTAGACTGACACTCACACTATGCAGTGTCTGTATTTTTCATATAATCCAATATTCACACCCACATCTGCTAACCAAACCTGTCTGATATTTCTTAGCAGCATGTGCAGGAATTATGGATAATTACAATGATACGCGTGTAATAAGCGAGTGGTAATATCACAGGTAGCAGAGATGGAATGACTGCTTCCTGAGAAGCAGACATTTGTGTTTGAGACATTTACTTTTATTGCTGCTCCTTCAGCCTACTGTACATATAGTATATGTGATATATGCATGGTGAAGAGAAAGTATTTTAATTTGTACCACAGTAAAGTGGGTGATACATAGGGGGTGTGACTTAAGTAACGGACTCTTGTTTTAGAAAGTCATGTTTTTTATTTAAATGAGAAAGTTAATTATTTATTAATTTAGATATTTGGCACTTGGCCTGCTTTTTGCTCGTTTAGTTTTACACTAAATAACAGACTATTCAAAGACAAGTCCCCAGCACAAAGGTGCTTTAGAGAGACATACAATAAAATCCAATTAAATAATGAAAACAAATGGGTAAATTTGGAAATAAATAAGTTAAATACACAAATAACAGAAGACTATATGTGGCCCACTCGATGGTGTTTTAAGACCCCAGCTTCTCCTTCCAGGCAGCGCTGCGACCGTTGACTTCAAGGCACCTAATCCTAACCTTAACTCTAACCATAACCATTGCCTAATCCTATTGCCTTCCAGGCAGCCTGGAAGGAGACGTTGGGGGCTTAAAACACCGATAAACATGTGGCCGATAGGTGTGCTTTCCCTTATTTTTTAAATAAAAAAATATAGACTGTGCCAGCAAAACATAGGTAAAGATCTATGCCTGATGATGTAATAGTAATACAGGTTTTGTTATAGTCATTAACCGCAGATGTGCTCACAGCAGTTTTCAAATGAAATATTGTTGAATAAAAGCATTCTCTCCAGGTTTCAGAAAGTGAGAGAGACAAAGAGATGAAACCACATGGCAGTGTTTACAGAAAGCTGGTCAAACCACATTGATAGTAGCATCAAAGCAACAAAGGGAGGTATGTTTGTGTGTATTGTGTGACTCACGCACATACCTAGGCTACTAAAACACACCTGCTCTGCCTAAAAAGGAAAATTATGCATAATAAAAATTGTACAACACAACACACATTTAGTTGCGCAAACTGTCATCTTGTTCATGTTTGAACAAATCACAGCTGTCAAATGAAATTAACCACACTGTCAAAAGACCACATGAAAACACTGTAAAACGTTAAAAATATACAGGGATGAATTACAGAAGACCTGTAAATCATCAAAAAGAAACAAAAGTTCAAAGTTTCCCCATCCAACAGTAGCAGTTACTAAAACAGCTGACTGCAGTGATTTGTTGGCAGTTGTAACCAGTGTTGTTGAAAGGAACTAACAAAGAATCATGAATGAGAGACAGGAACACAGGCACACTCACCAAGTAATCAACTGTAAATCCCAGCAGAAGAAAGACACCAAGGGCTGGGAAATAATCTGATGTTAATGTTGCGTTTTCTTCCGTTTCTTTTCACCTTTTCCTCTTCCCGCGTTTCCCCCCCCACCCACTCTCACTCTCTCTCTCACTCAGATTGATTTGTCACGCTTGCTGTAACATGTAGTGTAGAAGAAAGGTGTGTCCCTTATTACTTGGCCTGCCTCTGCCCTGGCAGTCTGTCAATATCAACTGTCGACCAAGGAATCCATTTGTGTAGTGTCGACTTAAAGGGCAAGTCCATTTTTTTTACCTTATGGTTTCCTGCCATGCAGATTACTGCTTTGAGATGCCACCATAATATCAAAGTGGTTGTCAATATTTTAGATATCTCTAAAAATCCAACTACTCTACATGGCTCAAAGTATGTGGACACCCAAATGAGCAATCTGCCACTGTAAACACGTAGGACTCTCCACAAGATTTTGGAAAGTGGCTGCAACGATTTGCTCACATTCAGCCACAAGAGTATAAGCGAGGTCAGCCAATGAGGTTGAGTAATAAGGCCTGAGTTGCTGTTGGCATTTCAGTTCATCCCAAAGGAGTTGGATGAGGGTTAAGTCAGGGCTCTGTTTTTTTTACAAAAAAACATTTCTTCATGGACCTTGCTTTGTGTACAGGGGAATTGTCACGGTGAAACAGGGGTCCTTCCCTAAACTGTTGTAACAAAGTTGGAAGCACACCATTGTCTAAAACATCATTATATGCAGTTTAAACTCTACACAGAAGCTTCCAACTCAGGACTCTTAATGTGACACTGCTAGCTGCATGGAACTAAACCAGATACAATCTTCTGTAAACAATTCAATGTAGTTTATGTTTTTAAAAGCACCATCCATATTACAATACATTTTTTTACAATTAGACATTTTACATTTGGCTTTCAAGTAAATGTTCAGCCCAGTCTCACGGCAGTTCGTGAAATGGTCACTTAATTTAATCTATTGATTTGTGTACACGGACACGTTTATCTCCTTTTTTTCGTGATGTTAGCACGTGTTTTTTAAACTAATGTATTTCAATGGGAAGAATCTTTCATGTTCACAGCACGATTCATTAAGAGCAACTACGGTAGTGAGTAGTATGAAAGCCCGAAAATCCTTATAGGGAGGTTGGTTGGAGTGGTGGATAGGTCAAACAACACAGAGCTTTCACCCAGGAGACCACCACGTGTCACGTTTCCTAAACTCAACCGTCGCTGTCTTCTTTTACTAAACCCAACCATCCCGTTGTTGTCCGGCGTGTCATGGAAACGTAAGCCCACCCACGACCTTAACTTAAGGGGCCGTGTTCATTTCACGGAATTCTGTGAGATCAGGTTGTAAAAAACGTGCTGACCATCACGAAAAAAAAAAAAGCGATAATGAAAAAAACAAGATAAATGTGTCCATGTACACGAATCAATAGATTAAATTATGTGACCATTTCACGAACTGCTGTGAGACTGGGTTAAAATGTCCAATACATTCCAGAGCACTTTATAGATTCACTTGCAATAACTTGCAAGCTGCAGTTTCTTCTTGCCAAGGATGAAAAACCCTTTATATTTATTGGCATTTTCCAATGCCAATAAATCAGTCTATACCAAAAAATAAGAAAGGACATAAAGAAAATTATAAAAAGAAAGATTACTTACACATATGGAGCAGTTATGGAGCTGTTAAATAAATACTTGGTCATTTTTATTTAGTTTTTAGGACTGTCAAAATGTTGGACAGCTTTTCCATTAAAGACTAGTTGTTGCAGTGCAGAAAAAGAAAAAAAAAAACTTCAAATTGCCATTACACATACTTTTACTACTCTAACTTGGCCAGCTGTGCGAACACTCCAATGTCATACCATATACTGTATATTCCAGCCCAAACCCAGGATAAAGAGGCTTGGTAAACATGGTCTGGACTTTGTTGAGCAGGACCATTGGGTAAGAGACTTGATAAAAACACAGAGTGCCTGCTTTATAATTCAGATACACTCTAATCCTTTTGGAGCAAGGGCCTGACATCCTCGTTTTTACATTATTGTTACTAAACAGGTAACCATTTTCTGTACACTCTAGACTCCAGGACAGGTGATCATTCCCAAACTTTGACTCTTCTGATGTGTGTGTTGATGTTTTTGTATGCCACTGCTGCTGACAGAGTGCGAGCATTCCACTCCGCCTCACAGTAACATTGCTCTGGCAAACCCTCTCTGCACAACATCTGTGGAAACCAGGTGGAGATGTTTGAGTTCCTGTCCAGTGTGACGGAACAGCCAACTGCCAGGAAAACAAATTAAAAGGAACACGTCGACTTATTGGGAATTTGTCTTATTCACCGTAACCCCCAGAGTTAGACAAGTCCATACATACCCTTCTCATCTCTGTGCTAACTAGTTTTAGCAATCAATTCTTTTACAAAGAGTATTCCTTTAATGCCTTTGCTTATATTAAAGTACAATTTTAGTGTATTTTTATGCATTTATTACAGCTACACATTGTCAACCGTTAATGAACAAAGATTTGTGAGAATTAAATCTTTTTTACTGTATTCACCCTTTAACATAAAATGAAAATCTAGCAGTGATCCCTTCAGGGCAGGTTTACTACATCTGTTGCAATGCCTTTGGCCAGTTTCTATAGCCGTCCCAACTGTGGGACTAGTCAGTAATGTGGCTGCAACGCACTGCGGCAGTGGTTGAATGTAACCAAATACAGTAACTCTAGTACTCTACTTAAGTAGTCATTTGAGGTACTTCTACTTTACTTGAATCTTTTCATGTCACTTTCTACTCCACTACATTTTAGAGAGAAATATTTCCTTTTTTTAATCTGACTACTTTAGTTACTAGTTATTGTAAAAATGAAGATTGTTGCACACAAAACACATGTAGTTCATGAAATACTATGTATTATAAATTAAACTACCCAACAATATAACTTATATAAGTACAGCTGAGATGATTTGCCCATTAAACAGAATTGTTTTGATTGTTTCCAGTTTCTAAAATGTGAGGATTTTACTGCATTGAGTACTTTTACTTTTAATACTTTAAGTTACATTTTTCTGATACATACTTTTACTTAAGCAACATTTTCAATGCAGGACTTTCACTATTTCTACAGTGTGGAATTAGTACTTTTACTTAAGTAAAGGATCTGATTACTTCTTCCACCACTGGATTGCGGGAAACTTGTTTATTCAACAATGCATGCATTTCAAAGAATCTTTAAAACAAGTCAAAAACACTATATCGTGTCAGGCACCCTAATCATATGGATGTGATGGTCAGCATACGACAGCTGTTCCAGCTCGCCGTCTCTCCTCAGCATGTTGATCTCCTCCTGCAGATTCAGCCTGAGCGTGTCTCTCTCTCTCTCGACCTCTCTCTCTCGACCTCTCTCTCTCTCGACCTCTCTCTCTCTCTCTCGACCTCTCTCTCTGGCATGATAGGGAGGGTTAGTTACTAGTTAATAATGACCAAGAAATTGATTGCATGGAGTAAAATGAAACATACCACGGTATAGTTAATTAGCTGCATTCCAAAAGCACATAACCTGACCATACTGGACTTATATACCAATATTTGAATGAAATAAAACTGTACTGGAATTACCGTAACATTTTTTGACATCTTACATTTTTCATTTTATATTATTGTGTGACTGTTGGACAAACTTTAATGGAGACTGTTTCTAAATGACCTCACACAAAACTTTCAGTTCTAATATTTTTATGTCATCAGGTTGATGTATAGCGTAAACCAATCGTGGCCCAGATGATTTCTCCATCTAGGCCTCTTCCTATCAGTACTATACTGCAAGTCTCTGTTATTTTACAGTTTTTCTCAGTTACTTTGGGACATTTCTCCAGTCACAATTGGCACTCAAAACTGCTTGTTCAACCTACATGTGATGGCCACTTGTGCACAAGATAAAAGCAATTTATCATTGTTTTGGTCAAATTGCAATTGCTTTTGTACATGCATGCAATTGATCACGTAGAATTGGCTGCTGTTTTTGACATGATCAACTGCTTACATGTTAATATGCTATCTGTTAAGTACAGGTAAGAACAGGTATAATTCGCCCCTCACCTCAGCCAACATGTTGTTCCTCTTCAGAACAGGCCCTCTCTTTATGTTCCCAGCAATCCTCAACACATCCTTTGCAGTAACTGTGTCCACAGGGAATGGTGACTGGCTCTTTTAGCAGCTCCAGACATACCGATTATATTCATGTTGACCTTCTTGATGATGTTGTTTGCCAGCCAGTTTACTGACAACCAGTTTCATAAAAAGACAAGAGTGTCACAGTTTCATTTTGTGTGAAAAGAAGGTGCTGACTCCCTGCTCCAGCCAGAAGCTGAGGCTAAATAGAGCGCGAGTGTGAAGTTCAAGGCTCAATGTCCATCAACTTTAATTGATATCACCTGTGTGCACTGAGAAACTGTGTTAAAGGGGCAGATACCAATTTTTCACACCAAGACCATTGTACCAGTCATGGTTTGTGCTAATTAGCCTGTGTGTTCAATAGTGTCCTCTTTCAAAGTCTGAGAAAATAATCCTGATGTCATGTCATGACATGTATTTAACCCACAACACCATCGATACAGGATGAGTCAAACTTTCGTCGACATGCAGGACAATTGGCTAAAAACCTTAATAATATTAATATAGCTAAATATAAGCTCTAACAAAGAAACTCTCCCTCTAGGCTACATATCATCACTGTGATTTGACCTCTGAACCAAAAAAGGTTTTGCATTACAAAATCACCCATATCTGCATCCAATGTATAATACATCACAAAGTAAATGTCAACATTGTATTTGACTTGATGCACCTCATCTTTACAGGAAGTGACAGAATATGTTCCAGTGGCCTCTGATTAAACAAAGTATTTTTCTTGCTTAAGGGGGCCCTCTGGTGATCAGAGATTGCAGGTGCAGAGTAAACATACAGCCTCATTATAAAACGAAATGGACAAATGAGAAAATGTGTGAGCAATTAATGCTTTTATTGTTAAGAAACATATGGAGACAAAATTCAAACCATCACTGTCTGATAAGTGAACACTGTTAATTGCTTATACAATACCTATATATATATATATATATATATATATATATATATATATATATATATATATATATATATATATATATATATATATATATATATTGGTATTGTATAGATGTGTTAACACTGTTTTTAATATTTTCCTGTTCCGCTGATCCCAAGTGGCAATGAAGTTTGAAGCTTTAAAGCAGCTTTTGCTTTGTTCATAACAGCATTGGCTGCAATCTCTGCTGCCTCCAATGGTGATTTTGCTTCCTCGGCTGCCTCATATCCAATAACGCCACCCACTGCTCCTCCTGCTACAGCAAAGCCTCCCATCATCACTCCAGCAGCTGCCAGTCCCGCTACTTCTACGCCTCCTGCTGCTGCTGCTGTTGTCACCCCTCTTAATGCTGGAACTTTATTCACAAGTTTCATTATTGATTGACAGTTGTGCAGAGCTGTGAGAACTAATCCAACCATCGCTGCCACGCCAAAAAAAGCTCCCAGCAATGCTCCTGTGCCAGTACCTGCCAGTTGGATCAAAAACTTCTCAGACACTTTGTTTTTTGCCTGATTTCTGATCTCTTTCGGTGGCAAGTATCCTGATGACTGTTTTATGATAATTTCCTCTCTCTGTATTTCTTTCTCCACTTCTTGTAACACCCTATTGGTGTAGCATCCATTGTTTTCCATCACCATTTTGTCTATGGTGTTAAGCAGCTCATCCACCTGGACCTGGTTGCTCCTGTAGCTATTCTGCTGTTTGTTCTTCCAGTATTTATTATCCATGACGTGGCACCGGCCGCCGCACTTCTTCACCAGATTACTCAGATTCTCATTCTGACTGACAAAGTCCTCAATTTTCATCCCTTTAGGGAGCTGGTCACCATGAGTGAAGACAATTACAGCATATTTTAAAGCATCTTCCGTGAAATACTGGCATATTTTAGTGATGACAGCCTGCTCGTGCTCTGTGAATTTCTCCACTTTAAGCACAATGAGAAAAGCATGAGGCCCAGGAGCACACTCTGTCATACAACTCACTATCTTAGGCTTCATCTCCTCCTCAGACCTGCCTGCATCAAAGAAACCAGGAGTGTCGATCAAAGTGATGCTTCTTTCATTGACACATCTGGTTTCAGCTTGACATTCACTTGTTCCAGAGTTGGGAGTATGGTTTGTGGTGAACAATGTCTCTCCAAATATGGTGTTGGCTAGGTTGCTTTTTCCAGATCCAGTTTTCCCGAGCAGGACGATCTTCCTTGCAGCTGACACTAGAAAAGAGAATAATAACTCTGTTAAGTATGTTTGTCTCTAACTTGATTGCTTTTTTAGCTTTTAAGCTTAGTTTTCTAATGCCTTTTGAGAACAAGTAACTCAGATAAGGTAACTCAGTACTGAATTATAATTCCTTGCTGACACATAATACCTATACCCACCTTGGTCTGGTTGGTGAACATCTTTTGTGAATCCTTTGGGTTGGAAAGCTTCCTGAACAGACTTGAAGGCCTGCAGAGAAAAGGAAAATGAAGAATACGTTTATTGCTCAAGATTGACATTTATTTGTATAAGTTGATCCGGCATTAATAAAATAGCGTTATGTTTGACACACTACATTAATTCCACTCAATATCATTACCAAGATATTTGAACCACTGAAGCCTTCACTGCTGTTTGCACACAAAGAAATCCAAATAAATTTAGGAAAGACATTTTTTCGACTGCTTACTATATTTTGCGGAACTTCAACACTCCAGAGTTTCATCGCGAATAGTCAGCGTTTATGGTACAATGCATTTCCGTTACCTCACTAGACTCCTCGTCGTTGGGGTGGATGACGATGCGGACCAGTAATGGTGTTCGGCCGGCTCGGTTCTGTCCAAACGCAAGAACTTCCTCCAGTAGAACCCTGGCTACCACGCTGTCAGGAAAACGCAGGGCAATCCCAGCTCCAAGTACAGGAAAGGCGACGGATCCAAACCCTCTTTTCGCACAGGAAGTTAGGATTTCGTTGATGCCCATTCTCATAACCTGTAAAAGGTCAGAATTCAATGGTTTTTAAGGCTAGACAAAATAAATGCTGCAGAAAACTTGATAACAGCTCCTTAAACAAGAAGATAAGACACAACTGAAAACACTATTCCTCAATATTTCACCTGGACTGCAGTTCCATCATGGTCATCATCCCAGGGAATGAGGTTGAGGAAGAACACTGCATTAGATGGGAGTTCAGGTAAGCCCTCAACCAGGACTGTGTCACCAGGCAGTGTTTCTTCTTCTCCTGCTTCCTTTCTAAACTTTGCGGTCAGCTGGGATCCAACCATTTTAAACAAAATGTTTCCAACACGGGTAGAGAGAGGCTCATGGCCAACCATGGGCGATACCAGGGCATCCACCTAGGAGGACAACAGGATATATGATGGGGGTTTCACACAACTATATAGCTTATTTATTTTCTCATATTAGTCCTAATTAAATACATAAAAGTTCCCCCTTCTAAAAAAACATCAGTGTCTTCCTAAATCCAAATCCCTGGTAATTTTAACAGGGAGCCTAAAGTACCAGACAGATTTACAAATACTAAACACACAAGGGACTGCAGAAATAGGCTGTAAACACAATAATGACAGATTATCATTATGGCAAACTTGTGAGCAAACACAAACGCTTATTTCCACATTCAGCAGACACGGGGCAACATTAACGTTTATTGGGAGTCAGCATTTAGCCGCTTGGCTTGAGATTGGTGACTGACAAAATGTGTGTAAAACACCTCCTGCATAGACAACTGTAATAGGATCAGCCTTCAACTGAGCTTTGCTGTTAAAAAGAATTGATTGGTCAAGCTGGCATAAATAAAGCCAGCAGCATTTTAAATGCATGTGATATTCAGTCGTTTTGTGTAATGTTGGAGCTCCTTCCAAACATCAAACTGTTAGCACATCATCAAGGTAAGCAAAGTAATTTATAATGTCATGCCTGTCATGTAAAAAAGCCCTTGTGGAAGTATCCTAAACACGAGTCATTCTGCAGAGAGTGGTTCTAATCTTCCAATGAGCAGGTTTGATACATTTTCTTAAAAATCACAGAAAAGTGTCTTACCTGCTGGGTCTCGATGGTTCCCTGAATGATCTCTACATGGACACCACCTCCAGGAGCTCCAGCAGTGGCTCCTCCTGCTGTGTCTTGGGCAGTAGCATCCACCTGGAAGCCCAGATCTCTTGGTGCACTGTTTCCAGTACTTATCCCTTGGAGAAGCCGGTCACATGCTTCCTGCATTGCCCTAACCACCTCTCCTCTGTTATCAATTAGGATGACTCTGCTCAGACTTCTCCCCCCGTAACTGCCAAACTTCTTAACAGCAGTAACAATAGCCTCAGAGCACACAGTAACAGGGACACCGAATGTCCCTGAGCTGATGCAAGGAATGGCTATGGACCTGAACTCCATCATCTCTGCTAAATTCAGAGCAGACTGGACAGTTTTTTCCAATAAGACCCCCTCTCTACCACCTGATTTTCCACCTACAGGCCCAACAGCATGCAGCAGTTTCTTGCACTTTAAGTTCCCCCCTGTGGTCACTACCACTTCACCTGTAGGAATTTTCCCATTATACTTTACTAAGGCAGTGCTCTCACTCTGTACTTCAGGGCCACCTGCTTTACTCAGTGCAGCAGCAACCCCTCCACCGTGGTCCAGATCTTCGTTGGCAGCATTCACCAGGGCATCAGCATCCTGTTTAGTGAGGTCACCCTGACACACCAGCACCTGGAACCCATCACGGAGGCTGTAGCGGGCAACTGTTGTGTTTACTTCACTCAAACTCAGCAATTCCAAATGATGTGCAACACTTGGTGAAACCTCTTGTGCTAACTCTGAGAAAGGCAGATGGACTTTATTTTGCACACTAGACTGGTCCAAAATAAATTGTGTGACAGCTTCACTCAGCTCTTCAACCTCTTTGGTGTGGCCCAGTAAGCACACCGAGCTGTCTGAGCCAAACACGACCTGAGCCCTGTATTGCCCTTGGTTCATCTCATTTGTCTTGGACTTAAGCTTTTCCTGAAGCTCAGACGGCACAGCGGAGCAGTTAGGAACATCAATCTTAACTTCTTTGAATTTTTCATGCAGTGTTTTGTCTGTGTTATTCAATTCATCAGCAGAGAGAGAGAAGAAACTTATTTCTGTGTCTCGTAACTCTACTTCCACTTTGTCACCAACACCTAAAAAGTGACCTAGCACCCCTGGACCTCCGTAAGCCCTTCTCAAGAAGACCAAAAAATGTGGGCTCATGTCAGAGACCGTCTTTTCCGACACCCATTTCTCCTGATCGGAGATCCAATCGCCAGCCTTAAGAATCTCCTCCACAGAACCTTCCAAAACTAACTGACCGGCAGCTCCCTGCGTTACCTTCACTCCAGGACAATCTCGTCCCAAACTGTGCTCAATCTCTTTCCAGAGGAGGCGGAGCTTGGCCTCGCCCAGCCGCCGAATGCTGGTTTGCTTCTCACTTACATGTGACAATCGTTTAGCATAAGAGACCTCTGCATTCATCAACCTGGCGTTCACCTGGGAACGCTCCCCGACAAGAACAGCCATCCCATCCTCGCTGTATACCTTCACCTCATCTGTGCTCTGATGAGTGCTACAGGACTGAAGCAAAGCTTTAACTTTGTGAGGGTTTGCCTCATAGTGCCACAGGTAGCCATCAAAAAGTTTGTCTACCTCTGTTTTCCAGTTTCTATCATCACCTGCAGCACCAGGTTGAGCTAAACGCCTGACTGAAACCCTCCCCTCCTCTGGGTAGAGCTGAGCAGAGCAGGCCACAGAGGCAAATTCTTTTTCTAGTTTCTCCCTAGCCTTGGGACATTCCTTAAAGTAACGAAGAAGGTAAGCATCAACTTGTACTTCATATTCTTCACCACTTGGTGGAGGAGTTGAGCCAGGAATGGATTGTGGGCTCTGATGAAAAGAGATATACAAGTATGACAACAACAACAACAACTTTACTGGTTTATGATGCAGTATACAACCTCTTTGGTGTTATATAACGACATGAAATGGTAAACTGTTAATAGAAATGTATTTTTTGACTACACAATCTTGACTGAATGACAGAAATGTTGTGCTAACCTGTACTGGAGCTGTAGGATCCTGGCTTGGAGAGGAGATGACGTGTTCCATGGTGCCTCGGACAGCGAACATCACACCATCCACAACATGCTCAGATTTCTGCAGGACTGCAAGCTGATCTATTAAAAGTATGTGACATTATTTATTGTGTTTTAAATCATGGACTTTCTGCTCATTTGACAAAATTGTTTGTCACTTATAGTCTGAAAAAAACAAAAATGAATAGTGTGTGCCTAGTGTGCAGCCTACTTCTCTCCAGTGGGCTAAAAAGAGCAAAGTTGCTGTTTCAATCCCCCTCTCCCACAGTGTACACACTCACACAGTACTTCAACATGACTGATAATGACCTGCTTTGTTTCTCATGCAATCATGTTTTATAGACAACTGATTCTACTGAAGTAGGCCTACTGTACATTCAGTTAGCTGGTGCAGTGACTGAAAACTGGAAATCTACTAATATTTTGCATTGGATTATTGTTATTATTTTCTACAGGGTAGTCTATAATTAGGCTAACGTTAGTTCTTCCGAGATATACTTCCAAAGCTCATCTGTGGCAGAATTGATTTAGGTTTCATTTTCGAGAAAGGGAAACCTATGCAGTGAGCCTACTTTGTAGTTCAAACATAGGGTAGGCTACCTCTTTAACCAACATAAGACAGACGACATTACATCACATCGATCATGAGTTGATCAGTAATATACAGTGTCTTATCTTATTGGCTACCTTTTTGATATTCGAAAGCAACGCTGTAGATGTCATCCTTCACCCTGCTCACTGGTCCGCAGTCTCCTCCGCCGGATCTCCGCCGAACACGGAAATAGTTTTCTATTCTCTTCGCCTGATCCCCGAGCAGGCTGTGCCACTCAAAGAAAACGGAGTACTGGTAAACACCAGCCATAGTGTGGCTCTTCTTGTGAAGAGACGAAGAAAGACAATCATATGCAGCGTCCGATTGGAGTAGCAGTGTGTTTACAGTCACCCGTGTGATCCTGCTGATCTGCGCACCTAGTGCTGGGAAAGCAGAGCCAAGTCAAATATCACCATGGTGACTTCATACAACAGGGAGGTGCACTATGTCGTTACTGCTAACGCTGAAACAGTTACACTATTACACTATTCCCTACTTTATAGGGAATAGTAATCTACAGGGTAGATTTTGGGAGTCCCACAAACCCCACTAACCCCAATAAAAAATAACAATGATAATATTAAATGAAAAAAATATAAAAATAATAAGCTAATTGCAAAATTAGCCAACTTTTTCCTTTAAATATTTTTATTTAATTTGACCCTGTTAAAACACTATATGTGGATAAGTATTGAAGAACCCTCCCTTTGTCACAGACTGGATCATAAAGCATTGCCATTACACCAAGTAAGGAGATACATATGCATGTTTGTGAGTTATATGAGGATGTGCATTAAAGTCTGCCTTTTGTTTGTCAAAAAGTCATTCCCAGACAAAAGCCTACAAATGTACCATATGTTATCTTACACAATGATGGTCTTTGTGTTTCAAGTTTCTTTGTCACATGCATAGTCATACACTTACAAGAAGCAGCGAAATGAATTCCTGACTCCACTCCAACTGTGCTATCACATGACTAAGCATAATAAGTTAAGTTATAGAATAAAAGTAAAGTTTTAAACATGAATAAATAAGAAGTTTGGGGTCAATGACCCCAGAGATATATTGTATCTCTTCTGTATTGTGTATATCTATTGCAAATGTATTTTATTTTACCATGTTTTATACTTAGGGATCCCAAAGTGTCAAGTAATGTTTTCTTTTATGCAGACCTATGAAATGTGTCATAGCTTTTTTAAAAAATGATTTTAAACTGTTTAAAACCGTGTTTTAAAGCAGTTCTCATAACATTCCAGAAAAAAGGTCAAGGTAATTAGACAAATAATTGACAATTAAACTATCAGAAGAACAGAACATAGCGAAGTAATATGTTTCTTGAAAACATAAACAACGTTAACACTGAAATAAAGTTTACCATCTAAGAATAAGTACTTACGGTTATCTCAGGTTTCACTGGCTGACATGTTGATTATGACGGGCTGAATGGCAAAGTCTTGTGATATAGCTGCTACTCAGCTCTTTTATTTTACTAGGTTTGAGCTTCAGTATACTTTGCTGACACCAATGGCTCAGGTTTACCACCTTTTGAGTCATAGCAGCCTCATGCCTACTGCATACCACACACAGGGCTAGGATCTGCTATGTCGGATGAGTTATTTATAGCGTGATATTCTTACCTCTTACCCTCTCTACTCATTATACTATAAAGTGTTATATTTCCAGTGTGACATGTCTATTCTATCTTATTTATTTACTCCAATTTTCCCTCTATTATATTGTTATTTCACTTTTTTTCCACACGAACTAGTACCTCTAAAATGCTGCTATCATTTCATTAGCAACTTTTACTCTCCTAAGGCAGAGTACATATGTACTGTACTGTATACTGTATTTGTATGTACTGTATGTACACAAAACATGAACTAGAAGTTAATCTCCTTTAGTGCTCAATATCCATCTAGGACAAACAGAGACTAGGTGATAAAAAAAAGTTATCAAGTATTATTAAGTGCAGTGGAGCTGTTACTTTGAACTAAGGTGAATGGGACTATTAATATTCTTTGAATGGACTGAAAGGTCATACTGAAAATGCTTTCATTGAGTGAAATTAAATGTTATGTTGAAATAGAGCAAAACTAACAAATGTTTTAAACCATGTGAACTTATGTACACTGAATCAAATAAAAATATCCTTGAGCACAAAGACAACCTTATAGAACCACGCCTGGTTGTTTGAGTTGTGACTAATGGTATTCTGTACTGTAGGTGTGTCTTTGTACCTTGGCAACTCAAACTGATATCTGAGTTGTTTATCCAAACATTAGGAAATAGACTACATAGTGGGACACAGGTGCCCTCTAGTGTCCATGTCACAGTGCTTTCAAAGTCATTCTATGGATATTCAAAAATTTGAAATACAATTTTCTACAATTTTGTTCACCCCATTTACATCAATGAGGGTTCAGTAAATAATAGTTATACCTCTCAGTATCGCACATGATTCATAAATGTTCTCTTTCCCTTCATGACGGTTACCTTTATTACAGTACTGTAGCATTATATTTCATTCATTTTGGGTGGAAACTGGAAACTGAGTGTATCACAGAGCAAGAGTCGGTAAACTGAGAAAGAAAGAGCAGATTTCACACACCGGTGTTGGCAAGCATCCACCCTGCTAATGTTTCAGACACTGTTCTTAGTTTATCTCCCTTAGCTGCAGAAATGCACAACAGCAGCTGACTGTGGTGGAAGGGGAGGAGGAGGGTTGCACGCTTTGCATGAAACGAAAGCTAACAGCAGTAGAGAGAGAAACAGATTTAAAGCAGGGATGTAATGCTGTGATTGGATCATTGGCCATTTCTGGTTGGTTTACAGAAAGTAAACACCTCTAACCAGCTGAAAAGTTTTAGGAAGAGCTAGAGAGCGGTGATTGAAGTTATTGAAGTCTTCCTGAAAGAATTTACGCTTAGCTCCATTAGTGTGAATTAGTAAACGATTTTAGAAACGGCAAGTATCTCTGGACACCAAACAAATGTTCTGGAAAGACACATGACACTCAGAAACAATGGGCTGTGTGTGGGTACACCTTTGTTTATTTATTTATTTCTTGTAAAAAATAATCCAAATGACTTACAACATATTCTTCTGCATATAAATGTATAATGCTCCAACGTGGAGCAATGGCCGCTCATCATAACCAAACAGTCGTATTTATATAAACACTAAAATCAATAAAACTGTGCCAAGGCTGATATGGTTTAAAGTAAATGACGACAAACTTTTCTGAGCAGCCTTTTTCATGCAAAGAAGTATTCCAAGAAATTGTTGGCGATCCAACCAGAACAAGAGAAAGCCAAAAAAATTAAATTTAACAAGCATGTCACATTAATGTAATAAATCAGCCATAACTGAGGGCACTCTACCCTTTTCGCAATTAGGAAACTATTTATTTGGCCTCAAAGTGATAGTTTAAAGTTGCAGAAATATAATGTTTTGAAATAATATTATATAGTAAAGTTTTACAAATTATCATCAAAATAGTTGCCAATTTTTGCAACATTTCTTGTTAGCGGAACAGCTACAGAGAAGATTGGCACACAAACTCTGCAACAAAAGATAACGCTTAAATTCTTTTAAGAGGCTTAACTCTTAACCTTATAGTTTTTTATTCTTCACTCTTGTAAAATGACATCCTCTCATCTACCATGTGGTATTCAGTTATATTGGAAAGCCAATTACAGCCTCAACAGTGGCACACATTAGCCACCCCAATATAAACTTTATCACCATAACTTGACCAGTTCTGCATAATGTCCACTGCTTCCATTCTTCAGCCCTAGGCCAGGATAGAGAGGCTCAGTGAACGTGGTGTGCTCTTTGTGGAGCAAAGTCATCGAGTCAGAGACGTTGTAAAAGGACAGAGTCCCTGATTTATAATCCAGGAACACTCCGATCCTGGAGGATGGAGGGCCGGACACTGCCATGCTTCTACTGTTGTGTTGGAAAGTGTAACCATCTCGGGAGCACTCTAAACTCCACGACTTGTTGTTCTTTCCAAACTCTGATTCATTTGATGACGATCTGCTGATGTCTTTGTAGGACACTGCCACAGACCAAGTATAACCACTCAAAGTGACCTCCCAGTAACAGCGCTCTGACAAACCCTCTCTGCACAACATCTGCCCTGAGCGAGTAGAATAATATATCTCATAGCGTGTATACGTCACTCGTCGGTGTTCTTGTGAAATGGCCAAATATCGGGAGACTGAGTTCCCATCCAGGGTTAGAGGACGGCAATCTGATGAAAACACAAAGCAGTAAAAATAAGGCAATATTAACATCAACTTTTAAACATTTAGTTCATTACTAATGCACTGGTATATTGTGGAACTGCAGGGAATTAAATGTTTCACTCACAGCGTAAAAGCTCCTCTCTGGTCTTTGGCACAGGTGGCAGCACAACATCTATAGTAGAAACTAACAAAAACAAACAGATCCTAAATACCACTGGACATGAATCAAATCCACTGTATTATTCTGGATTCTTATACTTCTACCAGGTACCTGTGGCAGAGATCCTGTGAGATGTGTCCTTCAGGAGGCCCTCTATGTCATCCCTCAGCTTAGACACGCAGTCAGTCACAGGTTTGAAAGTTGAACGTTGAGGATGAACAAAAGGGCCAGTTAGCCACTCTGGAGATTCACAGGAGGTGGAGAGGGACTGGAAAGTCTGGACGGAATTCAATAAGCCAGAGACCAAAAAAAAATGCTGAAAAATAGTCCAATATCACCATCAGTGTATCACGTGTTTCACTGTCAAATCTGGCCGGCAGATGTCACGTTTGCTGTTTCCTCAAGAAAAATTAACTGAGCTGAGTTTTGCATTTTTTGTTTTAAGCTTCTAACACACGGTGTGTGCTTTGGTTATACAGCACTGATATTGTGGAATGTACATAGAGTAACATAAGAATTATACAAAGTGATAAAAAAAAAAACCCAAAACTGTTCAAATTGCTCCACACCACACTGGGTGTCTGCTACCTGAATGAAATGGATGTGGTCGTCGGTATGAGAAAGCTGTTCCAGGTCGGTGTCTTTTATCTTCAGCTTGGTGATCTCCTCCTTTAGCTGCAGCTGCAGCTCTTCAGCCTGACAGACTGCAGTGTGCTCCTGGGCTTTGATCAGCTGCTTCACCAATGTGCGTTTTTTCTTAATGGAGGAGATCAGCTCATCAAAGATCTTATCACAGATCTTAACTGCAGGCTGGCTACAATTCTGTTCATACAAGGAAAAACAAAAACAAAAGGTTTTTCCTTTTTAAAAAGATGTACTCAAATATGTGGCAAAGTTCTGACTTTGTGACACTGTTGTTTTAATACATGCATTGTCATGGCAAACTGAATCTACAAGTTAATGCATGCATCTGTAGTGGTTAATCAGGTTATGTTGGTGGAAAATGAAAGGCTCCATATATATCGTAGGGCCAGTTATCAAAAACACGGGATTACTCAAATACTAAAGTCTAAATTCCACACCTTGAACTCCTTCAGAGCTTGGAGCAGCTCATTCAGCTCATGTTCTCTCTCCTTTTGTCTCTCATGGACTTTCTTTTGATTCACAGTCAGCTGTTTCTGAAAGAATGGATATATTTATATAGCATGTTTTCTATCACTTTGATCACATCCGACTGCTACTGGTGAGAAAGATTTGACTAAAACGCTAAAGTAACATTCATATTAATGTGTTTGACAGCAGACCTTTCTGTATGTGTTTTTTGTTACTACCTGTTCCACAGCCCTCTCTGCTGCAGCGGACACTGTACGATGGCTCTTATGCTCATCTATAACGCACAGATAGCAGATACACTTCTTGTCTGTCTGACAGTAGACCTCCATCAGCTTGTTGTGCTTGGTACACATCTTTTCCTGCAGTGGGATTGTAGCAGAGACCAGCTGGTGCTTCTTCAACACAGGAACACTGTGGTGAGGCTCGAGGTGAGTGGGACAGTAAGATACCAAGCACGTCAGGCAAGACATCGTGGCTTTTTGTCGTTTGGTCCCGCGGCAGAAATCACAGGCGACATCTGCTGGGCCGGCACAGGCCTCAGCAGCAGGGGGAGAAGCCCGCTTCTTCAGCTTCTCCACAAGCTACAGTAGGGATGATAAAAAAAGAAAGGTGGTGATAAATATTGTAAATTACATGACATACAGGAGAAAAGCAGAATAAGAACAGAATTCACTCATAGAGTATACAGTACGTTTACCAAGGCTTCACAATCATCTGAATTAATTATTCTTATTTTAGATCTACTTTTGTTTAAGTGCACAATGATTTTTAGAGAACCTAATTCATGGGGTTATTAGGGCTTCACACAAGGATTGTACAAACTTCAAGTGAGTCAGTCAGACTCATGACCACTTACACCCATTTAAATGTATCTGGTCACTGTAGTCGGACCTACAGGCAGTGATGAAAAGTAACATGCAAGCACTGTACTTAAGTACAATTGTGAGGTACTTGTGTTTTACTTAAGTATTTAAATTGTTCGCTACTTTACACTTCTACTCGGCTACATTTAAGAGGCAAGTATCACTTTTTTACCACACTACATTTATTTGAAAACTTTAGTTAACCTACTAGTTTCCTTGTAGATTCACATTATTAACATAACCAATCAATGCAATCAATGCTATCTTTCTACCACCACTTCCAGTAGGCCTATTTCCACGCCATCACCTCAGCCAGCATGTTGTTCCTCTTCAGAACAGGCCTCGTGGTGAAGGTCTCCCTGCACTGAGGGCAGCTGTACTTTCCCTTCTTCTCTTTATGTTCCCAGCAACCCTCAATACATCCTTTGCAGTAATTGTGTCCACAGGGAATGGTGACTGGCTCTTTTAGCAGCTCCAGACATACTGAACAGCAGAACTGATTCTGGTCCAAATCAACGCCATGCTCCTGCTCCTGCTGCTCAGCCATTTTCATGAGTTTTACAAGCAGAGAAAGCACTCATGACTTTCGTTTTCTGTTATGCAAAAGACCCTCGGGAACGGCACACTTCCAACGTCGTCAAGGTTAACCTGTGCCTTGCCAAACACTCGCTGCCAGGTTAGTTTGAGCTGAAAAGGAACATTATTTTGTTGACTGCATTAGTTTTGTTGTATTACTGCAACTAGAACAAAGTGTACCAGTGTATGGCCTGTTTTTTAGCCAGCTAAGAGTAGGCCTATATCATGTTAGGTTAAGGCTACCTAGCTAAAACTAGTACATTAAAGGTTTGATATAGTGTTATCAGAAAAGGGCATAGAATAATACAAAAATAATCCCTTTCAATTATCATATGACATTGACCCACTAGAAGTGGTTGTGTATCTGTTGATTCTCTCTTCTTATTGGGATT
The DNA here is from genome assembly GCA_023566125.1 of Zingel zingel. NCBI lineage: Eukaryota > Metazoa > Chordata > Actinopteri > Perciformes > Percidae > Zingel > Zingel zingel. The sequence continues at coordinate 17,844,561 of CM042336.1, read as the reverse complement.
GCAGGAGCAGCAGGACATTTATGGTCGTGCATTAGAACAGATAGTCAAGTTGTCCTCTGATTCACTGCGTTCTTCGGTGCTCCCTCTCTTAATTCACTCTTTATGTTATCTTATTTTTATCTCATTTATTGTTTCTAGTATAGTAATGTTTTCTTTTTCTTTACGTGTGGGTATGTAACTTTCTGCTTGTAACATAGTAATTTCCCAATTTGGAATTAATAAAGTCTATCTGTGGTCGGGTTGAACAGTGGGTAGAGCGGGCGCACATATACTTCGAGGCTTATGCCTCGACCTAGAAGGTCTGGGGTTCGATTCCATTCTGTGGCGATTTCCTGCATGTCTTTCCCCTCTCTTTCTCACCTAGCTGTCCTATCAAATAAAGGCGGGAAAGCCCCAAAATGATAATGACAAGATAGACATAGCCTATTATTATTATTGATAGATATATTGTGTTAATGTGCCTATATGTATGTTGTCTCTATTGTACAGTATGTGTCTATATGGCCAATAAAACTGATTCTGATTCTTATATATATATATATATATATATATATATATATATATATATATATATATATATATATATATATATATATATAAGAATCAGCAACGGTAGGGGAACGTTAGGGTTGAACGTTCTCTAACGGTTACAACGGTAGGGGAATGTTCTCTAAAGGTTCTGGGAACGTTCTGGGAAGGGTCGATGTAACCAAAAACTAACGTTCCCTAAACGCCAGGAATACTTTCCATGGGAAACAAAAATTAACCAAAAACTAACCTTCAGGGAACGTTCCCGCGACCAAAAACCAAAAATTGTTACCTGGGATCTATCTATCTATCATGACCACTGTTGCTCTCTCTCTCTCTCTCTCTCTCTCTCTCTCTCTCTGGCGCGAATAAGGCAAACACTCAATATTTTCGGAATTTGCATGAATTCATGTGAGTTAAAATTAAACTGAATAAAATGTAATGTGCTCTTTGGAATTTTTTTAATATGAAAATTCTTGTTTTAATTTACTGTCGCATAACAAAACAGACAGTGGAAAATGTGTAAGCACAGTTGTTTAATTGTCTAACTTGTTACAAACTATTGACTTTAAAAACAAAAATAAATACAATGAAAACTGAACAGCATCTTTCAGCATCCAAAAGGCATGGAAATGTAAAATAAATACTTAATACTTGAAACATACTGAAGTCATCAGTATAATGTCAGGATTATGTCCTTCATCTTTCCCAGATTGATGTTAGATTAGCCTAAGAAATGATTACAATGTTAAAATTAGTCGTATCATTTATGGCCAGTAAATTTATTAGTTGGCACAACAAAAGAGAGACTGAAGAAAGTCCTATTAAACCAGCTTTTTACTTATGGAATCATTCAAAACTAAATGCAAAAACACTGCAATAAGGAGTTAAAATAAAACCAACTAAAAATACATCATTTATTTATGTATTTATTATTTATTTATACCACTTCAAACATTACACTAATACAGTTGGGGAACAAGATCAATTGGGTAGAGTGAATGGGTCCCCCAAAGAAGCTAGAGAAGCTTATAGGTGGGGGCGCATGATTCATGGAAGGGTAGTGGTACAGACTATAGAATACACAGTTACCACCTGTATCTAGATGATGAATAAATGCACGCAAAAAGCGCACCAGTACATACATAACATTACATACACATACAGTCATACACATACATCCCAGTAGTCCATGAAAGGACAGTTTTATATTAGATATAGGTTAATAATAAATGTTTTTTTAGTTGTCTTTTGAAGTTGGAGATAGACGGCAACACCTTGAGGCCATCATCTATCCTGTTCCAGATCTGCCCCTCTACAGACAACACTCATACTGGCGTGCACATATCGGCGACATTTTCCTGATATAAGTGGTTTGATTCTCGTTTGGTATGTATGCTGGGGACTGGAGATGGGAACAAGACTACTCAATCTAGAGTTCAGTCTGTTGACAATTTGGAACATAAGGCAGGCATTATATTCATTTAGCTCAGTCAGTCTTAGTAACTCAAAACGATGGAATAGAGGTTGGGTGGGGGAATTTATCTCTGACCAGGACAGAGCCCGTATGACTTTCTTTTGCAAGGATATAAGGTTTTTGAGATGGCTGGTGAAAGTGTTACACCATATCACATTACAATAGTTAAGGTGTGGTTCAAAGAGAGTTTTATACAACGTGAGAAGGGCAGACAGAGGAAGGAAATGTCTGATCTTATAGAACAAGCCAACATACTTGGACAGTTTGTTTACAAGATAGTCGATATGACATTTAAAGTTGAGTGAGTCGTCAATGAGGACCCCCAGGAATTTAGTGGAATGCACTCTTTTTATCTCCTGCCCATTAATTTTAATCATGCAATGATCATTGTTTTTAAATTTTTTACACGATTTAAATAAAATAAAATTTGTTTTTCTGACATTTAATGACAGTTTATTACATTTAAACCAGGAGTCCACTTTGGTTAACTCTAACTATTCAGTATTTCAAAGTCTTGAGAATTATTCAAAATGGCATACTGTGTCATCATTAATAATTTCCCAAATGTATACTTATTGTACCCTGTAATGGTAGAACACAACTCACACTGGCATATTTGACAGGGATTATTAGAAAGTAACTACAGCTCGATCTAAAATGCCTGGTTTCTAACTAATAATTTCAATGTCTTACACATCCATAACCAAAGTAGCCCATTGTTCCCTATAGTTAATTATATAACAAACAACAACCCCCTGCTCCACTCTTTTTATTGCCAATGCTCTATTTTTTGTTTTGATCATTTGCAACCCCAGATTGCTTCCAGACAGCCTTTACTGTCTTGACTATGGCTTCCTTTGCAGTTTCTGCTCCTTCAGCTGCATCATATCCTATCTGACCGCCCTTCACTGCCCCCCGCAGAGCGTCAGTTGTTAACATTCTTCTGTTTGTTGATACCAGTGCTGAAAGATCCTGAACATTTCTTGTTGCTGCAACCGTCCCTGCCACACCAAGCAAAGCTCCTAACAACGCCCCTGTTGCAATACCTGCCAATCTGATCAATAAGCTGTCACAAACACTAATTGTAGCTTTAGCTCTAATTTCTGCCCGTGACATGTTGCCTGATGATGATGTCTGTCTAATGCACTCTTCCTCTCTCTGTATTTCTCTTTTCACTGCTTGTAGCATCTCATTGGTGTAGCATCCTTTGTTGGCCTCAACCATCTTCTCTATGGTGTTCAGCAGCTCTGCCACCTGGAACAGGTTACTTCTATATTCGTCCTCTCCGTTGCTCTTCCAGTACTTATTATCTACAACATGGCACCGGCCTCCGCACTTCTTCACCAGATTACTCAGATCTATATTTTGACTGACAAACTCCTCAATCTTCATCTCTTCCGGGAGCTGGTCACCATGAGTGAAGACAACGACGGCATATTTTAAAGCTTCCTCAGACAAATATTGGCATATTTTTTTTATGACGTCCTTCTCGTGCTCTGTGAATTTCTCCACTTTAAGCACAATGAGAAAAGCATGAGGCCCTGGAGCGCACTCTGTTATACACCTCACTATCTCAGCCTTGAGCATCGTCTCGGATCCACACGTGTCAAAAAAACTGTGTGTGTCAATCAACTTGATGATTTTCCCATTGACAGATTTGGTTTCTGCATGAGAATGACTTGTTTCAGAGATGGCAGAATGGCTTATTTTGAATGCATCCTCTCCCAATATGGTGTTAGCCAGACTGCTTTTCCCAGCTCCAGTTTTTCCCAGTAGGACAATTCTTCTTGATATCAGCACTAGAAGAGAGCAATGATTCTGTATTAACACATCACTTTCCTTTTGGTAGTGAAAGTGTTCCATCTTTATAAATGTATGGACATTTCACTTGTTTTGTTTTTTTGCTTGATTTATATTTATTCTGGTATTTTAAATCATCCAGAGTAAATCTGAGGATTTGTTCATCAATCAAAGTATTGCACAAATAATATTTGTGGCCTGTGGATGGCGCCAAATGAAAGGTTAAGGGATCATCAAACAATTCCTCTATAATTATCATAAAGCCCAAATATCTCCTAATAATTAAAACATTGTGTGTTAGTAATATATTCTATGCATAATTCATCTTGCAAGCTTTTAACTGGCATATCCATTTCTTTCTTTTTAAGTTCTGTGTGTGGCAGAATCAAGTACAGGATGTTTCTCAGTGTTGACTGATACAATCCTGACATGTACATTTACTCAAACACTGTAGCATAAGCACATCATTGAAATAATTGAAGTTGAATTAAGTATTTCCATTTCATGCTAATTTATAATTCTACTCTTCTACATTTCAGAGGAAAATATTTGTATGTATCTGACAGATATGGAATACTTTCTAGTTACTTAACAAAACATATGATGGAAATAGGATGCAGTGTTCAAGATTTAACAACCTAACAGTTTACACGTGTATGCATCACCAATAACAATTTAAGACTTAAGACCTGAATACTTCCTCTACCCTGCAGTGAAGCGGGGTCAACTCACCATCCATGTTGCTAAAAAAACGAGTCACCCGGACTGCTGGATGTGTTTCCTTCTGTTCTCTTGCTGTGGTCTGACTGTACTGTATACTTTCTTTTTCGACCAAACCGGTTTCACTTGATTGGCCATACCTGAACAATGGAACAAGTGTTACATATGAGTTCCTGCTACACTATACAAACTATTCAAAACATATCAAAGTATAAGCAAAAACAAATATCACACCTGAAAATAACATCATATAATGCAATGAACAGTTTTTTTATTTTTTGAAACGCCAGTCAGACTCAAAAGTTCTATGAGTCATTTTTTATACTGCTATTTGTACTATTTGAGTTTTGTGAAATGATAACATAACATGACAAAGTTTTTAAAAAAGTCAGTTAAAATAAATGAACACTAAAAATAATAAAATAAAAGAATTACAACACAAAGAATTAAACAAACAAACAGATCAGATTAAAGACAAATCATTTGTGAAGGTGAGTTTAAAACAGAAGGGGGTTAACAGCTCGGCAATATAACCAGTTCAAGATTTAAAAGTTATCAAAACATTTGTTGTGTCAAAACAGTGTTGTGTTGTTTTTTAATCCCAATAAAAATGTTGTAACACTATTTTGAAGCCTCTGACAGGGAACAAGTGTTTCACTAATGCCAGTAAACAGGACATTACTGAAGGCAAGACAGAAGGTCCTGAATGCATGAATGACAGTTTCCACATTAGCAGGTTGAAGTTGAACCTCGTGTGATGCTCAGCAGAGGCCACTGCCCGTCGGCTGTTTAGGTGTTTGGGTGGTGGCTGAGGTTGGGAAAGGTACAGGTTGAAAAGAATGTTATTATGATTGTTGTATTAATAGAAAGGAGTCTTATTGAACTGGAGAGTATTGACAGGCTGTATAACCAGACTAACATGACATTATCTGAAGTGGCTCCACCCAACCTGCTACATTCACGGCATTCCAAGCTCTATTTTCCACTAAATAGGAAACTCAGTGATATGAGTGCAATTTACATTTATACTGTATGAATAGCACAGTATTCTGTAGCGGTAGGTGTCATGTTAAAGGCTTTAGAATATCATACATATTAAATGAAAATATTAGGCTGCATTATCTTTATCTATGTCTTGTCAAAGAGAGAGGATGGCAGCTGCACCTTTTTATACTTGTCATACCTTTTCGGGTGGAGAATTTTTTTGTCTGAGTGAGACAGAACAAGTTGAAAGGAATTATATCTGTTTTTATTGGCAACATCCACACACAACTGCAGGAAATGAACTGTACAAGTAAACAGAATGAAAAAAAAAGTCCTTTGTGTTTAAAGTGTGGCCTGTAGCCAGATTACTTCTTTCTTCGAAATGTAGAAAGGGTTTTACTTTAAATTCCTTCTGGTGTTTTCAAATGACGCACTACAAACATTACAGTTGTTTGCTACTTTTGGAAAACCTCAGAAATTCAGATTAAAGTGTGCTCCCAAAACTGTGTGTCAACCTTACAAGTGTAGTCTGATGTAAGGCTACTGCACAGCAATTCTCCTGTAATTTGGTAGAAAAGCCGCCTCAAAAGTTAAAGCTGGCACGTCATCAACAAACCCAATAAAGGAGTAAAGCCATCAGTGGCTCACTGATGTGTTTTTCATAGTTTTTGGACAAGATAGGAGCTACACAGATACTACTTGTTAGCAGTGGTGGAATGTAACTAAGTAAATGTACTCTGTTTCATTTTCTGACATTCTTGTACTTTACTTAATGCTACATTATACTTAAACTTCTACTCCCCTAGATTTTAGAGGTATACTGTACTTTTTACTACACTACATTTATTTGATACATAAAAACACATGCTTATATGATGTGATGCAGATCTGTGCTAAAATCTACCCAGTTGTGTACAAAGAACTTAAAATTGGCTCCAAATTGATGAACTACAATAAAATATTCTTACACATTTGTTAGTAAAAAACTGAATGATATAATATTCTACGATCATAACACTTTTGAAAGTGTCATTCTAAGTATTTTTGCTTTTGATACTAATTATTTGTTGCTGTTAATGTTTCTGTACTTTTACTAAAGTAACATTCTGACAAATTAAAATTCTTTGACTTGTAGTATTTTAGCCTATGGCATTTTTTCCTTAAGTAAATGACATGAGTACTTTTTACTCCACTGCTTGTTAGTAAGATATGTATTGATGGTTTTGGTATTTTAATGGAATTTATTGATAAATATGAGTACTGTTGTCCTTTGACATCATGGGAATTGTTATATGAAATAAGAAACTGGAAGGACTTGACCAATCAGCAGTTTTATTGTTACATAATACATTCACAACACAGCAACACATGTTAACAAAAAAATTATGTAAAGAATTAAAAATAAAATCAATACCAAAAAAAGGTTACACGGTGTGATTCAGTATTTTAATTCCATAAGGTTGGTGGCTTTACTTTGGAAACTTCCATCAGAGCTACAGGAGACATGTTACAGCAGTGTTTACAGTTTGACTAGTGCTCCTCAAGGCAGGACTGCTTGTGTGAAATTGGTGGCAGGCTCCTATATATAACAACCCAAAGTCATAGATCCAACAACCACTTATAGATTTCACATCATTAGTTAATTTGAATGTGAAACATATGTATTTCCATTTTGGTAAATCCTCTATATACTGTTTGCTTCTCTATTTACGGTTTATTTTCTCAGTATTTTAAGAAAAAGTAATCACAGCGGTTCTCTTTTCAGCTGACAGGAACCAGCACACAGTTTAAAGCACAGATGCAAGGACTTCCATAAGGTAAGAGACCTAAATGGACAAATGAATTAAACCATAAACTAATCTGATAATAATAACTAAATTTGACAGGTTACCAATTTAGAAAAAATAACAAGAATTTGAAATGAACTGTATAGGATTGCAACAACTTACATGTCAATGTCAACATCTGCTGTTTTTTTATTTATTTTTTATTTAATTCATTCAAATGGATTCCAAGGATTATACGTTTTTTCGTACAAAGCATTAAGTTTGTTCAAGACAACTTCAAATGTCTTTTGTATTACACTCACTGGTGTGATTAATACCTCAACTACCTTTTCTATTGCAGTGGCTGGTGGAGCCACGTTTAAAGCTGTCCCAGCTTGTTCTTCCACCACTTCTGCCAAGGTTTCTGCTGATGCTGTTAATTCTTTATTAAATATTGGGGCTTCCTTTAACACCTTCACATATTTTGAATTTAACAACACAGCTGAGACAGTTGCTACTAACCCAGCTATGACTGCAAACCCCACTAAACCTCTGATCCATGTTCGTGCTGCATTCTTCACCTGCTTCTTAAGGATGTTGCTTATAGCCTGTTTCCGGATCTCTTCACATGACATGTTTTCTAATATGTGTCCAATATGCCGTTCCTCTTCCTGGATTTTTCTCTCTACTTCTTGCAACTTTTCATCCGTGTAGTATTCTCCATTGTTTTCCATCGCTATATTATCTATGGTGTTGAGCAGCTCTGCCACCTGGAACAGGTTACTTCTGTATTCGTCCTCTCCGTTGGTCTTCCAATATTTATTATCAACGACGTGGCACTGGCCGCCACACTTCTTTACCAGATCACTGAGACCTTCACTTTGCTCAACATACTCCTCCATTTTCATTCCTTCAGGGAGCTGGTCACCATGAGTGAAGACAATAACAGCATATTTTAGAGCATCTTCAGAGAAATATTCACACATTTGTGTGATGACAGCCTTCTCCTGCTCTGTGAATTTCTCCACTTTAAGCACAATGAGAAAAGCATGAGGCCCAGGAGCACACTCTGTGATACACCTCACTATCTCACGCTTCATCTCCTCCTCAGACCTGCCTGCATCAAAGAAACCAGGAGCGTCAATCAAAGTGATGCTTCTTCCATTGACGCATTTGGTTTCGGCTGGAGAACAATGTGTTTTCGAGTCATTAAATTGTCTAATTTTGAATGTGGCCTCTCCAAATATGGTGTTCGCCAGGCTGCTCTTTCCAACTCCAGTTTTCCCCAGTAGGACAATCCTCCTTGTTTTCAGCACTAGAAGAGAATAATGACTCTGTATCAGTAAATCAGTACCAATATCTTGCCCCTTGGTTCTAGAAATGTTTTCCCCATTCATTTATTGTGCCACAAGAATTATTACACAGTGAGAAATAAGGCTGAGGATACAGAAAAACATTAACAATCACAACTTTGCATGTTTTAGAATCTTTCATAGGAAAAAGTGACATATATGGCATGATTATGTTAAACAGCCAATTGCAATTTTAAAGTAAAGCTAATGTTGAGAATTGTGTTGTCATTCTGTTGCTTTATGATGTCAGTTTCCTTTTTTGAATGTGTTTCTGTTATGGGGGCTGCTGGCTGTCCCTGTCTGTTTTCCCCTTTCCCTCGTGTAGACCTACCTGTCTTCTCCCAGTCTGTATGTAGGTCAAGTGGCAGGGCCATTCTCTCAGCGCCCTGCCATTCATCTTGCACAGCTGCTGCCAATCACCTACTCACCTCACCAGTACTTAAGCCCAGTGGTGTAGTCTACGTGATACGCAGGTATACGCAGTACACCCAATAAGAAAGCTCCAGGATTTTCATATACCCACTTAAAAATGCCCAATGACCCAACATTAACTGTAGATATCGCTGTTTTGCGTGAAGGTGGTTTGTGAAGAGAATTGTATTGTCACCGGACTGCACTTACTTTCAGTATATTTCACGTTAATAAGAAACATGGTGGTGTTAATAAGAGAAGGGGTGAATAATACATATATTTAAATTTTACTTTATATATATTTAATCTAGTCTATATGTAATTCAAACAATTTAACACTTAGGGCCTACTATTTGGTGGATTATTACAAATTATGCTTAAACACATTCAGAAAATTGTGAATCTAACTTTGTCAGTACATTTGGTCGGTAGAGCTGCGGTGTTATTTCCTTGTTTTTGGTAACGGGAGTTCTGCTGAGAGCAGAAAGCGATTCATGTCTGTTAACGGACATACCTCCTCAGCAAAGGTAACAAACACAAATGAAACCATTCTTACTAAAATATAAAAACGTCAACTAAAATGTTTTAATATTGTATAGATTGTATATATTGTTAGATTAGTTGTGAGTTTTGAAAATGCCCCAAATCATACAGAATTCTAAATATTTTTATTTGAATGAACATATTTGATGCTCATTATTGACACAATAGCAGCAATAAATCGTAACTTACTGTTCATGCTGTGAAAAGTAGAAGTGCAAAAAAATGACTGATCCTCGAGAAGTCTAGTCTTTCCTCTTGTTCTCGCTCTGACCATAGATTGTAGAAAATAGACTCCGCCTCTTGATTTGTTTTGTTCTACTTTTATGACTGGTTTCCTGGCTGCGGGCTGCATGCGCAACACACATTGCATTTGTTTTCATTTAAAGTGAATTATGCATAAGCAACAGTAATAACTATGGTCTCCCACAAATGGCTACATAACTAGGGGAGAGTGGGGACAGTTGCAACATTGCTGATTTCTCCAATCAGGAATGAGCTAGAGTCATGGAACTCCTAAAGCACATGCTCAGTAGGCCCCTCCATCCGTCTGGGAGTTAACAGCCACATGTCAACGATCCTTATGGGAGAACTGAAATTCAAGGTGAAAAAGTAACTGTTTTTACGACCAGATTTTTTGTCATATTGTCTAAACTGTTTAAGTATTGATCTTTATCATTATATAGTTTGAATGTGCAGTTTCTTAGCTCTTAACAGACTGAAGTAACCATGTGTTAAAGCTAATGTGTTAGGCTAGCATCACTAGTTTTAAGATGGCTTTGCAACTGTCCCCCTATGCAACTGTCCACACATGGTGTTGCAACTGTCCCTCACGACAACAATAATGACAATTAGATAACATTGACATAAAAGGCAATTCAGTGGTTTAATAATTCTGGTCTCAAATAAACTAAAAAAATATTTGAATAATTATGACGAAGTATGAGTTTTATTACATCTAAATGACTGTTGCAACTGCCCCTCGGTACTGTTGCAACATTTTTCAGGGTCCATTTAAGTTCAAATTACTTCCATATTATCATATGTACACATGTTGCAGCAGTATGGGCAGGTAGGTGACATATATGGGTTTAAAATATATATTTTTTGTCTTTCTAATACGAACGGTTGCTGAGAAACTGAAGGAAATGTAAAAAGTGTTGCAACTTCCCCCACTCTCCCCTAATATAGGACAAAAATATTTAGCAGTTGCTGACCATGTTTATGTTTTAATAGGCTACTTTGTTTTTTTGTCCAGGAAAATAATTTCTCGCTGAAAATGATGTCCAATTTTCAACAGTTCAATCTTTGATTTCAATCTTTGATTTCACTTTCACAGTATGATGCACATTTAACAATGGTTAATTCTGTAGAGTCAAAAAAGGGATGTATTTTAGTTTTAATACGCATGTTGTAAAAAAAAATAAAAAAAATTACCTAGTTTATCCCAAAATCTCCATTCATGTTTCTAAGTTGAAATGTACATAATGTGGATATATATATACAGCCTTCATCTATTTTTGCATTTATTGTGTTTGTTCTCAAGAAATGAAACTCTAACTCATATGTCTGGCAGCATAGGCAGGCCTTCAAGGCAAATCTGTACAATCCCACAGTGTATGTGGTCACTATAATGAAGTGAAGTGATAGTTTGTTCAGACTTTATTTGTTTATATAGCACACTTCATACATAAAAATGTAAAAAATGTAACAAAAAGTGCTTCATACACCCCCCCCCCCCCCCCCCTCACAGATATATGTATACTGTATAATACAATTGCCCCCGCAAAACACATTAACAAGAATAGGAAATAAAACAAAAACAAAGCTAAAATAGATATGATATAGATATAGATATGATATGCCAAGAAAGGTGGGTAGCCTATAGTCTGTGAGTGGTATTAACCTGTTGGCTTAATATCCATAGGTTACCAAAGTGCTTTACAAAGATAATAAATGTAAATAATAAAACATCAACAATAACATCGACAACGAAGACCACAGCAGCTCTCATGGTGAATCAAAAGCCTCATGGTAAATCAAAAGCCACGGAGTAAAAATATGTTTTTAAACGAGATTTAAAAGTGTGAAGGGTGGGCGCAGCTTTAATGTGCGGTGGTAAATCATTCCACAATTTGGGAGCGACTGCTGAAAACCAACAATAGTATTTTGAAATCAATTCTTTGAGGGACAGGAAGTCAGAGTCAAGACTTCAGAACTGGAGTCTACTTTCCTGAGGACTCGAGCAGCAGCCTTCTGAATCAGCTGCAGCTGTCTGGTTAATTTTTTAGGGAGACCTGTAAAGACACTGTTGCAGTAATAGAGTCCAAGTTGAGGCTGAATTTGTAATTGTCTTAATGTGCTTGTTGAAATTTAGGTCTGAGTCCATGACTACACAAAGATTTCTGGCTTTGTCTGTTGTTTTTAACATTGCCGATTGAAGTTGAGCGCTGACTTTGAACCCTTGAAAACAACTACCTCAGTTTGGTCTTTGTGTATTCAAAGTACGTTCTGGCACATCCTTTGGGTTAAATAGTCTGTTCACAGCATCATGTACTCCATCAATGAGACATTGTGCTCCATCATTGACAGCTACTGCTGCCCTTTTCATTGCTTCCTGTGGTGTGTCTGCTCCCTCAGCTGCAGCATATCCTGTAACACCTCCCACCACCGCTCCCACTGCAGCAGATACCGCTAAAGGTTTCATTGCTGCTTTTCCTGCTGCTAATGTTGCTGCTGATCTTCCTGCTGCTGGTTCTTCTCCTGTTGCTGCTAAAGCTTTTTGTTCTTCTGGTACTAATGCTGCTATTACTACTGGTGTTGCTGATTTTACTGCTGTTTTGCTTATATCTTCTAATGATCTTACCAGCCCCTTTATAATTATGAGAACTGTTCTAACACTCACTGATACACCAAAAAGAGCTCCTAACACTATACCTGTTGCAGTACCTGCCAATTTGATCAAAAGCTTCTCAAACACGGTGCCCTTAGCCTGCTCTCTGATCTCTTCCTCTGACATGTTTCCTGATGACCGTCTAATGGCCTCCACCTCTTGTTGATTTACACGCTCCACTGTTTGTAGCATCTCATTGGTGTAGTGGCTTCCTTCGTTTCCCTCAATCATCTCCTCTATTGTGTTAAGTAGCTCCTTCACCTGGAACTGGTTGCTTCTGTATTCATCCTGCTGGTTGTTCTTCCAGTATTTATTATCAATGACGTGGCAGCGGCCGCCGCACTTCTCCACTAGATCACTCACAAACTGATTTTGGCCGACACAAGCCTTAATTGTCTGCCCTTCCTCAAGCTGGTCACCATGAGTGAAGACAACTGTGGCATATCTTAAAACTTTTTCAGAAAAATACTGGTTTATTTTAGTGATGACAGCCTGCTCGTGCTCTGTGAATTTCTCCACTTTAAGCACAATGAGAAAAACATGAGGCCCAGGAGCACACTCTATGATACACTTTAGCATCTCACGCTTCATCTCCTCCTCAGATCTCTTTGTGTCGAAGAAACCAGGAGTATCGATCAAAGTGATGCTTCTTCCATTGACAGATTTGTTTCTTGCTTTACATTCTCTTGTTTCAGAGTTGAGAGGTCCCCCGGTCATGAACAGTTCTTCTCCAAATATGGTGTTAGCCAGGCTGCTTTTCCCAGATCCAGTTTTTCCCAAGATCACAATTCTCCTTGTGTTTGACACTGAAAGAGAATAATGTCCATCAATAATACTGTACATTTGTCTTTTGGTTGTTTTATATATAAGAAGATACAAATATACTCAATAACAATAGAAATGCTAAAATTCTCACCGTCCACAAGTAGTACACGATAGTGCTTAGCATAATAAGGGAACAGAGAATGGTGTCAAAAAATTAAAAGAGGACAAGAGCATATTAATGATCAAGAACATATTGTTATTAAAACCACTGCTAAACAATATAAGGTAATATATTGTGGTATATGAAGCACAGGATCAACATATTTTGACTCATAGAAGTAACAGCTTTAGACTACCAAATTTGCAAATCAAATCCACTTTTTCACACACATTCACACACTGTAATTTTCACTCTCAAATGTAGCAAAATGCTATCAGTGTAGAGCCCGGCTGTCATTAAAGAGAGCAGCGCTGCGACATCAGCAGGCTGAGGTGGACAAAACACAGTAGTGTTCAGTAAAGGCAGCAGGAGCTCCCTTCAGCAATGCTCATTTAAATATGTATAGAAAGAGACGTCTAAAAATGGGAATGTAATAGTGCAGAAGTTGGGGATAAAATATAACATAAAATATCAAACAAAAGAAAACACTTTATGTTCTCTATTTTTTTTATTTCTAGACTCACTAGCTTTGACAAAAACAGTGTTTATGACAAATCCAACCTTGGCATACATCCATGATCTCAGAGATATGTGTCTTTTTGTTGTGACTTTTCATCACTACGCTGAATAAAAATCCATATTCCCATGAGGGAATAGTGAGTATGGTTGAAAATAAAACATTGGTATTCTTCCTCTCATCATTCCCACCTTCAGATCTCCCTGCAGCTGCGTTTCCTACTCTCATATGTTGGTGAAGTGAGATACTAGGCTATTGAAATAAAACTGCATGTGGCTAAATCTCTTCTAATGTTGAACTGTGCTCACACCTAGAGCAGTGTTTCTCAAACTTTTTTTAGACCAAGAAGCACCTAACTGCCAAATATTCCCAAAAACAATGGGCCTTCCAACAGTATTTACAAATGACAGCTAAATGAAATGACAGTTTTTACAAATAGCTTACTCACTCATAGTTTCTGTTGACATCTTAATGAATAAGGATGTTGCTGCTTATACTGAGACATCAGGGAAGCCATGTCTGTCTTAAGCATGGATGTATTATAAGACCTTCTTAAGCCATCGATCCATCTTATCAGTTGACAGCATATACTGTTAATATTAATATTAACTCTCTATGGTTGACAGTAAATGTTATTCATCCGTAGCCTATTTCCTTCAAAATGTGTGACGTAAATTGGAGGAAGTGTCGCAAAACGGTCTGCTTCATAGCTGAAGTCCGACAATGCCACAAAACCAAAACAGAATTGAAATAATGTTTGCATTTCCATATGAGTTTATTTAATATTGAAAATAACACATCTATGCACCTCCCTATTAGGCTTTGGAGTTGCTGGCAGACAGTTTGTGAAATACCATTTTCAATTTTAAGTCAAAAGCGTATTTTACCTTTAAGTCTAGCCTACTCGTAGACCAGCAGGGGTCGGTGCGGACCACTCTGAGAAATACTGGTCTATGTTGCTGAAATACAGTGCACCGCTTGTTGGGTTTTTTGTAGCTTATGTTTCAGTTTTTGTTTGAAAGTTTGTATTACTTCATAAATAGGCTACTTTATAGCAGCTGATAAAACTCTCAGCAATGGTCTTCTCAGATAAAGTTGGCATGGACTACTCTGCTGAATGTTACTGGCCTGTGATTACCACAATGGTCGATGCATCACAAAGAGCAAACAGTTGACTCATTCTCTCACACAGGAGGCTGAATATTTGGCTGCTACATTTTACATTAGCTAGTACTGGTTTGGTTACAATAGTTAGCCTACAGGATAGTCAAATTACATCATTTACTTTAATTTATGTAACCAGAATGTCAGACAAATAACAACTGAAAGACGTAGGCTAACTTTAACTCACCGTTCATGTTGTTAGAAGAGAAATCAGTGAGGAGTCCAATTTGGATTTACACAACGATCTTCTCTCCTCTGCTCTGACGCAGGTTTTATTCTAGTTTCACTTTCAATTGCTGTGTGTGTGTGTGTGTGTGTGTGTGCGTGTGTGCGTGCGTGCGTGCGTGCGTGCGTGTGTGTGTGTGTGTGCGTGCGTGCGTATGTGTGTGTGTGTGTGTTCGTGCGTGCGTGCGTGCGTGCGTGCGTGCGTGCGTGCGTGCGTGCGTGCGTGCGTGTGTGTGTGTGTGTGTGTGTGTGTGTGTGTGTGTGTGTGTGCCTTAGGCTAAGTAAAAGATGGATTTGCTCAAATAATAGTTTTTAATAAATGTATTGATTGTTATGATATTTGTAATGGTGATACCTTGTAATCCCTAAAGAACAACTTTTCTAACTGATGTTGTACATTAAGTAGTCTCGCTTTGCCAGACCCTCCTCCAAAGTAAGTGACATTTCCTGGTTAGCGTTTGCAACAGGAAACAGTGAATAAGTGACAGAAATACAGTCAGCAGTGTACGCTGGTTTGATTAAAACATTTATCTTAAAAAGAGGTTAAAACAATTTCATGTCTGTGGTTACAGTTTACAGTATATGCCCTAAACAACACATCAAACAGACACTCAGTGATAAGTTAAGATAAGATAGAACTTTTTTTTATCCCGAGGGAAATTGTTGTGCAGCAGTTGCAATACAAATTAGGAAAGAGTGCAAATATAAAATAATAAGGTGCAAATTCAAAATATGTGCAATGCCAAAACAGGTTATCAGCATATAAAATATAAACATGTTAACAGTAAAGATCAGACGTGTAGGCCTATGTACAATATCAAGTATAGGTAAGTGTAATATGTGTGTCATTCAGAAAGAAAATAGCTTGTGAAACAGGAATAAGCAACTAACTAAAGTTTGAAACACAGACAAGGAATACAACTTATATTATATATGAATTAGCATAATCAGCTCAATGGTTAAAGATAGTTTAGAACCAGATTTTCATGCAATCTACTGGGAGACATGAATTTTGAATGATAGATTACTTGCATCTTATTCAAGATTCAGGGCTCATTAAAGGTTTTTACTGTTTTAACTTTGGCTGTAATATCTTGTGCTTTAAAGACAGATAGTGCTTCATCCTTGAAAGCCTCTACTGTCCTCTTTGCTGCTTCCAGTGGTGTGCCTGCTCCCTTAGCTGCATTGTATCCTGTAAAACCTCCTTTCACTGCTCCTACTGCAGCAGTTAACCCTGCTAGGTTCGCTGCTGTTGCTGTTAATCAGCAACAGCTCGGAAATCACAATGAAAAAAATAAATAAAAAGAGCTCCATTAGCACAATAAGAGAATGAAGAATGGTAAATAAAAAGAGGCCCATGAGCATTAAAAATAGCGTATCTATCTTAACTTTTTTAACAAAACCAATCACTGTTCAACATTTGGAAAGAAAAAAAGGAATAAAAAGACAGCCATTAAAGTGTATCACCATTGCACTGTAAAAAAACATCTACATCTTAATGTGCAGTGTTCAATCCTGACAGAAATAACTAAAAGAAATAATCTTACCGTCCATGTTGTCAAATGTGAAGTTACTGTGCAGCAAAAATTTGTCAGAGTGACAAGACTGCTAGAGTGTATGTGTTTCCTGTATCTTCCTGTATTACCAGCTGGTTTATTTTGTTGTTTTTTTACCTTGTCACGCCTATATAACGTTGGCAGGCCTCCTCCCAGTCCACGATGTGGTTCCCTCTCTTTCAATGATGTGAAACAGCTGACATTCAGTTTAATTGAAACAATAAATATAAACAAATCATCCACACAAGAAACAGTTCAGATGTAAGTTTGGATGAACTTGTTCCAAATCAACCAACTACTCAGACCAAGGGGGCAGTTGGATTCATGAGAAGTTAAGAATGTTAACAATAAGGGTTGTTTTATCTGCACAATTTGTGGATAATTAAGATATGGGTTTTGAGTTTAAAACTTTTTGGCATCCATGTTAAGTATAGCAGTCGTATAAAGTGTAAAATTCAGAAGTTCTATTCTCTTATCTGCAAATTCTGCATATACGGTGCTCCTCTTAATAGGTGGTAGAGGGACAAACAACAGCAACAAAGGCGAGTTCCACTTGTCTTCATCACTGCATCATGAAAGCCACAGAACATAGTGTATTTAAAACCACAGCACATGCCACATTCCATCATCACATGCTTTGCAGTAAAACATTTATTGGTTTAACTAAAAACATTCTTTGCTCAAATTACATTCTTTTGACATGTTTCAATACTAACACTTTTTAAAGACCAAAATGACAGATACAGTATGTTTTCTCCAAATCCTTCTTAACAGAAGATAAGAAGTGCACAGGAGGCTTCCTCGTCAGCAGCCAGAGTGCCTGTGTGTCTCACATACATTAACATTTCTTTCCCCCTTGTATTGTTTGTGTCATGGGGACTTGTTTAGTTTATTTACATTTTGTAACAGCCTGTCCAAACGCGTTCGATCGCACCACGGGTCTCTGGGACCCCCCCCCGTGCCAGTTCACGTGAAATGACATCACATAGTACGCAAGGGTCACCGGGGGGACCCGAAGCTCAACGCCAGGCCAATGCAAAAACGTCAAATAAACTGAACGGGTCCCGGGGACCCGAAGGACAACACAAGGGTTAAAAATGTCTCTTCTGATGTTCACCTGTGTTCCAGTGTTGACTTCAATGGGTTTTAACAGCATTAACAGATAACTTATCATCATGTAAAATCCCACATTTACAGTGTTCCATGTTATAAAAAATGATGCCATTGGAGATAACAGAAAACATGTACATACATACTGTAAGTGAGTTTGGGATTTTCTCATATTAACAAGATGTCTCATTTTAACATTTTACAATTAGACAACAAAAGGTATTTTTTGTCAGGAGCATAAACTTTTCTGCAAAGCCACTCAAGCTCTAAGCATCTTTATTTCTGTTCATCTCTCAATGTGTCTCCCTCCTTCATTCTCCTCAGGCACTGACAAACACTAGTCTGGCAGTGTAGGCCAGGTCAGCGATGTAAAGCAGGAAGTTGAGAGCAGTGAGCACCGCCACAGCGATCAGTTTTGACGACGCTTGGCCTCTGTGGTACTGTTTGTCGAACTGGAACACGGGCCACAGGATGGTAGCCGTCAAGTACATGATCACCGCCAGGAGCCCGTAAGCTGACAGGAACTTGGAGAAGGGGATGGGGAGACAGCCGGTGCACTCACCCACACACAGCACCACCACGGCCATGGAGAGGATGAAGCAGATGCAGTACACGGCCATGCACCACTTGAGCGCTGCATGGTGGTCATACGTCACAGGGTCGCTGACCAGGATGAAGAGAATACAAGCCACAAAGGTCTGGCACACCTTCATAAGACCGGGAGCCGTAGCCATGTAACCTGCCACCTCTCCTGGCCTCGCTTTAGTCAAGCTCACCTCCCCCATGTATGCTACTGCTGCCAGGCAGGAGAAGACGGTGGAGGCGATGCGATAGTCACGAGAATCACCGTAGAGCCGCTGGTCCTTAAGGAAAAAAACTGGGAAGATGATAGAGGCAGAGAGGCAGAGGAGGGAGGCGTAGCAGGCGATAGTGATGGGGAAATTAGACCAGGACACCGGAACTCGGGCCTGGAGGCCGAACTGCTCCACCAGCAGGACCAGCAGGGTGCAGGCAAAGCTGAACGCCCAGCAGAAGATGCACCAGTCAGCCATGCCTCCGTGGTGCAGCTGGGCTCCATGTGCTGCCACACTGAACGCCACGCAGGTGAACAGCAGGGCAGCAACACGCACCCATAGCAGCTGGGAGGTGGGAAACACAATCAGTGGCATTATGGGATGTCACAATCAGACAGGAGTTGAAAGTGTCTTCTGTAATCCAGCGAGGGTTAAGAGGAGTCTTTAATGCTGAATGTGGGATCTTGTGTTGGTTGCTTGTCACACACTCTGCCGATGTTTGTCACATATTCTGCAGAAAGACAATAAAGGAGGGAGTAATCAGAATAAAGTCTGATGTGATTCTGAAAAAAGATGCAAGATACTACAGTGTATCGGTGAAATACAAACATCATATGGTTCTTTATTTCTTAAGATTAAAACATATTCTGCTGTATCATTAATGCTGTAGCCCTAACTGATTGATGCATCCTCTAAGTCTGAGCAGCTAATCATGAAGAAATGCTCAGTTGTTCTGTTTTATTTACTGTCAACAACATGATTTCTTGATGTCAAATATTTTGCTTCAATTTATCAACTGGCTTGTTTGTCTATAAGCTATTAAAAGCATAATGCATCAGGGAAATGGTCTTCTGAATCTACTGTATGTCATGAATGATTTTTTTGCAGCACAAACAAAACTGTAACATCAGAGCTGGTAATATAATTAGAGCATGGTGATATAGAAAAAAATCTAACATCACAATATTTTTGACCAAAAACATCAATGTCGATATTGCGGCGATATCGTAGGGTTGACAATTGGTGCTTTCACAAGGTAGAAAGTTTTGATAAATCACCAATAATGTGGATACAATGACTAAGTGGGTAAAGGAAAATAATAAAACAGTAAGTCTGGTAAGTTCAGAAAATGACATTACTTTACTGTAATGTAGCCGTTAAAACCAGGAAAAGACTAAACTTGTGTCATATCACGATATTGCGATACCCAAAATGTAAGACGATATCTAGCCTCATATATCGATGTCGATATAATATTGATATATTACCCAGCCCTAAATAAAAGTATAAATAAGTTGTTCATCCCTGAATGACTTGTCTAGACTCAAACTAAAGTTGTGTAAAGACTGAGGAATGTGTGAGGAACCTGTTCAAGCTGTGACCTGTGCACGGTAGGTATATGGAAAGTGGAAGTTTGTCTAACTTTAAGTTGGAAAGTCCCTCAGTCTAAAACAGAATGTGAGTGAACAGTGAGCTATACATTTCCATCTCCAGGGTGTACTAACAGTTTGATGTTAGTGCCATCTAGTGTCCAAACTGTTGATGGTGTTTAGTAAAGGTTTCTGCCTCAGAGAGCTTTACAATCTGTACAAGATTTGACATCTTCTAGATCATTGAAACAGAGTATATATATATAAAATGTTTATCCATTATTGTACTAGAGTTAAATAGGCCTGGGATGGTCTGATTTTATTTATTTCAGAAATCATATACAGAAGTAGCTTTTGTATGAGACTTTTATAAATAAAAAATGATCGGTGGTATTTCGTGGTGTTGCTAGTGAGGAACAGCCTGTTTTTTCATATAATGCCATAATATCATAGATCATATCACATAATGAACTACATCAGGTTGGTTTAAAATAGAGCAAGCAGCATGAAAAAAAGGATAGTTCCATAGTCATGCACAGACATAATGCTGGACTATGATAATCTTCCTGTTCTTAAGACTGCAAAGGGTTTTGTTTTCCAATATAAGAAACTCATTTTTATCTTTATACTTTCTACGCCAGTTGCTCCACATGTTGTTTTAATGTATGTGTCTAGCCAAATTCCCAGGTATGTATGAGATAAGGTGAGATAAGGAAAAGCTTTGCGTGGGGAAAAAAATCGGCTGACACCTCATGAAGAGCAACAGGGGAGGGATCCTCCTTCCATTTCCATAGGTTTAATGGGAGGAGGAGGTGGCTTTTTCTTACACATGGTACCAATTATGTTTGCATTCATAGAATATATTGAAGTGAGGCAGTTCATCTTTTGTTGCAGGGACTGCATGTCCCTGCCAAATCTGTCAAAACATGCAGATTTTATGAATTTGAAACTGCATTCTGGGGTATGACAAATTAAACCGATGACAGTCTGGTGTTCTGTAGATAGCTATGATCACAGGCTGCTTATCTTAAGAAGCAACAAGTGCCACACTATAGGTCCAGGAGACGATGCATTGTTCATGAAGAAAAACATGCGTCCTCATTCTGTCAACGCAAACCCTGAAAATTGTTAACCTCATTTGTTGTTTATCCATTAACTACAATGCCATGCTTCCTGTTCTGTGTAATGAGACTCCTAGACAGGAAGCAGCTCTGAAGAGCTAATGGCACTTCTGCAGTAACACAAACTAGCAACACAAACCAAATGAGCATTTACCATAGTCTATGGTTTGACATACTGGTGCTGCATGCTTAGTCACCCAGTTTCATTACTGAGAGAGATATTGGTTAATACCTGAGCTAAATGAGAACACCAAACCTGATAATGTACATTCAGAGATACATGTGGTTGTGTGTGTGTGTGTGTGTGTGTGTGTGTGTCCTCATGCCCTTGCTGCTGACAGGAAACCAGACTTTGGTTTTCTTTTTTGGTGGTGGGGTGGTTGATAGTAGGCCTTTGCCATGTTCTTAATATAAGCCATACTGGGTGCTATTGTATATCACTGTATAGCTTAAATGTCAAATTGATCATTTTCACTTGCTTAAAATTCTTCATCTTAAAACAAACTACCTGAAATGTGTAGACATTAGGCCTATTTTCCTCTTTTTAGAAATCCAGGCTGTAGGCAGGCACAGCAGCATTAAACCTGAGGATAAACACTTTTAAGGGTAACATAGACACATTATAACTGGCACATGAAGTGAATGATAAAGAGGTTTTCCTTCCCAAATAGCGGACATACCGCGCCCAGCGCTGTGCTAATGTAATCAGCTCTCCGTCGCTGTTCCATAAATAGACTATGGTAAATGCTCCTAACTTCGACATAAACTGTCTGGGAGAGAGAAAAAAATACAAGTGTGAATATTGATCTTACCGATTTCTTGGCTCGGAGTTGTCTTTTATTTTTTTGTCATAAGCTTAAAGTTCCTGGAACGCCGCGCGTACATGGAGGCGCACGCATCCGCTGCTCTCATCCACCAATACCTCACAGCAGAATGCATCCCCCGCCCAACTCTGGCCATATTTGGTAAAGTGTTGAACCCATGTTGAAATCATCTCCCTCAGTAAGGTCATCGCAATTTAGCCTATAAATATGGGCCAAAAATAATAAATAAATACCCCTGAGCCTGGGTCAAATTCCTATCAATCTGGAACGCAAATGGGCTCTCTTTGGTAAAAGATTTGTGATTTGGTGTCCCCACATCTGCTTGTAGCCTACTTGTACCAGAAGAGTATAAGTAGCCGACTGCTTTTTCCGCTTAGTTGCGAATTAATAGCAGTAAAGATATGACTGTATGAATATTAAAATGTAGATACAATTTTATAGCTGATATATTTTGATTATTTAGCTCACATTTGAGACAGAAATTCGTCTAAAACATGTTATATGCAATTGGCAATATGTTATGGATTGAAAGTGCCAAGAGGAGAGCTCACCAAGTCAGGGTCAAGATTGATTACATTACAAATAATGAATAATACAAAAAACATTCTTACATTTTCATGAAAACCTGTGAAATTGTTTCAAAGTGTAGCACTTTTTCAGTCCAATCTGATTTGGAAAAATAGCTACATAAAAAAAGCATATTTCAAAGAACTAGGCTAATTGTAGTAAAATAATACAATAAATATTGTAATAATTTGACTTGTGGTTAAATTTAGAGAAGATATTGGGTCGATCATGCGCAGTAATCGTGCAGAAAAATATTGATGGTGATATTAAATTGTCTAACGAGAATAAGACTCATACATAATATTAAAAGTACAAAAACAATAATATCTTAAGTGTGTTTGATGCAAAACATAAACAAGAAGTTTGGAAGTGTTTACTCTTCATAAAACCGGCAGTCTTTCTCTTTTAGAAAGTTTTTTTTACAATGTTAGGTTTTACTCGTGTTGGTTATATTTTGCATATTATATTTAGTTTCAGGGAATTGTTTTTTCCATGGTAGTTTAGTGCAGCAGATCTATGGTAGTCAGAGTAGCATCAACATTGCGATGAGGCAAATTGCATGCAATACCACCATCTATCCAGACGAGGGCGCTATCGTGCTCCTTTTGAACGTATTATCGTTGAGAATATGGTGGTGGATCAGCAGCCAGTCAAGACAGCAGGATAACAACACAGCAGAGATCATTATTTGAAGAACTGGGATTTAAACACACTAAATATATGCAACGATAACTTCTGAGTCTTCTGGCAGACCACGAGAGAAAGAAGCAAATCCGGATTCACCACTGTGACTTGTTTTGGGAAAAAAGACCTAAGGTGGAGCTTTTACTCGTATTGCCTTCTAGCTAACGTTAGCTGGCTAACATGCAGCTTTAGTGTCTGAATTTGCACGAAAACGGGACTCTGGGATATATCGAGCTGGAATTTGCATGGACTGCCACTACCTCGACCACTTTAACACTCAACTATTAGCATGCAGTTAAGACCATGCTGGCCTTTCACTTTGCAGACATAGCTGGTTAGCTAGCTACCTCTAAAGGGCCGACTCGTTAGCGCAGCTGGAAGCCGAACCCACGGCGCTTTTGGTCGGCCAGAGGAACAACGCCATGCCGCGGGTTGAAATCGGCCCACCCGTAGAGCTAACTTCAGGAAGCTAGCTGGATATAGCAGGCCGCTTTCGATGGTCGTTATCATCCCCTAGACAGCTAAATATTTAGATAAGTCACAACACAAAACCGAGAAGCACCTTTTAACTTTCATTCTGCACGGTGTTTTATTTTGTTTTTAATTTTCACGGAGTGGTAATTGACGTTTTACTTATAAAATTAAGGCACGTTATTTTGTGTATAGGGAAATTTGCATCAGCTAGCCTCAATACACATCATCAATCTATCGAAATAACTTTGGACAAAGATACGTGCGACATTAAGGTACTGCTTAGCTTGTATGGGATTATTTAGGTTGGCACAGCTGTTGAAAGCCACGCATGTAAACAACTCGGACTGCGTTAATGTTTTGGTTCGTTATTTAATTTGCAAGGTTTCACTACATATCATTCGAGATGATGCTGAGCTGTTACCTGGACGGCAGTTTTGCGTGTTAAAACTTGGATTTATCTGGCAATAATTAGCTTTACACAGACACTATAAGGCATGGGAGTTGTTGACCTGGAGCATAGCGAGACATACAGTATCAGCCATTCATTCATGATTGATGACCTTTGAGGAAGCAGACTGTCCTTTACCCATTTTCCACTACAGCTGAGCCACTGCATCAAGCCACTAACAGTCTTTCTTGTAGTATTTATTTTAACCACTAATGTCACCTAGTAAAAAAGCTGAGGAGATTTGAGTGTTAGTTTTTAGCAGCATTTTCTTTTAAAGTCCCACTGACATCCAACTGGAACTACTGGGGTGGATGGGAACATGAGGAGCACGCTGTCTGATCTGAACCAGCTTCCCAGTAGCTTGAAGATCTGATCAAAGCACAACAGAGAGCCCCATTGTGTGGACTGAAAACTGAAAAAGGAAAGATGATGTGGATGATGATAAAAGAGGCCCAGTGACAGTGTTGATCCCCGCATCAGGAAGGAGAGGAGTGTCAAAAGGCTGCAGACATGAGTCTCCGCCAACCCACCTCTACACTGGACAGGTACGAGCCTCACATCCACCCAGACAGTTTCTCTTTCTCCCCAACGCATTGCGCAGAAATGTAGGGCTCCCAGATCAGCCTATTGACATGTCTTTATCTGACTGAGGTCCAGTCTGGACTCTTGAAAAACTAGTCAGACAGGTTGTTTCCTAGGAGGTGATAAGACAAGCAAAAAGAGTGGAAAATACTGTATGCATGACAATAGTAGCAGCCTTGGAATTCATACTTTCAAAAGAACTTACACTCTTTAATCTTGACTCGATTCACAAATGCCAAAATATTTTTTTCTGTACGTTGTTTATGAAGTTTGTCGACGGAACGAAAAAAGCGGAACCGAACAGCAATAGCACGGTGCAGCACCCGGACGATGTACAGCGCGCACATGCTTACAGTTCGTCTAAAAAAAAAAAAAAATAGTGTCAAACGTTTGGGCGCATTTTGGATTTAATATCTTAACAATTACCTTTTGCGTGATGAAATTAGGTATTTTATGGATACTTTGTTTTTAGCTAACTTCAGAACTAACAAACAAGACCAGCCGACCAACTCAAACTGCAGCACTTCACTAAACTCAAAGAACACACACACAACAGCTAAGCAGTGATGTGTCAGTGAATTATACTTTCATTTCAATAGACAGACGATTGTAAGTGTAACTTGCTTCCAAATTAATGCAGTTAAATAAAAAAAAGCTGCATACTTACACTTTTCTTTTACTATTTTCCTGTTAGTCATTAAAGTGACCTTCATCATGACCAGTGAGTTAGCTTAATGCCAATAATAGTTCATGTTGCATTTCAGTGTAGTAATAGCCTGAAAATACCCCTTTCAATATTCTTTTAAGTTTACTTTATTCATATTTTCACAGGGGCAGTGCATATTAGTAACTTATGAAAATATCCCTGAATTAGCCAGAAAAGCACATGTTAAACTGTAGTCCCAGGGAAGGCAATAGTTAGAAGCACAGACTTTAAGAATAAAAGCATTGAAAATACAGTCACGGTGGCTGGGTTGGTTCAGTGGGTAGAGCAGGCGCACGTATACTGAGAGGCTTATACCTCGATGCAGAGGTCCAGGGTTTGAGTCCGACCTGTGACAATTTCCTGCATGTCTTCCTCCTCTCTCTCTCCCCGTTCTCACCTAGCTGTCCTGTCAATTAAGCCCCACAAAAAAACCAAAACAAATACAGTCACGGATGAAAGCAGTGAACAAACATGTAGATACAAAGCTTGGACTACATAAAGACAACAGAGACCGCTCTCATGACAGACAGAATCAACAGTCTCACGAAGTCAGGCCTGGTGACGTGTGGATATTACGTACAGAGACTGAAAATAAGCAGGAGTCACTCTTACATTAAGCATAAAACACCTCAGCCACCTTTTATTCAATCAAAAATCGGTTCTGAATCGATTCCCAAAGATTCCCACGTCATTTGTTTATAGTGAGTTTCAGTGTCTAGCCTATTTGTTGCTTGAATGTCGTGTTGTGACTCTTCACCTGCTATGTTTAGCTCTGCCGCTGCTAATACTTGGTGTACTGTAGTTCATCCTGTTTGTCAGTCACCACATTCACAATGTAGCATTACACTGTGTTTCTGTCACCGTCTGTTAGATACATCTTTGTCTTTATGATTTGTCTTTCCTATCAACTTTTTTCCTGTGTGTGTGTGTGTGTGTGTGTGTGTGTGTGTGTGTGTGTGTGTGTGTGTGTGTGTGTGTGTGTGTGTGTGTGTGTGTGTGTGTGTGTGTGTGTTCTGGTGCACGTGCCTACCACTGTGTCTGTGTGTGTCATGTGACAGCAGGGCAGCCAATAAGAAAAACGCCCACCCGTTCAGGTAGGACAGCTGTCCAGTGAGGGCTTACGTCAGGATTTGGGGTTAATGTGACACCTACAGATTGTACAGCCGTGGCAACAGATTTCTCAGTGGCTGCCCTTGTTATTTCAGAGCGCCTGGGCTTGACGTAGCAATGTAGGCGGAAAGGCACCCAGCACTTGCACAAAAAAGAAAATGTATACATTTCCCACACTCAAAATGTATCATAGCTCATTGGGATGCACCAATTCCTATCCCTCCATCTAAGTCATATCAGAACACTGAACTTAGTAATGCAATTGATGTAGAAACTCTAGCTTGATGCATTCCAAGCAGCTTGTTTTATATGAAGGGCTGACTCCACCTACCTGAGCAAGCTTAGGTGTTCAATACACACACGTGAAAAAGCGAAAACACAACTAAATAGATAGATAGATAGATAGATAGATAGATGGACTTTATTGACCCCAAACTGGGACATTTCTGTGTTACAGCAGCAGGTAAAAACAGCATTCAAAGAGAATTTCAGAATTACAAACTTACTCCTGCTCTTAGTCACAGTAGATCCGTCCATTCAGATAGTTCTTTATTTGATATATTGAGATTTGACAACTGGCTAAAGGTACGATCAATTAATACCTCCATTCATTTTTAGATTAATCATAGTTTGTCAGAATGTGAGGTGAAGTCTTTATATTGCTTGTTTTTTTTTCTGACCAAAAGGTCCAAACCCCAAAAGTACTAAATATGAGGAGCAGTACCTTACATTCAAGAAGCTAGAAGCAGCAAACGTTTTCCTTGACAATTGACAAAATACTCAAGTATCTAATTTGTTGTTGACTAGTTTTTTACTCCACTGCCATTTGTTGACTTATTGTTTCAGCACTAATTGGCTCTGCAGGTGTACAGTAGTAGCTCAATATCGCCAGATCCTTGTAAATTTACACAAACAAATTTATTTTGATGGATTAATAACTTTAAGTACCTTTTTTTGTGGTAAATTGAACAATTGTCATTGGACTCTGGAATAACACCAAAACCCTTCAGCGTTTACACTGTGTGTTCTTTCGTCATGTGTTATTCTTGGAAGTCACTTGCTCTCACTGTTTACAATCTGTTAGAGCATAAAGGGCATGGGGGTGATATCAACTCTTGGCCTGTTTCTCTGTGTCCTTTAACTTCAACATTGGTCTTCATGCTGAATATCTGTCTTTTTTTTCTCTTTTTTCCTTTATCTGCCCTTATCTTTCTTTTCTGTCATGCTTCGCTTTCAGCCCTTTTGCTGCTTGGTGAGTTTTCCCTTCAAGGTTCTTTCTTGTTGCTTCTAATGTTATTTATATACTCACTCTCTCAACACTACATATCTGACCATGCTCCTCCCCTAGCTTTTCTGCCTCAGATTTCCCTCTCTCCTCTTCTGTAGCTCTGTGTCTATTTGTAAGCTTCCCTTCTTTCTCTTTGGCCTGTTCTGGCCCTTTCTAGTTATCCCACCTTCAATGATTCTCCCTCTTCATTTATTCCTCTCCCCTCTCCCAGTCCCAACCAGCCCTCCCAGAGAATATTTCTAAATCACCCTGTTTAGTATTGTTTCATTTATTATAAGCCTCTCTTTCTCTCATCTCTCAATCCCAGGCTCAGCAGTCTGACCATCGGGGACTCAGAGCGCAAATCCTCTGCCACCCAGCAGAGGGAGCCATCGATTGAAATCCCTGCTGAGAGTACTGGTAACAACTTCCCATGCTGCTTTATGTTTTTGTTTCAGGATGGATTTAGAATTTCACTATATTTAATATCTCCCCAAAACACCCTTAACACCCTGCTCTCCTCTTCCAGGTACTGGTCTTGTCCAGAGATGTGTGGTCGTGCAGAAGGACCAGCTCGGCTTCGGCTTCACAGTTTGTGGAGAGAGAGTCAAGCTAGTGCAGAATGTCCGACCTGGTAAGACTCTTGCACAGCCCATGTGTTGATGTTATCATAATGCTTATTCTATGATTTTACACACAGAATGAAAATATGTTTTTCTTCCTTTTCAAGAGATTATAGATGGGAATTTACAGATTTTATGATTAAACGTTCATATGTAGTTAAGACAATCCCTGTGTTGAAAACAATCCCACAACGAAAAACATGTATCATTTTTTGTTCTTAATTCATACACACTTCATGGATTCGAAGGTCAACTGTCAAATCACAAACTGATACGATCCTACTTTGAAAATTATTTTTCAAATATAATATGACCGAGATGACATGGACAGTGATAAATGAGTTATTTAGTTAAAAACTTTGTTTTCTCTCTCTACATGAGCTTCACCGTATGCCTTTACTCATCTTTACAGGTGGTGCAGCAGTCAAGGCCGGGGTCCAAGAAGGGGACCGAATCATAAAGGTTTGTACTACTTTCCATCACAGACACTAAATCAGAAAGTTTTTGGTTTCTTCCCGGTTTTAATCTTCCTGATTTTTTTTATTTTTTTTTTCCCCCGCCTGTCTCTCTCTCTCTCTCTCTCTCTCTCTCTCTCTCTCTCGCTGTCTCTCAGGTGAACGGCTCACTGGTGTCCTCCATGTCACATCAGGAGGTGGTAAAGCTCATCAAATGTGAGTTTGCAATAAGTGTGATTGTTGTGTGTGTGTGTTTGCTGTTTTATGTGTTTGGTAATTTTCTGTTCTTTTGCCGGTGTTTATCTGATTCCATCACTTTTTTTTATTTTTTATTTTTTTTATCGTCCCATAGCTGGACCATATGTAGCTCTGACACTACAAGGGCCGCCCCCTTCAGCCGCCTCCTTGCCCTTAGAGCCCCTCCCCACTGAGCTCACATCCAATCAAAGAACGTCTCTGGGTGGGGAGGCCCCACCCACTCCACCTCCACCGCTGCCCCCTGGACTGAGCAGCACCCCTTCCCAAAGAATCACTGGACCCAAACCACTACAGGTAAACGAAATGATATTAAGGGTTAAAGTCGTTTCCCAGCTGGTATCATCTTGCATCAGTACTGAGTGAAAAGAAATGTACGCTTTAAAACTGACCATGTGTAGGTACTTGTTTTAAGCAAAGAAATAATAATAACGCAGAGTATTATCGTTCCTCAGGAAAATGATTTACACTTTCTGTTGTAAATGTTTTTTTAGGACCCAGAAGTGCAGAAACATGCCACTCAGATACTCAGGAAAATGCTGGAGCAGGAGGAGGCTGAACTGCAGGTAAACACACACACACACACACACACACACACACACACAGTCTCACACACACACACACACACACACACACACATCCCGACTGCATCTTCCTGTAGATACAAAAAAAAATAGACTTTCCATGTAAGGATCTATAATGTCTCAGATTATTATGTACTCTAATGTTCTACGTCACTCCTTGTTGTTTCGTACTCTCTGCATAATTAGTTACAACGACATTTTGCATCTAATGTCTGCTGATGATAACTATATTACAGGAGTTGATGGAGGAGCAGTTGAGGAGCCCTTCGCTGTCACTGGGGGAGCGGATTGAAAGTGCCAAGAGAAGAGCTCACCAAGTCAGGGTCAAGATTCAGCAAGATCTGGTGAGGAGACGAGACTTTGGCTTTCCATATTCACTGAAAACCCCTCTATATGTTTGAACTGTTTGTCTTACCAGCATATTCAAATTTACTGATCAAATCATGGGACCAGATGAATTCAAGTTAAGTTTAAGACAAGGTGGTGTTTATACATTTGGCTGCCGTAACTGCAACCATCATGCCTGCGTGTCAAA
This sequence comes from Zingel zingel, assembly GCA_023566125.1. Classification (NCBI taxonomy): domain Eukaryota; kingdom Metazoa; phylum Chordata; class Actinopteri; order Perciformes; family Percidae; genus Zingel; species Zingel zingel. Next base: position 17,814,194 of record CM042336.1, on the reverse strand, counting down.
TTCTAGTGTCAAGCGTGTTAAAGGGTTTCATATTCAAACCTATATGTCAGTGTTGTGTTCACGGTCTGTTCTGCTACACCTGATTTGGCCCCAAAAAAGTAACAAGCTTTAACGATTACACGCATAGATTACCTTTTACAGCCAGTGCTGAAAATGAACTGACGCTTTATTCTGCCTCTCCAGGAGGGAACGCGATCCGAATGTGCCACAAGCTACGTCATAGCAGGAGAAGGTTTGTATCGCTTTATCTTTTACCTATTTAAGTAAAAATCTCTGCGCCGCATTGGATCTCATGTTTAGCATGCAATGTTCCTGGTTTAATTAGTCGAAATGTCAGCAGAAAATACACAGAATGAGTTCAAATGAAAGGAGATGCAATTGTTAAGGTACCACACGCTACCCGACATACTTTGATTTAAAGTGAACTTGCTTTATCGAAGTGGCTTAAAATGGGTTGTCTCTTGTAGAATAAAACATACTGAGCTTGTGTGTAACAGTTACCAACATAATCTTTGCCTCCTTCATGAACTCACGGCAGTGCGTCGCTGCAGTTGATGGGACTGGGCTGCTGCAGAATAAGTAGAGTGAGAACACAATGGATATTGGGCTTATTTGTGGCATTAAAAGAATATTTGTTCTGGCCTGGCAGGGGTTCCAGTTGTACAATAATAGGAGAAACACTGTAGCTTAAAACTGCTCTGTGCTTTGACAGGTCGACTATCGATGGAGTCAAGCGAAGGAGACATGGAGGTAGGCTGCACAGTCTTATCTTTTCATAAACTGGTGAGATCGTATGTGCGCGTTTGTGTATGTGATGGTCCCACTCATCCCGTCCCCCTCGTCCTCCCTCCCTCGTCCTCCTCCCCAGGCCTTTGAGAGTCCCCACTCCTCCCCCTCATCCTCCTTCAGGATCCCCCAACACCGACGGCAGAACTCCGACACACACACCCTGTCTGATTCGGTGAGATGGACACACACACTTGCATTCACTTGAGATAGATGTCCCTCTGCAATAAGATCCTCACATGCAGCACAAGCTCCCTTCTGCTGGGGTATATACTGGACATAAAAATAACACAAAATTATTCTATTTTTTATAATACGGTTCCTCTATTTTGAGATGTAGCTGCTGTTCTTTCCTTTTCATCCGTTCCTCTCCATTTCTGTCCCTGCGACTTGCATAGCTGCTTAAAATGTATGAGACCATCAGTGAGACTGAGAACATACTTGTCACCACAACCTTAAATTCAAATTTCACATCATCCAACTGTTAAGCGTTGAGCACCGCATGCACAGTATATAAATGAAAATGGAAGATGTAACTGAGTGCTTTCCATTTTTTGAAATGTGTGTGTGTGCGTCTGTTCAAAGGGCGGAAAGGCCCAGATCATCGGCCCCGAGGAAGAGGATGAAGAAGATGACGGCTATGCATTTAACGAGGTGAGGAGAACATTCGGTGTGACTCTTATCGATCCGAGTTGATGCGATTTTTCAGCAGTCTTTCTACATTTTCTTCCTTTTTCTTCATTGCCTCATTCATCTCGCCGTTCCCTCCAGCTATACAATCATTCATATTCTTCCTCTGTCTCTCAGATGGACGGACCATTCCAGGACATCGAGTTGTTGAGGTCACGACCTGCACACATGGCGGTGTTCATGAGATATGTCTTCACCCAGCTTCTGGACCCCAACCCTCTGGTCGGTCTACACTATATTTCATGTTAGATTTGAGCACATGCAATGAAACAAAGTGCTTATTCTGCTGTTTTTGGATGACATTTCCATGTGTTTATCTGTGTTTGCTTGCTTACATTCATGGTTATTGTATGTGTGTCCACAACAGCTGTTTTACCTGTCGGTGGAGGCCTACCTGGGCTCCAGCACTAAAGACGCCCGTGCACTTGCACCTCAGATCTGTTCCCATTTCCTGGACCCAGATGCTGTATGCACCAACATGTCTTAATGAGTTTATACTTATAATCCTTCATGTTTTATATCCCAGTATTGGCTGCTGATGTGTTGATGCATTTGGCATTGAAGAAGCTAAATGTTAAACTTTCTTCTACTCTTGCGTTAAAAGGGATTTTGCTTTTTTCATATACAGCAAATATTGCCTTTTTCCGTATATCATGCTTAAAACTTATAAGATTTTTTGTCTTGCCCTTGTAGCCCCTGAAAATCAAAGTACGAGAGGAGTATCTCACAGATATAGGTAAGAACTAAATGCTAGTTTGCTTTGTGGGCTTACTCAATTTGTTTTGCAGTTTATGCCACCTAAGGTTGTATTAATTAGCTTATGAGGAAGTGTAGCCGCTGACACAATGTTGTGTCTGTCGTCCCTTCAGAAAGTCGACTTCATGCCCAGGAGGACATCAGAGGACCTCTGTCTGAGCTGCAGCAACAAGTGCTGCCAGACATCCAAGACCAGATACAGGACTACAGGTACATTACTCAAGATTGAGAGTACTTAAGACGTCCGTTTAGGCAGAATAATCACCATAAATGTCCGTTTTGACAATATTACCATGACGCTCAAGAGTCCATATTAACCCGTTAAGCTTGTATTTCATAGGAACAAGCAGATGATGGGTCTCGGCTCTCTGTTTGGAGAAGGAGACCTGCAGCAGCTGGATGGAGACCCGGTGAAAGAGAGACAGGTGGTGGACAGACAGGTCACTGCCCTCTGGGAAATACTGTGAGTCTGTTACTCACATACTGCTCTTGCATCATGTTTTTCCTGTTACCAAAAACGTGTTGACTCACCTTTATCTAAAATGATGTCAAACTAGAGATCTGTTTGTTTTCCTTTGGAATTTATTAACTTAGTTTTACTATTATGCCAAAAGATAACCAAAACAGATTTTTTTTTTTTTTTGGGTCTAAATCCACCTTAACTAATTATACATTTTTCTACTTCAACATGTTACTCTAACCATGAAGTGAATGTTAACTTTTGCACACTCCGACTGCCACAGGATTTGATGGTTGGGGCCCAATAAAATAGTTATTACAAAGCGACAGAAGGAGCTATCATAACAAAGGTCATTACCACAGCGGCAAAACCTGGAAACCACATGACATTTGCTCCTTTGACTTTATACACACACAAGCCGATTCCCATCACATGACTGCCGCCCTACAGTCTGTTTCTTACACCTGTGTTTGCAACTGAATGAACTGGATTTAACTCAGGAATTAAACTGGATATCTCTTTGAAAGCCTGTTGTTTGTTGTGGTGCGAGTTAACAGCCTTTTTATGTATCTCTCTTTGTTCTCCTTTCAGATCAAAGCACGAAGAGGACAGAAGGTAAAAGGAATGTCTTGTTTGTTGGAGTGAAAAGTAATTTAACAACGATCTGTCTGCGCGATTTACTTCTTTCTTTCTTAACACTTTTCCTTTGTTTGATTTCCCTTGTGGTCTATTCTCCCCACATTTCCATGTTTGTCCTGTCTCTTTCTTTCTTTCTTTCTCACTCCGCCCCATCGCTCCACTCCCTCAGTTCTCCTCTGGCGTCGGCTGTGCACCTATACCTGCGTCATTCTGGTATCAAGCTGAGAGACTCCAAAGTCTTCCCTGGTCTGAGCACGGAGAAGGAGAAGTGGCTCGCTTTCTTAAAGACGAAAAAGGTAAGGGGCAACTGCGCGCTAAAAGAAATCTGAGTTGGAAGAGAAGATGTTGCAAGTGATTATCTAAGTAATGTTGACTACTGCTATGTTGAAACTACACTAATAAAAATAGAGTAGTAGTACATGGGCATCTGTTTTCTTTTTTACAATATGCAAGAACAACACATTCTGCAGTATGAGTTGTGTTGCAATTCGTACTGCAATCACCGTATCAGCAAAGGAAACACAGTATTCACAGTATTATTGTTTAGCTGTGTTGTAAAAATCTCAGTGTGGTTGGCTCTCCTATATAGATATGAAAATACGTCGATTTTATAACATGACTTGATGGTTCCTCTCTCCACAGCTGAGTGGTACCAAGAAAGAGAAAGATGGAGAGGATAAAAAGAGAAATCCCATCCTGAAGTACATAGGCAAACCCAGGACCACATCCCAGTCCAGTAAATACACACCACACACACACACACACACACACACACACACACACACACACACACACACACACACACATAATATAATTATAACCTGACATCTTATCCAAGTTCATTGTCAAAAATGCTAATACACACATACAATAGTGTGAGATTTAAAAAAAAAAAAAAAAAAAAAGAAGTCATTATCAGCTGACGGTATTGATACACTGGCACACCACATCAGAGGCATGCTAACACAAACGTGATGTTCTCACTCATTGTATTTGTCAGTCAATATTGATTTATTTCTGTCCTCTGTTTGCCCTTTTATTGTTTTTGCAGCTTTATTTATTGATTTATGGAATATTCATTGTGTCATCTTGTTCTGTTTTCATTGTTTCTTTTTGGTTCATCTTGGTTTTGTAGCATTCCATGTCCCGTTGTCTCCCACCGAAGGTATATATTTTATGTCATTGCACTTTTGTTTTTGCTGTTTAGTTGAATGTTGCTCTTCAACAAACAAACCCAACTAAGTTATTCTTTGTGGGATGTATGTAGTTTGAAAATGTGCTTGTGTTCCACCTCATTTTATACACATCAACCCTTATATGGGGGACTATTTCATCATACTGTACAATTAAGCCATATCTGTGTGTGCAGTCCGTCCTGGCAGTGTGAGGAACATCATTCAGCAGTTTGAGAACCACACAGAGACCGGAGAGGAGGGAGACGATGCTGCCGACCCCCAGAGGCTCTCCACCAGCAGCCTGGGAGAAGACGGCATGGACAGGTAGCTCTCTTAAACGACAGTATGAAGAATATATTCAATATCAGCTCGTATGGGTGGCACAGAACCTTGTTGAAAGTGTTTGATATTCGCGGATTTAGTAATAGTGTATGTTTTCTTTACGCTCTCTCTTGCAGCCCTACGATCTCAGTGCGTCTGGCACGCAGCGAGTCGTTGAAGGCTCAGGGAGAAGGGCGACGGCGGGGCGTCGTCTCAGGGACGGAGTCGGTCCCTCGCTCTCGTAGCGATGTGGACATGGAGGACTGCGGGGAGGAGAGAGAGGGGCCAGGCCTCAGGCTGCTGCAGCACAGCGCCTCGTCCTCTGCATCCAGCAGCTCTGCGCGGTAAAGATTCACAAAGCCAGATTTGTTAGTGTGTTTTCACACACAAGTTTTTATTGACGTTTGGAATTCAATTTCCCAGATAATTCTAAGATACAGATTTTTTAATTTTTTTTTTGCATACTTCAGGCAGGGATAAATAAAAATAATTACGTAAGCTTCAAGGAATCAACACTTTCCTCTTTAGTGGAACCTTTACATCCCGGATGTTACCCCTCCAAGTGTAGGTTTTCACTTCATGCCATCTCTCTCTCCACTCTCTCTCAAACTCAGGTCTCTAGAGAACCCTACACCCCCATACACCCCTCGGTCTAGACGCAGGTGAGTTTCAATGTCATCCCCATAGATGATCAGTACTTTAAGGAACTGTCTGGCAGGGAATTAGAAATTAAGATAGCTGACTTGTTTCCCCACAGAAATGGTTTGGATCACAAGAAATGTCAGCCTTTAGCATCTTTCAGTTTCAAGTCTCCCCATGATGTTAGGTAAACAGGAAAGAGATGCATAACTATGTTAGTATTAAAAGAAACTGTTTGTTTTTCTGTTTGTCCCACCATCCATACGCTTACACCATCTCTCCATGTGCATCTTGGTACATCCATGTTTCTTTTTTTCCGTGACTCTGTAGGAGTGTGGACTCACCGTTGGCCCTGCTGCCAGACGCTGCAGCACTGGAGGAGGAGGTGTTTGACAGTCAGATCTGGCAGGACACAGTTCCTCCTCAGCTCCTCGCCACACTCAGTCCAAGGGAGGTGGAAAGACAGGCCGTCATATACGGTACGAGTAAAATTCAACACGCGTTAACAGCAAACACAACTGTAGTACTATCACATAAAATAGTCTGCTTTAAAATGTGTTAAGATGTAAGATGGCAGTGCACTGATGTCCCATTCTCTGTTTTCTTCTCTCTTCTCTTCATCATCAGAGCTGTTCACCACCGAGGCGTCCCACCTGCGGACCTTGAGGGTCCTGGACCAGGTCTTTTTCCAGAAGATGAGGTCTGTGCTGAACTCTGATGAGCTGGCCTGCATCTTCCCCAACCTGCCCCAGGTCTATGAACTCCACGGTCAGTGTACTGTTTGTGTGAAAGTGAATATTTCCAGGTCTTAATTTGTCAGTTACAAAAATGTACATGACAAATCTGGCACTCATTTGACTGCACGTACGGTATGTGTGTTTACTATAATTGCAGGTATAGCTGTGTATTTTCAGTACACGACAGACCTCTTATACTCCACCGTCAACTCTTTCCATACCTGTATCATTCAGATCACAATATGAAAAATACTATTTAAAAAGATTTTACAATTTTGCTTGACATTGACAATATTTCTCTCCCAAAAGTGAACCCACCGACTTTGTGCACAATTATTTAGCAACTTCTTTATGTGTTCAATTTGAAAACCTGACTTTAATTAAAGTAACATGCTGGTTTGGATTTCGAGCATTTCAATATGAGGAACTGTGACTGTGTCCTCTTGTAAGAGTGTCACTGCTTTCTGCTTCTTCTGTTTGCACAATAAAGTGCGTTGTACTGAGTCAACATGTATTCAGGGCTGTATGTTGCTAGGTAAATAATAAGTGAAGCAAATTCTAAGCAAAGGTTGTGACTGTTAAATGTAATCTCAGTCTGCAGCTATTCTAAGTCAATATGTATGTTGGGCTTTTAGGAGCCAACATGAAGGCCTATGGTATGATATAATTGCCACTAGATTTATGGATTATCTAATTGGTAGGACTTTAAATGATTTAACCGATGATCAACAATTGAGCTTCTTTAAATGTCACTGTTAATGCGGCTTCTGTGTCTTTGCAGCAAGTCTGTGCGAGGCGATGAAGAAGCGTAGAGAAACTCCCATCGTTCAGGACATCGGGGACGTTATGCTGGCCAGGGTGAGTCAAATAATCACTGCCGTCAGTTTCCATTTTCTCATTTCTCTTTTAATAGGGAAGGTGTTTATGTGCAGTATATAGGATGGTAATTGTGGTATGTGTTTCCAGTTTGAAGATGCAGCTGGAGATGAGTTTCAGGAACAAGCGTCGCAGCTGTGCAGCCAGCAGTCTCAGGCTCTGGAGCTCATCAAGAACAAACAACGTAAAGACCCTCGCTTCGCTCACATCATCCAGGTACACACACACACACACACACACACACACACACACACACACACTTCTGTGCCTGACTCAAAACGGCGGTCTTAATCATTTTAACAAGTCATTTCTGAAGTCAGTAACATTTGATTAGTAATGTGGATTTCCTAATTTTACCAAGATGATATTTATAAATCTGATTTTATCTTTATTTACACAAAACATACAATATGCAACATGAACACCCAGACAAAAATCTAGAAGAGATGACACAGTAACTACTATATTCAAGACCATACAACAAAATAATAACAAAATAGACAATATACTTTTATCATTATTAATATTACTAATACTCCCATTCATGTCGTGATAAAACTCTTTAGTTTCTAGTTGGTATCGGTTTGTATGTCACTATACTTAGAAATCTAAGATTTACCATTAAAATTACAGTTTCTCTGTAGCTCCCTCTGTTTCTCTTTCATTAGTCCTAGCCTTCATAGCCGTGCTGCTTTGCGCGCTCACTTGTTCTGACTTTGTTCAGGAGTGTGAAGCGAGTCCTCACTGTCGGAGGCTGCAGCTCAAAGACCTGCTGGTGTCAGAGATGCAGAGACTCACCAAGTACCCCCTGCTGCTGGACAACATCATTAAACACACAGAGGGTGAGGAATCAAGAGATGCATCGTATTATAATCGTTAACACAGAGAAAAAGTATCATTTTTAAGACTGACTTGCTTTTCCTTTAGCTGCTTCGTCGGACCTCCCCTCACTTCAGCGCGCCCAGGCTTGTTGCCGAGGGATACTGCAGGCTGTTAATGAGGTTGTCGGGGAAATAGAGCACCGGCAACGCCTCAGCCAATACCAACGCAGGCTGGACGCTGCCCCTCTATTCAAGGTTGTCACATAATTTATGCTGGTTAATCTGTTGTTGTTGTTTTTTTATACCAACCTTTTTTTTTTTTTAACTAAATGTGTTTTGTTTACCTATTTTGAAGCCTTATTTATCCATATATATGCAGGATGACAGTCTCAGAAAACAGAATTATACAGGCTTTAGCCCACACTGATCTTTGCTCTGTCAGGTTCACATCTAGACTAAATGTTTATTGCTATATTTTTGTATATATTGTCTATTTTTATAACTGTACTATGGGCCTTCCATTGTGTCCTGAATAAAGGCATTATTATTATTATTATTATTATTATTATTTACTCTTCTCTCTCTGTTAGAGTCTGGACCTCACCACTAAGAGAATGATTCATGAAGGTCCTCTCACGTGGAAAGTCAGCAAAGATAAGCAGATAGGTCAGTACCTCTGTGTGGATACATTCTGTATTGATGCATACAGTCTCATCAGTTTGGTTTCATACCTCACGTCACCTGTGTTCCTCCATCAGAGATTCAAGCGCTGCTGCTGTCAGACTGCCTGGTCCTCCTACAGAGGGGCCCAGACGACCGGCTGCAGCTGAGATATCCATCCCGCTGGCTGGGTGGAGGCAGCGGAGACAGCAAGACTTCCTTCAGCCCTCTGGTGAAGCTGGACTCTCTGCTGGTCCGCTTAGTAGCTACAGGTGAGACTGTGGTCCCACCCGGGAAAGCTAATTTCAAAAGTGTTGACAGTGAATTGCCCTGCTGCTTTTTTGGTGATCAATTGTGTAAATGTTGTGATTTCTCTCCAGACAACAAGGCCCTCTACGTCATCAGCACCACAGAGAGGCAGATCTATGAGCTGGTGGCTGGGACGTCATCGGAGAAAAACACGTAAGCTCTTTTCTTGAACCGTTAGGGAGGCTTACCGAGCATCCACATTCTTCTTCAGCCTCCAGAAACTTGTGTTTTTGTTTTGCAGCTGGAAAGATTTACTGGAAAAGACCATCTCGTCAGCTGGTGGTTCATCACCCCTGATCAATCACGGATCCATGCCTATATCGTGAGTAAATCTTATGTCTATGGATAATACATAGGATTTTAGGACTTGTGTTATTCTCTTAGATGTGTTTTCATTTTCTCATTTATTCCTCTCCTTTATTATTATTTATTCTCATCGCCTTGCGTATGCTCAGCGTGCCTTCTGTTGGTATTTTCTATAGCTCCCCCAGTCTACGCAGTGCGTCCCCAGCGTCAACTGGCAGCAATGTCTTTGCAGGTAATAACCACACTATAATCATCAGCCTCAAATATGTAAACTGTCTGCAGATATGTGTGAAACAAAATGGAGTCTGATCTTACTGGCTTAGTCACAAAACAAAGGATGTGATGATTAATTTTTTTTAAATCTTCTAGACAACTCCATGACGGAGCAGTCGGATTCAATAGAGACTCATTCCTCCAACGAGGACATTGAGCTCTCGGAAAACACACCTAGGGACCAATCAGGAGCTTTCATCTGTAGTGAGAGGAAAGACGGTGGTGTGGCAGAGGCCGCTTTACAAGATGGTGAGAAACAAACGCATCCGCATCACTTCTACAAACTGTTGGATGTTAAACTTTTTCAAATAGCTTTTTAGTAATCGGCAAGTGATCAACCTTGAGGAATTTAAAAAACGTTTTTGTTGTCGTCATGGCCCTGCAGTTGAAACACTAAGGCAGCTGATATTACGAGATTTGGAAGAGGACAGTTGGAGCCACGATTCAGATGACACGCCCACCAACGAGACGGCCAATGAAAGGAGCTCGTTCACCGAAAGACAGCGGCCAGAGTCTCTAGAGACTGTCCTCAACTTCAGCATCAACGAATGGGAGGCCGAGCCTGACGAGGTTCCGCCTCCAGACGCAGAGCAACCCAGCAGCGTTCAGGTCGTACGGAAAGGTAACAGATCAGATGGAGAAAAGTTTCCAAATAATTCTCTTTAGTTCTTCAGCGGGGCTGGCTGATCACTCAATTCTCAGATACAAATTTGCAACCTTTATGTCAAGATAAATCACCATTGTTTCCCTTGAGGTAAATATTTGGTGACTGCTTTCTGTTTTGGGATAAAATGGATGTCTTTTAATGGCTGCCTTCATCTGCATGTTTTCTCTGCACTTGGTGATTCATTATTTGTTTCTTACACACTTAATCTTCTTTTTCTTTTGTCTGCTTGCTCTTCACGACACACCCATCCCACACTTGATTTGACATTGTCTTCCCTCACTCTTTTACACCCTTCTTTCATTCTACGCACACATTTCTTTGTCACACGTCTATCCTGTGTGCAATAGCTGTGGTTGCGGGTCCTTCTTCTTCTTCTTCTTCTGTCCCTGATGACATCACTGATGGTGTCACCCTCCCCTCCGACCAATCATCCAAGCCGAGAGGCGAGGCCACTACGCAGGGTAATGATGTCTGAATTGGTCAAGTGCTGTAGTTTTTATCAGACAAAGACACTATTTTATTTACACGTGTAATTAATTAAGATATAATGTATGGTCTGTAATTGAAGAGTTGTGTTGATTTTACCCCTGAAATTACCCACATTTAAGCACACTTTCTGGGCTCTAGGGAACACTTTCTACTTGGTAATGCCAACGGAGCAGGGAGAGAGCTTCACTGAAGACCTCAACGACCCTCCTACCCCCACAGGCAGCCACTTCCCTCAGCCTCTGGAGGAAGTGATACCACCACAGATTCATCCAGAGGAGGAAACGCCCACCTGCGGTGCAGAGCCCAACCAATCAGAGGCTATGCAACTGGAACAGGAAGAGGAAACGGGCCGATCGCAGGCTGGGCACCAGAGCCACGTGATCAAAAATGTGGATGAGATTTTCCACACGATTGAGGGGTTGATGAGCAAGTTGCGCCAGCTGAAGGTGAGTTTAAGTGTGTTAAGCTGGCAACAAGGTGGCTGTGTGACTGTTGTCTGGACTGGACTGATGACCATCAACTCTCCACATATTATACCACACCCAAAGCTCACACCACATCAACCTTTTTCTGGACTGACTGCATAGCGTCTCTTTTCTTAACTAGTTAGAGAGGCATAGTTGTTTCTTAGGAGGACAAATAGAGAGAGATGACACAAAGTTTGCAAACAGACTGCGTCTTGTAATGCGTTAACCTACCTAACGTTACAGGGTGCATACGGATTGTTTGATAAGATAAGATACATCCTTATTGGTTCCCAGTGGGGAAATTGGGTTGTTGCAACAGTACATCAGAAATAAATGTGAACATAGACTGTATTTAAAGAAAATTTAAGAAATCTCCCTGCAGTTTGTCTCCAATGTTTTCCACCATGGCCTCTATTCACCAACCAATAGATTATTTATTTATTTATTTATTTAATTTTATCAAATGTAGCCACCAGTGGAGATCAGCTTTAGGGAAGGGGATCTCATACTGCAGCCTTTGAGGGGACTGTAATAAAGGCAGCATATGTCATCTGGCTGTAAAAATAAATAAAAGAGTTCCGAATAACACTGGAATGTAGATTGGATGGATTATACAAAACTGGATTATACAACAAGCTGTGTCCTTCACTTTGTTTTTCTGCTGCAGCCCCTTCATGGCATCTGTGAATGTGTCCGTCAAAAGTTTTGTCAATTTTTTTTACACGGGCAATGAGGTCCTCCTAACAACAAGCAAGAAACTGGGTCAACATGTCTTATGATTTAACCCACAAAGTTTACCATGGTTTGAAGACTCCGTGTTCATCTCTCACCAGCTAGCATAGTTACACTCATTGTTCTACTCGTATAATGTCCCGCATCTTTCACCCCTTTACAGGAAATAGAGAAGTCCCATCACAAGCTTTTGAAAACCCTCAGAGAGCCCTTTGTCAATCAGGACTCAGAGGACCAACAGTGTCACTCGGCAACCGTCTCCAGAACACCATCTCTGGATCGTAGCTCAGGAGACGGTGAGGAGGAAATTAATTTGCATCTTAAATCTTTTACTAAACAATGGCTGATGATGCAGTTTCAGTTATTTTCTATTATAAATATATATATATATATATATATATATATATATATATATATATATATATATATATATATATATATATATATATATATATATATATATATATTTTTTTTTTTTCCCTTGAACCCAACCAGGCAAAGAGGGCAGTCCAGCAGAGCCCAAGATTCAGTCGACTGGATTCTGACGTCGCTGCAGAGTGGATTTACTTGCGGTCAATCGATCTTGATTGTTGGCATACGGACAGACCCATGTGTACCCACTGTCAGACTCGGGCGCCACAGCCCTGCCTCACCTCGCCCCTCGTCCCTGCATGCACTGGCCAGTGGAACAGAGCCCAGGAAGGACTGTAGCTGTTTGCTTTTTTTAAGCTGGCCGGATTGACCAGGATTTCTGAGGTCAGCACAACCTTTGACTTCTTCCAGAGCACGGGGGAGTCCAGGACAGAGTGAGGAAAGAGTATGAAGGAGAAAAGAAGACAAGTGGACTGGTTAAAGAGAGAAAGAAAGAAAGAAAGAAAGAAAATAAAAAAAAGTTGGAAGAATTGAAAGTGGGGAGAAATGACCAAGTTGGATATATGTGAAGAAAAAGGAGTTGTATGTCTTGCTTTAAAGAGCTGGTTGAAGGAATGGAGCAGAAAAGTGTTGAAAATGTTAATTTAAGGAAAAATCCGAGGGACCCACCACCCCTGCACTTTACCCACAATGCATCCCTCTGTCATGTACGTCCTCTGCAGTGGACGGATCAGGAACCGGAGATGCCACTGGCTTTATATTTAGGGCCCGACGTTACAATGCCCGGCTTCCCGCCACTAGTTGCTTTACACTGAGTTCACCTGCCACCACGGCCGAAGGACTGTGTCTATATAATTCAGGTTATTTGCACTGGGTAAGAAAACCAATATCTCACACACACACACACACACACGCATTAAACCGTTTCATTCATCTCAGACCCTCGTATCCCCACACTGTGGGAGAAACACTAGCGTTATTGTCATCAGGAACAGTTGCAGCCACACTGACGTATTCGTAAGCCCTCTTTTAAGTAAAGCTTGGAACCATCAGTGCAACTTATTGATGGTTAAATGGTTTGTGTTGATTGTTCACTTCAAAGTTCTGGAAACACTTCTGCGCTGTCTACTACTGAAATGCTGGCAGGTTTTATTTTCAGCGCTGCTTCAGAGGCGTACAGGGATCTCAGCGATTCAATAAACAAGCTCAGTGGATTCGCATAGCTGTTTGGATCATGTAAAGTTGTTTAAGTTGGGGAGCTTTCTGGCGTTTTGGGGCAAGGTTCAAGACAGGCAATGTTGACGACGAGTGTAAGGAAAGAGGACAAACGACAGAAAAAAACTTAGAAACTTGAATTTTCACTGAAGCCCTGTGTCGCTCAACCAAATTGGGTCAACCAAAAAGCCAAATGTCGCCGCTGACATTGCCTGTCTACCCTTTAAGATTTGACTGTGCATCCTCTACCCCTCTCTCCGGTGTATTGTGTGTGTGTGTAAATACCACGGTAAATACTGTGAACCAGCAACTCCTCCCTTCCCCCATGCAGCGGTCGTACCATACATAGTGTTTATATCCGTCTAGCCTACATCTTGTCCCCCTACCCTTCTCAGAACAACTTATATTTATTAGGAGAAAGGAAAGGCTTTGTAAAATTTGAATTTTTCAAACTCAAGCACGTGGTCCAATCAAAAATCAACAAGTAACTGCTATATGCAACTGTGCTGTGATCACAGCAGTTAGATGAAGTAAAAAAAAAAAAAATGTAAAGGGATAGTTTGACATTTTGGAAAATACATTTACGGGCAAAGCTCGATACCACTTTCATATATGTACGGTAAATATGAAGCTAACGACAGCTGCTGCTTAGCTTAGCATAAACACTGGAATTGGGGGAAATCGCTAGCCTGGCTCGCTCTCAAGGTAACAAAATCCACCAACTGGCACCTTAAGAGCGCAGTAACTATTATCTCATTAGTTCCTCCAGTCTCTACGGGTTACTGCGCCTGAATGTATCGTTTTCGCCATGTTGGTGTTTTACGCCAAGCTAAGCTAACCAGCTGCTGGCTCCAGCTCCGTACTTAAAGCACAGACACAAGAATGGTATCGATCTCATCCAACACATGGCAACGAAGCTAATAATGTCGAACTATTCCTTGAACTATTTTTGGATAATATGTAGGAGTAATTTAACGTCCTTGACATTCAGAAAGGTTTTTGGACTCCTTGGTTGAGGCACGTGTAACCAGCAAAGACTGACACTTTTTCTCAAACACCATCTATGTTGAACTAATTCTAATAAACCCAGAAAATATGTATTTAAAATGTTACAAGGAAGGAAATTCTTTTAGAGAAGTTCTTTTGTGTAGCAGTTTAAATGTTTTTTTGTGTCTCTTTCTTTCTCTTATCAAGCTGGGCAGAATCACACTGGACTGGATTTTATTTGAGCTGGTTTCAAATACTGAGGAGCACTTTAGTGAGTTACCCAGCAAAACTGACAATACACTACCAAACTGCACAAACCAGGAGCCAAGTATATTTACAAACTACCAGCCAGATTCTGCTATTAAAATGATATTTCACTGCCTGGTGGAAGGTTTTCACAGCACACACTGAAGGTGTTGTTTGATGAGAAGTGTAACTTGGCTGTCACATATGATCAACAAAAAAAAAAAAAGAGTGGACTTAGAATGAGAGCTTCTGGTTGCATAGGCTGGCTGATTTTAGCAGCTGAGCCACCAAGACCTTGAGGAATTTGTGATAAAATGTAAAAATGTTCTTCAAAAAGTGAAATATCTCTTTAGAGGTTTTGAAGGGAACACGGTTTGGCTTTTTTTTTCTCGAGATTTTGGCTGCTGATTTTCAAGCATCTCGGACCATATGTTTTGTCCATGACAAGAAAAAGAAAAAATATTCCTTCATTTTAACACATTTCCGTGCCAAGATATGGACACTCAATCATCACATGCATAACATGTGTTGTCCATAATTTGGCACAAAAAAATGCAGGATCTCTTCTTCTCCTTCGACAAATCTCTTTTCTTTCCTTTTTTTTTTTTTTTACTCCCACCTCTAACTACAGCATTTGTTCATCTCCTATTTCTACCTCTACACTTCAATTTCTTTGTATCTTCCATGATTTCTTCTTTTCATACATTTATCTTGTACATTGACATCAGCGTTGTGGCCCTGACCAGCTGTAAAAAGAAAAAGAAAAAAAGAGAGCTATAACTGATTCCTTTTTTTGTTAAAAGAAATGTTGCACAGACAAACTTCCCTGCACGGTGCAAACTACTGTATGCATACACACGTCTTACTATCATCTCATTGTCTTTTTATTTTGTGTCTTTTTAAAACTCTTGTTCACTCATGTAATATAGAGATCAGACCCACTTGTTTTATATATGTTAATTTTTTTTTCTGTAAAGCCTTAGTCCTCGTATTTGATTTTATTTTTGTAGATATGATTTTTTTAAAAAGGATGTATAAATTATTTTCTTCTCCCTTGTTTTTAAAATTGGTGAGATTGTTTAGCTGCACAGAAGGAAAAGAGAGCTCATGTCTCAGATTCATGTGTTTTGTGAGATTAAAAAGAAACTGGATTAAAGAAAAGAGAAAATGTGGATTGTGAGTTTTTGCTCTTTGAATTTGGGTTTAATTGTCAATTTTAGTCTTTTAAGTGAGTGTGAAACATTCAATTAAACATTTGGATATGTTGGCTAAAATTCATAGTTGCAGCTATAATATGCATCATCATTTTATGACCATGAAGGACTTTCAACTTCTACCACTTCTCAAAATCTACCAGTATGAGGAGATTATTTGGAAACGAATGCCAGCAAACACTTTTATATTCTTGAATAGTGAGAATAGAGGATGAGAAGGGTCGGTGTGAGAAGAGCCACCTACTTATAAGTATAGTAGCTATTTGTGGTTAAAAGTGTGTGTGTGGGGGGGGAGGGGGGGGGATAAAATAACATCCGGTTTTTGCTATAACTGGTTTGTAAAGGTTATAAGCAAATAACTAACGTTTATGTGTTTATTTTGTGGTAAAATTGTAGCCTGGCTCCGCCCTCTTATGTACTTCCGCTCAATTTTCATTTTTCTTTAGTAATGTACGAGAGTCTGGTAGGACTATATACGGGTATGGGTAGGACCAGGCTAGTAAAATTGCAGTTAGTAAAACAATTGAATTTTTATATACAATAGGTCCCACCTCATTTTTCAAGGTTGTATCTAATATTGGATATTTATTTCCAGCCTACCTTCATGTTTTCATTAAATAATATGATTGTCTTCTATTTTTTCTATGTTGTACATCTGATTATATGATGCATTTCCACATGACAATTGCTCCTAATTAAATTAGACCACCCTATTTAACAAAATTGTTTATGTTAACGTGATACTGTTTTTACATTGTTTTAAAAATTGTTGGTCTCTGACTGTTCTGGTCAATAATGTTATGAGAAAGCAGTTTTTCAAGAGGAAAAACGTAGATGTTCCTATGTTACTCATTCTGTTGTCACATTAATTATTAACAGGTGTAACCACTTAATTAAATATTTATGGGCAGTTATTAAGCTGATAAAAGCAAGCAATGCAAATTAAGGGCCATGCATTTGCCATTTTAAGGGAAAATCCATCTATAGTGGTGAGTGTGTATTCATTGGGAGCAGATAAAGGTATTTTTTAGGTTTTTGAGGCAACTTTGTTCCATTGTGGGAAAAATCGGTTTTATTTTGAAAATCGTCACCGGAAGCTGTACATGTACTCTTACCTTGACAGCGTGTGGCTCTCAGCCGGTGCTGGAGATCTGCACGGAGCCGCTCAGCTCAGCGGGGCTCCGCCACTCAGCAGATGCGGAGCCGGGATGAGGAGCGTGTCGCTGCTTTTTGTGCGGCTTCGGTGTTTCAATTTGAGATGCGATTTAACAGCCAAAAAAAACAAACTGCGTTCACCGAAAAGGAAACCAGTTACACTCCGGTGGTGAATGAGCGAGGAGACTGTGGACAGATGAGAGTCGGGAGAAAGTGAATTTGGAGAATTTGGAGGCACTTTTGTTGCTCGGCTCTTTGTGCTGCGGGTTGCAGCTTTTCCCTTTTGGATAGAAAGGTAAGACATTCCTGCCTGCATTCTGGGTAAAATGTGCTGTTTAGTGTACTGAGCATTTACGTGGTAACACCGGCTGATTGCGGCTTTAATGCAAAAATGGAAACCACTACATTTGCTTCCTTTTCCAACCCAAATAGGTTTTTATTTCTGTATTTGTGCACGGCCCCTCGTCTGTCGGGACTGGTGAGCTGGCAGATAACAGTATCGATCACAGATTCACCAACTGAATTTCACTTCCAGTGTGAACGCGTAGCCCGGTTTACACAGTCACTTTGCAGCTCATTCGCCAAGTCTTGTTCTTTGTTTTAATCCGCGCACTTTATACCATCTTGCACTTTTTACGCACTGTGTGCCAAATGGAACACATTACCAGACATCTGGTAGATTGACTTAACTGTGGTCACGCGCATGTGAGATGAGTTTACTGTGTAGTCACCAGTCTGTTGCTCATCACTTCATTCTGGGTGTGTTCTGCTTTGTCTCGAGAACACTCTCGCTGTGTTTCCACTGGTGTTAAATCACAGCGCGGCTGCTCCTGCTTTTACCTCTTTGGTTGCTGGTTATCACGCGCTTTGATTTCTGCTGAATGTGTGTGTGTTGTAATGTAAATTGTAAAGGCCTCGAAGCCTGGGCTTGGGTTGCTTAAAGGAGTCTGTGTCGAGGCTGCAGCCACGCCTCGCTGGCCCACCGCGACCCTGAGGCCTGGAGGCCCCCGGGAGCCACACAGGCGGGCTGGTTAGCTCGTAGCACCAACCTGAGGCTGCATGCATTAGAGCATGATGTTTCATCCAAAAACGAGAAGTAAAGAGAAACATTTCACTTTGAAATAAAGTAAAAACACTCTTACGCATATGAAATGTAAGTGACTTGTTTAATCTTGATAGACCTCATAAACGTGCAGCCGTACTTGAATCATCTCACAGCATCAGCAGAGATCCTGCTAAGATTTTTTTTTTTTTTTTTAACCCTTGTGTTGTCTTCGTTTCAACCTTGAAAAAAGCACTTTTTTTCTGACATTTGTGACGCCTTTTTTCACAATTTGTTTTTGCTTTTTCCAACGTTTTAAATTTCTAAATTTTTCTTCTACACATTTTCAGCGCTTATTTCTACGTCCAATATTTTCTGATATAAAACAAAAATTAAAAACGGGCCAATGTGACCCGAAGACAACACAAGGGTTAAGACTGGCATATTCTGACTAAAGTACTTTTTGCAGTGTGGAAACAGCTTTGTCTGTTTACACACTGCACGTGGATCCTCTCACATCCCCGCAGGATGCTGAACGTGGAATCCAGTGTAAATCAATGAGTGGGGGGATTGATTACAGTGGGAGAGGCTCTGTCAGTGAGATCATTGGGATTGACTGTCTCAGACAGGGTGGGAAAGAGACAGAGCCGTTACTGTTCATGGCACAACCTAGTTTTAAAACCTGTGAGGAACTGTGCATTCGGACATGTTTAGATGTTTTGTTAATACCCGAATTGTATTTGTTTTAGAACTAAGGGTTAACGCTCTGTCTTCACTCTCGTGCTCTGTGCTGTGATGGACCTGTTCAGTCAAGTCACAGTAGTCAGTTCATGTTCATAAGTCTTGATAAGTTGGCAGTAGGGCTGCAACTAACGATTATTTTCATAGTCGATTAATCTGTCGATTATTTTCTCGATTAATCGATTTAGTTGTTTGATCTATAAAAATGTCAAAACATGGTGAAAAAATGTGGATCATAGCCTAAGATGACGTCCTCAAATGTCTTGATATTCAGTTTACTGTCACAAAGGAGAGAAGAAACTAGAAGATATTCACATTTAACAAGCTGGAATCAGAGAAATCTTTTTTTATTTTTATTTTTTTTTAAATAAAAAAATGACTCAAACGATTAATCTATTGTCAAATAGTTGGCGATTAATTTAATAGTTGACAACTAATCGAGTCATCGATTCATCGTTGCACCTCTAGTTGGCAGCAAAGGATAAAGTTTAATGCCGCTAGAGAATGTGGGCGCTCAGGTCAGTGTGATATCCATTTTTAACCAGAAAGCAAGCAGAGTGCTCTGCCTGACATGATGTGACAATGGTCCAGCATATTCTTATTTTCTAAAAAATGTAGAGAGAGCTGTTTCCCCCTGTACAGCGTCTATAAAAAGTGTGTTTAATGTTTTATTGTCTCCTGGAAATGAACGTTTCTGTGTAGTTTGACTTTATGCTTGGGCTCATTTCTTGCTGGAAAATACATTGTCTCCCAAGAGGCATGTTTCTTCTCAGGCAGGCTACATCAGGTTTTCCTTCAAGATTTCTTCATATCTAGCTGCATTAATTTCTCCTCCACCCTTAACAAGCTTTTCAGGGCATGCAGTAGAGAAGCATCCTCACAGCATGATGCTGATATGGATGGTATGTTTAGGATGTTGTGCCGCGTTTGGCTTAGATCATATATCATGTTTAGTGTGATGGCTGAAAAGTTCTGACTTTTGTGCAAAAATGTAGATTTAAAAAAAAATTTTTTTTATGAGTGGCCTTTTCACTTTGTCACTCTCCCATAACGCTGCAAGAGGTGACTCTCAGAGGTACCTGTTGTTGCATGCACAGTCTCTTTTATCTTTTAGCCTATATATCAAACAAATATATCCAGTCTTGAAATCCCCGACACTACCACGTCTGCATGTCAGACGACTCAACCTGGGATCTTGACAGCTGGATTGAGAAACTGAAATGTCGTCTATCCTTGGAGTCGAAATGCATTTTCAGTATAGCTTTGTATGCCTACTTATGAATCTGCTTGCAAAATATTCCATCTGGTTAGTCCATATGTAAATCACATGAAGGCTATTACTAGTGTCTAATGTGGAAGATGGACAGAGTAGGTCATGGCACAAATTGAGAGCGCGAGAAGATTTCTTATTAGATTTAGAGTCTGCTTGGTTCATGACCAATTCGGAAAGCACCTTCTTTTTTTTCCCTTTTTTTCTAACTGTCCGGTTAAAAACTCAAACTTGAAATGCAGGACCGGTTCAGAATCATAGCCTGGTAAATGATTAGTGTCCGTTTTTGTCTTCTGAGGTGTGTATTTGAGGGAGAATGAGAGGAGGGGGTGTAGAGTTGATGGTCTGGTTGCTGTGGCAACTACCCCCCTTCTGTCTTTTCTCACCCCTAGCCTCCCATTCATCCCCATTGTAGTAGTTAAGCTCTGTTGCCCTTGGAAACCACAGGGGACAGTTGGGGAATGTGGCGTCTGGGTGAGTATGTATCACACATGGATCCAAGATAAAAAATAAACCAGCACAAACAAACAGAATATATTTTCTGTATTTGTATAAATGAAGCACTTACACATTTCAGCTTAGCTTGAATCGTTCACATATGAAACTGGAACATTTCAGAGCAGCTCTGATGTTCTGCCTCTGCACACTGGAGACTTGTATCCCAGAATAGAAGGTGGTGTAATCGTCCTTTTATTGGCTGAGAACACACTAGGGGCCACATTACTTGAGTTTGCTCATAAAAACTCCTTCAATGTGGAAGAATGGGCCTGGCTATGTCCTGTGTGACTGAAAACACCCACAGAGACACTTTCACACACCTCGGCGTGCCAACATTTTAACAATGTCTCTCTTCTTGTTGCCTTTACTTGGCATGTTTTCCTCTGAGATGCTTGTATTCCTGTCTGATATGACAAATTATCCCTCTCTCTCACACCCTTTGCCTTTTCCAAACTCACCATTTCTATCATTTATCTTCTTCGCTCTCACCCCGTCTTCCCCCCCCCCCCCCCCCAGGCCTCAAGATAGATTCCCTCAGGAGTAAAGTGGACTTGCTGCGCCTCCCTCTGGCCCTCTCCACCAAGTCCATCAGCAATCGTAAGAGCCAGCTGGGCGTGGTCTGGGAGAAAGGCGGCGGCTCGGGGGCAGGAGGGGCCCGGAAACACCGCCCACCGCCGGCCTCCGACATGGACAACGAGTCAACGTACTCGGGCTACTCCTACAAGTCGTCCCACTCGCGAAGCTCCCGCAAACACAGGTAGCAGACCACAGATTGTAGTGTAATGCAAGCAGGGCTGCAACTAACTAAAACTATTGTTATTATTGGTTAATCTGCCGATTTATAAATGCCAAAGTTGATATCTTCAAATTGCCTGTTTTGTCCGATCCTCGCTCCAAAACCTAAAGACATTCAACTCACCATCATAGAAGACTTAAAAAAACAACAACTATTTGGCACAAAAATGACCAAAGCAATTAATCAAATATCAACAGTTACCTCTTTATTTTACTTGCGCTTTATAGATACTTTTACAATATTATTAGCATGAGAAAAAAATAAAATAACACATTTTTTAGTCTTCATATATTTTAAACAGACCTTCTAGGTTTGTTCTGGCTTGCCTGATTAGAGTTTTACTCCAATAGCTATCAAATAATCACTGACTACAGGAATATAGTCAGTTTATAACCTGCCAGTACAGGACGTTTTAAATCATTGTTTTCTATCCATGGATAGTAAACCATCCCTGACTTCTTTTTCTCCAGGGACAGGAGGGACAGGCATCGCTCAAAGAGTCGCGACAGCACCATTCGCGGAGACAAATCGGTGACCATCCAGGCTCCTGGAGAGCCGCTGCTGGACGCAGAGTCCACCAGAGGAGACGACAGGGTTAGAGTCCGATTTTAATCACTACTCTTAAGAGGTGTTCTGCTGGGCGCCTGGATAGGTCGCCTGGTAGACCATGTGCCCATAAACAGAGGCTCAGTCCTCAACACAGCAGCCGTGGGTTCAGTACTGACCTGCGGCCCTTTGCTGCATCTCTCTCTCTCTCTCTCTCTCTCTCTCTCTCTCTCTCTCTCTCTCTCTCTCTCTCTCTCTCTCTCTCTCTCCCCTCTGTCAAAATAAAGGCCTAAAAATTCCACAAAAACAATCTTTAAAAAAAGACAGAAGTGTTCTGCCACGTATCTCCAACGCTCTTTTTCTCTACTCTGCTCTGTCTTCAGGATGACAACTGGGGCGAGACCACCACGGTGGTCACTGGCACCTCCGTGGACAGCGTTTCCAACGAGGACCTGACACGCATGTCGAAGGACCTTGAGGATTCTTCGCCGCTGGAGTGCCGGCGTTACCTCAGCCCAGCGTTGGGCGCCGTCCTGGGGCTCTTTGCTCTCATTACTCCTCTGGCCTTCTTGGCCCTCCCACAGCTCCTTTGGCGGGATGAACTGGCACCTTGCGGCACACCATGTGAGGGCCTTTACATTTCTCTGGCCTTCAAGCTCCTGATCCTCCTCATCTCCACCTGGACGCTGTTTCTGCGCCCGCCCAGAGCCACGCTGCCGCGCTTCTTCATCTTCCGCTCTCTGCTGCTGGCATTGGTCTTCCTCTTCGTGGCGTCCTATTGGCTCTTTTACGGGGTGCGGGTGCTGGAGCCCAGAGAGACGGACTACAGGGGGATTGTGGGATATGCAGCGTCTCTGGTGGACGCGCTGCTGTTCATTCAGTACCTGGCCCTGGTGCTGCTGGAGGTCCGACATCTGCAGCCCGCTTTCTGTCTAAAGGTTGTGAGGACTACAGACGGACATAGTCGCTTCTACAACGTGGGACATCTCAGGTTGGTCTGGAATATCAGGAATATTGTTTTATTTAAAAATTATGTTTTAGTTTATATATATATATATATGATAACCTCACCTCCTTGGCAATGTTTTTTTTTTCTTTTCTAAATGAGAAAAAATATATTTATTTAGGGAGGTTATCTTTGCAGTCCTGTTTATTTGTCTATTTAATAGCAGGAAATCTCAGGAACTGCCAGATAGATTATTTCAAAACTTGGCTGGAAGAAGTACACACAAAAAGCAGTATGTGGCTTAAAGGTTAACGGCGTGTCTACACAGGAAGAATTTCAGTTGCAATCTTCAGTTTGGCTCACATGCATTTGACGGTACAGATAATGCTTCTATTTTTAATCAATCCAGCTGTCTATACAGACCACATAACGGCGCTAAACGTGCATAAACACGACCTGAAGCGTTTACGCTTGAAGTGATCTTCTGTTTAACACTCATCACTACAGTGAATGTGTGTTGGGCTCTGAGTAATGCCAAAATGTGGGTGACTACTACACTCAATACTGTGCCTGAGCACATCCTGTGTGAAACACAGAAGGAAGCTGCTGCTCTGATAACGTACTGCTCAGTGCTTACGCTTCGCCTGCTGTGTTATATGTCAACATATTCTTGATCAAAAGTAGTCCGTCATAGCAGCTGCAACTCTTGCCTGCACTTTGCACTTGAAACCATATTTAAGTGACGCATAATAACAAATAATCTTGTATCTTGCAGGCAGCACTAGATTATAGATAGATAGATAGATAGATAGATAGTGTAAGTGTACATAATTCAGTATTCATATGCCTGACTCAGTTGAAATTGGGTCCTTGTACACAGTGACAATATTCCCATGCAGGATAACAATATTTTCGAACCTTTTAAAAGATCAAATACAGACAATTATGCAGCATTGGCAGAAGTTGCTCTCTTTGCGTGCTGAAAGAGATATGGTGCTTTCATCAATACAAAATTAGCACAGGTTGCCTGTAGACATGAATGCTGAAGACTGCAATTATTAATTAAATATATTTTTCTCACAAGCTGATCATTCCCTGCATGCTATAGCTACTATGTTGCTTCCTGGTCAATGTTTACCTCAAACTAGAGATGGTCATTTGTGATTCATAATTACTCCCCTGCACTTTAATCATCACATTGTCATATGGACTTTATATTTCCACAATGCAGAAGACTTTTCTCAGGCATGCAGCCCAGTGGGAGAGGCTGTTTCTTCCTCATTGGTTCACCACTTCCTCCATCTGCTCTCTGGTTGTTAAGGGTGGTATACAATGATAACCGCTTTTTGTTTTTAAATATTTTTCTTCCTCTGTCTTGTGCAACACAGTATTCAGAGGGCAGCAGTGTGGGTTCTGGACCAGTACTACAGTGACTTCCCAGTCTATAACCCCGCCCTACTCAACCTTCCCAAGTCCATCCTCTCCAAGAAGATGTCTGCCTTCAAGGTTTACAACTTGGGGGAAGGTAAAATGATTTTATGTTTATTATTTTATCTTTAACTTTTTCCATTCAGCCCGTACTGCATCAAAATAATTCCTATCATGCATATATTTAAAATGCACTAAATGGGGCAAAACAAGCAAACATGCACTCGCAAATGATACAATTAAATGTTTTTGTCTGCGGTAACAATGATATAGTGATAGAAGTGAGTCTGCAAGACAGTTGTCTATTAGTTGGATCTTTAACTTCATTGTTTCTTTCTACAGAGAACAGCACCAATAACTCTACGGGTCAGTCCAGAACTATGATCGCAGCCGCTGCTCGGAGAAGAGACAATTCCCACACAGAGTACTACTATGAAGAGGCAGAAGTGGAGCGCAGGGTCCGCAAACGAAAGGCCAGGTGAGAACATACCCACACATGTACATGCACAAGTAAATATCTAATTTAAATTGAATTTTAAGGCTATGATGGAGTGTAAATGATCCCCACGAGTCAATTGAGTAAAGTTTAGGCCTAATAAAATGACAACCAATTATTAAACTTTGATATAACTATATAGTTTTCATCAAGAGCGCTAAGTTCTTTTTCACGTAATGTGTTGTTATTTGCCCCATTGTAAATATATGGATATTGATTGGAGTAGCTTTAAATCTAAGTTGAGTGTCTCACTCACTCTGCCATGTCTCCTCACAGACTGGTGGTGGCAGTAGAAGAAGCATTCACCCACATCAAGCGTCACCAGGATGAAGAGGCGACCGCGTCCTCCCCCAAACACCCGCGGGAGGTGATGGACCCCAGGGAGGCGGCCCAGGCCATATTTGCCCCCATGGCGCGGGCCATGCAGAAGTACCTCCGCGCCACCAGGCAGCAGTCCTACCACAGCATGGAGAGCATCATCAACCACCTGCAGTTCTGCATCACACACAACATGACTCCCCAGGTACATATTTTCAGAAATATGTATTTCACGTGAAAATCTTTTATCGTTTTATCAACAATTTATCTGCAGCTCTAAAAGTAATGCCATATTTTAAAGTTGATATTATGTCTCTTAGCCACAAGTTCAAGTTTATTGTCATGTGCATTAAAAAGTACAAAGTAGAGAGAGAATGCAATGAAATGTGTTTTGCCCTGGCCCTCTCTTCTCATAAAAACTCATCTCATAAATATATAAATATAATTTAAATAAAATATTATAAAATGACCTGAATAAAGTAGTACAATCTAATATGTTGTAGCAACCTAAAAACTATCGCATCCATGACAGAAATAATGAAACGGTTATCGACAGTGAATTAGTGCATCTATTTATAAACTGATTGAAACCTATGTTTCCTGTGTGTGTCCCAGGCTTTCCTCGAGCGTTACCTCAGCCCAGGCCCCACCCTCCAGTACCTGGACACCAGAAGGGGCCGCCAGTGGACACTAGTGAGTGAGGAGCCGGTGACTGCTGCTCTCCATCAAGGCCAAGTCTTCTCCCTGAGACGCCTCGACTTCTCCCTGGTCGTCACGGTGACTCCCCTCCCCTTCCTGCGTCTGGGCGAGGAGTTCATCGACCCCAAAAGGCACAAGTTTGTCATGAAGCTCCAGTCAGAGACGTCCGTGTAGGACAAGGATGCTGAATCAAACATACTAATCTTAGTGCTTTCAGGATATTTTCTTTTTTTTTGTGATTATTATTTTTTGATTTAAAAAAAGACAACATAATCTCAGACATTGTTACTCAAACAAACTTATAGACTCAAAGTGCCGACTGTTAACTTTTGATATTGCACTACAGACTGCTTCCAGTTCCCATGATACTGAAGTATTCTTTGGGTTTCTTAGGGGCTTTTCAACACTCATATAAAAAAAATACATTATTTTGATGAAAGACAATTGATTATTCAGTTGAAAGAATGACTACTTGTGTCTATCAATTGGATTTTAGCCACGTTTTTTTTTTTTTTATTCATGCAACATTTATTCAAGAGAATATACCCATGTAGTGTCTGTGTTAAATAAAGTATTTTGAGTGCGCACTGACCTTTTTTTTTTTTAATGCACACTCTTTGTCAGAGCTAACTAGCTTACTTCTCGTTTCCTTTTTTTACTTTAACTTCTTGTTATCGAATTTGGCCTTTACAGGCTACAGACGGACAGAATCAGGTGATGACCCAATGGTCCCCTGGCCTTATCTCCCCTTTTGTACATTGAATGGATTCACTGACTGAATCATTCCTTCCTCTTCTTGTTTACTGACTAGTTTTCTGAAAAGTGGACATGCATACTGTACTTCCCACTGAAAATGAAATGAGAAACACTGGATGTTCTAATGCACTGATCATTTAAACAGTGCATTGTTTGTATTTCCTGCTCAGGTTTTATTGAATCACTTCTCATTTCTGGAGAAGCTACAGAAATGCACTCCTGTACTGAGAACTAATCTAACTTCCTGAGCATAATGTATGACCAGTTTATGTCCAGTGATACTGGTAACGAATGTTTTCTCCTCTACATATGAGGTTCGAATTGGACTTGATGAACTCAAGCGCAATACAGCCAAGTACCGCCAATGTGTTTTATTTTTGGCAGCTTTGTGTGTGTGTGTGTGTGTGTGTGTGTGTGTGTGTGTGTGTGTGTGTGTGTGTGTGTGTGTGTGTGTGTGTGTGTGTGTGTGTGTGTGTGTGTGTGTGTGTGTGTGTGTGTGTGTGTGTGTGTGTGTGTGTGTGTGTGTGTGTGTGTGTGTGTGTGTGTGTGTGTGTGTGTGTGTGTGTTGGCTGGATCACTAGATCACTAACTGGACAAAGTGAGCAACTGCCTCATGGCCTGGAACAAAAAGCCTTAGGGTTCCTCTTTTGTACGTAATCTCACTGACTACAATATTTTTTGTTTGGGGGGGGAATTCTCACCGCTGAAGTACAATATATATATTAAGACAGGTTCTCCATTACCTAACTTTGTGGCTCAGTCTTGTAGAAGTGGCCTGTGTCAAAATCTAATTTTCAAGACTTTTATAAAAAAAAAAAAAAGTGCTTCCCCGATTTTAGCATTGCACTCCTTTTGCCATTGCTGGACTTGTAATAGACAGTGCAAAACGTTTCAAAATCGATGCATCTGAATCAGATATCTTTTAATTACATACACTCCTCAAGCCACAAAAGGCTTTACTCAGTACAGCTTTTTTTCACAAGACCCGTACATTTTTTGTGTGAAAGATGAGGCTCTTGCCCTTTAATTACTTTTGTTTATTTTTGTTTTTATACTATATTTCTATCAAAGTGCTTTAAAGCAATTGACACTGATATTGATACAGATATTATTCAGACACCAATGATTTTTTTTGTGTTTCTGCCTAAACAATCTACAAATAATCAATAATGAAAATAGTTGCAGATGGATTTTCAGTTGATTAACTAACTTAACAGATTTAATTGTTCAACTAGAGTAATGTTTGGTGCCGTATATATGAGGTGTCAACAGGGGCCCCCCAGCAGGATAATCCAGCCATGTACAGTACATGTACCGGTACACATTTGTGTCTTTTGTCACTCATAGATAAACTTTATAGATGTCCTTTTTACACTACAGATAGAGATTGTCGTGCCACTCAACAAGCTGTTGACTTCTACATTTTGATGCAGTTTCTAAGGTTGTTGTTCCTGTTTTTAAATAGATCACTTTGTTGTACTCGATCTATGCTCCTAACACTTGTCTCTGAAGAACATTGTCTTTAAAACCAAGATTGTTGGGTAACACTTGAGTTGAAGGTATCTACATAAGAGTGACATGACACTGTCATGACACAGGAACCCTAACTCTTACCCTAACATAACTTGTCATGACAAAAATGAATGACACTTACTAAAAGAAGCATTATGTCATAAACATTTATGACTTGTTTATGACACGTTCATGACAGTGTCATGTCATTCTTATGTAGATACCTTCAAGTAAAGTGTAACCAATTGTTGTTTACTGTTGCACTGTGTTTTTTAGGACTGAGTTGATGTAAAAGGTTTTTAATAAATGATCTCCTCCAAAGTAATTTGTCTTGTGAGTCACAAGTTGTTTTTTTACTTCCTTTTCAGGAAGTGTAGGGGTGAGTGGGTGTTAAGCTTGCCTCAATGTGTAAACCTTTCCATTGTTTTATAAAAATGCATTATCCTTGTACCTACAGCAATTGGAATTCAGTTAAGTTAAATATACTATGGAATGATGCAAAGCATGGACACTACAGAATTGAAAAAAATATTAAAATTCATTATTTACAGCTATCTATTGCTAATAATTTGGGATTTTTTTTCAATGTCAAACCAACTGTATGTGAGGACAATAATCAAGAAAATAAAAATATATATACATTTATTAAACTGAGTGTAGACTTTATAACCCAACTATAAACATTTAGTCATACCTGGAAGACAAAATATGATCAATAATCTTAAAATAACCTATGCTTGTTTTAGTATTTCTTGTGGAAATTTGGGTTTTTGTTCGTCATGTGAAATAAAGGCTGTGTACGCAGCACGTGGTTATGACAACGAAAAAAGGGAAGTCTCAAAAGTCTTTGTCACTCACTTTGTCTCTGTGTTGGAACGATGAAACTTCAAATCCTCCTAACTCTATTAATCCAAGGTAGGTTTTCATTTGCTGATAATAACATCGAGCAGCAGCTGATATGCTTTTTTCAAACTTTATATAGTATGAACTATTTAAAATGACAATTCAGAATAGAATAAGTCACTTCCTGACTTGCTGAGGCAGAATGAATATGACTGGGGGACTCCGGTAGAAATATATAGTATCTTAATAGTAACTCAACTGCTCAGTCAGTTAAAAGGTCTTTCTCTGATTTGCTTAAATGTTAATGTCAAAAGGAAGAGTTATTTTGAACATTCAAAAAAGTCATAGAATAGTATGTCGAAAAAAGTCAACAAGAAGTCATAGTTCAGTATGTCGAAAAAAGTCATAGTATAGCATGTCGAAAAAGGTCATAGTATAGTAAGTCATAAGAAGTCACAGTATAGTATGTTGAAAAAGTTCATAGTATAGCATGTCGAAAAAGGTCATAGTATAGTAAGTCATAAGAAGTCATAGTATAGTATGTTGAAAAAGTTAATAGTATAGTATGTCGAAAAAGTCATAGTATAGTATGTAAAAAAAAGAAATGTAAAGGTCATAGTATAGTATGGTGAAAAAAGTCAATAAAAAGTCATAGTATATGTAGTATGTTGAAAAAAGTCAACAAAAAGTTATATTATAGCATGTTGAAAAAAGTCAAAAGAACATCAGAGTATAAGATGTTGAAAAATTGAACAAAATGTCGCTGTATATACAGTGAGGAAAATAAGTATTTGAACACCCTGCTATTTGGCAAGTTCTCCCACTTGGAAATCATGGAGGGGTCTGAAATTGTCATCGTAGGTGCATGTCCACTGTGAGAGACATAATCTAAAAAAAAAAATCCAGAAATCACAATGTATGATATTTTAACTATTTATTTGTATGATACAGCTGCAAATAAGTATTTCAACACCTGTCTATCAGCTAGAATTCTGACCCTCAAAGACCTGTTAGTCTGCCTTTAAAATGTCCACCTCCACTCCATGTATTATCCTAAATTAGATGCACTTGTTTGAGGTCGTTAGCTGCATAAAGACACATGTCCACCCCATACAATCAGTAAGAATCC
The DNA here is from genome assembly GCA_023566125.1 of Zingel zingel. Classification (NCBI taxonomy): domain Eukaryota; kingdom Metazoa; phylum Chordata; class Actinopteri; order Perciformes; family Percidae; genus Zingel; species Zingel zingel. Next base: position 17,784,182 of record CM042336.1, on the reverse strand, counting down.
AACTACTAACATGGCCAAGACCAAAGAGCTGTCCAAAGACACTAGAGACAAAATTGTACACCTCCACAAGGCTGGAAAGGGCTACGGGGAAATTGCCAAGCAGCTTGGTGAAAAAAGGTCCACTGTTGGAGCAATCATTAGAAAATGGAAGAAGCTAAACATGACTGTCAATCTTCCTCGGACTGGGGCTCCATGCAAGATCTCACCTCGTGGGGTCTCAATGATCCTAAGAAAGGTGAGAAATCAGCCCAGGACTACACGGGAGGAGCTGGTCAATGACCTGAAAAGAGCTGGGACCACCGTTTCCAAGGTTACTGTCGGTAATACACTAAGACGTCATGGTTTGAAATCATGCATGGCACGGAAGGTTCCCCTGCTTAAACCAGCACATGTCAAGGCCCGTCTTAAGTTTGCCAATGACCATTTGGATGATCCAGAGGAGTCATGGGAGAAAGTCATGTGGTCAGATGAGACCAAAATAGAACTTTTTGGTCATAATTCCACTAACCGTGTTTGGAGGAAGAAGAATGATGAGTACCATCCCAAGAACACCATCCCTACTGTGAAGCATGGGGGTGGTAGCATCATGCTTTGGGGGTGTTTTTCTGCACATGGGACAGGGCGACTGCACTGTATTAAGGAGAGGATGACCGGGGCCATGTATTGCGAGATTTTGGGGAACAACCTCCTTCCCTCAGTTAGAGCATTGAAGATGGGTCGAGGCTGGGTCTTCCAACATGACAATGACCCGAAGCACACAGCCAGGATAACCAAGGAGTGGCTCTGTAAGAAGCATATCAAGGTTCTGGCGTGGCCTAGCCAGTCTACAGACCTAAACCCAATAGAGAATCTTTGGAGGGAGCTCAAACTCCGTGTTTCTCAGCGACAGCCCAGAAACCTGACTGATCTAGAGAAGATCTGTGTGGAGGAGTGGGCCAAACTCCCTCCTGCAGTGTGTGCAAACCTGGTGAAAAACTACAGGAAACGTTTGACCTCTGGAATTGCAAACAAAGGCTACTGTACCAAATATTAACATTGATTTTCTCAGGTGTTCAAATACTTATTTGCAGCTGTATCATACAAATAAATAGTTAAAAAATCATACATTGTGATTTCTGGATTTTTGTTTTTAGATTATGTCTCTCACAGTGGACATGCACCTACGATGACAATTTCAGACCCCTCCATGATTTCCAAGTGGGAGAACCTGCAAAATAGCAGGGTGTTCAAATACTTATTTTCCTCACTGTATGTCGAAAAAAGTGAACAAAAACTCATATAACATGTAGGAAAAAGTCATTAAACAATCATAATATAGTTTGTCAAAAAAGTCATAAAAAGTTACATTATACTATGTCGAAAAACGTCAACAAAACATCACAGTATAGAATGTCAAAAAAAGTCAACAAAAAGTTATATTATAGCATGTCAAAAAACATCAACAAAAAGTTATATTATAGCATGTCGAAAAAACATCAACAAAAAGTTATATTATAGCATGTCGAAAAAAATCAACAAAAAGTTATATTATAGCATGTTGAATAAAGTCATAAAAAGGTCATAGTATAGCATTTCGAAAAAAGTCATAAAAAGAGTCACAGTATAGTATGTTGAAAAATGTTAACAAAAAGTTATAGTATAGCATCTCGAAAAAAGTCATATTATAGTATGTCAAAAAAAGTCTAAAAAGTCACAGTATAGTATGTCAAAAAAGTCTGAAATAAGTCATAAGACAGTATTTCAACTTTTGTTTTGTTTGTCACTTTTTTCGTCATTTTGTTTAGCTTTTTCAAAATGTTGTCATTTATGTTGATGCTAAGTCTTTTTTTTTCTTTCTTTTACAGTGGCAGTAATTGAATCCCTCAGGGAGGTCTCTGGGTACCTTGGGGATAATGTCACCTTGTCCTCAGGTGCCGACCCATCATGGGATCTTTCCTCAATAGAGTGGTCAATATTCTCAAACAACACCTGGATTGCCACCTACCGCAGTGGGAACAAAAACATTGAACGGGTTGATCGGTATAAAGGTCGACTCAGTCTCAACACCTCCTCAGGTAAAAGACAAATCTATCACCTTTTAATGTAAAGGAGTCATTATTTTATTTCTCTCGTGGGAACGTCTCTTCAATGTTTTTATTATTTTTATTAGGTGACTTGATGATCCATAATTTGAACAAAGAGGATGCCATGGAATACACTGTAGACCTCATCAATACTCAGAGACAGAAAAAGGGAACCAAAACTAAGCTCATAGTGATACGTAAGTGTGACAAGCGTTAAAAGATTATTGGCAATACACAAAACACCTGCACAATTACATTCAAGCCACAAAAGTTTTATGACATTATGACATCCTACATGGATCTTCATCAGGTCAAACTGTTTGAAAAATTGAAACCACATCCATATTTATTATGCACACCAATAGGTCATTGGTCACAAAGTCATCATCCCATACATCCGAATCTACATCACCCATGTTCAACATTATATATTGAATCCATGTCCAAAATTTGGGTCTTACGCCTTTCTAAAAAGTTGGCATAGTCAAAAGTGAAGTGCAGCCTTCAATACAGTTAAATGAATGATTCCCATCCCCTTATCTTTAATGCTTTTCTTACACAGATGTTTGCATATACACTTTACTCAAAGTGCAGGGTGTTGCTAACACATGTTTTGCTAAGTGTCTCAGGTCATTTTAAAATTCTGTTGTATATATCTTAACGTTTAATCAACAATATCAATTTAAACCCTCTGCAGAACGCCTCCAAAAACCGATCATACAAACTCTCACCTGTGCATCTGTAAAAGGAGGCTCTTTGTTGTGGCTGCGTTGTTCCTCAAAGGATACAGGTGTTAACTTGTCATGGGAGCATATATTTCCCAGTGGTACGCTCTTCAACAAGACAAGTCCTGATGGCAACTCTGCAGATCTTATAGGATTTCTGAACACCACACAGAACCATGTCTTATTCACCTGCACCTCCAGCAGGAATATGGAGAATGAGTCAAGTGTCGTCACTCCAAAGTGTGGTGGTAAGGTCCCAATGAACTTAAAAGAGAAAACATGATACGATATGATGAACTTCATGCCAGTGTGGTTCTAAGAAACTCGTTTTATTATGTTGTTTTTTCTCCCATGTTGTTACAGATGACAAGCCTCCGTCTCTGTCTCTGTCTCTGTCTCCACCCAGAGAAAGACATGTTGTTGTTTTTTTTGCGGGATTCCTCGTGGGAGCTTTTCTTGTAGTAATTATATTCTTTTTCAAAGGTAAGAGGAAAACATCATCTTCGTATGAAGATTCTTAATGATAAAATTACTTGGTGGTAACTATGTTACCACCAAGAAACAATGGCATTAAAACAACTGAATGAATTTGCCATGCAGAACGCTCCAACAGCCTCATAGTACTGTAGAATGTAGATGAGACTCAGCTTTTTGAAATTCAGCTACCAATCAATAAGACCATAGAGGAAATAACACATTTTGGTTGGTGCTATAACGCATCGTTGGAGTGGGGGCCCTTTACAAGTGGTGTGCTATAAAAAAATGTGGGGATTATAAAGAATCACAAATATTGGGGGCACTACAACAAAATAGTAATATGGGGTAGCTATAGCACATCTTGGAAATTCTGCATAGGCCCCCTAAAAAGGCTTAGGAACCCCAAGGTCTATTGTATTGAAAAATATAATACAAAGGATTAAGGTATACATGCATACTGGATTATTTAGGTCATGAGAAAAAGAAAAAAGGTGAAACTATGCGCTGTGGTTTCTCTTGCTTTCTGTGCAACACTTTCTTTCTTCAGCCATGTATCATAACCCCTCCTCTTTCCACACTCAGCTCCAGCCCACACATCAAACCAAGATACAATACAACATTTGTCCTAAAGGTTACTGTTTCCCGAAATTGCACTGATATAGCTCCTATTGTTGACTTTACACTGTGTTGAGAACATAGACACACATACATATGACCATAAAAACGGCCCAGCTGTAATTTTAAAGCAATTAATATGTTGACATTGTTTTTAAATTACAGAAAAAATCAGAGCTGCATGGGGACACTTTCAAGGTACAATACTACTGTATTGATTGATGTAGCCATGTTCCAATTGAAATGATCACTGTTACATTAATGTATTTGTATTGTCTTTTATTTTCAGGGAAACTGTTTCCATCAAAATAATATCATAATAGCTTGACTTTCTGCTTTGACTGTCCCGTGTTTTGTATTAATAAGTGGTAGCATGTCTCTGTCATACAAAGCCAGAATGACACCACAAAAAACATAAACAATGTCTGACAGCATATGTGCAGCTTTATGATTGCATAATGTTTTTTTTATTTGGAAAGTAAAAGCAGGAAAACTCAAATGAAACATTTGAATGTATTCTGAGATAATCTGGACACAATATATTGAATACATGTACAATCTAATTCAAACCACTCAAACAATTTAAAAAATCAAGAGAACCAACAGACACACCAAAAGCTTCACAATGATTACATTTGATTGTACAGGTGTTAAAGACATACGTTAAGTTATAAGTAGTTTTTTTTTTTTTGCATTTTCTCTGGTTCTCATGTCTTGTCAGAAATATTTTTTTCTTTTTTATTATCCTGTCATGTGAATTTTTTATTTCGTTTAAAACACTTTTCAACTTTGGAAATTGTGAGGTACCTATATGTAGTAATAGTTAATTTTAAAGATACACTGTGTAGTGTTTTAAGTATTTTATTAGCTAAAATCAATGTCTTCATCCCGCGATCCGACCCCGGATAAGCGGGCGAAGATGGATGGAATGTCTTCATTCATAAATATGTCCTCATTGGTGTAAAATTACCTCTGCCAATGATCTGACTTATCCTCATAAGCGAAGAATTTCTCATCTGTATTTACATTGGACAGGCAAGTCCAAGGAGGCTTCCATGTCGTTCTGCCATTTTGAACTATAATCGCACTAGCCTACCTGTCTAGCTAATCCACAGCGCGTTTTCGTTCAAAGCCAGCATCAAGTGACTGAAACCAGCTGAAACGGAGGAGATGAGTTGAGAAGAGCTTGTCACCGCCCCAGCAAATTTGAATGCCTGCACTGCACTTTAGTTCATAATGGAGGGTCATACTTATGCTGAGCCACAGGAGAAGGAATCCTCGTCGCCAAAAAAGCGAAAATTGGAAGACATGTTGTCATAGCTTCTTGGTACATAACGGCTACCGTAGTTGCAACACAAATTTGAAAAAGCGAGGCGCTAGAGAGCACTATTTGTTTGAATGCAAAATACAATTTCACCACTAGATGGGAGAAATTCCTACACAGTGTACCTTTAATGTGTCTATATACATGTATATGGTTGGTTGGCAGGCTTTGTTTTTAAAGCTTGTTTGATCATTTCAATGCTCAAAAGGGCAACTTATATGTAGACTTAATATCTAAATAGGCTATATTGTGCTGTTCTGTCTCAGTGTTTGTTGTAAACTATTTTCAAATGTTATGTACCATTTTGACTGAAGAACAATTACAATTAATATGACACTTATATATGACATCTGTAATGTTTAACCGACCGAATGTGTAAGGATTTAAAAAGATCTACTTAGGGCCTACTAGTCACTCCACATTTTTAAAAAGTTTTAATTGCTTTTAATATTCTTGTTTTGTGTTGGTTTATTGCTGTATCTGTGTCTATGTGCTAAATGTGCTGGTTTTACTGTAAAGTGTCTTTGAGTAGCCTGTAAAGCACTATATAAATAAAATATTTTATTATTTAGCCTACTTTGCCTTAAAATGTGAGCAGAGGGAATTCATGTTCCTCGGGCAATTTACCCTAAGGACTAGACTTAATTTCAAACCCTTATTCATAATGAGAGAATATGATTTACAACCATATCCACAAATCTCTATAAGCTAAAATTATAAATATCTTTCTACAATTAATGTTCATACAGAACAAACATGACTGGACAAAAACTAGAAAAAGAAGTAAGTGACTTCAATACACACTGTAAGCATATCTGTAAAACAATATAGCCTATTATTATTCATGTTTTTTTTTCTCACTCCCAAGCTCCAAGATGCGTGACAGCACCAAAATAAAAAGATTAAGAAGCTTTTTGGCATTCCAACACATTCTCACTCCCATCTCGTATAATACGGACGTTTGGTCAGGTGCCATTGTCGTCGTTATTGACGCTAAAAGTCTCCTTTAGAGTCCGCTGCATGGTGTGGGAGGATCCTCCTGCCTCCCCCCGCCTCTCCACGTTGCACGGGGCAAATTCACGGGAAGAGCAGCGGAGGAAAAGCCCATTTCCTCCGCATTGTCCCACTTTATCTCCGGTGCCAGTGCAACTATTTCTTACCAAACAACTGCAATAGTAGGATTTAAATCAAACTTGTGACCGCAATAGTGACAAGTAATGCATGTTAATAAAAATAAAGCAGAACACATTAGAAGACAACAGAATAATTGTTAAACATGTTTATTTCGGATCAGAGCAGCAGCTGATTTAACACATAAGACTCCAGGATTAATCTTAGCCTGGCTGTTAGCCTGCTCTGGAGCAGGCTAGCTGCAAAGAATACATCTCCATGGTTACTTGGCTGGGTTTAATTCAATCTGCTTTTGTGCAACCAAATCAAAGCTAAATTCATCCAGGATAACTTGAATATCCCGGCTTACCTTATCCTGGTTTTGTGCAACAGGCCCCAGTTGATCTCCTCTGAGTGTACACAGGTAATGGAGAACAGGTGCGCACACCGGATTGGTCCAACAGAGCTGATTGCTGTCTCCTGATTGGTCGCCTGGAGGACAGCAGCCATTTTAAGCCTCATTGGACAGGCACTCGTGTGCCTGTGTAAATCTGTGTCTTGTGTTTCAAGTTGTTGTGAGTAGTGTAAGCATCCTTTAGTGAAAATGATTGATTTGACCTCTTGGATTTGTTATCCTTCAGGCATTTTGTTTTGGCTGTGAATATATATTTTTTGTTTTATATTGCTTTTAGCAGTTTGGTAGGAGTGAGAAGTCCTTTTTTGTTTGTTCCCTTTTTCTCCTGTTTTGCTATCAGAAGCCTAGGTTAGAGCTTTGTCTTTTCTTTACATTTTGTTTTGGTTTAGGAAAGCTTTAGGTTGCCTCTAGAGTTGTTTGTTTGTTGTGTTGGGACCTCATCTCTGAATAAAATAGAAACTGTTACTTTGCAATTCTTTGTCCTGTCCGTGTTTGGGAGTGGGAAGAGTGGGTGGGGGGGGGGGGCACCCGTTATGTTGCATCCGGTTTACCCCTAGACATCAGGACGTAACACATAGTTGTCAAATTTGTAACCATTGGCTATCAATAAAACCCTAACCCATACACATGCTTGCAACAAATCATTACAAAAATACAGAGTGACAGTTTATGTAATTTAATATAATCACATTTGCACAGGCTGAAACTCTAGGCAGGTCTAAGGAAGACATTCACAAAAAATGTGCATGTTACAGTACAAATACAAATATAATCTCTGTATTTACAGAATTTACAACTATGCTAATAAAATTGGAGTATGTAGCTAAAAATATAATATTTTTTGTTTTTCAATATGATAAAGTGAAGATGCAATACTCTCTCAAGGCCAAACATAGAAAATGTACAAAAGTATGACATTTTTGACACTTTGAGCAAAGTATATCTAGTTAGTCCACACAGCATTTCGGGATGAGAGAAAAACATGCTCTGGTTTATTGGCATTTCTTTAAACCAATCACAATCGTCTGCAGCAGTGCTAAGCGCCACACATAAACAGCGCTTCTGCAAAATACCCTCGAGAAGGAACTTGTTTTGGTGGAACATGCGTATGTTAAAAAATTGGAAGTGTAACATCATCAATATAGACTAACTCAAAGGTAATTCTAGCAATACATCATGCTGTGATCCACTAGGAAATTTCTTGGTAGGGCGACACCGAAGCTTTCCTCATCCGACTAATCTGGATCTTGTCATACACCGTCTGGGGCTAGATGTGTGACAAAAGGAGGTTACAAAACAAACAAGAAACATCAGTGTCACAAGTAGATGCAAGACCTGTTGAAATATGAAAAACATGAGGGTACATACAAATCATGTACTTAAGTAATGTGTAACTACTCATAATGCATAATGTAATCATATCTTATTTATCAATGTCAAAGATGGACCAGATCAGCACTTTATCTAACTGGCCACAGACATGATGAAGTAATGAAAAGGTAAAGTTTAGTAAGTCATGGTTACAACACTACAATTCAGTTTAACCCTTGTGTTGTCTTCGTTTCAACCTTGAAAAAAACACTTTTTTTCTGACATTTGTGACGCCTTTTTTCACAATTTGATTTAGCTTTTTCCAACGTTTTAAATTTTTTTAATTGTTCTTCTACACATTTTGAGCGCTTATTTCTACGTCCAATATTTTCTGATATAAAACAAAAATTTAAAACGGGCCAATGTGACCCGAAGTCAACACAAGGGTTAATACTTTAACTCCAGATTCGCCTATGAAGAAGACATGAAAGTCATCAATAAAATCAGAAATCAGGATCAGGATGCATTAATTAATGTATTGTTCCTGCATTAAGTCATGCGTGAGATATTATTAGTGTACATTACTGATAGTTCATGAATGAATTCATGCTTTGTCATGCATGAAGTAATGCGTGAATTCATGATAATTCATGTAGCATTATTATAAAGTGTTGGCGAGTTAGTTTTTCCTGAGGTGGATATTTAATTTCAAAGTCAAACGTTTGTGGTATTTTTACTCTTAAATAAAAGCAAGCATACAATCATAAACACGTGTCATTTAAACAATATAAGGGAGGGAGAGGCACACATGCTTTCATATATCAATTCTCATCTGCAAGAAAGTCAAAGATAAAAAGTTTTGCTCTTACCCCCGGTGTGACTGTGTCGATTCTGTGATCAATGGTTTCATACAGTGTGCATGGCTTCATGGTCCCCTGGAAGTTTAAATGTGTACACATCACAGGGAGAGGAAACAAGAGACAGCAAAGTAGGTAAAGCATGCATTTCATCCTCTAAAACAAGCATTCCCCTAACAATTCATAATTCCTGCTACAGATGATGTGTGCAAAGCAATGTGTGCACAGTAAATACATGAGCATACTTACATCCTCAATCGCTACATCAGAGATATCAGCATACACGGTGAGGTCATTTGAGTCAACAACTGGTGAAAAAAAACAAAAGAAAAACAATGATATAGAAATCATAAGTTTAATTTAAAACTCTGAACATTTTAACGTTAAAAACACAGGTTGCTATTAAAGATGCCATTTCTTACCTTCTTGTCTTTGTTTACGGTAACACACACACACAGTTACTCCAACTATCACGACAATCAACACACAGCCGACTCCTGTCACACTCAGGGGAACGATCAAGTCTGGGCCTGAAAGTTATAGTAATATCACTGATATTAAGATTGAGTAACAGTAATAGTGATCATTATTGTGCAAGGTCAAATGAAATAAATAAATATATAGGACTACATTAACAATGAGTGCAAAAACAAATCATAACCGAAATACAAGAAAGCACTTTGTTCAAATAAACTAAAATCAAACTGGGTCACACTCAAAATTTAGAGTTTCAATAATCTAATACACTGCTGTAGCGTTCATTTTTTACTACTGTTTAACTTATTTTATTATTTATTTATATTTATTTTATCGTTATTAATCCATACTGTGTGTATATGTTTATACTTATATTGTTTATATTCTTTTTATCCTTCTTATATTTGAATGTGTGACATGCACCAACAACACCATGACAAATTCCTTGTATGTGCAAAAACGTACTTGGCAATAAAGCCCTTTCTGATTCTGATTCTGAAATTTGATGTAGATTTTTATTTTTTTTTTTACAGTGCAATACCAAGTACAGTTTTTGGGCTAATGACTTCCTCAGTTTGCAGGCTCTAGTATCATAACTCTATGATGTAGTATTTTAGTTTTACATATCCAAAGACAATTAAAATATCTTTAGTGGTGAGGAAGTAAAGGCATCTTTGTCTTTTATTGGTACTTATCAGAACTACATTGGAGATACAGTTAGTTTCGACTAGTCATAATTTGAATGGAAATTAACATTAATCTTTTCATAAACTTCACCCAACCTAAAAGTAACTTCAGTCGTACTACACAAGTACAATCAGATATTTTAGATTGCATCGTCTTTCTCACTGATCTCATCATTGTAGAAAGTATCACACTGTAATATGAGTCATCCAAATGCATTTGAGGATATCCTTAATATAAATGTAGCTCATCGTAAATTCTGTCAGGGAGACTTTAATTACTTTGACTCTCTTCTCTTTAACTGATCAGCTGGGCAGTGGGTGTTAGGGTCAGCCCAGTCTCATAGCAGTTCGTGAAATGGTCACGTTATTGAATCTGTTGATTCGTGAACAGGACACGAATATGTCGGTTTTTTTCGTGTATTGATTACGAATTTTAATGTAATGTATTTAAATGGTAAGCATATTTCGTGATCACAGCGCGACAACGGTAGGGAGTAGTATTAAAAGCCAAAGATCCGCATAGGGAAGTTGGTCGGGGTGGTGGTTGGGTGAAACACACAGGACTTTCACCCCGGAGAGCAGGGTTCGCGTCCTGTGTGTTTCAGTTCCTTTTCGCGTTATTAACCACAACTGTCCTGTTGTTGTCAGCGTGTCCGGCGTGTGACGGTTCCTTTCCCAGTTCTTTTTTTCCTAACCTCAACCGTCCCGTTATTGTGGCGTTTCATGTCCCCGTTGTTGCGTACCACAGAGACCGCGGATCGTGTCTGTGCGCCCGGGGAACGCATCCCCGTGTGGCGGTCCGTCCGTTGTTGTTGCCGGCTTGTGGCGTTTACATTCGTAACCTGTACACGAAATGAAATTCGTAACCTGTACACGAAATGAAATACGAATGAAATTCGAATGAAATTCGTAACCTGTACACGAAATTAAATTCGTGACCTGTACACGAAATAAACGAGAAAATCGTGACCTGTACACGTATCAATAAATAAAAATAACGTGACCATTTCACGAACTGGCGTGAGACCGGGTTGTTATGGTTCTGTATACCAATTAGAATCGGGCACGTATGTTCTAACCAATCACAGCATGACTACCATGTTTTAAATCTGTTCTCTCTCCTGCTTCTGTCAGTTGTATTTTCAGACGAGAGTGAGACCCGCCTCAACCACTTCTGCCTCCAGGCACTTTCGACGGTGTTCTCGGTCTTCTCCCGGCTGACGGCTCGTTGTTACGCCTACGGATTTTCTCACCACCACCAGTGTCTAGATTCCATTGGGGGATGTGTTTGGTTTTCCTAAACATTAGATTTGTATAGACACCCCTTTACAATGGAGTCTAATCTCCAAATAATTATGTTTGTACTTACTTGGTTATATCTTAATAATAAATGTTTGCATATCTGCATCGGAGTCTCTCCTGATTGAATTACAGTTAGTTAAGTGAGCCCACCCACCATCTTTTCATTTACCTAACTGTGTCAAAAGTGACGCCAATAGTCCCGACCATGCGCGTTTAGATAAAGCGCGTTTAGATATGACGCTATAGGAGACTTTCTGCGTCAACAACAACGCCAAAGGCACCTGACCAAGCGTCCAAATTTTACGAGATGGGAGTGAGAATGTGTTGCCCTGCACGTACCTGATGCTTGTGGGCTACACTTCACTGTTTCGGTTGCCGACATCTTGCTGACAACATTGGAAATTGTGCAGGTGAATTTGGTGTCTTCGTCCTGAGGTGTGATGATGTATTCCAGTCTGGGGCCTCCTATGGTTTGATTCCTCACGGCCCATGTGTAGTTGAGGTCACTGTTACTGATGTCAGAGGTTGCACGGCACTCCAGCAAAACTGTACAGGATCCGTTTAAGGTGTGCCACGTAGAATTTGAAACAATTATGATAGTTGTAGTTATGGGCTCTAATGGAACTGTTTGGAGAGAGAGAGAGAGAGAGAGAGAGAGAGAGAGAGAGAGAGAGAGAGAGAGCGAGAGAGAGAGAGAGAGAGAGAGAGAGAGAGAGAGAGAGATTTTTCAGCTAATCTCCATCAAAACACCAACAAATGCATCTTTAGCAGAACTCAGAACTAGACCCACAGAACAGACTATTCACATCAGAATATTTTCACTGAACAAACTCTTTTGTTAACTTCTATTTCGAAACTAAGATCCACAATCTGGTGAGTTGTCTGTGTTTGCTTCCAAAACACAAATCTGTAACCCAAAAAGCAGATCATCTTTTATATATCAGGGAAGAAGCAAGGGAAGGCCCAGACTACGGACGGACTCAGTGACGCCACACAAGTATAAAAGCATAACAAATATAGCCACAAAGAAACGATAGTGTGTAGACACAGTCTATAAGATTTGCTATTTAAATAAATATTCCAATATATTATTATATTATATTTAACATTATTAAACTATGATGATCAAGGGAGCACAGAAAACAAGCAAATAAAGAAAACCTCTTCATGAGTTCCTCTGCTACCATTATTATGGAATCTGTAAGAATAAATAAATCAACAATTGTTAGGTTACTTGGTTATGTCTTACCATGAACTGTCAGAGTGAAAATGACTGTGTCCCTTTGGCTGCCATCAGCACCCTCTGAGAGAAAACTGAAAACACCAGAGTCTTGGAGAGTCAGTCCTCTCACTGTTAAACTAAAGTTTGTGGGGTTTACTTCTAATCTTCCCTTGAACTGATGTTCTCCAGAATAATCATCTCTGTCTTCTATTATTGACTCTTTATATTTCCATCTTGCCGTTGTGAGCCCTTCAGTTGGTGAGCATAATGAAAACTTTACGGTGTCTCCAACCTTTTTATGGATGACACGTTGACAACTGGAAGCCTTCACATCTGAAACACATGAGGAAATAACAGAGTGTGACTGTCAAATAAGGGGAGAGTGGTTTAGATATTCATAGAGCGAGAGCAAAAAAAGGACAAATTTACCTACTGTAACCATAGCATCTAGGCCTAGTATGCAAAGTGTAATAGTACATGCAAATCTACTTCACATAAAGTAGCATAGAAAAGCAGAGCATAAAATTACATAAAACATACTACGTTTAATTCCAACATACACGATAAAGACACAAAATGGCATAAAATATTGACATAGCATGAATGACATCATGATGTGGCATGCCACCAGCTAACAAAATGAAATGTCTTTCTTTGTTTGTGGTCTGTTTCCTGTCAACAGTCACCACTTGTTTTCTTTAATGACAGTCACCTTCCCCTAACCTTAACAAATATTTTAGTTACCTACCTTAACCGTTATATTAGGGAGGCAGGATTGAAAAACGCTCATATGAGTCATGTTTGAATTGTCATATGTATGGGTTGTTGGAGCTGCGCTGACATTTAACCTATTTTGTCATTTAGAAAAAGGACTGACTAAGATTTTATTTTCAGATTGCCAACTGAAAATAAAAACTTGGCTCAGTGGTAGTTATGTTGTGTCTGGTAAGCCAATTGAACCTGCAGAATCAGAAAAGAATGTATCCATTAGCAGCTAAAACGATTGCCAGTTTAATATTTTAGCACAGCAATAGTCTTTAAAGCTGGCCAGGTTACCATACATTATTTTCGAGAAAGAAGCAGCACACCCACAGACTCTGACCTCAGTGACAAAGGCACCACTAAAGCTGCTTTTATTCTGTGCTGCTCATCACTTTCGGTCAGTGCTGCTGCTGAAGGATACTCAGGAAATGGACAGGTCACATGTTTCTGCTTGTTTTGTGAGAAACAAGCTCACAAGTTTTTCCAATTCAACAACAACCATTTGCTACCGCTTGATAGTGACTAAATATTAACACAATATTGAAACACTGATGACTTGTATCTGTCAGCACAGACAAGTTTTGAACACTTAACATAGACTCCCCTACTTCTGCAAATACTCTGAGAAAGTCCACATCTCCTTGTTCCTGTAAGCAATGTGTGTATGTAAGACCAGAATATATTATTTTATTAGGTGTAACAATATAACCAATCCTCTTTTCAAAAAACAAAGAGGAAGTGACAGGAATGGAAAAAATGCCTCCTGAATTGCGTAACATTTTAAAGTTAGCCAAAGATATGCAGCAGGAAATTTGCTGACACATAGTATACCAAAAAATGCAAAGCATATCCGCAAATAGCCTAAAACCACAAGATACAACATGTATTGTGTCTTATGATATATTATCAAATATTTTGCCCATTTATGAAATTCCAACAAAAAAACATCGGGAGCTCAAATTTCCAATAAATGTTGAGTAGCATGAGTATAATGACTTTTTCATTTTTTATCAGGAGAGAACAATTAATGCTTTTAAGCATTAAATAAATGGTGCATTGAAATAATGTCTTAAATTTAGATGCCCCAGTTCTCAGTATATTTCTGCTATAGCTTTGAAGCCACAGCTGCTTTCTCACTGGTACATTTAGACATCTTGCATTTGCAAACAAACAAGACATAAAGACTGCAGGCATCTTCCAAGGAATACACGTCATTTACTGATATGTCATGCACACATCCAGTAAATCCTGCATTCTTGACTTAAAGGCTCTATTCAAAGCACATGACAGAGTGCATCCGGCAAAAAAATAGTACTTTAAAATAAACTTTACTAGCAGAGGTGTACATACCATGGAGGCAGACTCCAAGAAGTAGCACAGAAATGTATGTAAAGAAGCAGCTCAGGCAACCACCAGCCATCTCTGTGGGGAGAGGAACAGCGTCTGTTTCCTCTTCTGGTCTATCAAACTGTGCCGTGACAGAAGTCAGAACGGAGAAAAAAAAAGAGACAGGGTGGATGATGGGGGAGGTCTCTGTCAACGATAAAGAAGCAGAAAAAGCAGTTTGGCCTGATATACTGTGAGATTAAAAGTAGGCACATCACAAAGGACACAACTGCAAAGTGTTAAAAAATGAGTTGAATGAGAGAACATTTGGCACATTCTTTGTTAAATCACGGTCAGCTATTACAATCACACTATTTGTTTCCATTAGGTGACCAAACAGGCAACAAAATGTTCAAGATTGGCTCATTTTGCTGTAAACTCTGGTATTCAATATAGTCCTACCCTGAATTGACTCAAGCTAACAAATAATGTATCTACTGACTACTGCAAGCACCTGTATCTGAGCTAGATGTGTGAAGATTTAAGATACACACTTAGCCACATCCTTTCATCATGATAAGAAGATGCTAAAGGAATTACTGTTTCACATTGGCCAAGGGTAAATGTCGCCAAAAACGTCTTAGTGCATGTTCAGTGCTCCAGCAGAAATACTTAGAGGATTGTTGGGTGGTAGTTTAAAAATGTGGGTTTTCAACCTGCAGCAGAAGATAGGCAGTGACTTTTCTGACTTCAGTGGGGAGTTTATTCACCACTGTGGGGCCAGAACAGAGAAAAACCACAGGGTCTACTGAGAGAAGGTGTGGCCATTATAGTCCAAAGGCAGAAACAGTGCAATGGGCACAATGGAGTGTAGAGAGGAAGGAGCAGTTCCCTTTATACTCCAGAGTCTTGAATTGAATTTAAGCTGCAACATGGAGCTACTGTGAAAAACAAAGAAGTGGAATAGTGTGGTAAAACTTGTGGAGGTTGAACTGCAGGCTGCAGCATTCTGGCTTCAGAAGTCTGATGGACGATGCAGGGATTCCAGCAAGGAAAGGGGTTTCAGTAGTCGGGGGAAGTTTGGACATGATTAGTGTCAGGATAGATACCTGCACTGCTTCTCTTGTAGGGAAGGGGCAAATACGCCTTATATTCTGAACAGGAGGAATCGTTAAGAGCAGGCTACTTCTGCCATTTTTGCTGAAAATATTAGTGCTGTCAACAATGACAATGAGTACCTATGTATAGAGAAGCCAAAGGGACTGGCAAAGTGCTATTGAATAAGAAGAAAATAAAAAGAGATTAAATGGACAGGTCTGTGTGTGGGCACCACTTCCCTTGAAATAACATATAGGCTCAGTCTTGGTCCTGGTTAAAGCTTTAGTGCGTAACTTTTTGATATTAATAAACGTCCGTTAAATTCAAGCCATTGCCAAATGAGATGCTACAAAGCTAATTAAGACTATCAGCTCCACACAACTCTCTCTGTATTTCTCAGTATGGCTGTGTTCAGAAGATTGTGTCGTCCGGTGACTTTCCCGCTCAGAAACTCGAGTGAAGATAATGACCTTTTCTGAAGAGTCCATTATGTTCTTTTTAATCCTCTGTGTCATCTTTGGCTACTATAGCCACTGCGTGGAGGGGAGGGGAAGGGTGGGGGCGCATGCTTGATCGCGGAGGGCTTGTATCATGTGGACACGCCGACAGCTTTGTTGTCATTACTTAGAATTTCTCATGGGGAGCAAAAACTACACACTATAGCTTTAAGCTTCAGATATCTGCCAGGGACGTAGTATTACCTACCTCTCTCTGAGTGTGAGTGGGGAGAATGCTGTAAATGTAGCCAATAAGATGTCAGGAATGAAAACCAGTAGGGCTCAAAGTCCTGCAAGAAGGGCATTGTAATTCAAAGTATACTTTACAGTATCACTACGGGGAATCCAAACCCTGTTGGTGGAGGATGGGAGTTTTACCTCTCCATATTTTAGCCTCCTGAGAAGCTGTATTTCAAAACACTGTCTATTCATTTTTGCTTCACCTGCATTCTATTAAGTGCTATTTTCCTCCACACAATATGTGATTAAAAACCAGCATTTTTCTCTGCTGTTTTACTCTGCAGTGAGTTTGTCTGTGCTTGCATAATAAGGACCACAATTGCAGAACTTAAGCTTTGTGTGCCGCTTCAAGCACATATAACCATAGAAGGAAATAAACTACCCAGCATCAAGATGAAGGCTGCTTCGCTGGCCTTATCATTGACAAATGACGATTCTCCTGTAAAGAGGACGTATGTCCATGCCGCACATTATCTTATCATTCAAGAGGAGACATAGCAAAAATTAAAGATATATAAGTTCAAATGCTCAAATCTATGGATTTGTTGGGATCACATGAGTGGGCAAGGGAAATTATGATGTCATGAGGGGAACTCTTCAGCAACAACCATGACCCCTGTCTCCTACTGCAGTGTCTCAGCAGCCGGCTGTGAAAGGCTGTGGTTTTACTAGTTTAAAAAAAAGGAGATTACTGGTAGCCGCGGAATAAACAGCGTCACTACGCAATACACTGGCACTTTACTGCGTGGGGTTTCTGCAGAGGTGGTCTGTGCACTGCCTGCAAGACAACATGTTTTCCTATGAACTTCAAGGGGATGCTTCACAGTTAAACCCTCATGTGAAACCCACAAAGTGAAACACAAACTCTATGGTTGCTGTCCACCAAAAAAGCAGCCAGCTTAACTGTCTAATTCTTCACACAAATACATTATGTTGCAACCACACGCATGTGTTGCTTCTCTAGAAATTCATACATTGTTATTACTGGTGAACAATGCTCGACACTGAAATCTCACCTCGCAGGAACCAATTTACAAAGGGTTTGCATTCAGCCTACTCATGTCATGTCTGTCACTGTGTTTGTTTTAAGTAAACTCACAAAACTCATAAACTAGGATCATTTCAATTTTTATGAAAAACACATATTTGTCGGTCGGTCAGTTGGTCAGTCAGTTCCTCCCCACAAAAGGCCTGATAAGTTGTTTGTTCAAGCAGCAATTACAACCCATATTTACGTTTTTAGTGGCAGCGTCCTCTAATGGCCGTAGTAATTATGAACTGAGCAAAGCAGGTAGTAAAGTGAGTGAGTAAGAGTGCCAAAACGCTGTCAGAACACTCTTGTCAGCACACAACACAGGACTTTTAACCTGGAAACCAGAAGTCTTGACCAATTTGAAAAGTAAACGGCAAGTTTCACGTTACCGAACAAACGGAGCTACATCCAGTGTTGGGGAAGTTACTTTTAAAAAGTAGTGTTTGCTCGTTACTCGTTACTTCTTAAAAAAATAATCTGTTACTTTACTTAGTTACCCCCTATTGAAAGTAACTTTTTACTTTACTTGTTACTTTTACGTTACCTTTAAAAGCAGGGGTCTCTGGCAGAGACTGAAGTTAATTATACGAAAACTATCTTTGACCATAAAGCCATCTCTGTTTTATCAGTGAAGTGTCTGAACTACACTGCAGACTGGATTCTCTCCTCACAGAGTGACGGCTGATTCATTATGAACGAGTCCAGCAAGGGCTGAACGCACATCAGCAGGTCATCGGCGTTACACGGTGTAAAGGCTCTTATATACTATACGCAGCCTAGCTGGCCTCTGCTCATGCGCCATAAATCGGGGGCGCCGGCAGGATATTATGTCATTTTGACGTCACAATGGCGCGCGCCACCTTGGATGCGGCTAGTATAATTCATGTTTTAGTGTATGTAATGTCTGTATCGACTTGCACCGGTCGCGCAGCCACGATGGTCCGTGCATTGTCGTAGACACATGCAGCCTCTTTTCTGGAAATCCTTTTGTGTCCGTGTAACCGACACAAGTCCACAGCGGTCCGCTGCGTGTATGTATGACACCATCTCCCCGCATCCATCTGTGAGGTTGTCAGCTTTGTGTCTGCCTGGCTCAGAGCGCCGTCCAGCAAAAAGCCACGAAGCTTAAAACACTCTAAAAAGTTAGCTTTGGCTGCTCTCGCTTGCCATGATTGCTCTGCTACCAGCCTCTGTCACGTCCCGTGTGGAGCTTGTGAGCGTGCAGCTGAGAAGGCAGTGTCGCTGTCAAATGTCCCTGGGAAAAGTAACGTTGCGCCGAATTGAAAAAGGAACTACGTTTCGTTACCAAATGTTCAGTAGTAGCAAGTTACACTGCTTTTTAAAAAAAAGTAGTTACGTTACACCCAACACTGGCTACATCACATTCTTTGTCATGTGCGTAACTGGCAGTGAAGTAACGTAACAAATGTACTAATTTTAAACCAAACCACAAACTTTTTCTAAAATATATTATGTAGTTTTGTGCTTAAAGCTAACCAAACTGCAAACGACCTGCTTCAAACCGGGACTGTTACGTTTAGATAAAAGGCTAAAAACACTCCAGTGGCTCATATTTGCTGCCACCGCTAGGGCCACTAATCTAATAAATGTTCCTGTGGGTCATTTTAGAGGGAAGGTAAAAATGACCTATATGGTCGTAAGGTTTGGCGGGCTTGTTGAAAATAAGCTATAACACATTCTTTATAGAGCAGAGCATTAAACATTGAGCATAGTTGCTGAAAATATTTAGGGGGTTTGCAGGTGGGATACAGTATATTAAAGGTGCAGTAGGTAAGACTTATAGAACTAACTTTCTGTCATATTTACTGAAACTGACCCTATATTCGAGTAGAACTACATGAAGCAGGTAATTTAAAAAAACATCTGGCTCCTCTGGCACCACCTACAGCCTGTAGTGTGATTTGCAAAAATCCTCTGCTCCCTGTTCAGATGCACCAATCAGGGCCGGGGGGGAGGAGGGGGGGGGGGGGGGGGGGGGGGGGGGTCTAACTGCGTGTCAATCACTGCTCATGCACACACATTCAATTCAATTCAATTCAATTTTATTTATAGTGTCAAATCATAACAAGAATTATCTCAGGACACTGTACAGATAGAGTAGGTCTAGACCACACTCTGTAATTTTCAAGGACCCAACAATTCCAGTGATTCCCCAAGAGCATGCATGAATGTGTAAGTGCGACAGTTGCAAGGAAAAACTCCCTTTTAGGAAGAAACCTCGGACAGACCCAGGCTGTTGGTAGGCGGTGTCTGACGATGCCGGTTGGGGGTTTGATGAACAATGGCAATAAAAAAGTCACAATTAAGATAATGACTAGAGTAATTGTAATAGTTCATGGTGTCGTAGAGCACATCATGGCGTAACAGGGCGTTGGCCGGACATAGCAAGTCGACGCCGGGCATTGCAGGGTGTAATGGGGCACAGCAGGTCGTAGGGCAGGACCACGGCGACAGCTGCCACCATGATGTAGGTGCCATCATGATCCAAGATGATGGTGCTGGGGGGGACAAAGAACATACGGACTCCGGGGAAGCTCCCCGGAACTAGGTTAATAACAAGCATTTCTGGAACATGAATACACACAGATGGAAAGAGAGAGGAGCTCAGTGTGTCAAAGGAGGTGCCCCGGTAGTCAAGAACTATAACCGCATAGGGAGGTGTTCGACGATTGTGACTACACACCTTCCCCCGCCGGTCTAGGCTAACGCTGCAACACCTTACTGCTTAAGTATGCGTAAGCTTTCTATGGGGAGAAGCAGTGATAGGATGGGGGTGCGCCATGACTGAGGCTACGCACCCACCCCCGCTGGTCTAGGCGCATGCTGCAACTCCTCATACCCTAAATATAGTAAGCTTTCTATGAAGAGAAGCAGAGATATGGAGGAGGTGCGTCATGACTATGGCTACACACCTTCCCCCGCCGGTCCAGGCGAATGCTGCAACTCCTAACTTCCTAACTATAAGCTTTATCGAAGAGGAGAGTTTTAAGTTTACTCTTAAAAGTGGTGACGGTGTCTGCCTCCCGAACCCAGACTGGGAGCTGGTTCCACAGGAGAGGAGCCTGATAGATGAAGGCTCTGACTTCCATTCTACTTTTAGAAACTCTGGGAACCACAAGTAACTCTGCATTCTGGGAGCGTAGTGCTCTAGTGGGACAATAAGGTACTAAGAGCTCTCCAAGATATGAAGGTCCTTGACCATTTAGAGCTTTGTAGGTCAGGAGAAGGATTTTAAATTCAATCCTGGATTTTACAGGAAGCCAATGCAGAGAAGCTAATACAGGAGAAATATGATCTCTTTTCTTAGTTCTTGTCAGAACCAACATAATTGGGTGTCATCCGCATAACAGTGAAAGTTAATTGAGTGTTTCCTAATAATATTGCCCAGAGGAAGCATATACAAGGAGAATAGAATTGGTCCAAGCACTGAGCCTTGAGGAACCCCATGGCTAACTTTAGCGTACCTGGAGGATTTATCGTTGATATTAACAAAGTGAGATCGATCAGAGAAATAGGACTTAAACCAGCTTAGTGCGATTCCTTTAATGCCAACTAAGTGTTCCAGTCTCTGTAGAAGGATTGTATGGTCAATAGTGTCAAATGCAGCACTAAGATCTAATAACACAAGTATGGAGACAAGTCCTTTGTCAGCAGCAGTTAGAAAGTCGTTTGTAATTTTCACCAGTGCCGTCTCTGTGCTATGATGCTTTCTAAATCCTGACTGAAAGTCCTCAAATAGACTATTCCTATGTAGAAAGTCACATAACTGATTAGCGACTACCTTCTCAAGGATCTTGGAGAGAAAGGGAAGGTTAGATATAGGTCTATAGTTGGCTAAGACCTCAGGATCGAGGGTGGGTTTTTTCAGAAGAGGTTTTATCACAGCTATTTTAAATGACTGCGGTACATAACCTGTTAATAAAGACATATTGATAATATCTAGTAATGAAGTGTTCACCACGGGTAACGCTTCTTTAAGTAGCCTCGTTGGGATGGGGTCTAAGAGACAGGTAGAAGGCTTTGCTGAAGAGACCTTCAGCATTAATTGCTGAAGGTCTATAGGAAAAAAGGAGTCAAAGTATATGTCAGGTCTTGTCGTTCTTTCTAGCACTCCTGTATCAAAAGGTGAACCATTAGAAGTTGAGGGCAAAAGGTGATGAATTCCGTCCCTAATTGTTATGATTTTATCATTAAAGAAGCTCATGAAGTCGTCACTACTAAGAGCTAGGGGAATAGATGGCTCAGTAGAGCTGTGACTACCTGTCAGCCTGGCTACAGTGCTGAAAAGAAACCTTGGGTTGTTCTTATTTTCTTCTATTAATGATGAGTAATAGTCTGATCTGGCATTTCTGAGGGCCCTCCTATAGGTTTTTAAACTGTCTTGCCAATCTAAACGAGATTCTTCTAGTTTGGAGGAACGCCATTTAGTTTCAAGTTTCCGTGAGATTTGTTTTAATTTGCGAGTTTGGGAGTTATACCAAGGTGCTAGTTTCCTTTGCTTCATCGTCTTCTTTTTGAGGGGAGCAACAGAGTCTAAAGTCGTCCGTAGGCAGGTCGTAGCACTGTCTACAAAATTATCAATTACGGAAGGACTAAAATTAGCACAAAGGTCCTCAGTTATATTAAAGCACGACATTGAGTTAATTGCTGTTGGAATATCTTCCTTAAATTTAGCTATAGCACTGTCAGATAGGCATCTAGCGTAAAAGGTTTTATTTAATTTCATATAGTCTGGTAGTAAGAATTTGAAGGTTATTAAAAAATGGTCTGATAATAAAGAATTCTGTGGAAATACTATTAAATCTTCAATTTTGATGCCATATGACAGCACAAGGTCGAGGGTGTGGTTAAAACAGTGCGTGGCCTTATGCACACTCTGACTGAAACCAATTGAATCTAGTAGTGAGTTGAAGGTAATACTAAGACTATTACTGTCAACGTCCATATGGATATTAAAATCACCTACAATAATTATTTTATCTGATTTTAGGACAATACATGACAAAAACTCTGAGAATTCAGATAGAAATTCAGAATATGGGCCTGGCGCTCGGTAAACAACAACAAATATGATTGGCTTTAATGATTTCCATGTTGGATGTTGAAGATTAAGAACAAGACATTCAAACGAGTTATAATTTAGTTTCGGTTTAGGATTAACTAACAGATTTGAGTCAAATATGGCTGCAACTCCTCCTCCACGGCCTGAGCCTCTAGGAATTTGAGTATTAATATGACTGGGAGGAGTGGCTTCATTTAGACTAACATATTCTTCATGCCTAGCCAGGTTTCAGTAAGACAGAATAAATCAATTTGATTATCTGATATCAAATCGTTTACCAGTAATGCTTTAGAAGACAAAGATCTGATATTTAATAGTCCACATTTGATTCTCCTATTCTGTTCTATTGTTGCAGTGGTTGTTTTAATTCCAATTAGGTTGTTAAGTATAGCACCTCGTTGGTGCACAGAGGAGCGTGTAGCGCTGTACCTTTGAGTAATGTTATTACTGACTCTTACTGGAATGATATAGCTGGTCTGTGGGTTAGCAGAGTTATTTGTAAAGGACTGAGAGCTTATGGGAGAGTGTGATTGGGAGGTGCGCCTGTGCGTGTCTTTACGGGGTGTAAACAGTCAATCTAAGGTCTGAGTCTGCACCCAGGTCTGGGTCTGCACGGCGTGACGCAAGTTCTCACATAGCACCTGGCTGCCTATCCCTATTGGGATGAATCCCATCCCTGCTGAACATGGAGTCACTTTTCCAAAACAGATTAAAATTGTCCCTTGTGGGGGGAGGGGCCTAGGAGACCGTTTTGGGCTTCAGCGGAAAGGGTGGAGGGACTGAGAAGTGTTTATGCAGTGTGATCAGCTAGTGAATTAAAGGTGTCAACTACTGTTTTAAGAACTTTTTATACGCCCAGCACTCCAATTCTCAATACAATATTTTATATTTCATCACATTTTTAAGTTGTCACTTTGGACACATCAGCTGACTGTTTACTTGGTGAAACCCTGGAGTGTATTAAGATCAGTTTGCAGCCATTTCTTTTGAATGGAGAAGTGATACAGGGACAGTTAAATGACACTGGCCAGTGAGTCATCAAAAGAGAACCAAAATGTAACAGACATGTAAAACGATACGCCCTGACCCTTCACATCCTTTAGAATAGTTCTGAAACACAAACCAGATGAGTTCAAAAGGGTACATGTATATATTTTTATTTCACAATAATATTTGTACCAAGTTAAGAATGCTCATTCATTTTTGACAGACAACTAGTTTGCTGACATACAAATTAATCTAAATGTAATTACAATACTCCTAGTACTGACCAACAAATAAAATATAATGCACATAGGAACATGTTTATCAGTGTTTTTTGCCCCCACTAGGATTAGGCACTGGTTAGGGTTAGGTTTAAGGTTAAGGTTGGGGTTAGGTGCCTTGAAGGCAACAGTCACAGCGCTGCCTGGAAAGAGCAGTTGGGGGCAAAAAACACCATTGAGCTAGGAACATACTATACTTTATATACAACATAGTACTCAACGAGGATGTTGCCTGAATGGAGAAACAATATTTTGAATTAAACATTTAAAATAGTTGAAAATAACACTCTTATCCAATGATATAAGACATGAAATGTGCTTATGCATTAATGTAGTGTGTACATCATGCATCATGCATATACACAGTGATGCAGCTGCAATGACCTGTAAAGCACCAAGCAGCAAGTAACCGGAAGGAAAACCACATTGCACCACCAAGTGGCTAAAATTGTAAACCAGCATGGGGAACATTTTATCAGTGTGAAAAGAAATACCGACATCACTGACACTCTTTTAAAACACACTTCCTGGTGCTTATAAAACTGTAAAAGACCTTTAAAAGATAGAAATTAAAAAGTATCTATATAGTTTAGGTGAGGACAGATTAATACATACAATAGAACCTTTTTTAAAACTGCCTCAACATGAATGTTTTTTTTTAATGTCAATTAATTTTACGTTCTCTTTATACACCTGGAACCAAATCAGAGGAATCTACTTAACTGTACACAGTACAACACATCAACAACATAATCCAAAAGGTAAGATCAGATAAAGCTCAATGCAGTTTTGTTCAAATGAAATAAAACTGTAAAAGACATGATTTTGTGTTTTTCTCCACTATTGAAGCCCCTCTAGATAATGGCAGCCAGATATGAAATACACCAAGCGATGTTGGTCTCGGTCAGCATGAGCGAGAAGTCTTCACGGTTCCTCTTTCAGAGAAACATTGCAGTAAATGCCACATTTGAAAGCACTAAGACCACAGTGACACAGTAATTCAAAATGTCACAGCTCAAAGGAATGCAGTGCATTTGTATCTTTTAGGTGGCAATAATCTGGATTCTAAATATTTGTATGTTTTTGAGAGTGTGTATGTAAATGTATTCTGATCTGGGAACATGATAATTCTATGCATATTTTGCATTCATTTGAATGTTTAATATTTTGTACACTTACTCCGCTTGTCAAGATCTTTGAGAAAAACTGATCGCGATGCGATTACTGTATTGATTTGGTGGTTCTCCTAAAATAAGAATGTTTTTCATTACTTGAATTTAAATTGCACCACTGACTTATTAAAATGCTCCATGATAATCAAAGCTACTGTACCTGTTCCAGCATCTTCAGAGCCTCTCATTACTTCATAGACACAACCATCGCCTACATGTCAGAGATAATCAAGGTATGGTCAAAAATATTGAATGTCTGTGAGTGTACAAAAACACTTTCCGAATCATTTTTATCCAGATAATTAGTAAATACAAATCAATTTCCACCAGATATTTAATAAAATACTTTTGCCGAGATACTTACTAAATTCAACATCATTTAATTGTTGCTTTTATGATCATGTACTGCTTGTTTTGTTTAAAGTTTAGTAGTAGTATTACATTGTTTTTAATCAAAGTTGTGGTAGTTAAAATCCATTTAATTACGTTATGTCTGTTGCCATACTTTTTTAAGAAACCATTGGTCACATTTTGTACAATCTATACTGTACCTGCATCTTCAGAATGTGGAATGTTTGTGAGTGTATAAAAACTGTTTTATTTGGCAATTTACTTTCAAAATACCAACTGAGTGGAATACTAAAGTGTTTAAAGGGGTTGTTCTCAATATTCAGAACATTAACATAGCAAGAAAAAAACATTTGACATGAAATATAGTGGAGTAATGGTGTCCTGAAGTCACACCCCCTCTGTGTTCGTTGTGGTCTGAGCTTCTCTGTTCTGTTTTAATAGCCGTTAAGCTTGATTTATACTTCTACGTAAAATCTACGCCGTGGCTACGTGGAGACACAAACCTACGCTGTAGCCTGACATGCACCGCTCTAAAATTGTAACTAAACGTCGCTCGGCTGTGGCTTGGTAGCATTGCATTTCCCCCTACTCATTTCCTGGTTCTCCTTCTCCATAAACAACATGAAATCAAGGAGAGGGTTAACTTTTCCTGCTACAGATTTCCAACCTTGGTCAGAAAGCACAGGGGAGACACTTTGTTTCTCTCACTGTGACTCTGGAATCGGTACTCGCTCTGAAGATAATCGCTGTCACTCTCTCACTCGCTCTACCACACACTCCACACACACACACACACACACACACACACACACACACACACACACACACACACACACACACACACACGTACGTTGGCCCTGCTGAGATCAACGCACACACCAATGCACAAGTATAAACTTCAGGCCACTTACGTAGGCTGAATGAAAGCTCTGCGTGGAGCCTCCGCATGACTGATAACATGGTAAAACAAGCTTTAGGCTGCGCATGCATGTTGTGTCTCAGTATTTGACGCTGAGGGTCATGACAAAGCAGCAGTATTTGACAAGTTTGGGAATGGTCTGTGAGAGCTGTGTGAAGGCAATACCAGACACTTTTTTCTGAATATCGAGTACAGCCCCTTTAAAATACTTACGAAAGCAAACAGAAGAGAATAGAAGACTGACCATGGAGAAGAGACGAGTACACGGGCTGTTGAGTATCATCTCGGTTGACCGTTTGAGACTGGGTGGCCCTGAAACATTATTAGCAGTCCTTTTTAAAAATGAGTTGCAATAAAGAGTAAATATACTGAACAGTATATTACTGCTGTTTAGTTGTATGAGAGAAGAAGAGAAAGAAGTCCCAACCTGTTACAACATGGATCTGTGAAAAAACAAACAAATTGTGTTGCTTATTAAATCAATGACTTCAGAAGCATTCAGTGATTTTGGATAATCCAAAGTTAGTCATTTAATAGTATACGGAGGAGGTCTCACCCTTTGACTTTGTGTAGAAAAACAGAGAGAGCAGCAGTAGAAAAAACAGTAAAATTCCAATAACCGGCCCAATAATCAACGGTACAAGAGACACTGCAATAATAAATATATGAATAAAATTAAATCACACTTTCCTTATGGAGAATGTTTAAAGTGTATTGTACAAAATTAAAGCAATTCATATTTTATTTTCTTCCTGCACAACCCATTCTCACTTTGAACACACCGGGCAGAGCAGCAGCTACGCAGCGCTTGAAGATGGCGTAGTATTAAGAGCGACAACGGTAGCGAGTAGTATGAAAGCCCGAAATTCCGCATAGGGAAGTTGGTCGGGGTGGTGGATGTATCAAACAACACAAGACTTTCACCCAGGAGACCGGGGTTCATGTCCCGCGTGTCACGTTTCCTAAACCTAACTGTCCCGTTCTTCTTTTCCTAAACTCAACTGTCCCATTCATGTCCTGCGTGTCAAGGAAATGTACCTTTTATAAGCCCACCCACCATCTTTTCCTTTACCTGTGTCAAAAGTGACGCCAATAGTCCCAACCATGCACATTTAGATAAAGCACATTTAGATATGACACTATAGGAGACTTTCTGCATCAATAACAATGCCAAAGGCACCTGACCAAGCGTCCAAATTTTACGAGATGGGAGTGAGAATGTGTTGCCCTGCACGTACCTGATGCTTGTGGGCTACACTTCACTGTTTCGGTTGCCGACATCTTGCTGACAACATTGGAAATTGTGCAGGTGAATTTGGTGTCTTCGTCCTGAGGTGTGATGATGTATTCCAGTCTGGGGCCTCCTATGGTTTGATTCCTCACGGCCCATGTGTAGTTGAGGTCACTGTTACTGATGTCAGAGGTTGCACGGCACTCCAGCAAAACTGTACAGAATCCGTTTAAGGTGTGCCACGTAGAATTTGAAACAATTATGATAGTTGTAGTTATGGGCTCTAATGGAGCTGTTTGGAGAGAGCGAGAGAGAGAGAGAGAGAGAGAGAGAGAGAGAGAGAGAGAGAGAGAGAGAGAGAGAGAGAGAGAGAGAGAGAGAGATTTTTCAGCTAATCTCCATCAAAACACCAACAAATGCATCTTTAGCAGAACTCAGAACTAGACCCACAGAACAGACTATTCACATCAGAATATTTTCACTGAACAAACTCTTTTGTTAACTTCTATTTCGAAACTAAGATCCACAATCTGGTGAGTTGTCTGTGTTTGCTTCCAAAACACAAATCTGTAACCCAAAAAGCAGATTATCTTTTAAATATCAGGGAAGAAGCAAGGGAAGGCCCAGACTACGGACGGACTCAGTGACGCCACACCATAAGTATAAAAGCATAACAAATATAGCCACAAAGAAACGATAGTGTGTAGACACAGTCTATCAGATTTGCTATTTAAATAAATATGTCAATATATTATTATATTATATTTAACATTATTAAACTATGATGATCAAGGGAGCACAGAAAACAAGCAAATAAAGAAAACCTCTTCATGAGTTCTCTCTGCTACCATTATTATGGAATCTGTAAGAATAAATAAATCAAGAATTGTTAGGTTACTTGGTTATGTCTTACCATGAACTGTCAGTGTGAAAATGACTGTTCCCCTTTGGCTGCCATCAGCACCCTCTGAGAGAAAACTGAAAACACCAGAGTCTTGGAGAGTCAGTCCTCTCACTGTTAAACTAAAGTTTGTGGGGTTTACTTCTAATCTTCCCTTGAACTGATGTTCTCCAGAGACATCATCTCTGTCTTCTATTATTGACTCTTTATATTTCCATCTTGCCGATGTGAGCCCTTCAGTTGGTGAGCATAATGAAAACTTTACGGTGTCTCCAACCTTTTTATGGATGACACGTTGACAACTGGAAGCCTTCACATCTGAAACACATGAGGAAATAACAGACTGAATATCATCCTTTTGTCTTCGTCAAATTGATCTTGTTAATGTGGCTGATGGTCACCACTGTTTACATGATGAGAGAAGAAAGAGAAACACAAAGAAAAACTTTTGGTCATTAAAAAATTAGCATTTATTAGAACAAAAAAGAACATCTGCCAACATTTTACACAGATGTAATCCTTTCTAAGGCAAATAAATGCATTACAACATTTGACAATATAAAAATGAAAAAAATGTAATTAAATTAGCTTGCATGTAATTGAAAATGCACAAGACACTGATGATATGCAGACATCCAGGAAATACTGTAAGATCGCCATACATACAATACAGCTCTGCAATTCTAAGCTCATGCAAGAGTGCCTCAGCCAAACAAATATCTCTAATAACAGTAAAACTGCACAGCGTTACTGAGCAGAGTGGTACGTACCATGGATGTAGACCCCAATCAGCAGCAGAGCACTGTATGTTAAGAAACATGAGTATCGGAGACCACCAGCCATCTCTGTGGGAAAGGAGAACAACTTCTGTTTCCCCTTCTGGTCTATCTCTGCTGTGATGAGTAAAACAAATTGACGGCAGGCAGAACATGCAGTGGTTGGGCCTGATAAAAAGCTGAATGACAGTTGAAGAGATCCTTGGTTAGATCTTTTGCAAATTTACAGCCAGCTGTTTTAGTGTACAATTTAACCATCATACTCTTTGACATTGGAAGGTGAATGTTAGATTTGTTGCATCCCTGACCACATTATTAATTAGAAACTAAACTATACATTGTATTAATTTCCGCCTAAGAAACTGTATCTATAGACTTTTGCAAAGATACATATTTGATCTAGATGTGTAAAGCTTTGAGATTAGGGTCCACATTTATCACATCCTGTCAGATATTCCTACAAGTCAACAAAGTAGTGCTGTTTCTGTTAAGCACATGATTCTGCAGAAGTGTTATGTGCTCTGTTTTCATAATTGTCTATTATGACAATAATAGTATATTAACATTATTTTACGATTGGTTCATGTTGACTTTAACGTAGTTCCCTTGGACATTTACTGTAACTGAATATACTTGGTGAAGCCAAGAAAGTGTAACACTACCAAGTTTACTGAGACCCAGTAAAAATAACATTGGCATATTAAATGACACACCAGACTCTTCATATTCTTTAGAAAAGCTCTGAAACACAAACCAGTTTAATTAAAAAGTGCATCTGTTTATTTGACAATAATATTTCCATATGGTGAGAGCTACTTTAATGATTTCTTAACATCAAAATGAATCTCAATTTACAGAATAATTACTATATAATACTATGTAAAACTATGTATGATCTTACACAGTTGCCTTATTTAAATGAAGGGCAGGTACATGGTATACCAAAAGTTATGAAAACTAAATAAACATTACATTATGCATCATGCATTCAATCACTGATACATCTGCAAAGATATTTAGAGACCACATGCAATAAAAGCATAAATGCAGGGCACCACCAAGTGGCTGATAATGTTAACCTGCAGACATGAGAAAGTGTAGAAACATACTCACAGCTTGGTTCTTTAAAAGAAATGTACAGAAGATTTTACCTTTATGATAAACAGTTAGAAAGTACAGTTAGAAAAGTATAGACACAATTACATATATGTATTATATGTTCTTTTAAACAACAGTACTTTATATGTGAACGTATAATACTGCAAAAACTGGCCTAACATGAATGTAGTTGTTCATGTCATCTGTGCACTTCTTTATGGACCTGAAACAAAAGAACAGTCAACAAGCTGGAAAACAGACATGCTGTGCAATATTAAATAGCCAGTAAATTGCATACTCTTATAGTTTCCTCTAGTGTAAAGATAGTTAGCTAAAAATTGTATTTTAGACCCAGCAGATGAACAGCTGATGCTAATGTACCTGGGGTTTAATGTGGATTCACATTATAGTAGTCTGAGTTCTCCACTGGATCATCAGGATCAGTCCTCTTGTCAAGACCTTTGAGCTCAATCGAATTAAATGTGGCATAATTGTATTCTTCTGCTTGTTCATCTAAAAATATGAATGTTTTCATTATCAATCAATCCATTAGAAAAATGGTTCCATTATTCCCACATTACAAAATGTTTGTACTGTACCATTTCCATTGTCTTTACAACCACCGATTGATTCGTATATACAATCTTCACCTACAGGTCAGTGAAAATCAAGCCAAAGTCAAATTAGTCACTTCATCTCTGACATCTCCATGACTTTGGGTAACATTTTAACAACTGGTTTAGTAAAATTCAACAGTGTTAAACCTGCAGCAGTGGAATGCTGTTGAAAAGTGATTTTGGAGGAATATCCTTGAGAAACAAGGTCCAGTTGTTTGTTATTTTCCAGTTGGTTATTTAAAACCCAGCAGTGATATTAGAAAGAGTTGTAAAATCATTCAGAAAGGCTGACCTGGAAGAGGGTAGGCGTATACGTGCTCTTGAGTTTCCTCCTTGTTTACCCGTTCATCCTGATTGGTGCTCTGAGACTGTGGGGTTCTAAAACATTCGGGAATTGCAGTAAATTTTGCAGAAAAACATTAAAAGTATTGCTTCAAAGTGGGAGAAAAGACAGTTGCACCAACCTGTCACTGCACGGGCCTGCAAAAACAAACAAAAACATTTTTTTTTTCATTTTTTAAATATTGCAAAATGTTCTTATCGTCAGTGCCATACAATAAGAACTCCTGAGAATTTTATTTCTCACCCTTAGACTTTATAAAGCGATACACCAAGAGCAGGAGACTAATAAAAGCTCCAGTGGTGACAGCAGTGAACAGCGTCAATAGAGATGACTTGCTTTCAGGCCTGTACACTACAGAAAGAAACCATTATTAAAATAGTATGCTACTGTAACATCAATTACTGATTTTATAGTTTCAGTTAAATATGCATTTTATTGACCGCAGAAGAAAGTGAATTTAACTCATCCAAATGTACAAGTATTTAGTACTTTAAAAAGGCTGTTACTATAAGTAAATCATTGTACTAGGTTTTGATTATTCTGAAAAGAGAATATCCCAAAACCCTTAATTTCCTCATATGAATATACTGTATGTCCGTAGCATGCCCAAAAATATGAAACCTGGCCGAACTGTGTAACCGAACGTACAGTGTGCAGAGATGTTGACAGCGTTGCTGTAATCTCCAGATCCAGACTCACACCAGTACACTGAATCACTGTATTTTAAGCTGTCAATGTTGCATGTGGATCCGTTCATTTTTCCCCAGTGATAACAACGTGAGAGTTGGTCTGTTGCAGTTAACATCATCACTCTCCACTGGTTGGAGTTTCCCTCACACCTCAGTGACACAGACTCAAATAAGTATTGCACTCTATCAGGAGTCACAGTGAGAGAAGCTGCTGAGGTGAAATCTGAAAAACATAACAAAACATAAAATTGGGTGAAACCAAGCAAAAATATATTTTACCATTAAGGACACTACAGTGAAAATGTACTTTTAGCTTGTGTTGAATCCTTTCAATTGTTAAAATAGTCCTAAATATGAAGGCAAAAAAATATTTACAGATATTTTTATGTGTTACATGCACAATGGTGTCTCAGTTTTCAGACCAAATTACTAAATTATGTTTTACAGTAATTGTGATGCCATTTACTTTAAAAGAGGTGAAACTTAGAGTGATGGAGTATTACAAAGGTTCTCAGTTTTTGGTGAAAGTTGAACTGGAACTGGATTTTAAATTCTGCTTGGACCCTGAAATATTTAGTGCTGAGTTCCTCTTTAAAAACAGTTTTGCAAAATAGTCAATTACCAGTATTCTGTCTTATGTGTGGGTTTAAAGAAGAAAAAACATCTTGCCTGATGCTGGCTTTAGTAGAGAAGTCATGGGGTTACCAACATCAACACCTTACATGATTGGGCTCAGTGCATTTTTATTCTGAATAAATATGTTTTGTGAGAGAAACAAAGCAAGAAACAGACATACTGACCTCTAGACCAGACAAACCTACGTTTACTAATTTGACTGTTATAGGCCGGGCTTCCTCTTGTAGCTGTACAGTAATATGCTGCAGTCTGTGGCTGTCCACGAACAATGTAGGAATCCTTTTCAGACCCATTGTCCAAATCAGGTAGTAGCTCACGGATGTAGTTTGTGTCTGATTTGAGTTTGGGAACATCCTTATACCAGTAGAACCTCCATCCTGCAGATGGATGTTCAACCTTACAGTTCAGAGTTACCGAGTCTTCAGGATTCAGCCACAGTGGAGACACAGTGAGGAAAGTCTCAGGTGTAGCTGTTGGGAAGGGATTTTTTTTTTAATGGTTTCTTTACTTAAAGCGCTATCATAAAATATATGAACTGTTTAAATATATATTTAAACATTTACATTTTTAGTGTAAATTAAATATAAAGAAACGTACATGGATATACTGTCAGTTGTAAGGCATCACTCCACTCTGTTGAAGACTGTTTGTCTTCGTTTTTACCCTTACATTTATAGGATCCACTGTGGTAGATATTAGCCTTAAATGTAACTTCTTTTTTGTTTGTTTTTTTTGAGCTGGATGTTGTCCATTCGAACTCCCATTTAGTGTCTCCTCCGTTCTGTATCTCACATCTGAGCCTGATCGTCTCTCCACTGTATATCTTCGGCCAGTTGGGTTGCAGGGTCACAACAGCCCTGTTTGTCTCTGTTCATATTGAATATTATTAACAATAAAACAGTAATTAGTAAGTAGTAATAATAAACTTTATGTAGCACTTTTCTTTACAAGGTTCCAAAGTGGTTTACAAAAGAAAAAAACTGAAAAACACAGTGATCATAATACAAATATAAACTTCACAATTAAAATGAGCAACATGTATTGGCTAAAACAGAGAGGGTTCTATTGGATAGGTATGACTGTTGTTAAAATGAGACTTGCTTAAGGGCTGTGTCTGTGCTATGGCAAGCTCTAAAACCTGACTGAAAACTATTAAAGAGTATGATAGTTCCTAAAAGAGATTGAATAGACATGACTTTCTCCAGCACCTTAGACACAAATCGTTATTTTGAAAGTGGTCTGTAATTACTGAGTCATGGTAATCCGGATTCTGTTTCTTATTTTTAGTATCAGTTGAATAATGCATGTTTGAAATAATTTGGAAAATTGCCAGAAGTCAATGAACTGTTTAAAATGAATAGAATAAAATGACCACATCTTTTGAAAATTTGTCAGTTCTGTCAGTTTTTTTGGTGCTACAAGACATTACTGTAAGATATCTTAGCCATAGTGCAACAGAGTAGCAAATGCCCATCTGAGTCATTTTAATGGGAATGTGCTGACAATGTTCCTATTTTGTCATATAAAAAAGAGAATTTATTGGATATTATTAAAATTAAAGTGTGATTAAAAAAACTACAATTAGCTTTAAAACAGCTGCAAACGCACAAAACACAAAGACAGGTCTTTCCCAGATGACATGCAAACATTTGAAATACTGCTAATTACTAACCTATTCTTTACTTCTGCTATTCAGAGGTAAACAAATATTGTACATCTCAATGCATTGACCTGCATGAATTAACCAGAGGAGTACATACCATGGAGGCAGACCCCAATCTGGAGCAGAACACTGTATGCTAAGAAGCAGCTCAAGCATCGGAGGCGACCACCAGCCATCTCTGTGGGGAGAGGAACAACATCTGTTTCCTTTTCTGGTCTATCAAACTCTGTGGTGATGAATATAGAAGAAAAAAAAAAATTGATGGGCGGAAAGTGGGACAGCAAGCCAAACATGCAGTCTGGCTGGGACTGATAAAAAAAGTGATCATTAGTTAGATCTTTTTGCAAAATTACAGCCAGCTGTTTATTCAATTGTACCATTTTACCATCATGGTATAATATATTGGTAGGTGACAAAAAGTAAATGTTAGATTTGCTGCATCACTATATACTCTGGTAATTGCATCCCTGGTCACATTATTAGATTATGCTAAATTAATTTTAGCTAAGAAACTGAATAGAGCAATTCGTGAATTTGTTCATAAACCCTACAGTGTTGGATTGTTTTTGAAGGATACTTGCATTTGAGACTTGATTACATGCAATGAGACCTTCACGAGTCGGAAATTAGCACAGTACACCTGAAGTCTCCAAAGAGTGCCTGTGTGTGATCACCACAAAGACCCAGCAGCGCTTCTACAGTACTCCATTGTTTTCACACCAGGCTTCCTCTTCCAACCCCAGTTCACAGAACAAATTGGGCCTTATACTCACATCCAGCACCGAAACTGCAGAAAGTGAAGAGAAGCAATTCAATTCAATTGTATTAATATTATCAAATAATAACAAGAGTTATCTCAAGACACTTTTCAGATGGATTAGGTCTAGACCACACTATAATTTATAAAGGCCCAACAATTTCCCACGAGAAAGCATTTGGTGCAACAGAGGCGAGGAAAAACTTCCTTTTATGCAGATACCTCGGACAGACGCAAGCTCTTTGTGGGCGGCATCTGTCACTGCCAGTTTGGACACAGACACTGATACAAATATAGAGAAATATGTTTCAGAATTATAGCAGTTGGAATGATTAACTGTGGCAGTTATAGTAACAATAACGATAGTGGAAATATGACTAAAATAATACTTGTAGCAGTTCAGGGCGTAGTAGGGCGTAGCAGGCCATTGTGCAGTATAGTAGGGCATAGCAGGGCCATGAGCAGGACCACGGCGGCAGCTGCAACCAGGATTTAGGTGCCAACCCAAGCCTTGCCTGTGAGGCGAGAAAACATAAGGACTCCGGAAAATAAGCTCCCCGGAGATAAGTTAGTGCATTTCTGGGACATGAATGCACGCAGATGGAAAGCGAAAGGAGATCAGTGTGCAGTGCTTAACTGCTATAAGGCAAATAAGTGATAGAAGTGACATTTCCTGTCACTCTGCTTAATTCCCTTTCACAGTTAACATACACTGGACGTTAGGCTACCACAGGATAACTAGTTCCTAACTGGTTTGAAATTTTCCAGGTAAAAGCCTCTAGATAGATTTCTCGGTTTGACACTTCTCCAACAGTTACTGAGCAGATGTGGTGCACTCACAACGCATTCAGTGAATTTAGAGTAAAGTATAATGCTGAAAAAAAGACCAAAAAAAGTAGCAGATACAAAATTATTTTAATTATCATTTCTTAGAGATGTACGATCCTTCTGTCGGCTGCTGCTGCATCTGAAGGGGTCAGTAATTCTGAATGTTGCATAACATAACTGCAACAAAATTATGTAGGTCTGAGCTTTAACTTATTATTATTATGTTATGTTATATTATTATGTTATATGTTATTTCATATAACTGGTACTTTAATTATATTTTGATGCTAATGCTTTTATACTTTTAATTACAGTAAGTACAATTTTAATGCATGACTTTTACTTATAACGGAGTATTTCTACAATGTTTTACTTAAGGTAAAGGTCTGAGAACTTCTCCCACCACTGGTTATAAAGATTATAACTAAAGCCTGTGGAGAAACACATAAGGCCACTGTTTTAAAGTGTGAAAGAAATACACTCAACTTCATAGTTCCTCTGTATACCTACAGTACAGAGATCCTATGCTGTTGTAGCAAACAGTCATCATCACATTGACACTAGAGTTAATGTGTTTTCACACCGCACACAAAGCGCCAAATACGGGATAGATGTGCAGATAAAATCCATTAAGTTGGCAGAAAGAGGAGCACAACGTGTGTCTAGCTGTGTGGAGATTATGTAATTGTGAGATAGTGGTGCAGTCCAGGGTAAATTGACAGCCCTATGAAGGCAGTAGCATTTTGCGGCTTCAGAAGGATGAAACAAACGTGCTTTGGAAAGAATGTATTGCTTGTACAGAGGGGACGAGAAGCCGTGCTGCCACAAATGCATGCTTTGTTTCATTTGGTTCGAGTAGAGAAAAGGAGGTCCCTGAAAAGTTTTGAGGTTCATTCATTTAAATAATCATGATATACAAATTTGTATTTTTTTTTTTACAAAATCTTTCATAGTTTAACAAACATTTACATTTTTAAATCTATAATAGCTCATATATTACATAATAATCTAACAAATCTATAACTTAAAAATTCTAAGGGACATACATGAGGGGGTCCCTGGTATATTCTCTCTCTTAGCGGTCCTTGGCTGGAAAAAGATTTAGAGCCTCTGCATTAAGGAACTGAGGTTGTTGCTGTTGATTGCAACTAGACTGTATATATTATGACACATGGTGGCAGTGCTGCCTAGAACCAAACAATGGACATTTTTTTCAGCCATCAAAGAACTCACTGTTGGGTGGACATCTTGATCAGAGTAGATCATTACCAGGAAACTATTGTTAGTTTGTTAGCAGGTATCATAACCTGCTCCATTAGTTTATAATTGCAAAAAAGCAATTGCCTTTCTCACTGAAATTAAGATGCTTACTAGAGAGCACGCATTAGTCTACTTTTTTTTTTCATGGTTTATTAAGACTTTTACAGTTACAAAATCCATGCAAGAAATTAATCTGTAATTATAATACATATGTAATAGTATACATATATGCTATTTAGATTTATAATACAGTCTAATAAAAAAAAAAGACATATCAATAAAGAAACAATTATAAACCACCCCCACATCCTTCCCTCCCACCCACCCACCCACCAAGCTTAGGCTGTGCTAATCAATAAAGGACGTTAAGCTAAACTATGACTATACAGGAGACAAACAAAAACAAAACAGATTAAAAGAAAACAGCAACAACAATAACAACTAAAAAAAATGGTTATGGTCTTAGGTCAAGAACAAGTGTGTAAAGGACAAGGTCAAGGATCAATATCACCAGGCTATAGACTACATCATGGCAGTTACTGGATTATGAAGCCTCTGGAGGCTGCAGGTCAAGGGAGTCAACATAAGAAAGAAAAGGCTGCCAGATGTTATCAAATTTTGACATAGCACCTCTCTCAGTCATTCAGTACATTATAACTCCAAACTCCATATATAGTTCTGCGCCATCTAACCTATTCAAATACTACATTATTGTAACAAAAGTATTCAAACTAAGTATAAAAGCAAATTCTGCAGTAATCAACAGGAAATATGACAGAATTGTAATTCGTTCATGCGATCTGCTATCAAACTGCGCAAAATACCATGTTTCTTATGTTTGGATGGCAGCAGTTGTTTAAATGCTCTTAACACTGTCTAAATATGAATCTTGTTTTGCATGTTGCTGATGATGCACTTCTCTTCGTGGACCTGAAACCAAATCATAATTAACACAACTGAAAAATGTTCTTGAAACATTGACCCTATAACATTATCAAGGCTGTTCCCACTTCTACTGAAGAATCAATAAAAAAAATCTTCAGTATTTCAAAATTATTTTTAAATGCATTTCAATTTGAGAATTGTAGACCTACAGTTATCTAGTGTCTTTAATAAAATGTGATTCAAATGCAAATGACCCAGTAGCTAAATAGCTAGTGGTAATATGTGTACCTGCAGTTGAATCTGGATTCACATTGCTGTAGTCAGAGCCCACCGCTGCATCATCACGCATCATTCCTGTAAATAACAATATAATGGCAATTGTATGGGTGTGCTATTTGGCTTCCACATACTTTTGGCCATGTAATTCATGTACAGTACATTTGGGGATTGCTTGTTGAACTAACAACCAATTAATTTATTTTTGATGTTCCGTTCTTCGTGTACTTACTCCTCTTTCCAAAATCTTTGAGCTGAATCGTAGATGTACCATTTCTGTATTCATCTGCTTGTTCACCTGAAATTAGAATGTTTTTAATGGCTTGAATTTGAATCCTTCCATTAAAATCTCTGCTCTGCACGTTGATACTGCAGTTTAAACTGTACCACATCGAGTGTTCCCAGAGCTGACGATTGTTTCGTAGACGCAAACATCACCTAAATAAAATCAAACATGATACCGTATAACTTGTTTTAATTTAAAAAGTGTCAAATCTGCAGCACAGGGAATACAGTTATTATTCTAAATACAATAGCTGAATAAACGAAGTGTAAGTGTGAGCTGACCATGGAGAAGAAAGGAGTATAGTTGCTGTTGAGTTTCATCTTGGTTGACAGTTTGGACTGTAGTGGAGCTCTGATTGGTTCTCTGAGACTGGATGAGCCTGAAACATGATGCAGTAATATGTAAAAACCAATAAAGTAAACAATAAATAAATAAATAAATAAATAAAATGAATAAGTGGAGTGTCTAAGATGAGACAAGAGAGTTTTGTACCAACCTGTGACAACATGTATCTGTGAAAAAAAAGTCAGTAAGTCAGTAATTATTAAGTTACATGATTTTATTTTGCAAACTCGTGCTATCAGAATTCCTCAGTGATTTTTAGAAATTTTTGAGTGTAATGTATCTAAAATAAACAGAAACACGTCTTACCCTTTGCTTTTGTATACCAACAGAGCAGTAGTAATGGCAGGAGAACTATCACTAAGATACCACTAACCAGCCCAGCGACCAACAGCACAGGAAATGAAGTGCTGGACGCTGCAATCACAAAGTATGAATTCACTATGTATGACCCAAGGCAGATCAGTGATTATATATGTATAAGTGGTAGTCTCTACCATTTCCTTAGAGAGACTCGGGTACCTCAGCAGCATCTTACCTGTGCTTTTCTTATAACTCAAAATGTCTGCTATGAAAAGGGCCTATTGGATGAAATCTGGTAAGGCTTGGTAATTGAAGCACATGTAAACAATTGAAGACTGGTTGTATCAATCATACTCACATTTTACTGACATCCAACTCTGTGGTGACAAATTTCCTGAATATTCACACCTGTAGAAGCCTTCGTCCGACTTTGACACTGCAGAGATCTTCACGTCCACTCTGGTGTCATATTGGATGAGTTTGTCATTTTTGTAGAAAGTCACATTGGAAAGTATTTTTTCTGTCCAGCACTTGCAGCCAAGTGTAACAGACTCTCCCTCAGTGACAGGATGGACAGGGCTCACCAGGATAATATGATCTGTAAAATCGTTAAATATTATGAATATTACAGGCCTGACAAATTAATATCATCACAGGTCAAAATTAGTTTGGTTTATGCTAGTCACCTACATTTTAATGTAGCTATTAGATGGACAAGTGCACTCCTCAGTATGTCCAATGCATATGAATAGTACAATATAATTCTACAATATTAAATGTAAAATCACGTAACGAAAATGTTCAAAACATGTATGAAGAAATGTAATGAAAACCTACAATCTGCAGTGATGAGGTTTATCTGTTGTAAAGAGATTTTACAGAATGAAAACTATTCTGTACTATGTATAGTGTTGATTTGTTTGTGGATTACATGCATTGCTTGGACACTACACATTTAACAAATTAAGATGCATTGCGAAAAATCCATAATATTTAGCCCAAATGTAAAGGTTTTATGAATTTTCCATGTGAATGAAATATAATCGGACTTACTATAAGATGCTGTGAATGTGAAGGAAATACTCCACTCCGTTGAATTCTGTTGTGCTCTTTTCAGTCTGCCCTTACACCAGTAGTCTCCACTGTAGGATGGAGAAACAGATCTAATCCTGTATTCATTTAGGTTTGGAGGTTTATATGAGCTGGTTGTCATCCACTCATACTCCCATTCACTGTCTCCTCCCGGGATCTCACATCGAAGAGTGATCGTCTCTCCAGAGTATATCTCAGGCCAGTTGGGTTGCAGGATCACAACAGCCCTGTTTGTGACTGTTCATGATCACAAATCACCAATAAAGGCACAAAAATGACAAATGAAAAAGGTATATCGAAATCAACCAGATCTCCATCACCAATCATGGATTTAGAATAGAATAGTTAAATGCCACTCTCACCAATTTTGTGAATATTGATTGAATCACTGTACTCTGTGTAGTAGACAGGGCTCCCTCTTCCTCCTCTGCACCAGTAGACTCCTTCCTGTGAGACACGGATCAGTCCAGTTAAGAGGAAGACAGCATCTTGTGAGGTCAGGGGTTCAGAGGTGTTATCTCCTCTGTACCAGAAGTATTTCCAACCAGATGATGATGATGATAATGAGGATGGGTTCACAGAGCAGGTCAGGGTCACACTGCCCTCTGCTGGAAGGGCTCCGTTGTCAGCACTCAGGTTAGCCTTTGGTCTGTGTACTTTTAAGTTCAGAATAAAGACATGAAAAAAGTAATTACTGTCCTTGTGAATTACTCCAGTTAAACGATTTTAAGAAAATGGGAAAATACTGAATCTAGCTCTAACTGCTGCAACACTAAAAAACTGAATTCAAACACAAATTCAAAATTAAAAATGCATGAGAATTTACAGTAAATGTAGCCGTTCAATGTAGCCTTCGCTTTTTCTTTCGATAAGTGTCCATGGTATTGGTGTGATAATGCAGAAGAAACACTATGCACAGTTCAACTTACGTGAAACTGTCAATGTGATGACATTGCTCCACGCTGTTGAGGAATACAAGTCCCTTTTTGGTTTACCCATGCACCTGTAGTTTCCACTGTTGGACATGATGTATCCATTGTTTGTTGGAATTGTGTTTGAGTTGGGTTTGCTCCATTCATACTCTCACTCTGTGTATTCATGCCACTCAGTGTATCCAGCTCTAGAAATATCACATCCAACAGTGATCGTTTCACCACTGAATATCAGAGGCCAGTTGGGTTGCAGGGACACAACAGCCTTGTTGGAAACTGTTCACAAACAGAAACACAAAATAAACAACGACAACTAGTTGTAAGCACTAATTCCGCATTGCTCCAAACTAAAGCATGAACATTCACCTCTTTTCTCATTGGTGACTGGATCACTGTATTCTGTAAAGAAAACTGTTTCCTCTCCCTCCTCTGCATTGGTAGATGCCTCCTTGTGAAATACTGATAACTCTATCTGGGTCACCATCTCTAATGTTCTGACTATCAGAAAAGACAGAGGTACGTCTGAACCAGTAGTGTTTCCACTCAGCGGAGTCCTCCACAGAGCAGTTCAGTGTTTCGTTGCCCCCAACTGGTATGGTTCTCCTATCTGCCATAACTGTGGGCCTGGGTGTATATGCTGTTGGTTTTTGTGAGAAAAAATGTAATGTCTTTTTTTTTATAGATGGACAGATGAAAACACAGTATGAATGAAAGACAATCTGACTTACATGATACTATCAGTTGGAAGGGATTACTCCACTCTGTTGAGGAATATGAGTCCCGTCTACCCTTACACCAGTAGTGTCCACTGTGGGAAACAGAAGCACTGCAAATTCTGTATTCACTGTGTGTCGGAGGTGTGTTTGAGCTGGTTGTTCTCCATTCATACTCCCACTCAGTGTCTCCTACTCCCTTAATCTCACATCTGACAGTGATCGTCTCACCGCTGAATATCTGAGTCCAGTTGTGTTGCGGGGTCACAAAGACCCTGTTGGACACTGTTCACATCACAAACAAACAATTAACATTCAAACAGAAATATAAAATCAACAAAAAAAAACAATATAGTGTTCAGTACTATTCTAGGTAATCATAAATGCATGATGCTCTTTTAAAGAAAGGTAACATAACTCACAAGTTATCTCAACGTGATACACATCACTGTACTCAGTGAGGAAAACTGGCTTTCCTCTTACTCCCCTGCACTGGTAGATTCCTTCTTGTGAGATGCTGATGAAGTTTTTTACACTATCCGTTACAATCATAGCTTCATGGGAATCAGAGGTACGCCTGAACCATTCATATTTCCAGCCAGCAGAGCCTTCCACACAACAGGCCAGTGTCAGAGTGCCCCCTACTGGTATAGTTGTCCTGCCTGCTCTCAGAGAGGCCTTGGGTCTGGGAGCTGTTGGGTTTAAAATATATATATATATATATATATATATATATATATATATATATATATATATATATATATATATATATATATATATATATATATATATATATATATATATATATATTAGTTATTATTAATTCATTTTTATTATGTAATATTTTTCTGATAAGTACATTTTTGACATTACAATGTCAGGTGTTCAAATTTAAATTAAACGTTGCCAAAGTTTCACATAGTGAGGTAAAGGTTATGTAAAAGTAGCAAAAAAACTCAGGCGTCAACTATTTTTTTCTATTTTTGCTAGAGGCTGACATCAACTCGTGACAGATTTCTTTATTTTATTTTATTTTTTCATCTTTTTTTAAATATTTGGTCATCTGTTCCACGCACGTTACTGCAGGTGTTTACATTACATACACTGCTACATGCAGCTACGTGCTAACGTAATCTTGGTTGCCGGTGTTGTTAATTTCTCCCAAATTTTGGATCAGATTTCTGCTGGAACATATCTGGCTGTGAAGATTTATGCTTTTTATGATTTTCACAGTAGGACTTGCCGCTACAGTGCCGTTATTCCTCTTTCTCCAACTTGATGAGAGTAGGACGGAAGTCATGTTGTTTGGCCCCCCAAATTCAGTTGACGGAATTTCTAAAAATGTGGGGACTTTAGCCTCAAGTGTGCACCCTTTTGCCAGAAATCTAGGTTTCATCTTTGACCCAGCATTAAAATTTGACAAACAAATTAGTTCTGATGTCAAATGTAGCTTTTTCCATCACAGGACTATTACTAAACTAAAATCCTTCCTCTGTCATAAGGACTTGGAGACTGTTATTCATGCTCTTATTTCATCTCGTATTGACTACTGCAATTCCTTGTATTTTGGGATTTGCCAATCATCTTTATCACGCCTGCAGCTTGTCCAGAATGTGGCTGCTAGATTGTTGACTGGTACCAGAAGGAGGGATAATATCTCCCCGATATTGGCTTCTCTTCACTGGTTAGTGGTCAAATATAGAATAGATTTTAAGGTAATGTTACTTGTTTTTAAGGCATTACCTTTATATATTGCTGATCTCCTTACCCTACATCACTCCTCCAGGAACCTAAGATTATCTAATCAGTTCCTTTTAGCTATTCCACAGTCTCGGATGAAAACAAAGGGTGATCATGCCTTCTTTGTTCAGAGACTCTGGAACAAACTTCCCATTCATATTAGGTCCTTTTCTACTGCCGAGATCTTTAAGTCTCGTCTTAAAACACATTTTTATTCTTTGGCGTATGATTTAGTTTAGGGACGTTTGTATAGAAGTGTGTTGTTTGTATTATGTTCATTGTGTCTATATTTTTATTGTCTTCCTTTGTTTTTATAACATAAGATAACTTTGTACAGCACTTTGTTCAGCCTAGGTTGGTTTTAAATGTGTTCTATAAATAAATTGACTTGACTTGAAAACTGAGATTGCAGATGCAGATGACCCAGTAATGCTGACCAATCAGAGAGCAGACTGGGCTTTTTCAGGAGGGGGGCTTAAAGAGACAGGCTCTAAAACGCAGCATTTTACAGTGAGAGTTAATACAGGTTCAGACAGACAGTAAAAAATGTAATGTTTTTTGAACAATAAAGCATGTAAACATGTTCTAGATATCTAGTAAAAACCAAAACTACAAGTATGAACCTGAAAATGAGCATAATATGTCCCCTGTAATAGCTGGCTACATTACTGTAATGATTTGAAATGTTGCTGTAGGACATGTAGAAGATAACCTAAAAGAA
The DNA here is from genome assembly GCA_023566125.1 of Zingel zingel. Classification (NCBI taxonomy): domain Eukaryota; kingdom Metazoa; phylum Chordata; class Actinopteri; order Perciformes; family Percidae; genus Zingel; species Zingel zingel. The sequence goes on along the minus strand of CM042336.1, from coordinate 17,739,763 downwards.
TCAAAACATGTGAGCTATTTCAGGACAGGCAGACAATTTAAGTTCACCATGCATAAAAAGGTGACATTTAATCCAAATGTAATGTAGATGATGGCTGGCTACATTAACCTTCGGTCATGACCTAAACTGTGATGTAAATAGTTACACTACTCGCAGACACTAAAGTTTAGTGTAACAATGAATGTGATATCTTACCTGATACAGATAGAGTAACATTATTACTCTGTTTGATCAAATTTGTTGAGCCCTTGTGACGACCAATGCACTGATAATCACTACTCAATTTGGCCGTTAGGTTAAGTGAGTACGAGTTGTTTGTATTGAAGGAAACCATTTGTTGACCATTCCTGTTAAATGAGTAATGCCAGTCAGTGTCATTTCCTTCTCTCATGTCACATTTGAAGGTAACAAACTCTCCAGAAAATAAATAGGGTGAGTTGGGTTCAAAGGTCAGCTCAGCATCTAGAATCCAACAAAGACATAAATCAACAGTTAGATACACAGAATATAACGACGTAGAAACATGAAAAGAGGTTTGAGCACTATGCAATGACACAATCTTAAACACTACTTTAGTAATAATTTAGATTAGATTAATTTAGATAATTTAGATTAGATATATTAGAATATATTAGATTAGACATTACACAGTAGCTGTAGATTCATCTTAAGTGAATAAACACAAAAAAAGAGAAGAAAGACAATTGTTCACCTTGAGCGTGTCCACAGTAGAGGAGTGTATTCAGCACTATAATCAAGACAGATATGTCATCAAACAAATTATTATAAATTTATTATAAACAAAGGCATTATAAGAAATCATATTTTCCTTAATCTGCGCCATTCAAACAAAGAAATTCCCTGTTGTACTCACATAAGGATGACAGCACACAGAACAAAGTGGGCCCCATCCTCACAACCAGCACTGACACTCTGTCACTCTTAGGCTGTTCTAAACAGAAAAACTGAGACTGGAGCAGGAAGAGAAAACAAGAACTGTAAGTTACATTACACAGTAGTTGGAGATTCATCTTAAGTGAATAAACACACAAAAAAAGAGAAGAAAGACAATTGTTCACCTTGAGCGTGTCCACAGTAGAGGAGTGTATTCAGCACTATAATCAAGACAGATATGTCATCAAACAAATAGATTATAAACAAAGGTAACTGTAAGTTACATTTCATATGAATACCAGACCAGAGGTTTTCTATATCTTTTTCTGAGTTGAGGCCTCACACCATTTACACTCTTTGACCACATTCTTTTTAACAGACTTACACTTCCTGCTCAGCCACTGCAGATAGAACACAGAGAGGACAATACATGGTCCCTGCATGGTAGACATTACAATAGGATTGCAATAAGTAGTTAATAATTATTGTAATAAATGATTGTTGGACTTTTTGCATTATATCATATACAGTATATTATAGTGGTGTTTGTTCACAGATCCATAAGAGCAATAATGATAAAATAAACTATAGGGATCCAAATTAAAAATCAAAAGGTTTTGGTACAAAAATTACATTTTTGAGAGACAGCAGACACCAAACCTGGAACTTTTAAAAACAGTCAAACAAAAGACATAGGGTACATTACCGCTTTTTGTTAGACTAGTCCAACAATGACCAGTTTGTGGTGTTAAAAGGTGTCCATAAAACCCTCTATCTTGTGATTTCAGTGTTTAATATTTCTCCAGCAGATAAAAACACTCTGTCTAGACAACATTAGATTTTTTTTTCTCTTGTAACTTTGTCATGAACATAATAAACCATAAATAAATCATCTGTGTACGAAATACTACTTTTACAATGCTATGTGTTGCTCCAACTAGAGCCAGGGAGAAAAAAACCAAATGTGTTGCTGGATATATGTTTAGACAGTGGTTTAGACCATTTGACAGTTGTAAACATTTTAATGGCCCCAAGTTGATTTCCTGTTGCAGTGTATATGAATGACATCAACTGACAGGAAGTTATCAAATGACCAGGCTGTTGCCTAGCAATGGAATTCCACTGAAAAGGTCCATATAAGCCTTGCTCCGTCATTACTGTGGGTTGAATGTATGTCTGGTGGTGCCGCTTAAAATAAAATGAGGAACAGGATGGCCAAAATTTCACAGAAAACTTGTATGCAAGATAGTACAGCAATATGTCAGGGCTTGAATGGGCTTGATAGACTACAACATCACTCATACACCAAGACATGTAAAAAGAGAAATATGTGTACAACCTCAGCTGAAAATTAAAGGTCAAACTTGTTTTTAAAATTCAATTTCATTCAAGATAAATAAATAGTAGCAGCCGTAACTGCTGGTGACTAACACTAGTTACTACTATATATATATATATATATATATATATATATATATATATATATATACTATATAGATCCCAGCTTTATGTACAAAGTTACAGAATTCAGCTTTAAGCTATATGAATGTGACATGAGGATTGATATTTTAAATACTCGACTGATTGCAATTTAGGAAGTGCAAGTGCAATTATAATAAAATATACATATATACAAAAGTAAAACACCCTTTTGTGCTGAGATTCAGACAGAATTACATCCACATTTGTTATGATCGGCTTTGATTTACAGTATGATAAAAGTGTATGTCAGATATTTGAATATTTGTTTTGTTGCTGCCAAGACTGCTTAAACATGACTATAGTTTTTAAATGTTGTCACCTTTGCCTCTGTTGATGATGCACTTCTGTTCATATACCTGGAACAAAATCACAACAAATATTTAAAAAAAAAAGTAAATAGGATATGAAGATTTAAGTGCTCTGTTAGTGCTTTCTGTATATTATTTCATGCAATGTATTTGATGAAGCAGCATTGATCATTAATTATCATCAACGCTGATCCCAGTTAGACCTCGAAATAAACAGTTATCCTTTTTTTTTTCTCAAATTGTTTTTAAATATGTTTGAAATTTGAGATGCCCATGTTTTAAAGCAACAGAATGCAAGTAGGGAAAATCAGAAGCTGATCATTAAAAATATGGAAACAAACTATAGCGTGAGTTTGCTCTGTTGTGTAACTGATTCCATTTATAGTAAGAAAAGCAACAAGCCAATACACTGCTGGTAACCGTGATTGGGCAAAAATTACACTTCAGTTCCTCTTTACACATACTGAGAGGTGTTGCTGTGAAAGCCATATAGTTGACACTATACAGTAGTTTAGGCTACACACTAGCGTCTGAAAGAATGTTGTTTGATCTAAAGATTTTGAGGTGGCAAAAACAAGTTACAACACACCGCTCTCTATTTCTCTCTCTATTTCACAATCTGCTTAACCTAATATAAATGTGAAGAACATGCTTTATTTTTACATTTAAATGAATGGTATAAAAATACTTGAATCAGCATGACACTCAGGGCCAAACATACATGGGGAGAGAAATATTAAGATAGAGATAGATATGATACATGTTTACCCTCTGACTTCATTGCAAAAATCTTACAGTTAGTGGTATTGTTGAATTTTCTGTTACATATTAGCTGTGGTGAAAAAGTCCTGAAAGCATTCAGTTTTATATGTTATATAACTGTGGATAAGAAAATAGAATACATGCTGTTGATTTTTAATCCTGGTTGACTGTAGCAGAGCCCTGATTGGTGCTCAGAGAAAGGATCAGTCTTAAATATGCACTACAATATAATAAATGTAACAAGAAACATGCAGTGTACTGTTTTTACATTCAGATGAGAGCGTTGTACCAACTCAGTGATTTAAGACACCAAAGTTTTAAACACATTTCATATCACACATTATTCTGGTAAGTGTTAGACAAACAAACAGGATGTTCTGTACATGCATACAAAGATACCTTTACAACACACATCACAATACAGGCAGTACAGTTGTAACACGGGGTGAGCTGTAACACTACCAATTCCATGAATCAGGGATAAGATAGGAGTCATGTGACAGTTTCAGTTTCCTCAGGCTTCCTTTATGATCCCACATGGAGGTTTGATTGCCTGTGTTGCTATCTCTCCTGAAGCTACAGCAGAAAATCTCATTCTGAGGTAAGAAAGTAAAAAAAAATAACACGATAATATTTTGTTTAGTACTTCTACCGTTGTAGATAATGGTGTATGAGTTATATCAGGTGAAACTGTAGTTTCTCTAGTAAAGAATGGTGTATCAACCTTCTGCTAATTTCAAAGCACCATGCTAATACAGCTAGCTAAACAATGGGTGACAGTGGCGGGGTAGGTTGTAACACGTGTTATGAAAGTGTTACAACCATCAAGTGTGGGTCAAGTGTGTTTTATGTAGCTTTTGGGTCCACCAGGCATGCACTCCAGGCCTGACCAATTTCATTTGTCACCATTTTGACTCTGATTAACAATTCATTTAATTAGTTTTTTCTTGTCACCATTGTGACTTAAGAATGCATTTCATTTGTTTGTTCTTGTCACCATTGTGACTGATAAAGTCTGCATTGCATTTGTTCGTTCTGTGGAATGGGGGTAAGTATGTTTGTTAATTTGCTCTCACTCACACACACACTCACACATACAAACACCCATATGAATGTGCACGTACAGACATGCACACACAAACGCACACATGTGCATGCACATACACTCCCCATATTCACACATATGTTATTGTTGCAGCCATTCATTTAAAATAAAACTGTTGTTGTGGCATATCACTTCAGTACCCTTAGTTTATGTTCATTTAGTCTACCTGTTACAACTTACCCCAGTATGTGTTACAACCTACCCCAGTAGTGGGGTAGGTTGTAACAAAGGACCACCTTGTATTTGTCATCATCTCACAAAGTCTGTGATATAGTTGAAGAAATTTAAATTGTTTCCATTTGTAGTAGACAAATGTGGGTACTTTTCCTAAAAGTTTCAGATGGGTAGCTAAAAAAAAGGTAGTTTTATTTGCTGAAGAAAAAAGTGTTACAACCGTACCCGGTCTCCCCTAGTGGGCTTCATATGCCTTTTAATATACTTTATTTATTTATTTTATACACATATTAATGCAACATTAACGGTCGGTTACGTATGTATGTTTATGAGAATATATTATTAAATTCAGTGGTCTTATTTCTTAGATATGTGTAAAACCTATCCTGTGGTCAAACCCAAAGGGGAAGGAAGGGAAAGCAGAAGTTGAACAAAACTTCTGATCAAATGCTGCAGTTGTTAGACAAAATCAACGCATTACCCAGAAGCAGAGTAACAGAATGTCGGTGCTGGATGTGAACATGAGACACACTGTGCTCTGTGTGCTGGGGGTTTTCTGTGAGTACATCAGTGACTTTCTCTGTTTAAATCATATTTACCATTGATAACACTTGTTAAATGCCTGAGGTCATTATGTATTTGATAGTTTCTGTCAGTTTGATGTCTGATGAGATTTCAAACTGTATTTTAGCACTCCTCTACTGTGGACATGCTCAAGGTAATGGTATAATTTTATTTCTTTTTATATATTCACTCATGACAAATCACCAACTGCATCACTTTTCACCACATCATCTTTCTGTGTTCTGTTTTGTCTGTGTATGATAAATACATAGAATAAAAAGAAAACACTTATTACTCTGTATCTGGATCTAGATGCTGTGTTGACCATTGAACCAAACTGGTCCACTTTATTTACCGGAGAGTCTGTTACCTTCATATGTGACATGAGGGAAGGAGAAGACACCGACTGGTATTACGCAATCAGGAAGGATGGTCGAGACTTTCACTCCTTCAACTCAAATAAGAGACATACTTTACAACCACTAGTTACAGGTTACAGTGGTAAATATCGGTGCATTGGTGACCACATCTCGCCACGTTTTAGAAAACAAAGTAATAAAGTCTCTCTAACTGTATCAGGTAAGTTTTACCACCATGACCAACTTTACGACTTATTTATTAAGAGCCTTGTTCATATGATCACCCTGTTTGGCAAAGTGCTAATATATAATGTATAAATGTTGTTAATCTAGTGTAAAAACTAGTTTAAGATTCTTAAAGTTTGACCACTGATGCTGTATATGAAGCTGTGTAACTGTAATCCTGTACTTTGTGTAAATGACCAATGATCACATAATCATAAGAACTAAAATAAGAAGAAAGATGGGCAGGTTCAGCTGGTCACATCATGTAATGATAATGATGATATCAATTCAAAATATATTGAAAACATTAATCACTGATACTTTTTAAACATGTGTTCATACTATTTGTTAATTTAATTGAGCTCATTTAGTAAAACAAGGTGTGACCTTTGTCACAGAAAGATGTGATCCTGGAAACTCCTGCATCCACTTTGTTTGAAGGAGAATCAGTGACTCTGCGCTGTAGACATCGTACTCAGACAGAGGAGAAGAATGCTGTCTTCTACAAAGACAGATCACCTATTCAAATAGACACAAACCAGCAGTCACTGATAATATCAAAAAACACAGTTCAAGTAAAATCAGATGGGAGCTCTTACATGTGTAAATTTGAGGACGAAGAATCTGAACCTATAAAACTGAAAATGGAACGTAAGTAGTTTTTATATTAAGGCAGGCATTCCAAGAGCAAAGCAAAGTGATGATTTCTCTGCATTATCGTAGAGACACTGACAACTTAACAAAGGGAAAAAGAGAAGGCTGAGTTTAAAAGTGTCTTGGTTCTCACTTGTTTCCATGTTAGGTTAATTTTACCAACAACTTCAGTGATTAATAAGTGTGATAACCTAGTTGTTATTGATTTCCATCAGTTTACTATACCACATAAGTGATTAAATATTTTCTGTATTATTTCCTACAATTAGTTGTAGCACCACCAAGAATGCTGGATGAAAATGTATTATTCATTTGAATTATCTTTCAAACTGGACTAAGTCGCAGGGACATTAATTACTACTTTTTATCTATTTGATATGAATGATGAATATGAATTAAGACTATTAAGACTAACACTAAGAATGTTACGCTTGATGTTTTCTAATTTTTTTTCTTCTTTTCAGTGCAGGTAATCCACCAACAATACATCATAATATGTTTTCATTCTGTAAAATCTCTTTACAACAGATAAACCTCAGCCTGTCCTCACTGTGTCTCCATCATGGCTGAGTCCTGGAGCCTCAGTAACTCTGAACTGCAGTGTTAAAGATCCATCTGCAGGATGGTGGTTCTACTGGTATAAGGCTGTTCCCGATGTGTCAGACATCTTCTACAGCTATGATCTGCTACCTGGCAGCACCACTGGGACTGAACAGGATTTCTACATCGTTGATGGACAGACACACACAGCAGGATATGTGTGCATAGCTGCAAGAGGATATCCAGTGTTTTACACTCATTACAGTGAACCAAAGTTTGTCTGGTCTGGAGGTAGGTTTGTCATTTTCCATTCTTGCATAATTAAAGAAATGTACTTATGTGAGGTGACTTTTTCCTTCCCTCCAGCATCAGGTCAAATGTCTCTAAAAGAAAATGTTGTCTGATTCTTCTGCTGAACTGAATTTTAACGAGTAAATCTCTTGACCCCCTTTTCATCCTGACGCATAGTTTGTTGTGCACATTCATTAAAACCCTCTGACTTTGGAAATCCATGACCTGATATTGTAAGGCTAACACATTACATTTTTAATTAGATACCACAAGTGTTCATGATGATAGTTTATATTTTGAAGACGTGTTTAATTTAAAGACGTGCCAACAATGCCCAGATCTGGAAAATAAACAAATACATTTACCTAAATATGCACTGTAGTGTAAATTTACTTTCTATTTTTTTCCCTTAATTCTTTCCATACATCCCTTCCTTCCTTTCCTAATTTGTCTTTTCTTAGTTCCTTCATTTCACATTTGCTTGTTTCCTCCTCTCTTTCCCCCAAACCCTTAAATACAGGGCATTTAGTTGTAATGGGGCATTTGTCTATTTTGGAATTACTACTTTACATAAAGGTACCCTGTGGTACATTCACTGTGTTACAATGTTGAACAATTAAGAAACCTTTAAGCTTCCACAATGAAACATACTAAATCCACAGTAAACCTAAAAGTTTTCATTGTGGTCTTTTTAACTGAAAATATACCTGTGTTGGTGTGATCCTTTGATATTTTTCACCAACAACTTAAATGATTATACACAATAAAACCAAATGACTGTTTTCATTATGGTCTTCTCTGTCTTACTTTTATACATTTCTTTTCCCTACATGATGTTTTTCAGATGTTCATCCAGCAGCGTCTCTCACAGTGAGTCCTGACAGATCGCAGCACTTTTACCAAGAGTCTCTGTCACTGAGCTGTGAGGGAGACTCCACTGAGTGGAGAGTGAAGATGTTTACTGAACATAGTAGCACTGTCTCCACCTGTTCTTCCGTGGGGAAAATGAATGGATCCACATGCAACATAGACCGTGTCTGGTTTAGTGGACTGTACTGGTGTGAGTCTGAAACAGGACAGATCAGCAATGCAGTCAACATCACTATACAGTGTGAGTTTGAATTAACTTAAAATATTTTTGTTTCTGAAGTATTTAATAATATAGTTTAGGAATTTGTAAGTGACTAACATTTACCAAACTTCTTTTCAAAATTATTTAAATTTAACTATTTCTCTTTTAACAAACCATTTAAGAAGCTCAACAGCTTTAGTTAAAGTACACGGACACAACATCTATGTTGGCTACCAACAAAAACATTTGTTAATGTGTGAACACATTCAACAATCAATATAACTGTAATATTTAACTATATAAAAGACCAAAGTGTCACATTCTCCATCATTCAAATATCGTGAAATATTGCTCAGCATCTGTATTCAGCTGTAGAATTTTTTATTTATCCTCATCGTGCACGTCAGCTTGTTCACCCTGCACCAGCTGATCTCTCTGACCTACACCTCTTATTCCTTGATCTTTTTATAGATGGTGATATTATCCTGGTGAGACCTGTCCTTCCTGTGGCTGAGGGACATTCTGTCACTCTTGGCTGCAAGTCGAAGACAGAAAATGTTCTTTATAATGTGGATTTTTATAAAAATGACAAACTCATCCAAAATAATACAAGAGGGGAGCTGACTATCTCTGCAGTGTCAAAGTCAGATGAAGGCTTTTATAAATGTAAAGTAAACAAGTCACCAGGTCAGACGAGTCAGACGTCAAAAGAGAGTTGGATGTCAGTAAAACGTGAGTATGATTAAAGTTTCTTTTTTGTAAGCTGTGTTACAGTCTGAGATAGAAAAGTTATACTGAATTAGAAGTCGGCTTAGATTCAGCTGATTAAAATTATTGTTTTATATATTTGGCTGGATATGTGAGGGTGTATTTGTACAAAGTATTTGTGTAGATGTATGTGTGCATGGATGAGTCATCGTTTCTTACTCTTGGGAGATTTGTTAGTGAGGCTTAATGTGACTTTTAACTCTCTGTTTGTTAAAGCACTTTGGAAAATATATTTGAGAAAAGTATTATATAAATACATATATTTATTTTAGCAGCGTCCATGCCTGAAGAAATCTCTCCATTTCCTGTGCTGTTGATTGTTGGGCTGGTTGGTGGAGTTTTACTGATTCTTCTCCTGCTGCTGTTTCTGTATCGCTACAGAAAGTCAAACGGTGAGATCGTTTCCTTCTGACGTTAGATTGATTCTGATCTAATTACCTGTCCTGTAGTAACAATACAACATTATGCAATACAAGACAATGTAACAGCAAATGTCTTTTTTTACAGATTCATGCTTCAGCAGGTTGGTACAACACTCTCTTCTCTCATTCTGAACATAACAGCAGCACATCACATGTTCCTTATTCAATCCACTGGATTGACCTCCAGTGGTGGAATGTAACTAAGTACATTAACTTAAGTACTGTACTTAGGTACACATGTTGAGGTACTTGTACTTTACTTGAGTCTTTTCTTTTGATGCCACTTTTTACTTCTACTCCACTACATTAATCTGACAGATTGAGTTACTATTACTTTACACATTAAGATGTTTGCACACAAAACGCATAGTTTATAAAATCAGAAGTTTTATTATAAATCAAACTAACCAACAATATAACGGCCTACAAGTCCAGCTGAAATGATTAGACCATTAAACACACAACTGTTTGGATCATTTCCACTTTCTAAAATGGGAGGCTTTTTCCTCATTGAGTACTTTTACTTAAAAAATACTTTAAGTACATTTTTCTGATGATACTTAAAAAACTTTTACTCAAGAAATATTTTCAACGCAGGACTTTCACTTTTAACAGAATATTTTTACAGTGTGGTATTAGTACTTTTACTTAAGTAAAGGATCTGAATACTTGACCACCACTGTTGACTTCATGTTTCTGGCCCACCAGGTCTCAGAGCACCAATCAGAGCCCTGCAACAGACCAGATGACCAACCAGGTGGAAGCTCAATACGCTTCTCTTGTCCATGGTCAGCCTCAATCCTGAATAACTTTATGATTTATCATTAGTTCTAAGCCTAGCATTTACATTTCTGGTGATCTCTTTTAGAAAAATATAGAATTCATATAATGGGATTAAAGTTATTAATATGACCATAGCTTGATTTTCACGGCTCTGTAGGTGATGCTTGTCTCTATGAAACAATCAAAGGCCCTGAAGAACCTGAACATGGTACAGTAAATACTTTGTTCGTTTGTTGTTGTTTTTTTATTTTCCAAGACCATAAAGACAATGACAACAACATAATTTACAAGATACTTTAAAGACATGCATATAACACTCATATTCATGTAACACAAACAATACACAGTCAAGTTGTTTCTCTATTGTATTGTTCATATATTCTCTTATAAATACTTTGTGTTTTACACAGAGGAGTTACAAGTACTAGAACAAGATGATTAATGATTGATTGATGATCTCTTATGTTTAAAAAATATCTACTTCAAATGAATCTAGGGATGTCTCATATTCTTTGATTGAGTTTAAAACACTCACTTGCTATGGCTGAGTACTTTGTTTGATTTAGTGAAAATTACATGCAATAGTTGGGACAATTTTGTAGGCCAGCAGTGCCTAAATAAAGTTCAGGAAGTTGTCTTTTCATGCATCCATCTGATCCTTCTAACAGGGAGGAATACAGAACCAGAGGACAGCCTTTACTACAATGTGACGATAGGATCAGCTGCAGGTACAGTCAAGTACAACGGACTGTACTACGTATAAATATTCTATATAATGAGTTTGTATTGGCTGCTGTGCTGTCTGCCACAGTGTATTTCTTTAACACTGGCATTGAGAGTGCACTGCAACACATACAGTAAATAGAGGCTTTTAGACTTTTGGGGATTTTCATGTTTGTCTGGTTCATATACTGTACAGCATGTTTCTTTTCAGACATGTTTGATTTAATAAATATGACACAAATCTGATTATTAAATCTGACATTTACATCTCATCTCACATAAATTAGTTGGCACCACAATAGAGATGTATTCAATAGCATTCTGTAACATGAGTACAATGTCATAAAGAACCCTTTTTCTCAAATAACCTTAAATCTCTTTTTCCTTTGGTTTTCTTCTAGATCAATAAAGACATCTGATGATAAAACCAATGGAATGGGTGACAACTTATATGACCACATTGCTGTTTAAGCAGTATTTGCAACTTAAATAAAAAGTGTGATTATTGTGTGCACCTCTGCTATTAGACAGTATTTTGTACAGTTGACCTAATAGCAGATACTTGAAAGGAAATACATCATATGACTTTAATCTTTTGTTGTAACTGGTGAAAAGACTACAGAGTTTTACATATGATAATTATATACCAACTTGTCTTGGATGGACACAGAACTCACATTACACTGTGTCCAAGACAAACCTGCTGGACAATAACAGCTGCAAGTGAATTTAGGCTTTACTTACCTGTATCTTTCTTGGCTTGAGTGTGGGAGTGTACCTGGGCATATAACAGGTTGTCGTCTAAAACAGAAGCCACATTTTGGGTTTTATTTGTACAACAGTTATATATGAATGAATGGATGGATCGGTAGGCAGAATAAAGGTAAGTTAAATGCATCATGCCCTCATGTTTATTTCAGGACTGCCTGCAGTAGGTTCAGACATTAAAATGCATAAATGGAAAATATAATTTACAAAAAGTCTCAAAGCTTTTATGTACTGTATGTGTAGGATTTGATAATTGCTGACTAGTGGTTGTATGAAAAGATTACACTGTGGCAGGCAGCACCCAATAAAAACTCCAGGCGACTGTACCTGCAGCTGATGCCATCTTCACAGTCGAGTAAACAGCGCTCTCTTTTGGCTCATTATTCCTCCATGTTAGAAGACCACATGACGGTATTAAAAGACAATCAGCACTGCTGGCCTACAAAAGCATCTTAAAGTGCTCATATTATGCTCATTTTCAGGTTCATAAAACTCTCCAGAAAATAAATAGGGCAAGTTGGTGTCAAAGGTCAGCTCAGCATCTAGAATCCAACAAAGACATAAATCAACAGTTAGATACACAGAGTATAACGACGTAGAAACATGAAAAGATGAACACTATGCAATGACACAATCTTAAACACTACTTTAGTAATAATTTATGATTAGATTAGACATTACACAGTAGTTGGAGATTCATCTTAAGTGAATAAACACACAAAAAAAGAGAAGAAAGACAATTGTTCACCTTGAGCGTGTCCACAGTAGAGGAGTGTATTCAGCACTATAATCAAGACAGATATGTCATCAAACAAATAGATTATAAACAAAGGTAACTGTAAGTTACATTTCATATGAATACCAGACCAGAGGTTTTCTATATATTTTTCTGAGTTGAGGCCTCACACCATTTACACTCTTTGACCACATTCTTTTTAACAGACTTACACTTCCTGCTCAGCCACTGCAGATAGAACACAGAGAGGACAATACATGGTCCCTGCATGGTATTAAGTAGTTAATAATTATTGTAATGAATAATTGTTGGACTTTTTGCATTAAATAATATATATTATAGTGGTCTTTGTTCACAGAACACTAAGAGCAATACTAATAAAATAAACTATAGGGATCCAAAATTAACAATCAAAAGGTTTTGGGTGGCCAGGTTGGTTTAGTGGGTAGAGCAGGTACACATATACTTAGAGGTGTATGCCTTGACGCAGAAGTCCAGGTTCAAATCCAACCTGTGACAATTTCCTGCATGTCTTCCCCCTTTTCTCACCTAGCTGTCCTGTCAATTAAAGGCAGAAAAGCTCAAAAAAATATCTTAAAAAAAGAAGGTTTTGGTACAAAAATTACATTTTTGAGAGACAGCAGACACCAAACCTGGAACAGTCAAACAAAAGACATAGGGTACATTACCGCTTTTTGTTAGACTAGTCCAAAAAATGACCAGTTTCTGGTGTTAAAAGGTGTCCATAAAACACTCTATCTTGTGAATTCAGTATTCAATATTTCTCCAGCAGACATTAGATCGTTTTAATCATTAGATCAACATTAGTCACATTAGGCATGAACATAATAAACCATAAATAAATCATCTGTGTACGAAATACTACTTTTACAATGCTATGTGTTGCTCCAACTAGAGCCAGGGAGAAAAAAACCAAATGTGTTGCTGGATATATGTTTAGACAGTGGTTTAGACCATTTGACAGTTGTAAACATTCTAATGGCCCCAAGTTGATTTCCTGTTGCAGTGTATATGAATGACATCAACTGACAGGAAGTTATCAAATGACCAGGCTGTTGCCTAGCAATGGAATTCCACTGAAAAGGTCCATATAAGCCTTGCTCCGTCATTACTGTGGGTTGAATGTATGTCTGGTGGTGCCGCTTAAAATAAAATGAGGAACAGGATGGCCAAAATTTCACAGAAAACTTGTATGCAAGATAGTACAGCAATATGTCAGGGCTTGAATGGGCTTGATAGACTACAACATCACTCATACACCAAGACATGTAAAAAGAGAAATATGTGTACAACCTCAGCTGAAAATTAAAGGTCAAACTTGTTTTTAAAATTAAATTTCATTCAAGATAAATAAATAGTAGCAGCCGTAACTGCTGGTGACTAACACTAGTTACTACTATATATATATATATATATATATATATATATATATATATATATATATATATATATATATATATATATATATATATATATACTATATAAATCCCAGCTTTATGTACAAAGTTACAGAATTCAGCTTTAAGCTATATGAATGTGACATGAGGATTGATATTTTAAATACTCGACTGATTGCAATTTAGGAAGTGCAAGTGCAATTATAATAAAATATACATATATACAAAAGTAAAACACCCTTTTGTGCTGAGATTCAGACAGAATTACATCCACATTTGTTATGATCGGCTTTGATTTACAGTATGATAAAAGTGTATGTCAGATATTTGAATATTTGTTTTGTTGCTGCCAAGACTGCTTAAACATGACTATAGTTTTTAAATGTTGTCACCTTTGCCTCTGTTGATGATGCACTTCTGTTCATATACCTGGAACAAAATCACAACAAATATTTAAAAAAAAAAAGTAAATAGGATATGAAGATTTAAGTGCTCTGTTAGTGCTTTCTGTATATTATTTCATGCAATGTATTTGATGAAGCAGCATTGATCATTAATTATCATCAACGCTGATCCCAGTTAGACCTCGAAATAAACAGTTATCCTTTTTTTTTCTCAAATTGTTTTTAAATATGTTTGAAATTTGAGATGCCCATGTTTTAAAGCAACAGAATGCAAGTAGGGAAAATCAGAAGCTGATCATTAAAAATATGGAAACAAACTATAGCGTGAGTTTGCTCTGTTGTGTAACTGATTCCATTTATAGTAAGAAAAGCAACAAGCCAATACACTGCTGGTAACCGTGATTGGGCAAAAATTACACTTCAGTTCCTCTTTACACATACTGAGAGGTGTTGCTGTGAAAGCCATATAGTTGACACTATACAGTAGTTTAGGCTACACACTAGCGTCTGAAAGAATGTTGTTTGATCTAAAGATTTTGAGGTGGCAAAAACAAGTTACAACACACCGCTCTCTATTTCTCTCTCTATTTCACAATCTGCTTAACCTAATATAAATGTGAAGAACATGCTTTATTTTTACATTTAAATGAATGGTATAAAAATACTTGAATCAGCATGACACTCAGGGCCAAACATACATGGGGAGAGAAATATTAAGATAGAGATAGATATGATACATGTTTACCCTCTGACTTCATTGCAAAAATCTTACAGTTAGTGGTATTGTTGAATTTTCTGTTACATATTAGCTGTGGTGAAAAAGTCCTGAAAGCATTCAGTTTTATATGTTATATAACTGTGGATAAGAAAATAGAATACATGCTGTTGATTTTTAATCCTGGTTGACTGTAGCAGAGCCCTGATTGGTGCTCAGAGAAAGGATCAGTCTTAAATATGCACTACAATATAATAAATGTAACAAGAAACATGCAGTGTACTGTTTTTACATTCAGATGAGAGCGTTGTACCAACTCAGTGATTTAAGACACCAAAGTTTTAAACACATTTCATATCACACATTATTCTGGAGAGTGTTAGACAAACAAACAGGATGTTCTGTACATGCATACAAAGATACCTTTACAACACACATCACAATACAGGCAGTACAGTTGTAACACGGGGTGAGCTGTAACACTACCAATTCCACGAATCAGGGATAAGATAGGAGTCATGTGACAGTTTCAGTTTCCTCAGGCTTCCTTTATGATCCCACATGGAGGTTTGATTGCCTGTGTTGCTATCTCTCCTGAAGCTACAGCAGAAAATCTCATTCTGAGGTAAGAAAGTAAAAAAAAATAACACGATAATATTTTGTTTAGTACTTCTACCGTTGTAGATAATGGTGTATGAGTTATATCAGGTGAAACTGTAGTTTCTCTAGTAAAGAATGGTGTATCAACCTTCTGCTAATTTCAAAGCACCATGCTAATACAGCTAGCTAAACAATGGGTGACAGTGGCGGGGTAGGTTGTAACACGTGTTATGAAAGTGTTACAACCATCAAGTGTGGGTCAAGTGTGTTTTATGTAGCTTTTGGGTCCACCAGGCATGCACTCCAGGCCTGACCAATTTCATTTGTCACCATTTTGACTCTGATTAACAATTCATTTAATTAGTTTTTTCTTGTCACCATTGTGACTTAAGAATGCATTTCATTTGTTTGTTCTTGTCACCATTGTGACTGATAAAGTCTGCATTGCATTTGTTCGTTCTGTGGAATGGGGGTAAGTATGTTTGTTAATTTGCTCTCACTCACACACACACTCACACATACAGACATACACACACACTCACACATACAAACACCCATATGAATGTGCACGTACAGACATGCACACACAAACGCACACATGTGCATGCACATACACTCCCCATATTCACACATATGTTATTGTTGCAGCCATTCATTTAAAATAAAACTGTTGTTGTGGCATATCACTTCAGTACCCTTAGTTTATGTTCATTTAGTCTACCTGTTACAACTTACCCCAGTATGTGTTACAACCTACCCCAGTAGTGGGGTAGGTTGTAACAAAGGACCACCTTGTATTTGTCATCATCTCACAAAGTCTGTGATATAGTTGAAGAAATTTAAATTGTTTCCATTTGTAGTAGACAAATGTGGGTACTTTTCCTAAAAGTTTCAGATGGGTAGCTAAAAAAAAGGTAGTTTTAGTTGCTGAAGAAAAAAGTGTTACAACCGTACCCGGTCTCCCCTAGTGGGCTTCATATGCCTTTTAATATACTTTATTTATTTATTTTATACACATATTAATGCAACATTAACGGTCGGTTACGTATGTATGTTTATGAGATTATATTATTAAATTCAGTGGTCTTATTTCTTAGATATGTGTAAAACCTATCCTGTGGTCAAACCCAAAGGGGAAGGAAGGAAAAGCAGAAGTTGAACAAAACTTCTGATCAAATTCTGCAGTTGTTAGATAAAATCAACGCATTA
Source organism: Zingel zingel (assembly GCA_023566125.1). Taxonomy (NCBI): domain Eukaryota; kingdom Metazoa; phylum Chordata; class Actinopteri; order Perciformes; family Percidae; genus Zingel; species Zingel zingel. The sequence goes on along the minus strand of CM042336.1, from coordinate 17,722,787 downwards.
CCCAGAAGCAGAGTAACAGAATGTCGGTGCTGGATGTGAACATGAGACACACTGTGCTCTGTGTGCTGGGGGTTTTCTGTGAGTACATCAGTGACTTTCTCTGTTCAAATCATAGTTACCATTGATAACACTTGTTAAATGCCTGAGGTCATTATGTATTTGATAGTTTCTGTCAGTTTGATGTCTGATGAGATTTCAAACTGTATTTTAGCACTCCTCTACTGTGGACATGCTCAAGGTAATGGTATAATTGTATTTCTTTTTATATATTCACTCATGACAAATCACCAACTGCATCACTTTTCACCACATCATCTTTCTGTGTTCTGTTTTGTCTGTGTATGATAAATACATTGAATAAAAAGAAAACACTTATTACTCTGTATCTTGTGTTGGTTTCTAGATGCTGTGTTGACCATTGAACCAAACTGGTCCACTTTATTTACCGGAGAGTCTGTTACCTTCATATGTGACATGAGGGAAGGAGAAGACACCGACTGGTATTACGCAATCTGGAAGGATGGTCGAGACTTTCACTCCTTCAACTCAAATAAGAGACGTACTTTACAACCACTAGTTACAGGTTACAGTGGTGAATATCAGTGCATTGGTGAACACAAAATATCATCACCTTTTAGGAAAGAAAGTATTGAATTCTCTCTAACTGTATCAGGTAAGTTTTACCACCATGACCGACTTTACGACTTATTTATTAAGAGCCTTGTTCATATGATCACCCTGTTTGGCAAAGTGCTAATATATAATGTATAAATGCTGATAATCTAGTGTAAAAACTAGTTTAAGATTCTTAGTTTGACCACTGATGTTGTATATGAAGCTGTGTAACTGTAATCCTGTACTTTGTGTAAATGACCAATGATCACATAATCATAAGAACTAAAATAAGAAGAAAGATGGGCAGGTTCAGCTGGTCACATCATGTAATGATAATGATGATATCAATTCAAAATATATTGAAAACATTAATCGCTGATACATTTTAAACATTTGTTCATACTATATGTTAATTTAATTGAGCTCATTTAGTAAAACAAGGTGTGACCTTTGTCACAGACAAAGATGTGATCCTGGAAACTCCTGCATCCACTTTGTTTGAAGGAGAATCAGTGACTCTGCGCTGTAGACATCGTACTCAGACAGAGGAGAAGAATGCTGTCTTCTACAAAGACAGATCACCTATTCAAATAGACACAAACCATCAGTCACTGATAATATCAAAAAACACAGTTCAAGTAAAATCAGATGGGAGCTCTTATATGTGTACATTTGAGGACGAAGAATCTGAACCAATAAAACTGAAAATGGAACGTAAGTAGTTTTTATATTAAGGCAGGCATTCCAAGAGCAAAGCAAAGTGATGATTTCTCTGCATTATCGTAGAGACACTGACAACTTAACAAAGGGAAAAAGAGAAGGCTGAGTTTAAAAGTTTCTTGGTTCTCACTTGTTTCCATGTTAGGTTAATTTTACCAACAACTTCAGTGATTAATAAGTGTGATAACCTAGTTGTTATTGGCAGGGAGGGAATCACCGCCTGTTTTTAAAGAAACATACAAAGTTGGCAATGATTGATCAGAAAACACCTGTATGTTGTCATGTAGTGAGTTTCAACAGCCTGGGAATAATTACAACCTTATTCAAATGCATTCTTGCTGTATGAAAATATATTGCTACTTTTTATGTCATTGTTCTAAATGAAACAGCCCAACCAAAGGCCCAACTGAGCAAAGACGTTCCAGCAGGGGGCAGTGTGACCCTGACCTGCTCTGTGAACCCATCATCATCATCATCATCATCATCATCATCATCCTCATCATCATCATCTGGTTGGAAATACTTCTGGTACAGAGGAGAGAAAACCTCTCAACCCCTGACCTCACAAGATGCTGTCTTCCTCTCAAATGAAACAATCAGTGTCTCAGTAAGAGGAGTCTACTGGTGCAGAGGAGGAAGAGGAGAGCCTGTTTACTACACACAGTACAGCCATCCAGTCGGTAACGCAAATAGTTGGTAATATGATATGGACTACAAAATGCAGAATAAATGCATTGTGTATTTATGAATATGAATGAAGACTAACACTAAGAACGTTACGCTTGATGTTTTCTAATTTTTTTCTTCTTTTCAGTGCATGTAATCCACCAACAATACATCATAATATGTTTTCATTCTGTAAAATCTCTTTACAACAGATAAACCTCAGCCTGTCCTCACTGTGTCTCCATCATGGCTGAGTCCTGGAGCCTCAGTAACTCTGAACTGCAGTGTTAAAGATCCATCTGCAGGATGGAGGTTCTACTGGTATAAGGCTGTTCCCGATGTGTCAGACATCTTCTACAGCTATGATCTGCTACCTGGCAGCACCACTGGGACTGAACAAGATTTCTACATCGTTGATGGACAGACACACACAGTAGGATATGTGTGCAGAGCTGCAAGAGGAGATCCATTGTTTTACACTTATTACAGTGAACCAAAGTTTGTCTGGTCTGGAGGTACGTTTGACCTTTTCCTTTCTTGCATAATTAAAGAAATGAACTTATTGTGGTGACTTTTTCATCACTCCAGCATCAGGTCAAATGTCTGCAAAACAAAATGTTGTCTGATTCTTCTGCTGAACTGAATTTTAACGAGTAAATCTCTTGACCCCCTTTTCATCCTGACACATAGTTTGTTGTGCACATTCATTAAAACCCTCTGACTTTGGAAATCCATGACCTGATATTGTAAGGCTAACACATTACATTTTTAATTAGATACCACAAGTGTTCATGATGATAGTTTATATTTTGAAGACGTGTTTAATTTGAAGACGTGCCAAGAATGCCCAGATCTGTAAAATAAGCAAATACATTTACCTAAATATGCACTGTAGTGTAAGGTTGAGATACTTTCTTAATTTGTCTTTTCTTAGTTCCTTCTTTTCACATTGTTGTTTCCTCCTCTCTTTCCTCCAAACCCTTAAATACATGTCATTAAGTTGTAATGGGGCTTTTGTCTATTTTGGAATTACTACTTTACATGAAGATACCATTAGCTGTGTTAAAATGTTGAACAATTAAGAAACTTTTAAGTTTAAACAATGATAATGATTAAATCCACAGTAAACCTAAACGTTTTTAACTGAAAATATATCTGTGTTGGTGTGATCCTTTGATTTTATTCACCAACAAATTAAATGATTATATACAATGAAAACAATTGACTGTTTTCATTATGGTCTTCTCTGTCTTACTTTTATACATTTCTTTTCCCTACATGATGTTTTTCAGATGTTCATCCAGCAGCGTCTCTCACAGTGAGTCCTGACAGATCGCAGCACTTTTACCAAGAGTCTCTGTCACTGAGCTGTGAGGGAGACTCCACTGAGTGGAGAGTGAAGATGTTTATTGAACATAGTAGCACTGTCTCCACCTGTTCTTCCTTTGGGAAAATGAATGGATCCACATGCAACATAGACCGTTTCTGGATTAGTGGACTGTACTGGTGTGAGTCTGAAACAGGACAGATCAGAAATGCAGTCAACATCACTATACAGTGTGAGTTTGAATTAACTTAAAATATGTTTGTTTCTGAAGTATTTAATAATATAGTTTAGGAATTTGTAAGTAACTAACATTTACCAAACTTCTTTTCAAAATGATTTAAATTTAACTATTTCTCTTTTAACAAACCATTTAAGAAGCTCAACAGCTTAAGTTTAAGTACACGGACACAACATCTATGTTGGCTGCCAACAAAAACATTTGTTAATGTGTGAACACATTCAACAATCAATATAACTGTAATATTTAACTATATAAAAGACCAAAGTGTCACCTTCTCCATCATTCAAATATCGTGAAATATTGCTCAGCATCTGTATTCAGCTGTAGAATTTTTTATTTATCCTCATCGTGCACGTCAGCTTGTTCACCCTGCACCAGCTGATCTCTCTGACCTACACCTCTTATTCCTTGATCTTTTTATAGATGATTATATTATCCTGGTGAGCCCTGTCCTTCCTGTGGCTGAGGGACATTCTGTCACTCTTGGCTGCAATTCGAAGACAGAAAATGTTCTTTATAATGTGGATTTTTATAAAAATGACAAACTCATCCAAAATAATACAAGAGGGGAGCTGACTATCTCTGCAGTGTCAAAGTCAGATGAAGGCTTTTAAACAAAACAAGTAAAGTAAACAAGTCACCAGGTCAGACGAGTCAGACGTCAAAAGAGAGTTGGATGTCAGTAAAACGTGAGTATGATTAAAGTTTCTTTTTTGTAAGCTGTGTTACAGTCTGAGATAGAAAAGTTATACTGAATTAGAAGTCGGCTTAGATTCAGCTGATTAAAAGTATTGTTTTATATATTTGGCTGGATATGTGATGTATGTGTTGCATGGATGAGAGTCATCGTTTCTTACTCTTGGGAGATTTGTTAGTGAGGCTTAATGTGACTTTTAACTCTCTGTTTGTTAAAGCACTTTGGAAAATCTATTTGAGAAAAGTATTATATAAATACATATATTTATTTTAGCAGCGTCCATGCCTGAAGAAATCTCTCCATTTCCTGTGCTGTTGATTGTTGGGCTGGTTGGTGGAGTTTTACTGATTCTTCTCCTGCTGCTGTTTCTGTATCGCTACAGAAAGTCAAACGGTGAGATCGTTTCCTTCTGACGTTAGATTGATTCTGATCTAATTACCTGTCCTGTAGTAACAATACAACATTATGCAATACAAGACAATGTAACAGCAAATGTCTTTTTTTACAGATTCATGCTTCAGCAGGTTGGTACAACACTCTCTTCTCTCATTCTGAACATAACAGCAGCACATCACATGTTCCTTATTCAATCCACTGGATTGACCTCCAGTGGTGGAATGTAACTAAGTACATTAACTTAAGTACTGTACTTAGGTACACATGTTGAGGTACTTGTACTTTACTTGAGTCTTTTCTTTTGATGCCACTTTTTACTTCTACTCCACTACATTAATCTGACAGATTGAGTTACTATTACTTTACACATTAAGATGTTTGCACACAAAACGCATAGTTTATAAAATCAGAAGTTTTATTATAAATCAAACTAACCAACAATATAACGGCCTACAAGTCCAGCTGAAATGATTAGACCATTAAACACACAACTGTTTGGATCATTTCCACTTTCTAAAATGGGAGGCTTTTTCCTCATTGAGTACTTTTACTTAAAAAATACTTTAAGTACATTTTTCTGATGATACTTAAAAAACTTTTACTCAAGAAATATTTTCAACGCAGGACTTTCACTTTTAACAGAATATTTTTACAGTGTGGTATTAGTACTTTTACTTAAGTAAAGGATCTGAATACTTGACCACCACTGTTGACTTCATGTTTCTGGCCCACCAGGTCTCAGAGCACCAATCAGAGCCCTGCAACAGACCAGATGACCAACCAGGTGGAAGCTCAATACGCTTCTCTTGTCCATGGTCAGCCTCAATCCTGAATAACTTTATGATTTATCATTAGTTCTAAGCCTAGCATTTACATTTCTGGTGATCTCTTTTAGAAAAATATAGAATTCATATAATGGGATTAAAGTTATTAATATGACCATAGCTTGATTTTCACGGCTCTGTAGGTGATGCTTGTCTCTATGAAACAATCAAAGGCCCTGAAGAACCTGAACATGGTACAGTAAATACTTTGTTTTGTTTGTTTGTTTGTTTGTTGGTTGGTTGGTTGGTTGGTTTTTTAATTTTCCAAGACCAAAAAGATAAACAAAATAAGACAATGACAACAACATAATTCAAAAGATACCTTAAAAACATGCATATAAAGGTGCGTACACACCAACCAGACGTCCGACTGTCGGCAGAAAAGACAGTTGGACTGATCAGTCGGGTCTCCGAGGTCCAAAAAAATGGCTCAGAACACATTGAGGCGACGCCGACTTGAGCGTGTGTGAAACGTAATACGTCTCCATAGCAGCAGGCGGTGCTTGTCTGTATTGTTTCCCAGAAAATGAAAACCGGCAGCTGATTGGTCGAACGCGTCACGTGGGTCTTTTTTCTCCGGAAATTCACAGCCAGACTGTCATGGCGGCTTGTTCAGAATACGATCTCATATTGTACTAAAATAGTTCACCGAAACGTGTTTCTGAAAACATTTTAAGCGAGAAATAGGCCGTGCAGTTTCTGAATCTGTCTTCATTTCAGATCGACAAAGGTCCGTTTAAAAGATTTTCGTCAGATTTTGAGAGGCTCATCCGCTCGCCATTTCTGGGTGAGTCCCCACTGCCCTGTCTCCGACTGAACATGTCGGGTCGGCCAAAATCAAGACCGACGGCTCCTCGGACGGACGACGGCACGGAACACACCGACCAGACTCGAGTCACCGACCTCGCCAGACGGTCCGACGGCCGATAATCGACTCTGTGTGTCAACACTCACATTGAAGACGGGGTGTTATGCACCCCGTCTTCAATGTGTTTTGCTCGAACACAAACACTACACAGTCAAGTTGTTTCTCTATTGTATTGTTCATATATTCTCTTATAAATACTTTGTGTTTTACACAGAGGAGTTACAAGTACTAGAACAAGATGATTAATGATTGATTGATGATCTCTTATGTTTAAAAAATATCTATTTCAAATGAATCTAGGGATGTCTCATATTCTTTGATTGAGTTTAAAACACTCACTTGCTATGGCTGAGTACTTTGTTTGATTTAGTGAAAATTACATGCAATAGTTGGGACAATTTTGTAGGCCAGCAGTGCCTAAATAAAGTTCAGGAAGTTGTCTTTTCATGCATCCATCTGATCCTTCTAACAGGGAGGAATACAGAACCAGAGGACAGCCTTTACTACAATGTGACGATAGGATCAGCTGCAGGTACAGTCAAGTACAACGGACTGTACTACGTATAAATATTCTATATAATGAGTTTGTATTGGCTGCTGTGCTGTCTGCCACAGTGTATTTCTTTAACACTGGCATTGAGAGTGCACTGCAACACATACAGTAAATAGAGGCTTTTAGACTTTTGGGGATTTTCATGTTTGTCTGGTTCATATACTGTACAGCATGTTTCTTTTCAGACATGTTTGATTTAATAAATATGACACAAATCTGATTATTAAATCTGACATTTACATCTCATCTCACATAAATTAGTTGGCACCACAATAGAGATGTATTCAATAGCATTCTGTAACATGAGTACAATGTCATAAAGAACCCTTTTTCTCAAATAACCTTAAATCTCTTTTTCCTTTGGTTTTCTTCTAGATCAATAAAGACATCTGATGATAAAACCAATGGAATGGGTGACAACTTATATGACCACATTGCTGTTTAAGCAGTATTTGCAACTTAAATAAAAAATGTGATTATTGTGTGCACCTCTGCTATTAGACAGTATTTTGTACAGTTGAATTAATAGCAGATACTTGAAAGGAAATACATCATATGACTTTAATCTTTTGTTGTATCTGGTGAAAAGACTACAGAGTTTTACATAAAATATTTAAATGTTTCTACTGAGTTTTTATGTCCTGTATTTCTTCTTTGGTAAATTGTCCCTCTGTTTTTTAAAGCTCCTGTACTTTGAATGGACGGTGTCTCAAAAAGCAGCAAAAAGAATCTGTTTGAAATATTTGGGCTTTGTGTGATAGTTCAGCTGCAAAGTCAGTATCTCTTTCATTGTTGATGAAAAAGCTTTACACATTTATATCGGATTTAAAAAAAAAAAATCCTGTTGCACACAGTTTCCCTCTGTCTTTGTATATATATATATATATATATATATATATATATATATATATATATATATATATATATATATATATATACACAGTGCTAAGCATAAGTGAATACACCCATGCTAAAGTTGACTAAAAAGAGGAATAAAATATCATTTGGAAATTGACCTTAATGCCTTAAGAAAAATCCAACCTTTAAGAACACCAATTTTCTTTGTGAATGAATAATGTATCGTAAATAAATAAATGTTCTTCCTCAAAATACAGGGGGCATAAGTCAGTACACACCCCTATGTTAAATTCCCATAGAGGCAGGCAGATTTTTATTTTTAAAGGCCAGTTATTTCATGGCTCCATGGGGTACTTTCCATAAGATCGTCTCTCAATGCAAATCAAAGCAGCTATTAGGCTAACTGAAATAAAACCATGCCAGTCTCTAGGTATGGTCATTTCTTTAACCTTTTTTATTCAGCTTTGTTGTCCTCGCTCTTTCACTAAGAGCAATGTAAAACACCGGAGTGAAATTTCCTGTATGTGTCCACATACTTGGCCTATAAAGGTGGTTCTGATTCTGAAGATGGCTTTGTTTACAATTTTACAATTCATGTTTTTAGATAGTTTTATTAGATTAATTTAAAAAAAAAAATTATAAAACATATTAAACTGGCTGTTTAAAGAAAATCATGTAAGATCAATTAAAAACACTGCTGACAGTGTACTGTTGAAGCAAACATTTATTTAAGCATACAACAATCAACCAAACATTTAAAAGAAGATTAAAGACATATGATGTATTTATTGTAAATTAACTGCTATCAGATTAACTATGCAAAATAATGCCTGATGTTCAGACAACAAAGGTGAACACAATGATTACATAAAAGCTGTAAATATTATTTAAACAATGATGTGGTTTTTTCAAGTTGTTATCCATTCCGTTGATTTTGTCCAGACATATGTCTTTATTGACCTGGAAGAAAACCAAAGGAAATAGATATTTAGGGTTATTTAAAAATTAAGGGTGCTTTATGACATTCTTTCCAATGTATAACACATTTCAACGCAAAATAAATCATTACTGTGACTAATAATCCCAATATGCACATTATGTTAGGCGGCATTATTACCGAGAGCTGTTCCTGGTTTGACTTCAGAATAAACAGTTTCATCTGCTGCTGCAGGACCTGAGAAATGGAGAGATGTTTGTTTCTTATGTTTGCCAGTAATGCCCCAGTTTATAATGATAATGTACTGATATATGTATACTGTTTTCTTCATAAATGCAGAAAGTAAATGTGGTGTAGAAAAGAAAAGCACATGAGAAAACATGTTACAGGCTACAACAGGTTGCAATAATAAGACACAATAGGTTATAATGATATTTAGGAATAGATTAAAAAAAATACAAATTATAGGAAATTACAAATGGATACCATTTTACAGATATACCAACTTGTCTTGGATGGACACAGAACTCACATTACACTGTGTCCAAGACAAACCTGCTGGACAATAACAGCTGCAAGTGAATTTAGGCTTTACTTACCTGTATCTTTCTTGGCTTGAGTGTGGGAGTGTACCTGGGCATGTAACAGGTTGTTGTCTAAAACAGAAGCCACATTTTGGGTTTTATTTGTACAACAGTTATATATGAATGAATGGATGGATCGGTAGGCAGAATAAAGGTAAGTTAAATGCATCATGCCCTCATGTTTATTTCAGGACTGCCTGCAGTAGGTTCAGACATTAAAATGCATAAATGGAAAATACAATTTACCAAAAGTCTCAAAACTTGTATGTACTGTATGTGTAGGATTTGATAATTGCTGACTAGTGGTTGTATGAAAAGATTACACTGTGGCAGGCAGCACCCAATAAAAACTCCAGGCGACTGTACCTGCAGCTGATGCCATCTTCACAGTCGAGTAAACAGCGCTCTCTTTTGGCTCATTATTCCTCCATGTTAGAAGACCACATGACGGTATTAAAAGACAATCAGCACTGCTGGCCTACAAAAGCATCTTAAAGTGCTCATATTATGCTCATTTTCTTTTCTATGCTCAATTGTATTTTGAGGTTGTACCAGAATAGGTTTACATGGTTTCATTTTCAAAAAACACCATATTTTTGTTGTACTGCACGTTGCTGCAGCTCCTCTTTTCACCCTGTGTGTTGAGCTCTCTGTTTTAGCTACCGAGTGAGGCATCACACCTCTATTCCATCTTTGTTGGGAGTCGCACATGCGCAGTAGCTAGGTAAGGACTACTAGCCAGTCAGAAGCAGAGTATGAGGGCGTGCCATGCTAGCAGCTAGGCGAGCATTATAACGTGTGTTACAAAGTGACGCACTTTCGTCACGGAAGTAAAGGCTGGACTACAATAGAGCTGTTTGGAGCAGTTTGTGAACAGTGTTTTCGCTGAATGATGGTAAGTCCCTTTGGGGTGGACTTTGGGCTTTTTCCCTTTGTAAACCTATAACATGCACAAAAAGATATATAACACAATAAAGGAAAGTGAAAAAGCCAAAAAAGCATATGAGCACTTTAACTCTTGCATGTAATTCTCAATACATAAAATAGAGTACTCACCCTTTTTAGCAATGTTTTTAAGCTTGACCACAGAATATGTGACATCCTTGGATTCTTCTGAAATGTAGATGGGGTTTTTTAATTTACGGGACTGTCAATCAATTATACAATCATCTTATTCTCCAGTTGAATTTGTAACTCCTCCGTGTTAAACAAAGTATTTACTGTACCATGTTCAGGTTCTTCAGGGCCTTTGATTGTTTCATAGAAACAAGCATCACCTACAGAGCCGTGAAAATCAAGCTATGGTCATATTAATAACTTTAATCCCATTACATTAATTCCATGATCTAAACAACAGATCACCAGAAATGTAAATGATTGGCTTAGAGTTAATGATAAATCACAAAATTAGGATGAGGATTAAGGCTGACCATGGACAAGAGAATCATATTCCTTGTGTTGAGGTTCTTCCTGGTTGATCATGTGGTCTGTTGCGGGGCTCTGATTGGTGCTCGGAGACCTGGTGGGCCAGAAACATGAAGTCGACAGTGGATTGAATAAGGAACATGTGATGTGTTGCTGTTATGTTCAGAATGAGAGAAGAGAGTGTTGTACCAACCTGCTGAAGCATGAATCTGTAAAAAAAGACATTTGCTGTTACATTGTCTTGTATTGCATAATGTTGTATTGTTACTACAGGACAGGTAATTAGATCAGAATCAATCTAACGTCAGAAGGAAACGATCTCACCGTTTGACTTTCTGTAGCGATACAGAAACAGCAGCAGGAGAAGAATCAGTAAAACTCCACCAACCAGCCCAACAATCAACAGCACAGGAAATGGAGAGATTTCTTCAAGCATGGACGCTGCTAAGATGAATATTATATTCATAATTAATAATATATAATTTTAAAATGTTTCTCAAATAGATTTCAAACAAAGGCAAGTTCACATCAAGCGTAAGAATAAGAAATGATGACTCTCATTTAAATATACACACAAATACAAAAATGCTTACACATAAATGCACAAATAAAAGATAACCTACACTCAAATACACTTGCATGAACCACTTCTAATCACGTTTGTATGTTTGTGTTTTATTACTGAATATACAAAAGTATAAAACAATTTCTCAAACTAATAGTTTAAATCAGCTGAAACTATGCCAACTTCTAATTCAGTATAACTTTTCTATCTCAGACTGTAACACAGCTTACAAAAAAGAAACTTTAATCATACTCACATTTTACTGACATCCAACTCTCTTTTGACGTCCGACTCGTCTGACCTGGTGACTTGTTTACTTTACATTTATAAAAGCCTTCATCTGACTTTGACACTGCAGAGATAGTCAGCTCCCCTCTTGTATTATTTTGGATGAGTTTGTCATTTTTATAAAAATCCACATTATAAAGAACATTTTCTGTCTTCGACTTGCAGCCAAGAGTGACAGAATGTCCCTCAGCCACAGGAAGGACAGGGCTCACCAGGATAATATCACCATCTATAAAAAGATCAAGGAATAAGAGGTGTAGGTCAGAGAGATCAGCTGGTGCAGGGTGAACAAGCTGACGTGCACGATGAGGATAAATAAAAAAATTCTACAGCTGAATACAGATGCTGAGCAATATTTCACGCCATTTGAATGATGGAGAAGGTGACACTTTGGTCTTTTATATAGTAATAAGTAAGTAAGTATAGTAATAATTACAGCTATATTGGTTTTTGAATGTGTTCACACATTACCAATATTTTTTTGTTGGTAGCCAACGTGAATTTTGTGTCAGTGTACTACAGAATGGTCTACTGAGGGAACAAAAGTGTTATTCTGACTGCAGGTGTAGCGTAGGAGCCGAGCTAGAGCCAGATTGCTACTCTCATAAAGATGTCAGCGAGATATACAATCCAAATTATATTTTCTTGGATAATATTGAGAAATGACGCTTGAATGAACTAAAGCTGTTGAGCTTGTTTAATGGTTTGTTAAAAGAGAAATAGTTACGTTTAAATCATTTTGAAAATAAGTTTGTTAGTCACTTACAAATTTCAAAACTATATTATTAAATATATCAGAAACAAAAATATTTTAAGTTAATTCAAACTCACACTGTGTAGTGATGTTGACTGCATTGCTGATCTGTCCTGTTTCAGACTCACACCAGTACACTCCATTAAACCAGACACGGTCTATGTTGCATGTGGATCCATTCATTTTCCCCACGGAAGAACAGTGATACACAGTGCTATGTTCAGTAAACATCTTCACTCTCCACTCAGTGGAGTCTCCCTCACAGCTCAGTGACAGAGACTCTTGGTAAAAGTGCTGCGATCTGTCAGGACTCACTGTGAGAGACGCTGCTGGATGAACATCTGAAAAATATCATGTAGGGAAAAGAAATGTATAAAAGTAAGACAGAGAAGACCATAATGAAAACAGTCATTTGGTTTTATTGTGTATAATCATTTAGGTTGTTGGTGAAAAATATCAAAGGATCACACCAACACAGATATATTTTCAGTTAAAAAGACCACAATGAAAACTTGAATCTTTTTCATTGTTGAAGCTTAAAAGTTTCTTAATTGTTCAACATTGTAACACAGTGAATGTACCACAGGGTACCTTTATGTAAAGTAGTAATTCCAAAATAGACAAAAGCCCCATTACAACTAAATGCCCTGTATTTAAGGGTTTGGGGAAAGAGAGGAGGAAACAAGCAAATGTGAAATGAAGGAACTAAGAAAAGACAAATTAGGAAAGGAAGGAAGGGATGGATGGAAGGAATTAAGGGAAAAAATAGAAAGTGTCTCAACCTTACACTACAGTGCATATTTAGGTAAATGTATTTGTTTATTTTCCAGATCTGGGCATTGTTGGAACGTCTTTAAATTAAACACGTCTTCAAAATATAAACTATCATCATGAACACTTGTGGTATCTAATTAAAAATGTAATGTGTTAGCCTTACAATATCAGGTCATGGATTTCCAAAGTCAGAGGGTTTTAATGAATGTGCACAACAAACTATGTGTCAGGATGAAAAGGGGGTCAAGAGATTTACTCGTTAAAATTCAGTTCAGCAGAAGAATCAGACAACATTTTGTTTTAGAGACATTTGACCTGATGCTGGAGGGAAGGAAAAAGTCACCACAATAAGTAGATTACTTTAAGTAAGCAAGAATGGAAAAAATTAACCTACCTCCAGACCAGACAAACTTTGGTTCACTGTAATGAGTGTAAAACACTGGATCTCCTCTTGCAGCTCTGCACACATATCCTGCTGTGTGTGTCTGTCCATCAACGATGTAGGAATCCTGTTCAGTCCCAGTGGTGCTGCCAGGTAGCAGCTCATAGCTGTCGGAGATGTCTGACAGTCTGGGAACAGCCTTATACCAGTAGAACCTCCATCCTGCAGATGGATCTTTAACACTGCAGTTCAGAGTTACTGAGGCTCCAGGACTCAGCCATGATGGAGACACAGTGAGGGCAGGCTCTGTTGGAAAGAGATTTCAAAGAATGAAAACATGTTATGATGTATTGTTGGTGGAAGCACATGCACTGCTTGTATCCTACATATTTTCTCCTAATATCTCCTAATACATACTACACATGTGAAGATGCACTGTACTGTATTTCTTTGCATTCAGCAAAATAAAAAAAATATGGCTGATGACTTACTGTCAGATACTATCAATGTGAAAGCATCACCCCACTCTGTTGAAGACTGTTCACCTTTCAGTCTGCCCAAACAACTGTAGTTTCCACTGTTTGATGAAAAAACACCTCTAATCATGTATTCCTTTTGTTTTTGAGGTTTGTAGAAGCTGGGTGATCTCCATTCATACTCCCACTTCCACTCAGTGTCTCCTCCTTCCTCAATGTCACATTTAAGAGTGATCGTCTCTCCAGAGTATATCTCAGGCCAGTTGTGGTGCAGAGTCACAACTGCCCTGTATGTGACTGTTCATGATCAACAGGCCCCAAATACAAAAATTAGAAAAGGTTAAACATCAAGCGTAACATTCTTAGTGTTAGTCTTCATTCATATTCATAAATACACAATGCATTTATTCTGAATTTTTATTTATCTATCATATGACCAACTATTTGCGTTACCGACTGGATGGCTGTACTGTGTGTAGTAAACAGGCTCTCCTCTTCCTCCTCTGCACCAGTAGACTCCTCTTACTGAGACACTGATTGTTTCATTTGAGAGGAAGACAGCATCTTGTGAGGTCAGGGGTTGAGAGGTTTTCTCTCCTCTGTACCAGAAGTATTTCCAACCAGATGATGATGATGAGGATGATGATGATGATGATGATGGGTTCACAGAGCAGGTCAGGGTCACACTGCCCCCTGCTGGAACGTCTTTGCTCAGTTGGGCCTTTGGTTGGGCTGTTTCATTTAGAACAATGACATAAAAAGTAGTAATTATTGTCCCTGAGACTTATTCCAGTTTAAAAGATAATTCAAATGAATAATACATTTTCATCCAGCATTCTTGGTGGTGCTACAACTAATTGTAGGAAATAATACAGAAAATATGTAATCTCTTATGTGGTATAGTAAACTGATGGAAATCAATAACAACTAGGTTATCACACTTATTAATCACTGAAGTTGTTGGTAAAATTAACCTAACATGGAAACAAGTGAGAACCAAGACACTTTTAAACTCAGCCTTCTCTTTTTCCCTTTGTTAAGTTGTCAGTGTCTCTACGATAATGCAGAGAAATCATCACTTTGCTTTGCTCTTGGAATGCCTGCCTTAATATAAAAACTACTTACGTTCCATTTTCAGTTTTATTGGTTCAGATTCTTCGTCCTCAAATGTACACATGTAAGAGCTCCCATCTGATTTTACTTGAACTGTGTTTTTTGATATTATCAGTGACTGCTGGTTTGTGTCTATTTGAATAGGTGATCTGTCTTTGTAGAAGACCGCATTCTTCTCCTCTGTCTGAGTACGATGTCTACAGCGCAGAGTCACTGATTCTCCTTCAAACAAAGTGGATGCAGGAGTTTCCAGGATCACATCTTTGTCTGTGATAAAGGTCACACCTTGTTTTACTAAATGAGCTCAATTAAATTAACATATAGTATGAACAAAAGTTTAAAAAGTGATTAATGTTTTCAATATATTTTGAATTGATATCATCATTATCATTACATGATGTGACCAGCTGAACCTGCCCATCTTTCTTCTTATTTTAGTTCTTATGATTATGTGATCATTGGTCATTTACACAAAGTACAGGATTACAGTTACACAGCTTCATATACAGCATCAGTGGTCAAACTTTAAGAATCTTAAACTAGTTTTTACACTAGATTAGCAACATTTATACATTATATATTAGCAGTTTGCCAAACAGGGTGATCATATGAACAAGGCTCTTAATAAATAAGTCGTAAAGTTGGTCATGGTGGTAAAACTTACCTGATACAGTTAGAGAGACTTTATTACTTTGTTTTGTAAAACGTGGCGAGATGTGTTCACCAATGCACCGATATTTACCACTGTAACCTGTAACTAGTGGTTGTAAAGTACGTCTCTTATTTGAGTTGAAGTGGAAAACGTCTTGACCATCATTCCTGATTGCGTAATACCAGTCGGTGTCTTCTCCTTCCCTCATGTCACATATGAAGGTAACAGACTCTCCGGTAAATAAAGTGGACCAGTTTGGTTCAATAGTCAACACAGCATCTAGATCCAACACAAGATACAGAGTAATAAGTGTTTTCTTTTTATTCTATGTATTTATCATACACTGACAAAACAGAACACAGAAAGATGATGTGGTGAAAAGTGATGCAGTTGGTGATTTGTCATGAATGAATATATAAAAAGAAATAAAATTATACCATTACCTTGAGCATGTCCACAGTAGAGGAGTGCTAAAATAAAGTTTGAAATCTCATCAGACATCAAACTGACAGAAACTATCAAATACATAATGACCTCAGGCATTTAACAAGTGTTATCAATGGTAACTATGATTTAAACAGAGAAAGTCACTGATGTACTCACAGAAAACCCCCAGCACACAGAGCACAGTGTGTCTCATGTTCACATCCAGCACCGACATTCTGTTACTCTGCCTCTGCTTATGTAAAGAGAAAGCTGTAAACTGTAGCATATGAAGAGAAATCAGGAACTGTTGAAAAACAGAATGTGAATTACATTTGAATGTTGGATCGGAAGTGTTCCAACTTCTTCTTCTGATTTCACACAGTCTGTACTTCCTTCCCTTTCAAACGAAGATTGCACAGCTAGACTGATTTGAAATGTTTTTGTGCATATATAAGACATAAGACTATTGAATTGATATAATCTCATAATGGAGAGATATACATTTCAATTGCCTTCCTGATATAGCTATTATCATCCTGTAGGCAACTGCTGCTGCATAAAATGTTAAAGTCAAGAGTTTTCTTCTAGAATAAATAAACTGCCCACCAGCATGCAGTTTTAAAGGAACAGAAAAAAACTGCAGCTATCATACTCATTTAGTAATTCATAGGCTTTCTCATTCAGTTGTTCAACTGCAGTTCCACTATATAGAGAGAAGTATCACTCCAGCACAGAACGTTTACATGGCCTCACTTTATGATGAAATTCAAGTTCTAAGTATTTTCATGACTTTAAACACAGGAAGTGACTCGGCTTGAGTAAAACAGAAATAGTCTCATTAACAGCCCTGCCCCATCTCCCAGTTAGACGCTGTTACATTGGCTGTGACAATGGGGTTTGTCATAGAGAAAATAATGTTTTTTAGCTTTCAATAACTACACAGAGTGAATGCAACAAAAAAAAAAAAAAAAAAGAATTGTGTTGTCTGGGTTAAAATAACGGATTCCAATTCAACTCTCCAATACACTAGCAGATGAACATTTAGTTTTACATAAATACAGAAACCCACAGGAACATGCTCTAACTTTTCAAAAAAGACTAAATTAAAGAAACCCTCTATGAGAAATAAAAGTGATTTACAGTGCAGATACAATAAGAAAAGAAATATTTTCTGAAAATCAATACCATGTCCACTTCAGGGCTTTTGCCAAGCTTGGTAGTGTCAGAAGAATACTGTGGGATTTGCTTCACCAGTTTGGCTGTCCACTCAAACAAGCAATTAAAAACACAACTGACACATTACTGCATAACTAAGTTTATTGATGCATACAAATGCTAAAAAAAGGACTTTAAAACCACTCTGTTTGGGTAAAATACATAGAGTAACTATCAATACATTATTTAGACAGAGGAAATATATACAAGTAACAGCAGGTTATTACATCTATTAAAGTAATGGTTGATGACCATCCTGGATCTTTCTTAACACTGAAAAGATGTCAACTTTAAAGCAGCTGGTTACTAAAGCTTAAATATACTGAATCAATCTATTCTATTGGAGCTGTTTTTTGGAAAAGCTTTCCTACAAAAACCTTAAAAAACTAAATACAAAATGACTGTAAAAATGAAAGATATTAATGCAGTGCATTTATATTAAATGAAAATATGCCTCAGTAGTCATGTGCTGAGAGATATTAAATCCACATTATGGAATTCTTTCATATGATCTACCATCAAGTTAACTGTACATGAGCATGTCTGATATTTGGATAGCAGGGGTGCACACAATCATTTTATATTTACACCTTTCCTTACAGACCTGGAGGCAAACAAAAACACAAACAAAGATATATTGTTATTCAAAATATAAGGATGCTAATAAATAACCCTTAAAGTATGCACATCATATGGCCTCATTATTACCAAGAGCTGTTTGTGGTTTAACTTCAGAATAAACTGTTTCATCAGTTGCTGAAAGAGTTGATTTCCCTATAAATGGAGAGGTGTTCAGTTTAAAACAACTGCAAAAAAATGTAATAATAAATAATGATAATACTGAACTGTCAGGTACAACGTCTCCACTAATACCAAGAATGAATGTAATGCAGTACTCAAACTGGCCACATAGATCATTATATAGCTTTTACACAATGTAATAATGTATGCAAACTGTTTGTGAGAAATACAAAAGTAAAATAAACGTGCATTACTAAAAAAGACACTTAAGCAAAGAATAACAACAAAAAATTATAAACAACTATGATTTTAAAAATATTGAACACATTACATAATGTAAATTGCTAGGCCAACATGTTGGACAATAACAACAGCAGGTGAATGCAGACTCTACTTACCTTTCTTCTGCTTGACTTTAACTTTATTGTGGCAGTCGACTTGGGCATGCATCAGATTGTCATCTAAAACAGAAATCAGATCTCAGGAAGTATTGCTCAGCAGAAATATACTGTACAGCTGGATGTCATCCATCCATGAACGGAGTGACAGGTAGAATGAAAATAAAAGAAATGTGGGATGCCTGTGTTAACCCTAACTGTATAATAGCATCAGATATAAAAAGTGAAATCATAATACACACAAATTTGTTGTCGTCACCACACTAACATCTCAGCTAATGCGTCTTTTGTTTGTTCTTTAAAAGTTCAGTTTGGGTCAGAATCCTTTGATGCTGTTATTCAGTAAAGCGCGATGAAACAATGTAATATTCTGCGATACAAAAAAAACTAAATGTGCAACCATCATTTTAGAGAAGGGACAAATTGGCAGCAAACATTTTACAACACATATTCAAAGATGAAATAATCATGTCAGTGATGAGACTGTTTTTGAATATAACTACCTATAATGGTGCCATTTCATTTGACAAAATGAAATGGCACCCCCACAGAAAACTCCCAGCACACAGAGCACAGTGTGTCTCATGTTCACATCCAGCACCAACACCATCGCTCTGCTGCTCTGCTACCTTGTATAGTAATGCAACAGAAAGAGATAAGTTACATTTCATATTCAGTATAGCCTGTCTAATCATACTTCCCTTTTACACAAAACTCAAGCAGCTACTGCGGTTTTGACCGCAGCATACTTTGACATAGTTATACTTCCTGTCCACTGCAACAACTTATTAGCCTAAACTCTTGTGCAAAAGTTTGTGCCTGGTACCTAAAAAATGTTCGATAGAAATTGGTATAAACAAGTAATTATTGCACATCCATTAAATATGAGACCATTTCATTTAATCATATCAACATATACATGGCTAACATTTTATTGTGTGTTAATTTAGTGTATGCTGTGGACATAGACTGCCTGTACTGTGATGAGGTTTGTGTTGTGTGTATTTATATTTACACACGTATGATTATGTTGTGTAGGTTGGTACAGTACATACTGTATGTGTGTGCTTAATACGCTCTCCATATTAAATGTAATATAAAATGTGGTCAGCATTTTTTTATTATTTTTATTTTAGAATTGTAGTCTATGTGAGCCTCTGTGCGTTGCCTTCTGGCCGGTTGTGGCTGGACCTGGAGTGTCCTCGGGGCAGGACACTGAACTCCAAATTTCTACTGATGCTGCGCCATCAGTGTGTGAATACGCATGAATGTTTATTGTCTGATGAGCAGGTGGCACCTTGTATGGCAGCCTTAGCCACTAGTGTATAAATGTGTGTGTGAACGGTGCATGGTACCTGTACTATGTAAAAGCGCTTTGAGTAGTCGTTGAGACTAGAAAAGCACTATAAAAATACAGTCCATTTACATTCTGATTACTTAATTGAGCAACAACAATTGTGGTGATGTTATAGTAGCTTAGAATACAAGAGAGCACTCGTGGAAATGAAAGTATATATAGTAGATATAGATCCAGTGTAATATAAGCCCTTTTCACACTCATGCAACTTAGCCCCAGGCTAAGGGATCATTCTTTTTTGTAAGAAAATATGCCCCATGTTCCCAATTCACATAACAAAATTAATCTGCAGTTCCAGTGAAACGCATCCCATAACCTCAGTATAGAATATGTAGATTTTCTCACCTTGTTTAAAGTTTGGTTGCAACCCCAGACACAGGAAATAACAAACTGCCTGCATGATTGGACTCACAAAAGCAAGCGAGAAGTAAGCATTGTATGTTTTCTTTGCCTTACTTAATTTTTTTATCTTGGTGCAAATTAAATCAGCATAGTTATTGCAATATTGAAAATTAGGTGATTAAAAATGATAACAATATCTGAACACAATAGTAGTTGTGTAGTTTTAAATGTTGTCATCTACCACTCGTTATGGATTTAAAACAAAATCACAACAAACAACTTAAATTTTAATAAGTTTAGCATTTTTTCTGTTTTCATTTTTTAAGACTTTATGTGGCCTGTGGCTGCAAAACTGTAAAATGGAGTTAACATCTCTAATAAATCGGGATATCTGTGTGTGTGTGTGTGTGTGTGTGTGTGTGTGTGTGTGTGTGTGTGTGTGTGTGTGTGTGTGTGTGTGTGTGTGTGTGTGTGTGTGTGTGTGTGTGTGTCTGTCTGTCTCTGAAATATCTCACGGCCCTTTGCTGTTAATCCCCCTCTCTCTCCTCTTTCATGTCTTCAGCTGTCCTATATTAATAAAGGCCTAAAAATGTCCCCAAACAACAACAACAAAAAAAAGTTAATTAAACTAAACAACTGAACAATAAAGGTTGAGGAAAAATGTTGAGAAAAAAGTGGGCTGCCATAATGCTGTCTCTTTCCTGTCTACCCTTCACAATAAAAGCCCAGCTTAAATTTACTCAGACCATTTCACTAAGAAGAAACTCAAATAAAGGGATTTTTGAAATATAGGAAATATTGGATAGGATAGAACAACACAATGCTAAATAAAACACATCACATTCATTATTAATTTAACTCTTTTTCAACAAATTGTATATCCAAATAAAATACACATTTTCTATAGGAAAAATATTGGATATGTGGAAACATTAATTGGTCATGTGACAAGGGCTAGGAAGATTTTATTGTCACAAAAACGTATAAAAATAATGTGCAATACACTTCCAATAAACTTGCCTCAAACTTCAACAAAGAAAACCTTGCTGTACAGTTTTCATAGAATAGGAAACAAAGCAGAAATAAAGTGCAACACACAATTTATTTCTTACAGCAGCAAGTGCTCTACAGTGATTTCAATAAGTTTCTACTTTTAAACTGGCCTCAAAAACAAACTACATAGTTTCCATATAATATGTGTTTAAAGTATATATCCATTTACCAAATGGAAAGGCAGCGATTGGCAGAACAGGCAGCAAAGTGACAGAAGTCTGATCCAATGGAAATCAAATTTGTCAGATTGACAGCTCTCTAGCCCAATGGATTGGGGTGGAACCAGGGGAGGCAATCATATTTCAAAAACTCAATTTATTTGCATTGCCTTCCACCTTTTCTTCTGTAGGTTTGCATATAAAGTGCTTTAAGGTCCTTATGTAAGTAATTTTGGGGCACAATGATTCTGGAGAAAGTTAACAGCAGCAGCAGTACCACAGACCAAGAAGTTGGCCTGTTCCAAACAGGCACAATTTGAACGGGCACTGTAGTTTGTTGCTACAAAAACTTCAGATATTAAGTGCAAAAAGGGGAAATATAACTGAAATATAACGCTGCATGTTCAATTGTGCTATAAAGATGACTTTGCAACTAGAGCCTGAGAAGAAACAAGCAATGCCAATAGTTCTCTTAACACATAAACCATGTGTTGCTGTGATAACAACAAAAAGAAAATGAACCAGGAACTGAACACCGGCAATTGAGCAAAACAGGATAATATTTTTATCTGTCAAAAAAGCCTAAGAATATGAGGAATTCAAAAGTTCAAAAAGTGACATGAAGAACTAAAGCTTTTAGAGAATGTGGTTCCTGAGTCACCTTTATATGGCACTCTGGGACACAACTACAGTGGCCATAGTCCCAGACTTAAAGAGTACTTGTGTTGTTTAGGTATAAATTAAGGTAGTTTGACACCACCTTGTGGTCATTTATGGACATTTCTATTTTTTCTGCACCGTGACTGGGGTCTAACAAGTCAAACAATAAAACAAACATTCTCGATTAAACATCCTCATCTACAAATCAAACAAACTGAAGATATCTGTAGTGAGTGCAATTCTTGTCTCCTCGTCCACCTTTATTGTTCTGTATGTGTCGACCCATGAACAATATACAAATCCTGTACTGTACATTCAACTTAAGTCCTTTAGAGATCCACCATTCAAATAAGCCTATTACACTGATCACTAGTCTCTACAGACACTTCACCAAGTTCAAATAAGGTTTTAAGGAAAGAGTGACAAATTATAGATTTTAATGACCCATTAAGCTCTGGTTCACTGCTTTGTATGAATGCCATATTGGAATATCTATTTGAAATACAAGGACATGTTCTGCTTTCATAACCAGACGTTAATGCTTGGTTTGCACTGCAAGCAGCTAGTAATGATACTACTAATGTGAAACATTTTCATTAAGTCCTGGTTGAGTTTGAAATATTTGTGACAAACTTCTCATTGTTCATCTGACAGTATGCAGCTTACTGCTGCTGCAATTGACAACAGTACTGTACATGTTGTTATAGTGGTGGGTGGACAAGTTCAATTTAGTTCAGTTGCCAACTGCAAGCATGATAGAAATTCCATTATTTTTCAAGTTGATTTGGTTAATCTGCTTGCGATGAACACAGCACATAAATAGTAGAAAGTGAATAAATTGTATCATTTAAGAAAATACAGATAATTGCCACATTTTTGAAAATACAAATATAAAACAAGCTTCTCTATCTCTTCTGAAAGAAAACTAATACCACAATACAAAAACACTGTAAAAAAAAAAAATAATTACATGCATAATCCATAAAGATGTGTCCTCCAGTTTCAAGTTAAAACTGCATGAATGTCCATATGATCATCCTGGCTTTTACAGAGTCTAACAGGCTTCTTTCTCATTATGTCATCTCTTTGGCTTCTGAAAATCTTGTTTGACCTATTGGTGTTGCTGTGACTTTAGATTTTTTGGCTTTTGCAACACACTGTAGACTGTGTTAATTTCCGCAGAGTGCTGTGCCTCATCCTGGGGGAAATACTGTGAAGTCGATGCCTCTTGTACCTCCATGTGTCCTTTACTACTGTCAATCTTGCCTAGAGAGGAAGTCACGTTTGGTACCTGTAGAAAGCTATAGACAGTATCTACTTTCTGACTTTGCTTGGACCCCAACTCATCTCTTGGGCTGATGGTTGGGCTGCTGGTCTGGCAGGGCTGTGTGGCATCCACATTTTCATAACTGGCCTCAGCTAGACTGGAAGAAGAGGTAGAGACTCTAGGCACGGATTGTGCCTCCACTGGCTGGCTTTGTATTATCGGAGCAGTAGATGTCTCTGTCTAGAAATAAGGCAGTAAAACATGTTTTCGTTCTTTTAAAAAAAAAAAAAAAAAAAGAAGTCACAGTCTATGACAAGACACCTAGCATTAAAGTAAAATACAATTTCACATGTTGTAGACTTGTTATAGTTGTAATCACCTGAAACATTTTATTAAATAAGGAATACACCATCTTGTCAAATGTTTCTTATTTTAAATCCTCAGTGGTATCACAAAGATCAATTTAAAATATTGCTTTGTAAATCCAGCTTACCTGACGATTATATTCTGTTGAAAAAATCCCCTTAGCGACACACACGGCAAATGCACAGAGGGACAGACACGCAATAACTACTATTACAATCACAGTGGGTTGTTCTGGTGCCTCTTCATACTCAGGGTTAGATTTTCTAAAGCCTGGAAAGACATGGAAACACATTTTAGCAGATAGAACCCGGAACAACTTAATTATTAAAATGATGAGGTGGTGGCCCAAAAGTGACCAAGAAAGAAAAAAAAATGAGTATTACGGGATTTAAAGTTTAACTGTAAATGAGTGAGCAATATATAAATAAATCACATAACACTTACACGTTGTCTCTATGCTTTTAGAAACATTGTTTGTGCTGACGTGGTTGTTGCCACTGCAGATAATAGATGTGTTGTCAGTGAAGATGGTGATGTTGACCTTCCTGAATAATGATCCCTGAGATGTTCTGCAACTGTTTTCGTCACAGACAGACGATGCCCAGTCTTCCTGGATGGAGCAGTTGACTGTGATGTTGCAGAATCCAGCAGACAGGTTGGATTGCAGTCCTGACATCCTCATGACAGGTCTGGGAATAGAATCTGCAAAACCCGCCCAAGCAGATTAAATAAGGGCATTAGTGTAGGTTATTTGTTGGCACACTCTATCAGCAACTAGTAAGAATCACACCTTATTTCACAGGAATTGCAGATTTGCATCCACTATATATGCATGTATAACTGCATTGGGAGTTTTTTTTCATAATAATAATTGACTTACTGTCCACGGTTTTCCCCTTAAAGTACCTCAGTATTTGCCTATACTATATCGGCTCATCTGATGACACCAAATGTATTGTTGGGGCCACATGCTCTTTACACAGCATGCTCCACAAAACCCTCAAAACTGAGATCAGAGGAAACTATAAGAGCTTAAATAACGTTTCACATATTGTATGAAATAATAATATGACAATTAACAGGGATGTACAAAGGCTACAGGAGGCCAACAATGTTAAATCCCTACAGTGTATTTTATTTGGATCTTCATGTGATTTTTATTGGTAAACTAGACTTTTTTTGAAGTCACAACGAAAAGAAGTATCTGCATTTAAAGGGGTGATTGATACATACACTCAACAAAAAGTGATTCAGTAAAAAAAAAAAAAAAAAAAGTTGCAGGCCTCTCTAAAATGTGCAGTTTTATCACACAGCACAATGCCACAGATGTCGCAAGTTTTGAGGGAGCGTGCAATTGGCATGCTGACTGCAGGAATGTCTACCAGAGCTGTTGCCCGTGAATTGAATATTAATTTCTCTAATATAAGCCGTCTCCAAAGGCGTTTCAGAGAATTTGGCAGTACATCCAACTGGCCTCACAACCGCAGACCACATGTAACCACACCAGCCCAGGACCTCAATATCCAGCATCTTCACCTCCAAGATCGTCTGAGACCAGCCACCCGGACAGCTGCTGCAACAATCGACAAACCAAAGAATTTCTGCACAAACTGTCAGAAACCATCTCAGGGAAGCTCATCTGCATGCTCGTCGTCCTCATCGGGGTCTCGCCCTGACTGCAGTTTGTCGTCGTAACTGACTTGAGTGGGCAAATGCTCACATTCGATGACGTCTGGCACTTTGGAAATGTGTTCTCTTCACGGATGAATCCCGGTTTACACTGGACAGGGCAGATGGCAGACAGCGTGTATGGCGTTGTGTGGGTGAGAGGTTTTCTGATGTCAACGTTGTGGATCGAGTGGACCACGGTGGCGGTGGGGTTATGGTATGGGCAGGCATATGTTATGGACAACGAACACAGGTGCATTTTATTGATGACATTTTGAATGCAGAGATACAGTGACGAGTTCCTGAGGCCCACTGTTGTGCCATTCATCCACGACTATCACCTCATGTTGCAGCATGATAATGCACGGCCCCATGTTGCAAGGATCTGTACACAATTCCTGGAAGCTGAAAATATCCCCCAATACTCCCCCAATACAGTAAAACTGCACAGTTTAGAGTGGCCTTTTATTGTGGTGAGCCTAAGGCACACATGTGCAATAATCATGCCGTCTAAAACAGCATCTTGATATGCCACACCTGCAGTGATGGGAATAACGACGTTATAAATGACGGCGTTACTTTTTTTCAGCAATGAGTAATCTATGAGTAATCTAATTGATTACTCTTCCCATCTTAATAACGCCATTGCAGTTAAGGCCTTTTTATAGTTGTGAGTCGAATCAACGGCGGAGGGTCCAGCGTAGACGCAGACCCCCTCTGCGTCTACGCCGGACCCTACGCCGTAGCCTACGCCGTAGCCTGATGTGCACCTCTTGAAAAATGTTACTAAACGTCGCAGCGACGCACGTCGCTCAGCCGTGGCTTGGTAACGTTGCATTTCCCCCCGACTCATTTCCTGGTTCTCCTTACCATAAACAACATGAAAGGAGAGGGTTCTGCTCCAGATTTCCCACCGTGGTCAGAAAACACACTTTTTCTCTCAATATGACTCTAGAGTCGGTACTCGCACTGGAGCTAATCGCCGTCACTCTCTCACTTCTCCCTCTAACACACACACACACACACACACACACACACACACACACACACACACACACACACACACACACACACACACACACACACACACACACACACACACACACACACACAATAAACAGCGAAAGATCTGCGTGGAGCCTCCGCAGAACTGTAAAACAAGCTTTACTGCCAAAAAATGCGGCGATTTACTATATTTGAAGCTGTTTTTTTTCATCAGACCAACTATAAATCTCTGAGTCTGAGCCGAGAGGCAAATATTATTTTTTTTACTGTTCTTCCTTGGTTAGTGGGCAGTGCACGACGCAAGCGTATAAATGCTGACGATTGGCTGAGGTTGAGTAAAATGTCAAGGTTTGCCAATCAGAGGTAGAGTTGGGCGGGTGTTCGAAAGCACGCATAGACAGACACACAACGAACACAAGCGAGTCAGTCAACGAGAGAGAGACAGGTATGGCGTTATGAAATCAAGGAGAGGGTTAACTTTTCCTGCTACCGATTTTCCATCGTGGTCAGAAAGAACAGGGGAGACACTTTGTTTCTCTTAATATATGACTCTAGAGTCGCTACTCGCTCCAAAGCTAACCGCCGTCACTCTCTGACTTTTCCCTCGCTCTATCACCTACTCCCCACACCCACGTTTGTTTCACTATCTTTGTGGAGACCCATTATTGAAATAATGCATTCCCTAGCCCCTTACTAACCTTAACCATCACAACTAAATGCCTAACCTTAACCCTTACCCTAACCAAAACCTAATTCTAATCCTAAAACAAAGTCTTAACCCTCAAACAGCCCTTTAACCTTGTGGGGTCCAGCATTTTGGGCCCCACAAGGCTGTGCAGACCCCACAAGTATACTGTATTCCCCGGTTTTTGGACCCAACGAATATAGTAAAACAAGCACACACACACACACACACACACGCCGGCTCAACGCACACACCAGTGCACAAGTATAAAGATCAGGCCACTTACGTTATTTGCACAACAAAGAGTGTATATATTTGTTATTTATTTTTGGTATAGTGCTTAACAAACATTATTTAATTTTGCCCAGTTGTGGCCTGTTGAGGTGTTGTGTTATTTGTATCGATCCACTATATAAACATAATACCTACATACATGGCATTTGATTGGAGGCTAGTCTGACTTTGTCCCACAGCAACATTAAAATAGTTTAGATTTGTGTACACTGTTTCTGTTAATAATGTATTGTATTAAGTGTCCATTTCATTATAATATTCAGATTTATCATAAATAATTGAACATGCACATGTATTTTAAGTTCCATTAAAGAGGGGTGGAGGTGGGGTCACATTTGAGCATTTAAAAATTGACTTGAAAGTAACGCAATAGTTACTTTCTGAAGTAACTAGTTACTTTCATAATTTGTAACTGAATAACTAATTTAGTTACTTTTTGGAAGAAGTAACTAGTAACTGTAACTAATTACTTTTTTAAAGTAACTTGCCCAACACTGCACACCTGTGAGGTGGATGGATTTTCTCGGGCAAAGGAGAAGTGCTCACTAACACAGAGTTAGACAGATTTGTGAACAATATTTGAGATAAATAGTTCTTTTGTGTACATAGAAAAAGTCTTAGATCTTTGAGTTCAGCTCATAAAAAATGGGTGCAAAAACAAAAGAGTTGCGTTTATAATTTTGTTGAGTGTATATCAAGTTGATGTCATGAAATTTTGAGGAAATCTCAGAGCCAGTCTTAAGATAAATACTGCAAGATAAAGAACCATACGCATTGTTAGGACTCCCATACTAATCTTGGATAAAGAAATCTGCAGACCAATAAGACCCATACACCAGCTAAAGACAAAGTAGTATTTAGAACTTACCTTCAACAATTAATCTGTGGATTTCAGATGATTCTACAACATGAGAATCAGGGCCTAAAATGACATATGACATTTTATAGTCGCCGCTGTCTGTCTCAGTGAGTTTGTTGATACACAAGGAGTGGTCACTTGAATTATAATCCACTTTGCCTTTGTAATTAGGTGTGATGTTTTCTTTGAAAACAATTAGTTTATCATTAAAACTCCACTTGACGTCTTGAAATGGTGGCCATCCTCCAGCTTTTAAACATAAGGAGCCATTTTTCACCCTGTAGTGCCTCATTGGTGGGTCCTCTGCTGTAATCCCTGACAGGAAATAAATAAATTGTTTTAAATTGTTTTACATTAGAGATTATACAGATTATATAAAACAACAAAATGAATTACTATAGTTATGCTGCAGACACACACATTCACATGAACATATCACCAGGGGACTATGGTCTAATAGAAACACTGCATTGAACGAATCAACAATTGAATGTGCCACAACGGTCTTAAATTAAATGATGACAAAACTGAGGTGGTTGTTTTGGGAGCCAAAGAAAAACGATTAAAAGTCAGCGCTCAGCTTCAATTGGCAATGTTAACAACAGACAAAGCCAGAAATCTTTGTGTAGTCATGGACTCAGACCTGAATTTCAACAGCCACATTAAGACAAATACAAAGTCAGTATGCTATCACCGTAAGAATATATAAGAGTTAAAGGACTTACAGTATTTCTCAGCAGGTTTTGGAAAAACGTGTCCATGCTTTTATCTTCAGTAGACTAGACTACTGTAACGGTGTCTTTACAGGTCTCCCTAAAATCAATCAGACAGCTGCAGCTAATTCAGAACGCTGCTGCTCGAGTCCTCACTAAGACCAAATAGGATCAAATCACTCCAGTTCTTAAGTCTTTACTCTGACTTCCTGTCCCTCAAAGAATTGATTTCAAAATAATTATGTTGGTTTATGAAGCACTGAATGGTTTAGGGTCAAAATACATTTCTGATCTGCTACTACACTATGAACCATCCAGACCTCTCAGGTCGTCTGGGACAGGTCTGCTTTCTGTCCCCAGAATCAGAACTAAACAGGCAGAAACAGCATTTTGTTTTTTATGTTCCACATATCTAGAACAAACTCCCTGAAAACTGCAGGTCTGCTGCAACTCTCTGTTCTTTTTTAATCAAGGCTGAAGACTTTTCTCTTTGATGCAGCTTGGGTTAACTAATTGTTTCTTATACTGCACTGTAACTTTTATTCTTGTATTTTATACCTGTCTTATTCTATTTCTGTTTTATATTGTTTTCCTGTTTTTAACTGCTCTAGCACTTTGAATTGCCTTGTGCTGAAGTGTGCTATACAAATAAAGCTGCCTTGCCTTACATTACAGCATATTACTTTAAAAAAGTTAAATGGATCATGCATGATGTTAGGTCAGTTTTGCCTTCTTCCAACTAATGGCAAATGCTAACTGACCTGTAATAACGCTGTAGTAAAGATGCTGCTAATTTTTCAACTTTACTATGAAGTTCCTACATTTTTAACATTATAATCAACCAACTGTAATGTATGTCATGCAGCTAAAGGTTATGTTGTAAAGGTTATACTGTAAGGCTCCTACAGTATTCTTGTGAGCACTTTTAGGAGTAAAATGTCAGTAAAAAAAATAAAAGATCTTAGAAGGAAAAAAAAATGTTTTTGTAATACCGTATGAGAACCAGGAGCACAAAGGCCAAATTAATACATTTAAACATCCAAAAGCAGCTTTGTAACTTCATCAAAACTCCAAAATGAATACATTTTCTGCAGAAAATTAAAAACACCTACTGCATTAAGAAAAGAAAGGACTTCACTGCATTAAATATAGTGTTACAGCCTGTTTCTTAATGAAACCTTATAAAATAGTTTTAAAAACTAGATTTACTGTTTTGGACATATACATGAAAATGGCAATACAATTTGTATTCGTCTTACCTGCAATAATCCAACAACTCAGAAGAAGAAGCATTTTCAATCTGCTCAAAATGCTTTGCAATGTATGGTTAGCGCATGTAAAGTTGTTAAACAGGAAACTGTTTTGTATGGCAGATATAAGATATTCTTCAAAGAGCAGGAAGTGAAACACAGTGCAGCTGTCACCTTTAAAAAAAATGTTCCAATGAAAGAAAACTAAAACATAATTTGTTTAATTTAATTTGAATGCAACCCACATAGCCTAATCCCAAACTACACTGTCAAATTAACATTGCTGTTTAAACACCGTCCCTCATTTGAGATACAAGATATTGGGTAAAAAAAGTTTTTTTTGGTTGCAGTAATGTTATCCTATCTTATTTTACAAACTCAGCATACAGCCCTACCTTCATCCACAAATATTCATCTATGATGTTGAAACCAAAACTCTTCCATGCATCACTTCTCAGATGTCTGGTTCCATGGTTAAATAATCAGCACAGCTGGATTTGAACATTACAGATTGAAGATTTTTCTTCAGTCTTTCTCCTGCTATTTCACCATCACTCTCTTATACTGGGATTTTTTCTATTTGTCCTAACAATTGTATTTATTATCTGTGTGTGTGTGTGTGTGTGTGTGTGTGTGTGTGTGTGTGTGTGTGTGTGTGTGTGTGTGTGTGTGTGTGTGTGTGTGTGTGCGTTGATGTGAGCATATTACCTGTAGGTTTGGTTGGGTTTTAAAAGCATTGTACTGTACAAACAATGTAACTGTACGGTTTTCGTTTTATATGTGCAGGAAATGGAGCCGGTTTTCAAATTAAGTGGGTCAATCTAATTGAATCTAAAAGAGTGTCATTTGTTGAACTCATGGAATTTACAGATACACTTTTAACCTGAAAGAAAATTGCACCATGGTAATACTATAAGATGAGGGACAGTAACTTGGTCACTACAATGCCATGGCAAGTTGGTGACCAAATGACCATGACATACTGTACTTACCTTGTATTTTTATAAATAATAAACTCTGCACCCAACCACCCTAGGCCGTGTCTATGATGCCATGGACTGAGTTTAGACTAGAATAATAGGGGCTTTTAGGTTTGTTACTCATAATAGCAACCACAGAGTTAACAAAAGTGTAAGTATTACAACCTGCTAACAAACATTACTGCACAAATTAAATTCAGACACATTCACTTATAGCTGGATATTCTTTTAGTTTTTACATAGGCTAACTGACACAATACTCATTTAAAATAAATAATATTGATACAAAATATCAATAAGCTTTTAACAAAATAGGATTCGAAATACATTCTGGCATAAACATGCAACGACATACGACACTATACTAGCTAGCTAAACAAGTGTAGGCACACATCCACACTCGCACAATAACGTTAACGTTAGCTCGGGTGCAGTGCAGTTGGCAGCTCAATCCTCTTCACTCAAACAGGGTAAATAATAAGAAAGTTTAACTTAGCTCTGTGTTTCGGTCCTGAGGCACCCAAAGGCTTTTCCGCGAACATACCTGCCCCGTAACACCTGAACGGTCCGTCATCAGAGGACCCACGCAGTTTTTAACCTAAACTACTGCTAGCTGATGCTACCAATGCACTTAATTAGCTAACAACATACGCTCTAGCTAAATAGTTAGCATCGTTACTCCCGCTAGCTAACAGCTAACGTTACACGGTTTTTTTTACTTCGGTCTTGTACGGACACGAACTCAATGACTTACGTCCAGCCTTATTAACTGATGCTAGGTAAAAAGGGGTGCTGTTGTTGCTGCTATTTATTTGTTTATTTATTTATCTACTGCTACTACTTTGCTTTTTTACTCTTACTTGTTCCCTCTCGGCGTGTTAGTAAGCCCGCCCTCTATGTTCCTCTTCCTCACCTGGGTGCTCTTAATACATCCATGGGTGCCAATTATAACAGCTATACTCACCAATGACCAATGAAAGCAAACATACAAAAGGTGTAATCTGTGTATATTATACAGAGTATATTCTCTGATATTCTTTAGAACTATAGTATTAATTGTTTGAGTATTGTATTTACATAGGCTAATTCATTTATAGTTACATTAATGTTGTAAAGTTTGCATGATTCATTTCTATGCTTAAATTTCACTTGCCAACATAGCTTTTTCTTTCATAAACTACAATTAATCCCTGTAATACAATATCTACAATATAAGGCTAGTAATTTTACCTGTTAGCTAGTAATAGCGAGTAGCTTACATAGCTTTTACCTAACAGTAAACTAATGTTTTGTGCATTAGCTTAAGCTAGTGCTAAAAACTCAAATTTGGTAGTAATATTGATGGAATTTATGTAGTTTATTGATATGATAAAACAAGCTTTTTTTATATAGTGATATTCAGTAGTAAAGTGATGTTATAAAATCATTTTCATACCACCATCCTGAAATAATGTGTCGCCACTGCGTATTGGTGCTTTAATTGGTCAAAGGAGCCAGGGATTTACAGGTTTGTCCAGTCAAGTTTCTTTGTAGGCTGGGTGTTTGTTGTACTAACTGCTGGAAGTACTGCTCCTCTGAATATTGGTAAATCTTAATTTTAAAAAATCAAGTGAAATTAATGCAATTTAAAACTTCATACAATGAAATACTCCAGTATTTATAAGTCACCATCAACATGTAAAATGTGATGATGATGAATAAACATGTTAGTGATGTTTTGGACCTTTTATCTTTGATAATGTATATTCGCCTATGGAGGCAATTCAAACAGGAATCATTTTGTTTTCATGCACACACGTATAGACATGTTGTAATAATACATTTATTAAAACAGCCACTTAAAAGTGTTTACTTAAAAAGTTAGACCAATGTGAGTCACCCATATACAGTATACAGTAGGCTTTACAGTATAAACAAGCACAACCTCTCACCAGACACTGATATTAAAATATTTTCAGTTGTATTTTTCATTGGGCTTGTCTGGAGCAGCACAGGATTTCATTTTAATCTCTATCAAGAGTATACATAGATCATATTATACTGATTTAATGTTTAGTTGGCCGGGGGAAAAAAACATTTCTAAGAATAGAAAACATTCCTGGCAATCTTTATCTTTTTATAAAACCATTTCTGATTCCGTCATTCCTTTACTAAAAAAAATCAGATGTCTCATATTTTGTCACCAAGGAATTCAACTAGTCCCCTTGAACAAGTACCATAATTTGATTTCATTTTGATGCATCTTTCACCATTTCAATGTAGAATAAAAGATGGGCATATACTTTACAGAAATAACATTGGCAATATATTGAAAATGCAGAGTTGTGTGTCAAATGTCAGGACATAATGATATGAAAAATATTGTATACACTGTACAGAGGTACATTAACAAACACATACTGTACATGACATTTAAGAAATGTTCATACACTTACAAAATTACCCATTTTCAAGCATAAAAACACATTCACAAACCCCAAACATAACCACAAGATGTAATTATTTATTACAGTGCATTAAGTATCAATTAGTTCAGTTATTCCCCTTAGAAATGCCACTTTTCTTTCAAGTTAAAGTGCTTTTAGTAATTTTACTAAAGATATTTACCCCAATAAACAAGAAAATACATTTATATCAAAAACACAATATTTCCAGGTGCAACAAGTAGCAATGTTGTTAGAAACTATTGGGTACATAACATATATATATATTCCTTTAAATCCTTTGTTAAAAAAATAATATGGTTCCAGTATTTTCGCCACCTTCTGCAGGTATTTTGTTAAAGTGCTCATATTATGCTCATTTTCAGGTTCATAATTGTATTTAGAGGTTATATCAGAATAGGTTTACATGGTTTGATTTTCAAAAAACACCATATTTTTGTTGTACTGCACGTTGCTGCAGCTCCTCTTTTCACCCTGTGCGTTGAGCTCTCTGTTTTAGCTACAGAATGAGGCACCACACTTCTCTTCCATCTTTGTTGGGAGTCGCACATGCGCAGTACGGACAACCAGCCAGTCAGAAGCAGAGTATGAGGGAATGCCATGCTAGCAGCTAGGCGAGCATTATAACGTGTGTTACAAAGTGACGCACATTCGTCATGGAAGTAAAAGGCTGGACTACAATAGAGCTGTTTGGAGCAGTTTGTGAACAGTGTTTTCTTTTGGAGATGGTAAGTCCCTTTGGGCTTTGTAAACCTATAACGTGCACAAAAAAGATATATAACAGAATAAAGGAAAGGTAAAAAGCAAAAAGCATAATATGAGCACTTTAAATTAAAAAAGGGAAAACAGTACTGTGATTCAGTGATAAACATCCGTATCACACGTTCATCTACCCTGCAAAAATCATCTAATCAAGTCATTTTGTCTGTAGTTGCGGTCTTCATTTATTATAACAGAAATAGAATTATACACTTTTTACTAGTTTCTGAAAGTTTCACCTTTTCAATGGAATTCCATTGCTAGGCAACAGCTTGGACCCTTGTTAAAGGTGCTCTAAGCCAGTGGTTCCCAACCTGGGGTCCGGGGACCCCTCAGGGGGGTGGCAAAGATCACAGGGGGTGTGCAAGTCTTTATCTGGTTTGAGGTTGAGGTAAAAAAAAAAAATATCAGCTTTTCTTAGACATACAGTGGGGCAAAAAAGTATTTAGTCAGCCACCAATTGTGCAGTTTCTCCCACTTAAAAAGATGAGAGATGCCTGTAATTTTCATCATAGGTACACATCAACTATGAGAGACAAAATGAGAAAAAGAAATCCAGAAAATCACATTGTAGGATTTTTTATAAATGTATTGGTAAATTATGGTGGAAAATAAGTATTTGGTCAATAACAAAAGTTCATCTCAATACTTTGTTATATACCCTTTGTTGGCAATGACAGAGGTCAAACGTTTTCTGTAAGTCTTCACAAGATTTTCACACACTGTTGCTGGTATTTTGGCCCATTCCTCCATGCAGATCTCCTCTAGAGCAGTGATGTTTTGGGGCTGTCGCTGGGCAACACGGACTTTCACCTCCCTCCAAAGATTTTCTATGGGGTTGAGATCTGGAGACTGGCTAGGCCACTCCAGGACCTTGAAATGCTTCTTACGAAGCCACTCCTTCGTTGCCTGGGCAGTGTGTTTGGGATCATTGTCATGCTGAAAGACCCAGCCACGTTTCATCTTCAATGCCCTTGCTGATGGAAGGAGGTTTTCACTCAAAATCTCACGATACATGGCCCCATTCATTCTTTCCTTTACACGGATCAGTCGTCCTGGTCCCTTTGCAGAAAAACAGCCCCAAAGCATGTTTCCACCCCCATGCTTCACAGTAGGTATGGTGTTCTTTGGATGCAACTCAGCATTCTTTCTCCTCCAAACACAACGAGTTGAGTTTTTACCAAAAAGTAAAGTTCATCTGACCATATGACATTCTCCCAATCCTCTTCTGGATCATCCAAATGCTCTCTAGCAAACCTCAGACAGGCCTGGACATGTACTGACTTAAGCAGGGGGACATGTCTGGAACTGCAGGATTTGAATCCCTGGCGGCGTAGTGTGTTACTGATGGTAGCCTTTGTTACTTTGGTCCCAGCTCTCTGCAGGTCATTCACTAGGTACCCCCGTGTGGTTCTGGGATTTTTGCTCACCGTTCTTGTGATCATTTTGACCCCACGGGGTGAGATCTTGCGTGGAGCCCCGGATTGAGGGAGATTATCAGTGGTCTTGTATGTCTTCCATTTTCTTATAATTGCTCCCACAGTTGATTTCTTCACACCAAGCTGCTTACCTATTGCAGATTCAGTCTTCCCAGCCTGGTGCAGGTCTACAATTTTGTTTCTGGTGTCCTTTGACAGCTCTTTGGTCCTGGCCATAGTGGAGTTTGGAGGGTGACTGTTTGAGGTTGTGGACAGGTGTCTTTTATACTGATAACAAGTTCAAACAGGTGCCATTAATACAGGTAACGAGTGGAGGACAGAGGAGCCTCTTAAAGAAGAAGTTACAGGTCTGTGAGAGCCAGAAATCTTGCTTGTTTGTAGGTGACCAAATACTTATTTTACCGAGGAATTTACCAAGAAATTCATTAAAAATCCTACAATGTGATTTTCTGGATTTCTTTTTCTCATTTTGTCTCTCATAGTTGAAGTATACCTATGATGAAAATTACAGGTCTCTCTCGTCTTTTTAAGTGGGAGAACTTGCACAATTGGTGGCTGACTAAATACTTTTTTGCCCCACTGTAAGTAGGGGGGGCACCAAGGAAAAAAGGTTGGGAACCACTGCTCTAAGCGATGTTGAGTGACGTCACTTCTTGTTGACGTTCGAAGTATTTTCAAACAAAACGGAGGCTAGCTCGCCCCTTCCTCCTCCTCATCCTGAACACTGTTTGTTTGTTATGTTATGTTTCGTGGTGCTGGTTGGCGTAGTTTTTTTTTGTTGCTGTTTGTGGCACCTGGGCTGTCTACAGAGGCCGCATTTTTTCACAGTGTGTTCAGGGGACAGGCAGCTAGCGGATAGACAGGAAATGTTTGCTGTATGTGACAAAAAATGGTGTAGCCTAAAAACATGTGACATCGCTTAGAGCACCTTTAACTTCCTGCCCTGTGATTTCAATTACATACACTGCAACAGGAAATCAGCTTGTGTACATTTACTGTATGTTTACAACTGGGAAATGGTCTATTCCTTCTTGGTCCAAGGAAGAGATACTCATTTCTAGAATATTCTTGAAATAAGTTGATTTCTATTGGAATCAAATACAAAAAACATTCTACAACCCTGCTACTCATAGGCATAATTTACAAGGGGGATGGGAGAGTTACAACCCCCCCAATAATCAAAACTGGCCAGTGCAACTCACCCCTAAAACCTATTATAATTTCCTTTATATAAATGAAGGCATTTGCACCATAAATTGATGCAGAAAAGGCACAAATTGTTGCAGAAAAATTCACCAGAATGCAGAAAATGAAGTCTTTGTCACTAAAAATTCCTCAACCCAATGTTGGCAGTGTTGAACCCAAAGTTATGCCCGGTGCTAAATTATCAACAGAAATGACTTGATAAGACGAAGGATTTTGCAGTGTTTAAAGCATCCTCCAGTTACAGTAAATCAAGTCCTTTCCACAAAAAAAGAAAAATGAATATAAGAGTAGTAAATGTCTCCATGGATGACTTGATGTTGTGCTGTACATTTGTACATGTTGGGTTTTTAACTTGCTTCCTTTGAAGGTGGTTGCAGACACAGATATCTTCAGACTCGTGGTTCAAGGTGTTTACTTTTGTCTCATATGCGTAGGCGGAGTGTTTTGTGGAGGAGATGTTTTTATCAGATAATGTGATCTCAGTTTCAAATCAACTTTCCGTTACCACTTCCTGTCTCTTTCTTCCCTCACACATTACTAATACGCACACTATGTGGGCTGCTATCTCTGATGCGCCCCCTGTCTCGCCCCTTCTGTTCCCCCCTGTAGTTCTCCTCCAGTAGCATCTTCTCTGGGTCCGTCCCGGCCTCCATGCCGCCATGGTGACGGGATGCCTGTGATGGCGGGCTCGGTGGCAGGGCCTGCTTGAAGAGCGGCGGGGTTTTGGTTTTGGCCACTTTGTCGAAGAAGGCAAAATCTGCCACATATTTCCCTGAGGAAGACAGGGAGACGACGGGGGGAAACTCGTAGCCCCAGAGGATCTCGTCCGGAAGGTAGGATGTTCGAACCTGACAGGTAGCAGAGGTAGGCTCAACCGTGGCGCTCATTATCACCAGCAGCTCAAAGTCAGCCAGCTCCGGGTCTGTCCAACCACCACCTGGAGGACAGAGGAGACCGGAGGTTAAACAACAAACAAAAAAAATAATCTTACAAAGCAAGCCATATGTACTTATATTAGTTTATTTCTTTCCAGGCGGGAATTGGGTCCAATTTATCCCTTTACAGTTTTAATACAGTACAAACGTATTGCAGAATCAAAAAGAAACTGCTTAAAAATTATTATCCATCACAGGAGACAAAAAAGGGAGAAATAACTTAATGAAAGAGGAATTCATACTGAATAATGAACTTATTAAGTATTATGGGAAACATGTTAGCAAACAGTTGCTTTTGAGTCTTGTGTTCTCCCTCTTGACACATTTAAGTCCACTCCTTTTAGTTTATTTTGGTCTCCACTAACTCCTAAAGGAAGTATATGTAACTGCTACATGCTCCACTAGTTCACCCAGTAGTTTAGGTTTGTTTAAACTTTTCCGTTGAAAACAGCTGGCTGGTACAGCTGGAAACACGGTTGATGAGAACACATTTGCTGTTCAGAAAACCATAACATTGAGCTAAAATAAACTGAAATGCCACACAGAGGGTGGCAAAGTCAGGTGATAATTCTTCAGGGGGTTGTACCTACAACTGACCCTTTCACATTACACATTACATGTATTTGATACAATGTCAATATACATTAAGCAGCAGTATGAAGTAGCAGTGTTTTGGCATATTTGATTTGGCCTCAATGGAGCTCAGTTAGCTTTCTCATGTCATTGTTAATGATGTGTTTGAATTATCGCATTCAACCTGCATTGTATTTTGAGGCCAAATCCCAATTGCTTTAAAAGAATGCAAGCCATAGGTTACACATGTATTTAGTCAGTAAAAGACTCACACAAACATGTGTGCACACACACACACACACACGCATTAGCACCTCCTGAAATTTCCAAAACATAAAAACTCGGCCTGATTCCAAAAACATCAGATCTCACACACAAACACAGACTCACACAGAACTCATTTCTGAATTTTAAACAAACAAATTTAAAGCTGCCACATGTTGGAAAAAATTCCAATCAAAAATGTTTATTACATTTTAAAAACACATGCAGAATATACTTCGTCATTCATCAACACACAACCCCAATAACACAAAGGACACATTAGAAGACGTACGCACTCAAACAAGCACACACCTGCATCAACAGGCCTCACTCAGAATGCAGACTCTGTCATCTGTCTAAACAGTCCTTACCCCAACCCAGACCCAGTTTCGCAACCACTTGTACTTACTGCGACAAACTTGGTTGAGGGATTCTTTATATTGGCCTATTGTGGGCGGTGCATACGGCTCCATCTGCATTTATCTAGTGAACTTCCGATCATCCTTATTATCATAGCCAGGGATGCTACTGCTGCATGGATTGCCATGAAATTTGGTACGGAAATACATGTTCCCCCTTGGGATGAATTGTAATAACTTTGGTGACTGTCTTACTTTTCATGTTGCGCCACCAACAGGTCCATTTTTCTTCCATGGCCAAAAACCTGCAAAACTGACTCACCTTTGCACCTTTCTCAACCGACAAGCATGTTTTTTTTAATCATCAACCACACAGGGATCTTTCAGTTCAGAAATAAAAAAGTTTCAACGATGAAGTTTCCAACAGTGTGCACACACTTAGATTTTCTTGATTAGCCTTGTGTGGTACAGTGGTAGGCTACACACTGGAAGCCACTTTTCAATGTTCCTATCAAAGCAGTTCCCTGCTTAAATGTAGTACATGCTGAGAACATAAAGCAAGCTCTGGAAGCAGCTCTAAAGCTCCGTTCAAAGAACCAGTGAGCACAGAAGCATGCTCAGCATGATATGAGTGTTATAATGAATGTAAGAAGTGCAGATTTTTTAAAATGTCCATCAGGGACATCTATCCATCCATGATGTATATGTAATTATTAGGGCTGTACATTTTTTTTAATCGTGATTAATCGCTGAACTTCTATAGTTAATCGCATATTTTATCACATGATTAAAATTATATTATTTAGCATTTCAGAACAGTTTTTAAGTACATATTAACAATCGAAAGCAATTTTTACCAGT
This sequence comes from Zingel zingel, assembly GCA_023566125.1. NCBI lineage: Eukaryota > Metazoa > Chordata > Actinopteri > Perciformes > Percidae > Zingel > Zingel zingel. The sequence continues at coordinate 17,682,795 of CM042336.1, read as the reverse complement.
GTATCTTGATTGGGAATCAAATGAATGCAAAGAAAGTTACTTTATGAATTTGATTTTAAGATTTGTAATTATTTATTTACTGTAAACAAAAGAAAAATGTGTGAATCTGTCATTATTGCACAATTCCTCCAAGTACCTAACTAAAAAACTAAAAATCCCTATCCTTACTAGAGTCAATATAGTGTTTAGTAACTCCTAAATAATGTTGATTACTCACTGACGTCCAGTGATCACCGGTTAATGAGACAGCGTTTGCAGCACCTTGCTGCAGTTCCAGTTGGGCTGCTTTCTCCGTGTCATACAGGCTGTGTGTGGGGCTGCTGTCCACCTCGACGGCAACAAGACAGGTCAGAACATGTCAACTGTAGTACATCTTTAAGACCTGAGTCCTCTATGATGCTGACAGGTCTGCAGTTAGTTGCCACCCGTTTCGCAAGAGCTGTAGTCATTTTTTGGGATTTGGTTTCATCCACAGGTTGGCAAGTAGCACTCTGTAGCACGCTAGCGGGTAGCATCACGTTAACTGTACTACTATGCTTAGCTCCGTAGGTGGTAGCTCAAGCTTGACGTCCTAGCGCCATTCAGGATTTCATTGCTGCTGTCTTTCTCCATCATGCCTGCAGCCTGCAGCAGCTGGATTTGTTACGAGGAAGTGGCAGCTTGATGATAAGTAACGGTGCTGCAAAGGGTCAAAATAGTAGCCTGTTAGGCACGACGCAAAGCCGAGTGAAGTGTAAAATAAATTAATAAATGCCGGCATGCGATTAATGCAATTAAAAAAAATGAATCGCATCGCGTCGGCCCTTAATCGCATCGCGATTAACGCGTTAGCGCTGACACCCCTAGTAATTATCATGCGCAGCATCACAGAGAGCTGTGGAGCCTATCCCAGGTCAAACTGGGTTAGAGGAAGGGTGGTCTTGCTTTGCCAGACCCTCCTCCAAAGTGCACATTCAGGGATGGGAGCAAAATGTGCTCTGGTTTATTGGCATTTCATTAAACCAATTACAATTGACCTGGGCGGTGCCAAGCACCGGAGAAAAGCCTTGGTGCCGCTGGAAAATAGGCTCGGAAGGAACTTGTTTTGGGGGAACGTGTATGTTTAAAAGTTGTTATAGTCATGCAACAGAAAACTCAGATTGGACAGATAGTCTAGCTAGCTGTCTGGATTTACCCTGCAGAGATCTGAGAAAAGGTTAACCATAGTCCTCATAAATCCACCGGAGTTTAAAATGCCAGCACAAAGGAAGCCCAAGGCAACAGATATCTGGCATAAATGAGTGCAATCCCGGAAGTGGAACGTCAAGGATATAGACTAAAGGAAGGGTAGTCTTGCTTTGCCAGACCTTCCTCCACAGCGCTGCGGAGGAGGGTCTGGCTATGTAACAACAAAACAACCTAGATGAAACATAACTGGGCAACTGGCAACAGTTCTGTTACAGTCAGTGCTTAGAAAAGGGATTACTGTATGGACAGTATTATATAAGCTGTAACACAATCCCTTAAATATGGCTACAATTAGAATAGGTTATGAAGGGGAGGTTATGATGACAAAAAGAAAAGAAAGTTGAAGTTAAAGGGCAAAGCATAAAGGTGCAGTAATTACAGGACATAAGGAAATGAAAGGACAATAATACGTCAGAAAATCAAGTGTGTCAAGTGAGGCAAAGAAAATAAGCCACGTATAGTAAATGAGTAGTGTGAATGTAAATAAAGCTGCGATCAGAGTCCGTCAGTACTGTTTCCATTGCTGAGAGGTCTGTGCTGCTGTAAGTGGATCTGTGCGGGATTTGTGTCAGCACCCCGGACTGTACAGCATTGTGCTCTAATGAGGGGTGTCTCTGCCGATCTCTCTCACACACATTCCAGCCAGAGAAACCCTCTCCTCCAGTGCCAAACCAGCCCCCTCTGGACTATAAGAGGTAGCCAAGCACGCAGCACATGACCGTAAATACCAATACACCTACATACTGTACACATACGTACATATTGAATTTACACACAGTTATTCTGAAGAGACGTATGATACTTTGTTTTCAAATGAAGACATTAACCATTTCATGAAACACATTACACCTTTTGCAATTAAATGATTGCTGGTAGTAAATGACTGTATGCTTATGAAATTTTCTTGGACAGCTCCCCTCTGGGCTAAGTACATTGTGGTGACTTATAATTGTAAAAATTATATGAGCCAAATCCAAAATAAGTAAGTGCCCATGCCATGTACACAGTGTCCTTTAGCCTCAACTGACTTACACTAAACTGTCAAACAACAGTTATACTGTAGACGCTTTGTGTGTGAAGTGAGAAAAAGAGTTTTTACAAGTAGTTTTCCTGATATTTCCTTGATATTTGTGTATCAGACCTGCCATATAACTTGACATTAGAGCCATGACCTACCTTTTACTGCCCAGGCCCTGAGGGGGCTGTTGTCGTCAATGATGTGGTAGAAAGTCAGGGGGATGATGAGGAAGGGACTGTCGCTCGACGTGTCCACCTGGAAAGGCACATTTCGCTGGTCCAGCCTCACAGTCTCGCCCTCCTTTGTCAGGGACGTCTGAAGCAACTTCCCCGTCACCTGGGAGCCAAGATGGAGTCAGTAAATGTAGCCAAGAGGTTGCAGAAGGCATCCTGTAACCAAAAGGCCCCAGGTTTAATACCTGCTATGGCCAATATCTTCATCAAAGGTGATCTATCCTTGAGCATGAAGCTGAAGTGCTCAGTCACTAAATGTGTAATTTATTACATTTCATACCAGTCAGAGTATTGAGCAAGCACTATACTAGAGCTTATGGTTCTCATAAAAGTTTTTTTATTCATTTCATGGGCTTCCAGGTAAGACTGCATGTCAGTCAGTGCTTATATATCTATCATGGCATTGCATCCAATCAAATGCTGTGCAGAGCAGGTGTAATCAATAATAAAGCAAACATCAGGGGCATTAAAAACTGTAGGTATTTTGGGTTGTAAATACTTATACAAAAGCAACTTGCATACCTGGCATCCTAACAGCAGGCTTTTGCGCATGTTGGCCACTCGGATCATGAGGCAGGGCCGGCCCTCATGATTTGCCACAACAGCGTGTTGACTAAACTTCACTGTCTCGCCTCTCTTCTTGGGACGAGCAACCTAAAAGAGCAGGAAAACATGTCAAATTTTTGGAAAAAATTCATATATAATGATTCCTTTTATAGATATTATAAACTCTTCACATGTAACCTTAAGTAATCATCTACAGGACTTCTGATTTCTTTGCTTAAGATAACCTGACACACAGTAAGATATACAATACATGGAAGAGTGAAATTACAGGGTATATAAATAGAAGAAAGGTTCTTGGGCTGTAAGTGAGAAGATAACCCTGCTTTTAGATAAGACAGGTAGGAGTTGCTATATCTGGCATGGTGACAATGTGTAAGCATAACTAATAAGTTGATTGCTACAAATACTGTTAGGCAGCTGTACTGATATAAGGAGTAAAGGAAGGGCATATTAGGGTGAGGGGGTTTGAGGAAGCAGCCATGCAATGCAACATCACAGGAAGAACATACAGTGGGGCAAAAAAGTATTTAGTCAGCCACCAATTGTGCAAGTTCTCCCACTTAAACAGATGAGAGAGGCCTGTAATTTTCATCATAGGTACACTTCAACTATGAGAGACAAAATGAGAAAAAGAAATCCAGAAAATCACATTGTAGGATTTTTAATGAATTTATTGGTAAATTCCTCGGTAAAATAAGTATTTGGTCACCTACAAACAAGCAAGATTTCTGGCTCTCACAGACCTGTAACTTCTTCTTTAAGAGGCTCCTCTGTCCTCCACTCGTTACCTGTATTAATGGCACCTGTTTGAAGTTGTTATCAGTATAAAAGACACCTGTCCACAACCTAAAACAGTCACACTCCAAACGCCACTATATCCAAGACCAAAGATCTGTCAAAGGACACCAGAAACAAAACTGTAGACCTGCACCAGGCTGGGAAGACTGAATCTGCAATAGGTAAGCAGCTTGGTGTGAAGAAATCAACTGTGGGAGCAATTATAAGAAAATGGAAGACATACATGACCACTGATAATGCCCTCGATCCGGGGCTCCACGCAAGATCTCACCCCTTGGGGTTAAAATGATCACAAGAACGGTGAGCAAAAATCCCAGAACCACACGGGGGGGACCTAGTGAATGACCTGCAGAGAGCTGGGACCTAAGTAACAAAGGCTACCATCAGTAACACACTACACCGCCAGGGATTCAAATCCTGCAGTGCCAGACGTCAACTCGTCGTGTTTGGAGGAGAAAGAATGCTGAGTTGCATCCAAAGAACACCATACCTACTGTGAAGCATGGGGGTGGAAACATCATGCTTTGGGTTTTTCTGCAAAGGGACCAGGATGACTGATCCGTGTAAAGGAAAGAATGAATGGGGCCATGTATCGTGAGATTTTGAGTGAAAACCTCCTTCCATCAGCAAGGGCATTGAAGATGAAACGTGGCTGGGTCTTTCAGCATGACAATGATCCCAAACACACCGCCCGGGCAACAAAGGAGTGGCTTCGTAAAAAGTATTTCAAAGTCCTGGAGTGGCCTAGCCAGTCTCCAGATCTCAACCCCATAGAAAATCTTTGGAGGGAGTTGAAAGTCTGTGTTGCCCAGCGACAGCCCCAAAACATCACTGCTCTAGAGGAGATCTGCATGGAGGAATGGGCCAAAATACCAGCAACAGTGTGTGAAAACCTTGTGAAGACTTACAGAAAACGTTTGACCTCTGTCATTGCCAACAAAGGATATATAACAAAGTATTGAGATTAACTTTTGTTATTGACCAAATACTTATTTTCCATTATAATTTATCAATAACTTCATTATAAATCCTACAATGTGATTTTCTGGATTTTTTTTTCTCATTTTGTCTCTCATAGTTAATAAAGTGTACCTATGATAAAAATTACAGGCCTCGCTCATCTTTTTAAGTGGGAGAACTTGCACAATTGGTGGCTGACTAAATACTTTTTTTGCCCCACTGTATAAGATGTTTTGGGTGAAATAAACTTCAAACTAAAAACTACATCAGATTACCTTTGCAAGGAAAGTGCCGGTGATGAAAATCTCCATCACCATGGTGATGACCAGCTGAAAGATGAGCAGGATAATGGCGGCAGGGCACTCCTCGGTGATGCACCGGAAACCATAGCCAATTGTGGTCTGAGACTCCAGAGAGAAGAGGAAGGCTCCCGTCAGGGTCTTCACCTCCATTACACATGGAGTATGGTTGGAGGGGGGGTCAAACTCTGGAGGAAGGGAGGAAGAACAGAAGATCTTAGGTTTGAGGGTGTAAACAAATTACCAAGGAACATTTTGTTCCCTCTCTTAATGTTCTGTCGGATCTTTCTCATGCCCTTTCTGCAATGTAAAACTGTATGCCTGTGTGTCTTTCTTCATTGTTAACACATTCACAAAAAAAGTACTGTACTTGTACTGCATAGGTCCTTTTTTCACAGAAGGCCTGAGGACATGGCCTTTTTATTTTATTCAGATGTATGCAGTTAAAGGGACAATAAGCAAGATGTTTATATGACTTTTATATATACAGTATGGAGGGCTGATGATGTTGCTGATCAATACCAATAACTCCTACTATTTTTCCTCTGTTTGGTCAACACTCTTACTTTTGACTTGATAATGGCGCTGGATGAAAGGGATCAGGATAACCAAACTATGATTTATCCTGAGGTTTCACTTAAAGCTGTGGCAGGCACTTTGTTTTTGGCATTGTTGTGAAAAAATTCCATAATAATCTTTCAGCATATTGTAATTCAAGTGGTCTGAGAGAAAACTAGACTTCTGCACCTCCTCTTGGCTCTGTTGTCAGGCTTTAGATGGTCAATCACAGGTCATTTCAGAGAGAGGGGGTGTTCCTATTGGCTGCTCTGTGCGTCTATTGCCCATGTGACAGAGAGAGAGGAGAGGGATAGTAGTAGTAGGTAGTTCTTAAGTCGTGGGTGAAGATACTCAGATGGGTGGTAGCATGTTCTAACGAGCCTGCATGTGACATGGGAAGGGGAGCCAAATCTGAATGGATTGATGAACGTTTTCTGATCTAGGCTGGTATCGGATCGGTACTCAGTATCGGCTGATACGCAAGTTCAGGGTATTAGAATTGGTATCAGGAAGCTAAAAATTGTATCGGGCCATCTCTAATATAAACACATATCCACCCTCAGTCCGACGGCCCTGGGCTCTACAGTTACTCAAATGTATGTGTACAAGCACCGAAAAAAGTGACCTTTTCATGATATATCCCCTTTAAATCCATGAATGTCAACTATACAGTGGAGGGAAAAAAAAGTCAGGAGATCACCAAAGTCATTAGGCTTCATCCTCCTACTTTCCTTTCTTCTCTCTTCTGACTCTCCATCATTCTAAATCCCTCCTCCTTACCCAGTAGATCTCCATGCACCAATGCCACCAGGTACCAAAACACTCCGAACACAAACCAGGTCCCAGCAAAGGTGGCAGAGAAGAGGAAGAACTTGTAGCGCCATTGCATGTCCAGGAAAGTGGTCCAGAGGTCGCGGAGGTAGAGCGCCCCTCGTCCACTTATGTGCTCAATGCGCACATTGCTTCGCCCGTCTTTGGAGAGGACGCGGCGCCTCCTTCGCAGAGCATTGGGCCCTCCAGCTAGTGCTCCTCCTCCACCTGCACCAGCACCTCCGGTCCCCGCTGGGGAGCCCAGCAGGGGCTTGGTGATGTCAGTCTGCGTCTGGGAGTGGCATACTTTCTGAGGGGAGGAGCCTTCAGAGGAGGGTGGAGTGGCTGAGGTCATGGCGGGCACTACAGTTGGTTGGAGACAACAGGCGGTAAGGAGAAGAAGCAGAGTAGGTAAAGGGGGTATACATAAAAAGGGCAAAAAGGACATTTGTATGGGCAGTAAGATCAAGCGAACAGCAGGAGAGTCCATATGAACAGGCGCAGTATGTTCAAAAGGAGAAAAAAAGACATTTAATAACCACATGAATTTAAAAAAATGGCAGGGTGGAACATTTGGGAGGTGAGGGAGATGACGATGGAGAGAATAAGAAGAATGAAAAGGGGGATTTGAAGCACATTTTTCAACTGGACAGTGTTGTATCCACGACAAGTCCCCGTTTTCCTTTCAATGGAGGCAGCTGGCCTTGTCAAAATAAAAGCCTCCTTTCAGCATAAAGGCACAGCTGCTCTTTAACATTAAAAGTGTGATAGTGGAGGCTCATTCACGTGTCAGTTGCACAAGACGGCTACTGAATTAAGATGAGGAGACACTAGGGACTGTTATTCCACATTAAAGAGATTAAGACAAGAAGTCTTTAAATTTGAATCAAGGACACTGAGGACTTCTACTGGGCCACCCTCTTCCATTTTGGCGAAAGCTGTTTTCATACTCTAACCTTTACTTTTTGGGCTGATTTTACTTAAATAAAGAACTCAATCATGCAGCATTTGCAGCAGATGTGACAAGCAGATGTGCATTGTTAAAATCAGGACTAGGTTTTGAGAGTTGCTCAGCTGGGGAGAACTGTACAAAAAGCTGACTTTTGTGTAGTTTAGATTGAAATCCCAATAATACAATAATATGTGCACAAAGCATGGTTCATAAAGAAATTGTTTTCCCAGTTTAGTGAGGAAAGACTTGACTGGCGTGCACAGAGCCCTAACGTTAACCCCCATCCAACAGAGATGAACTGGCCATATAACCCAATATCAGTGGCTGACCTCAGTGACTCTGTTGTGGCTCAATGGGAGCAAATCCCTGCAGTCTAGTTCCAAAATCTTGTAGAAAACCTTCCTTGACGAGTGGAGGATGTCATTGCAGCATATTAACGCATGTGGTTTTGGAATTAGATGTTCATAAATGAAACGTGCATGTTATGTTCAGGTGTCCAAATATATCTGACCACATATTTATGCTAATTATGACTGCTAAGTGCAAGTTAAATGCTTGTTGATAAGTTTCAAGTGAATGCCTATGTCAGACAATGGTGGTGTAATGTGATGGGCTGGGATATTATACAGAGTAAGTGTCTGTGGGCCTTAAAGCGTTAGCATTCTATTAACAGAATGTGATATCCCCCACCCATACCCTAGGTGCCATGGACACTTATTGTGACTGTATAGGTTGTCCCCTTTTCACACTTAACAGTTTTACCCTCATCTGGGCTGCAGTTCCTTCACATCCTTCTTTTCCTTTCCTTCTCTCTCGCTCACACTCACTGTTCACTAAATGGCCCTTTTGTCTCAAACTGCCTCTGCCTTCCGTATCGAATACAACAAAACCGAGAAGAAAAAAAAACACAAACAAAAGCCTAAGAAATACGACGATCTGATATGCTCTGTCCTTTCCTGTCCTTTCTGACCCTTCTCTCTCCTCTCGCCACGCTGGAGCTCACACTAAGTGAATGAATAGAGATCTGTGTTGATGTCTGTGCTCTGAATACTAAGATGTGGAGGGGGAGAGAGGGGAGGGAGGCGGGGTCAAGAGGAGGCACATGTGATTGGCCGTGTCTATCTCCACCTGAACTCTGAACCCTGCGGAGCTCCTGCCTACACATACAGTAAACACACACTCGTGTGTTGGACATATAGACCTTTTGGACAATTAGAACATAATACAGTACCATTGTATTGTCCAAAGGAATGTTTAGTTTACAAAGTCCGGACCATGCACACAACGATATAGAAACTATCAGTAGCACATAAATCTGTTAAGTAGTGTTAACTGATCTTTTTGGACACTTTGGGGCTGCGCAACAAGGTGTAAACCCAACATTGACATGTTATCACCTCATCATGTTGTTGTGGCAACCATGTTGCCTAGTGACACATCCAACAGACACAGAGCAACATTAGCATTTCTTATTGAGTCGTGTTTCTGGCCAGCTGATGAATGGAAGTCCAATATTCACTTCCCGTTTAGCTCCTGAGGGAAATAGCTGGCTCTTTAGCAGCTAAACTTAACTACTGGGGGCAAGTTAAGCCAAGGGACCCCTTTTTTGTAGGAAGTCATATTTTGAAATGTAGGTTCATCGTAATGAAATGTCAACCAGTGCAAGGGTGTGCTTCATTTATGTGTTTTTACTGTAATAGACAGTGAGACTGACAATACTTGTTAGAAGGTTCAATTCATTGTTGGTTTTGGTCTTTTCTGGGGTTATTTGATGAAAAGAAAAATACAGAATATCACCACTCTTATCATGTGTTAATAGTATCTACAGTCACTAGTCTAAAATGTACAAAGCAAGTTATAGCAAGTTATTGGGAAGTGTATCAGTCTCACTGACAGTAATATGATGGATTCCCTCTCACGTAAAATTATTTTTTCCACACTTAAGGTTAGGATCTCTTCCTCTCTGTCCGGCTCTTCATCCCTCTCCTTCCCTCTGTCCTGTGCGCACAAGAATCCTTTGTTTTCGAGGAGATGAAAGGGACAAAAGCCACCATTGAAAAATACGACTGGGTGAGTGAAAGAGAGAGAAAGTTAAGCGGGTAGAGGAGAGCAGTACGGAGGGTTAAAGTGTGTGTGTGTGTGTGTGTGTGTGTGTGTGTGTGTGTGTGTGTGTGTGTGTGTGTGTGTGTGTGTGTGTGTTTGCTTGATCATGTGTGAGTATGCGGTGCTTGACATTGACATTGTGAGGGGGCAGAGATGGGGGGGGAGAAGGGAGAGAATAATTGGTTTTGAGGGGAGGATTGAGAGAGCATCGGGTGACAAAAGGAGTGAAAGAGGAAGCGGGAGGGAAATGGATGGTGATGGAGAAAGAAGAAGGGGTATGTGAAGTGAAGGTGGAGGAAACAGATCGGTGACAAAAGACGGTCATTAGTATTCCAGAGGAGAGAGTAATCCCTTCCACTCAGTGCCCCTGTCCAGTGTCCACAGCCATAAAGAACCCCAAGCAGCCAGTACATTGCACTGAAAAGATTCAATGCAGCACAAGTTGAATGGGTGTGACCACTGTCCACAACACAGCAGCCTCTGCGCTGGACTGAAAGGACTGTCTTAACATCAACACAGGCCATGCCAAGAAGGCATCTACTCAGCCAACACAAGACGTTACCAACCACAAGCTTACTGGAGCCAAACTAAGCACTGCACATCGCCATACAAATGAGCTGCTGTTGTGTCAATGTGTCTGTGTCAATTTATATATACAGGGAATGATTTCAGACAGTCTCATTAAGAGAGAGCCTCTTCTTTGGCAGTGCTTTGTGTTGACCTTTCCTGTTTTATCTCTTTGCTCCCAGTCTTTATTATATACAACTAAAAAGTTGAAGTTGAACCTAGGGGTTAATAACATATGTGTACCGAGTCACACGTTCTCTGGGACATGTTTTCATGCTAATCGAAGGTGTCTCTAGCTTTATCACAAGCGCTGTGTTTGAGCTATGTTACTGATTACTGGTTGCACGGCGTTTGTCGTTCGACTGCTCATGACTGTTTTCCAAGATGGCGCCCGCATGTAAACATGAACGCTACAGTCTTTATAATCTTTTTTAATAAACTGTCTGTACACTTACAAAGTTCTCAATGCTTCAGTTTACATGTAGGGACCCTCATTATGCTACTGTTGAAGTGTGGTGCTATTTTGAGCCTTGTTAGTGGTACACTGTAAAAACGAGAACTTGAAATTGCTCATCTTACTTTGATTTTCAATTAAACAGAACAAAAAATACATAATGGCATTGTAAACTTTGTTAAAGTAGTTACTTCAACTCACTGTATTAAGTTTATTGTGATAAGTTGGTCTCAATTCAAAATGTATGTTGGCGCCACTTCGAAATTGTAGTTAGACTCCAATTGAGGCCAGTACAGGTCAATTACTCGGCACATGCTCCACGCTAAAACAGGGTTTCCTGGGCAGTTCTACAGGGGCCCACATTTAGCCCAACCCTGATCTGCGTACTGCAGTCAGCTGCAATTGGTTCATTGGCTGGTCAATTCCCATGATGCAAGGCGGTAAATAGAGTTGTGTTAAAATTTGCTGAAAAGTTTGCAGTTTGTTCGAAATACAAATGTAACTTTATGAATTCCGTTTATTAAACGTGTCTGCTTAGAATGTAGTGTTTTGTTGCCTGGTAACTGTCATTGTTGTGCTGGTTTACATTTGTAACCATGAGTTAGGTGACTGTTATGTTTGATAAGAAGAGCTGGAGGACTGCAGCATTAATAGGCTTCCTTCAGCCATTAATCAGCAGCATGTCACTTCACTAGCAGCCCTTTTATGTCATGTGATGCAAGATCAGCAGCTTTAGAGGGGCCTCTATTTTGCATGTGGGCTTTTTTTACTAAAAACTTAGTTTTTACACATGAAAGTTAATTATCTGAACAAAAGGTAATTAGTTTACTTTATTTTGAATTATTTAGTATGTAAAATTTAAGATGTTAAGTTTGTGTATGTATCAAAGATAAATTATTTAAACAAAACATTAGTTGGCACAACATATGAAAGTTAATTATTTGAACAAAACATTAGTTGGCAGAACTATTTTCAAAACGTAGGAGTTTGAGTTGGCCTCAAAACTCAAAAATCTAGTGCAGTAAGTTGCCTTGAAATTTTGAGTTTTCACAACATTTTCGTTTTTTACAGTGTAGAAAATAGTGATTTACCATCTGCCCCGAAAGGTACCGTTAGCAGCTAACCACCCATTTGCGGTAGCTTGTTTGAGACGCATTCGATTAGCATGAAAACATGTCCCAGAGAACGTTCGACTCGGTACACATATGTTATTAACCCCTAGGTTCATTTTGCGCTGGAATTGTCCATTAAGAAGTAGGAGAATTTTTTTGACCCATAAATTAACACTTTATGCAAAATGACCCAATTTGAAGAGTCCCAAATGTTTGCTCTTTTTTTTTTTACAAAAGACTTGAGTGTAAAAAAAAAAAAAAAAAAAAAAAAAGGGCTACGTTCTCTATTCTCTATTTTGTAAAGGGTCCTTGGCTGAAAATGAAATTGAGACACTCTGCCGTAAAGACCCCTGGTGGCCCAAAAACCACAGTTTCTATGAGGACAAAGGGTTTTAGATGCTATTTGACCATCTGATAACACTTTGGATGAAGGATATGACACCTCAACTTCCTCCTATAGTCCATTTTAGAGAAAAACTGTAATCAAAGCAACCATAATTTCTGCTAAAATACAGTGGTTGTATATAAACATAATTCTCATGTAGGCTACATCTAAATTCAGTGCATTTGTATTGTCATCATCTGTTGTTAACATTATTTAACAACAGGAAGTAAATGTGACCAGTTGCCACAGTGATCAGACGTTTGTCTCAATGTGTCTGTGTCCAGCATTCTGTCCAAACCTCAGAATTAGTAGCTAAAGAATTGCGACATTGACCCAAATTAAACAATGGAGAGCAGCCGTGGGCCAGTAGGCTGTGATTAAGGACTGACTTTTACCATCTTCTTCCGACTCGGTAGCAGCCAATGAGCTGTCTCTCTGCTGTAAATCTGACTGGTCTACTAATGTTGTGAAGCTGATGAGGATTCCTCAATGAGAAGATGTGATTTATTTTGACTGAAGGTTTCCGAGCCAAGACTTTTCTGTAGACTTGGAACCAAGACACCATCACACCTGTTCTTTCTACTGTGTTTTGTATAAGCACTCTAATATTTTCTGCTACTATGAGTACTATACTGCATCTACGATTGCATTACAGCTACTTCTCGTGTAAGTGCAGCAGAAGCCCACATGTTTTCTTCCCTGTTTTGTTTCTAAATAGTTACCATAAACTGTTAATAAAACCATATTTATTAATCATGGGTATCCTTGCCGGACAGGTGCCAGATGTGGAGACTTGAGTTAGCTAAACGTTTCATTTAATGCTGAATTATCTTTGACTGCAAAAGATTGTTGCACCCAGTACAGTATTAAATATTAGTAGGATTTTATGGATTTTTTGCTACTAATTCTACTAATGTAATAATATAGTCCCATATAATTATGTGTAGCAGTCAGACATCGTGGTACAGATGTGATAGTGCATAGGACCCTCCTTTATTGTTACACACTTCTAATATCCCTCCGCTCTGTAAACACAACACACAGTAGATGCAGTGAGACTGAGCACCTGTTTGAATGTTCATCTCAAGCCTTGCATCAAACAGCTCAAGGATATACAGTATGTTTTCCTCTGATTACACTTACAGGAGATAAGGACTCAAGAAAGTGAATATAGGAACATCACATTTCAGGATTATGAAAATAACAACATAAAAGATAAAATAAGTTTACTAAGACAGACACACTTAGTACTGTAGTACTTATAGGAAGATCACAGGGATTTATCAGTTAGGTACATTTCAAAGCACAAGTCAACAAGTCAAATAAGCTGTCAGATCTACACATATACTGTGTATGTATAAACAATATATTGTTTTCATATTCTTTTAGTAAGAAGAAGAAGAAGAAAAGCTACTAAATACAAAGATGAAAGACTGATTTTGAAATGTGTATGTGTCTCTTACCTTTCTGTTGTCTTGTAACAGAAGTTCACTCGGACCTCAGCTTTGAAACTTGAAGATTTAATTAATTTAACTGTCCAGCAGACATGTGAAGAAGACAGAGAGCATACAATCTGTCTTGGAGAGGGGGGGGGGGAAAAATTGCAAAAAAAGATAAGAAAGTTCACGGTTTTGAACGACGCACACTTGTTGACAGCTCAAGCATGTTTTACATCACCTCTGACTTTGACATCACATTGTTTTCTTTTGCAGTCTCCCTCTATGTCGTTGCCATCCTATATTTATAAAAAGAAAAAAAACTCTTAGGAAAAAGCATGAAATCAGAAAAAAGAGGCCTTGGTGAGGATTGACCAGCGGTCAGTCAGTGTCTCCCGGCACACTGGTACTGGCAGTACCGGTTCTGGCTCACTGTTACTGGGTCATTATGTAATCAGATGAGCACAGTTTGCACTTCTCCGTGCTTGTGAAGCTGAGAGGGAGCCCTGTGTGTCCGGACAGAGAGAAGTTAAAGAAGTCCACTCCTCCAGGACCCCCCTGCACGCCTCTTTATATAAACCCAAAAAGTATTCAGACAGACGCTGTTTCACGACATTTTTAATTCATTAATTCAACTCTCCTCCCAGCTTCTCCTCCTACCCTCCCTCTCTCCCTCACTGTACTCTATAAATGGGTCTCTTTGTTGCAAGGCCTCCTCCGCTGTTTCAGCCTTTGTCAACTTTCTCATGTAAATGTTTGATGGTTCTAAGATACAAGCCTGGAAGTTGTTGCACTGAAACGGAGGTATTTACAAATCAAAGACGGGGGGAAAAAACAGGGCTCTTTTCTTGAGCGCTTGGCTCCTTGCAGTTTTGCGTTGGCCAGTGTGCAGTGAATGGATAATGTCGGTGCATCTCTGTGAGGCTGTGCCATGTCCGCCTGCAAGGAAGGGGACACGGCTGTGTATAGGCGAGTACACACGGTCCTGCTGTGAATGGACAGCACGGGATGACCAGGACGAATTAATTCACCAAAGTAACAAGCATCATAGTGAAACACTGGCCCTGTGGCAATGTGTTACCTTCACATCTGATGGGGGGAAAAGTAAATTTTTTTCAAGTACTGTAGCTAATTTCTTGTACATTACTTAAGAATTTCCATTCTATACTACTCTATAATATTGCAATATTGTACGTTTTACTCCATTTGTTTTACAGCTTAATTACTTTGCAGATTATTGTGCAAAACATTTGATCACCAAATAAAATATGATGCATTTATATAGATTAAACAACCCAACAGTATACATACTATCACCTCCATCAATAATATTAATCCAACAGTGTGATATTTAGAAGTCTTAATCTGAAAGGTGCTTCTGATTAATAATTTGTTGATACTTGGAATACATTTTGCTGATAATACTGCTGTTCTTTTATTACACAGTACTACTTTTAATAAGGTTAATATAGACATGTTAAAGGCGTTTCAGTGGGATTACTGTAGTGTTACGATTGGAATCACCCCAATTTTAAAAAGAACACACTAAAATGTGTGTTTGAGTTGAATGTTTTTAAGTCACGTTGGGTCAAAATGTGGAAAAGAAGGCTAGATTGACTATTTGATTACAGGCTGCAGTTACGTACTTTAAGTATAGTATAATAAATACACACCAGTACAAAGTATATGGTCTTCCTCCCTATAGAGTTATTGTATGTCACTATAGGAGCTGCCTAACAGAGTTTATTATTCTAAAGAAAGTGAAAAGGGCAACTTGTCAGCCCCCCTTTTAAAGCTTGCCTTTTAACTTTGTTTTGACGGAGTTAAATTTACCGAATGTTGAGATGAGAGTCAATAAACCCGGCTTTGCGCAATATTCAACTCGGCTGGTTTCACATGCACATCAATCTGCGGGGGCCCCTCCAACCTGCCAGAGGTTGTTGTTCCTCCTCAGCACCCTCTCCTGTCCTGCAGAGTTTGGGGCTCCCCTTATCCGGACCAATGGGGCCCTGCATCCATAGGGGCCCAGATTATATGAGTGTCTTTACCTTCTGGGTGATGATTTCATGAGGATTTGGCACCTTTTAGGTCGGGATCATCCTTGGCTTCCTGGGTGGGGAGCTTCACCTGAAGGTGTCATGAAGCAGCTGATGAATAGAGGGATGAAAGAAAACAAATGCATCAAGATGATTGCGACTGTTACAAAAAGAGACGCTATAGAACATTTCTTGCAGTTGGCAAATTGCTGTACAAACTGAGAAATGTACTGTGCTTATTGTGTCTATATAATGACCTGAAATAACCTACTCTGTCAAACAACATACAACTAACCGTATTCAACCTTTTGCATCTTTCTCAAGAAACATGTTACAAGAACAGAACTGACCTGCTGTATCATGGCTGTGTTGTTGCACTGTTGTCCTCATCATTGTCCTCTCTTAATTTCTCGAAACAAAGTTCAGTTTTGTTTCTGGTTCTTCAACACAAACGTTTTTTTTGTGGCAGAGCTGCTTTGAAGGCAGAAATAATGTCATTGGTTGAGTAAAAACGTTGTAGGTGGAGTCAAACAGAGTCTAGCAGTGTATACGGGGGCTGTATGTTTCCCATTAGCATTACCTTTAGCAATTTCAGCTTCAGGTCTCAATTTTAATTCACCAAATATTTTGGTGTATGACTAAATACTTGCAAAAATGATGACAATCCCATCAGCCTCAGTTGCACTTTGTGTTCAGTGAACGATAACAAATGTTAGCATGCTAACACATTAAATTAGGATGGTGGCAATGCTAAACATCAGCATGTTAGCATTGTTATTGTGAGCATGTTAGCGTGCTGACGTAAGCACAGCCTCACAAAAACGCTAGCATGGCTGAAGACACTTTTTATGTAAATGTTACCAAAAGAAAATGTGCGCATGGAATTGAAGGAAAGAAGGACCCTTAAAAAGTATATTAAACATATTTGTTTCATTTTATTAACCATATATGGCATTTGTGACCGTTTTTGTTCAACTACACCAAAGAAAAGGGTTCTGTTTTGTTTCCTTGTGTCAACCAGAACTTCAGACATGCTGGAGTTGTAGTAGGTCAATGTAGTCACTGATCATTACCATGGACAAGACTATTTCTACTATTATTGTTTTAACAAAATTGTTACACTCAAGTTACACGCAAGTTACACACAGTAACACATTGCCAAATACGCATTACCTCCAATACAAAGGACCACAGTGACTTTAACCCAAGTTTAACCCAATCAACCACATCATTGATTGGGCAACAACTAAACCATATTTTGTCTTCCAAAGAAGCTTCAAATATGATGAAATAGGCCAGCCTCATGTATTACAAAATAAATATGGCAACAATAAATAGTGTACAGTATAAATCAAGGCTCAATATTGCTGTGCATCATATTTAACCCACATCATGTATGAAAGAATGTGACCTCGCAAAGCCAACACAAACCAACACATTGCTTGTCTGTTTTCAGACCAGCGAGTTTTAGGAAAACTATGTCACAGAGGTCAGCGGTCACTGAGAGGGAGTCAAGAGAGGAGGGAGAACAAGAAAAGAGAGGAGGAGGAGGAGAAGGTGGAGGAGGAGGAGGAGGAGGAGGGGAAAGGAAAGAGAACATGAGATATACTGTAAGAGGACACAAAGAAAAAGAGGAAGAAAGAGAAGAAGCAGACAAGAGATGTTGTAGAGCAGAGAGACATTGTAAGAGAAGGTATGGAGGAAGGAAAGAAAGTAGCACATGATGCCGTAATGTGGACCGGTCGGAAGGCTTTTTTCACCTCCATCTTCCTTTTTTCCACCCCTTTATTTGTTCATGTGCCTCCTTGGCCCAGGATAAGGTTTGTGTTTCCATCACATGTTGCCCTCGCCCTTTGTTTCTTCTTTTATTCTGTCACTTTCACTTCAGTTCTGCATTGAAAATGTTACTTAAGTAAAATGATGTAAGTATCATCAAAAAAAAATGTCTTAAAGTATTAAAAGTAAATGTACTCAATGCAGTAAAATCCTCACATTTTAGAAACTGGAAACAATCCCAACAGTTCTGTGTTCAATTGGCTAATCATTTCAGCTGTACTTATATATTATAAGTTATATTGTTGGGTAGTTTAATTTATAATAAAACATATTTTATAATGTGTTGTGTGTGCAAGTAAATTTGTAAAGTAACTAAAGCAGTCAGATAGTAGTGGAGTAAAAAGTACATTTCTCTCTGAAATGTAGTGCAGTAGAAGTAGAAAGTGACATGAAAAGAAAAGAGAAATACAAGTACCTCAAATTTGAAAGGAACTTTAACTGTTCCTTTCATTTGGCGGGGGGGCAAAATCAGTGAGGCAAAGATGAAGTTCATGCATGACTGTTCATGCATTGAGACACACTATATCCAATACATTGTGTTTTTATGCTGTCAGTGTTAAAGATGTTTCAGTGAAAACCAAAATAGTTATGCTGACAAAGGCATGGTAGACATGTTCAACACTAATCTCTGACTCCATCTGGTGGTTATCAGTCACACACACAGACTCATCAGAGGCACAGTATAAGCCAAAGAATGTGCTGGTGAAAAATACAGCAGATATAGGCATATATAAGTATTTAGATTTCACAGGAATACAAGGGAAAAGGGTCGACAAAATGTAGTAGTAGTTTTGTACTTTGTAAATCATGAATAATACTTATTTAACCCATATCTTACTGTGAAATTAGAAGAGTCAAGAGTAAATATGAAAATCTAAATTAATACTGTTTTCTGCGTGTTACTAGGTGAAAGGCAAATTCTCTGTATCCACTTTCATTATCATATGCTTAATCCTGAGGTTGCAGAACAGTAAACAGATATTTTGATGAGTCAAATTTGGCATATTTAGGGACTAAAAACAGACAAAAAAGTTATAACTGTGACAGACAAAACAACCTGTGAGACTGTAAAGAATTTTTAGTCTCATTTTGTTTGATTGATGTTTTGACTCGAGGATAGAACTCATGTCAAATTTTAGATTTTTCTTTAGATAACAAAAAACTAAATTCTTTAAGAGACTTTAAGTTGTCTATCAAATCCACAAAAAAAGGTCTGAGCTAGATGCTGTCAACAGCAGCCACAAGTGGTCATTGCTGCTCTTACACAGAGCAATAATAGTCAGGGTCTCTCTCGTTAGCAATGACTTAGACAGTTTATTTTGCTTTCAGGGATGTAACAAATTGTGTTTTCTTATTTTCAGATGACTCAAATGCATTCTTGTAAGTAAAACAAGATCACTGGTGTAGGAAACGATGACAACAATTCATGAGCCTGAATTACTGACTCCTGCCTCAGACTATGCAACATTAGTCTTTTTAATCATGGGAAGATGGTACTTCATTATAGATCAGGTGTTTTTTTTGTTATTGAATTAAAAGCAGTTTCAACAATTTGCTGTATAAAGAAAAGAAAACGTGTAGCCTTCAAACCTAATTTCAACTCATGTGACATGCACACAGGTCACAAATTAAAGAAAAACCTGAATATACAAAATCAGTAAAGAAACATAATGAATGCAGATGCTCATATAGCTTAATAATAATAATAATAATAATTATTATTATTATTATTATAATTAAAAAAACTGTATTTATAGAGATCCTTTCACATAGGGGGTATCGCTAAATGTGCTTTACAATAAAGTAAAGAAACAAGAGAATAAATAAAAAAAGGCAAATTAAAACAAGTGGAAATACTTGTGCGATAATCCAAGCAATCAAATGAATAACAAACAACAGAGGCAGGAAATAGGAAGAACATGCACTGTATGAAGAATAAAACGTGTAAAAGATAAGAATATAACAAAGGGAGATTGATAGTTAGTTAAAAGCTAAAAAAAAAAAAAGTTTTCAATTACTGTTCAATAATGTTCACAGAGCTTTCATGTCTTATAGCTTTGGGTATGTAGAGAAGGGCACACTGAATGGTATGTTTGTAAAAAATGCAAATCATTTGGCATGGCCTTCACAGTCACCAAATCTCAACCTAACTGAATACCAATGAGAGATTTTGGAATGTTAACACATACATGCCTCTCAGAATTTCAAACAACTAGGTCGGGTTTTCTTTTACTTTTTTATTTATCTGTAATGACATGACAGGACAACACCAAAAAGTGGATGGAAAAATGTAATGCTATTACATTCAGTCTCAATATTACGACGGAGCATTAGGGCCACATCAAAGGAAAAAAAAAAACGGAGGAAGATATTTTTTTATTTTTTAAAAACATTTTATTTATTTTGCATTTCGAGAATAAAGTTGAAATGTCGAGAATAAAGTCAACTTGACGAGAATAAAGTTGAAATACTTTTTCGAGAATAAAGTTGAAATACTTTTTCGAGAATGAAGTCGAAATGTCAAGATTAAAGTTGAAATGACGAGAATAAATTCAACTCCTTTATCATTTAATCACATTAGAGCGACTGTCCGCCATGCCAGCTGCCATGTAGGCATCATCATAGATATGGGTTACATCCTATCTATGATGCTGCCATGTAGGCATCATCATAGATATGGGTTACATCCTATCTATGATGCTGCCATGTAGGCATCATCATAGATATGGGTTACATCCTATCTATGATGCTGCCATGTAGGCATCATCATAGATATGGGTTACATCCTATCTATGATGCTGCCATGTAGGCATCATCATAGATATGGGTTACATCCTTGGAGTGCCGCACTCGCCTGAGCTCCACTCCTTCAGGATCAAACAAGTTGATCAATTGTCTTATTGTGTATTGTGATACAACATATCCTCTCCGTATGGCATGTAGGTGTAACCATCGATACCCTTGCATCTGTCCATTACGAGCTATTTCAGTTTGCAGGAATACGGCCACCTCTTTTCTCCTTCTGAAGAGACGCAATGTTCGGCACAATCTCTTCAAAGTCCTAATACTTATCACCATATGCGCTAAAAGAGAAAGAGTTCATGCATTTTGCAGAATACTATAAGTTAGTAGTTTGGTTTATTCTCAAAAGTCTGACTTGATTCTTGAAATATCTACATGTCTACTTTATTCTCAACATTTCGACTTTATTCTCGAAAAATTATTTCAACTTTATTCTCGTCATGTTGACTTTATTCTTGACATTTCGACTTTATTCTCAATGCAAAATGCAAAATAAATAAAACATCTTCCCCCTTAAATTTTTTCCCTTGATGTGGCCCTAATGCTCCATCGTACAATATTTTCTAATGACTGTCGACTTGTTTTAAGAATTTTCTCCAATCTAATTATCATGAAATGAGTCACATCCCACAAAGCATATATAGATAATGACATTAGGTTTGAGAAAGTAGCTCAACATATGATTTGCTGAATCCACTTCTGTTCACTTGTTTTACTCTAAAACCAGTACAGGAAACAGAAAAATTACAAGTCAAAAAAGTTGAGGTGCAAAACAAGATGTCAAGAATATCAAATTATGATTGGTCAGGTAACACTTTTTTCAAAACCCCAGCATTCAAGCTGACTACTTGTTTCTCTTAACCTTATAAACCAGTGTTGCTAAAGAGCCTGCCGAAAAGAGTCATCTCAATCCAAAATGAACACACGTACAACTAAATGCACACTCCTTCTCCATTCGTTTTAACTAATGCGCTGCAGCATGGCAGCCTGCAAATAGCTCATCTAATCTCTGCCTTCACGAGGTTGAGTCAAGTTCTCACAATGAAGAAAATCTGATCTAATCTTTCCATGTCAGCACATGACTGCTGAAGATCTGAAGGTCCTCACAAAGTAATTTTATTTAAATTTAAATTTGTGTTTATTTTTTGACTTGTATCTTATATCCTATATCCTATCTCTGTGATTTCCTTTCCTTTCTTAGCTCTGATCATCATTTGCCTCGCTTACCATCAGTTGCATAACTGAGAAAATGTGTTTTCACCACTGCTGCTTAGACCTAATGTGACAATGAAAGGATGCCATATCAGCCACAAAACAGCTGTTATGAAGTAACAAAGTACAAATACTTTGTTACTGTACTCAAGTATTTTTTAAAGATATTTTTACTTTACTATTTATTTTTGTGCCGACTTTTCACTTTTACTCCTTTTTACTTTTTAACATGAATATTGGTACTTTCTACTCCTTACATTTTACAAAATTGGCTCGTTACTTTAGTTTTAAATAATTTTAGTGGAGTTACCGTTATTATTTTTCGCGTCATCAATACCAAATTCAATCTAATTGGATGGAAACATATGTTGCACTTCCGCACCACTACAAGACGGCTCGACAGATTCGGCAGCATTCATTGGCGGCAAATCATGGTGGCTTAATGGCGGTAACATTAGCATAGTAGTATGGACGGTGACATGATTGAAAATGAAGAAAATGGAGATCCCAGAGATTCGGCAGACAAGCAGCAAGACATTCCCAATCATCCCTGGCCTTATCTGAGAGAGATGTTTGAGATAGTAGGCATTGAGCACACACACATAGGTCTACATCTAGATTAATTTAAATGTTAAGGGGAAGATTAAAAAAGAGAACTGGTTTTTAATTGGTTTTCCTAATGAAATCTTGAAAAATAGTTGCAGATGTTCCTGGTTATGTTCCATGTTAACCTAAAGTTTTTGACCATCTATTAAAGCAGAAGTCACTTACACAAATTCCAGCCAAAATTTGTTTTTAATAATGTACATATACATTCTGGATCTCCATGATGTTGCTTCCCAGCTCTGGCTCCCTCTCTCACCAACATTGCTTCATCTGATCAATGCTGGAAGGCACACAGCTGATCCAGAGCCAATTGGCAACAGAGACCCGAATAGACAAACAGGTCATGATGGCTTGTCTTGTCTTTGATTTTGGTAGTTGTGTTTGATGTAGTTTCATCGTCCATACGACTCTGTGATTTACTTTTGTCGGTCCTCTTCGTGGAATGGATGATTAAGTTAGACTCAATGTTTTCTGTTGAGATGCTAAAGCACTGACGTCGTGCTATTATTGTGGTAAGCTAGTTTGATTTTGCAGTAGGCACACTGTACACAGTTTTAGTTTTAATTACGTTTGAACTGATTCCAAACTTTGGACCCTTCCTGTGGTTTCCTCCAGCCGGTCTCTTCTCTTAGCCCCTCACTATTTACGCTCTGGCATGTGTCGCCAGCAGCAGACTGAGCCGTCTGGTGTGCGACAGTAGCGGAAACACCGTCCGTCAGCGATACGTTAGTAACATTGATTTAACCAAGCTTCGAGGCAAGTCATTTTGCATCCAGGATTTTTTGTAATCGAATTATTTGAGGAATTGTTTCAGCCCTATGTGAAACATTTTATTTTATCAATATGTTTTGACCTTATGGGAATCATGTAACAGTACACATAGCCCCAGATTAGCTAAATCATGCTTCATCTCAATGGTACCTACAGTTACTAACATCCCTGCTAAATACAAGCCATTGTAGTTGTCCTGAGACCCAGTTTTGCTTTGTAAAGTTCCAGGTAATAATCTTCCTGATATAGTTTCTCACCCTAACCTCTACTGAATAAGGTCAGTGTGTAGCGTTTCAAGAGTCCTTGAAAATGAGACCACATGGTTCAGTTTTCACGTTGCCACAATGTTCCACTGATGCCAACCTTTACAGCGGCATTCGAGCATGTGGAATGTGTCTGTTATATTCTGAGCTCTTATGCATTTACTGTATATGCATTGCAACTTTAAAGGTGTGAAAAAGCATATTTAGAGTCACTTACAGTGAGAACAAAATTACTTTTGGCAGGGATCTGAACCAGTGACTTGTCAGATGTTGAGATTTACAGATTTTAGAAATAAATTGTTTACCACAAACAGTGACTTAAAACTAATTTATGTAGTTCCCTGTTACACAAATTCTGACTTTAACTACTGGGGAACCGCAGCTGAGTAAGAGCATAGTTGAAAGATCCACCTGGCACTCAGGGCAGAGAAAAACAAATACAAGATAATGTGCGCAAATATCCATGTAGAGATTTTGATTTACGGTAGGCTATACTCGTGAGTACCTGGCGATTAAGAGGTTGAAATCCTGAAATGACAAAGATTTTGACACTTGTGTGCAGCAGAAACTTATCTACCCGTCATAAAACCTACACAGCAGTTGTCAGGGTGTGACTAACATGTACATTTTGCATAATGCTGTAATAGTGGGAGCATAAGAGGAATGTGTACTCTTCTAAAGGACTGTCATGCCCTGATGGTATTTGGCACTCAGCATAAATGTACAAGCACTTGTTACAACCTATAATGTTCATACACAGGTCAGTGTTTCAGTTTTATGTAACATGTTTTAAGGCAATGACACCAGGGGAGAGGGATTTGTACTTCTATGTAAAGTCATATTTCTGTTTTATTGCTCAGGAAGTTACAGTGTCAAGGCTGCAAAGCAAAGACTGACATGTAAGCACTGTATCTATGCCTCCATGTATAGACACATTATATACATGTATTTTAAGCTCGTTTTGTGTCCTATCGCCAATGGATTAAAGTCACTCTAGAATTCAGTTAGACTTAATTGATACTTTAAAAAAGGAAGTTATGCTTTGTATTTGCTGCAGAGCCTGCTTAGCTCCAGACCGGAGTCTGTGTTTTCTGTATTGGTATTTTCGGACACATTTCACAAACTTGTTTTGACCCGTTTAGTGCTGCTATAAGAAGACCTTTATACTCCATGATAGGTTTTACTTTCCACGCTACTCTACTGCATGAGATGTGAGATCCAAGCAAGTACAAAAATGTAAAAGCTGATTGGTGTCATTCCATCTCAATGACCAATCATTGCTTCACACAGAGCTCTGGCGATGTACTAACAGCAGCCGACTGTAATCAATGCAAGGAATCTAATTGTACAGATGTAAGCTGCATGCAGTTGAAAATAACCAGAATCATTTTTACAGATTTTGGCTGAGTTCATGCTTTCACACAGGTGTGCAGATTTGAGCTTTGATTGCAGTCCATTGCTCACAGGGTTCAGTGCTTTGATCAGCAGAATTTTAGCAGCTGACACGCACACGCACGCACACGCACACACACGCACGCACACACACGCTTGTAAGACACTGGGAGCAGAACAGATTCTGTATAGCTCTAGAAAAGTGTCAAGGCCATGCAAAAATATAATTTAGGTTCTTTTTGGTGTCTACAAATATACTTTCACAGCCTCAAATGTACATTGTGGTTTATATAATTTTTTTATCTGCACATAAAAAAGCAAACATGAAGAACAATATAATGAGCCCAGTATAAGATAAGAAAATCTGCTACAGAGTGAAAGAAAATAGATCATTGGCTTATGGAAACTGTACTTTGCTCTGTGTCGGCATGTTTTTCTCTCATGCACCCAAAAGACCAGGTAAACAGTTTAGTAATCACCATCTCTAACGTGCCATTTACAATAGAGGTTATCTCAATTTTATTCAGGACTTCTCTAGCAAAAGGTTAGAGGGAGGCATATCAAATAAAGTCAGTACAACACACAAGGACAGATTTACAATATTTATCTTATAGACACAAAAGAGAAAACCTACAAATGAGAGATCTGCATCATTTTAACTGCGACTCCTGGCCTTTTGTCACCAAACTTGTCCGACCATCATGACAAAGGTGTAATGAATTCCACTTTACAGGTGCTATAAATCTAACCAGACATTGACGGAGATGGCAATTAACTACACTCTGTAGGCTACACAACACCCACTCAGTCCTTAGAGAACAACGTACAGCCCAAATAAATCATGTGTGGGTGAGCAGGGCCTTTAATGGAGAACTTTCCACATTAAAGTCTGTTTACAGTGTGCACATGAAGCCTTTTGTGGCTCAAGAGGAAGCTGTGCAAACTGATCAATTGACCGCTTTTGCCCACTCCTCATCTCTACTTGAGGCTAAAGATGACATTAGCCGGTTTTGACAAGAAAGAAGAATGCACGGAATAATACAGATGACATCTGTGTCTGCAACATTGAGTCCAACAGTATTATACAGGTTTATTGCTAACTCAGTAGAGAACTCTTTAAATATTCATGGGTGCAGAAAAATAGGATAGTTGAGTTTAGATTTAACTCCAACACAAAAATCCAGGGTACAAAACCAACAGGAATACAAAAATAATGAAAACGCAAGAAACAACATAAGGAGTAAAAACTGAGGAAGTCCAAAATGCAAAAAAGGGAAAACAGAGCTAAATAACAAAACTGAGCACAGAGACCGCAGGGAAAACTAACACAAACTCAAAGACTGCAGCAAAGCAAGCTATCACAAAGGAATACAGACAGGAGACAAAAATGCACAGACTTACACGGAACACCACGACAGGACACAAAATGATCTGACAGAGGACAAGGTGAAGACAAAGACTAAATACACAGGGTAACGAGGAAATACAAGACAGGTGACACAAGGCTGGGAAACAGATGAAACACATAAGGGCAATCACAAGGGCGAGAAAACACAGAACATAAAGTAAAACCAGACTAGACAAGACAGAAAACCAACTATCAAAATAAAACAGGAAACTAAGCAAAATACAGAACAGAAACAGACTACCAAAATAAGATAAAACACACCAAACCCATAACATAAACTGGTAAAAGCTGAACAACAGCTCAATTATGAAGGCAGATGAGAAGATATGTAGCGGTGCGACCTGATAGCCAAGTGGTTAGGGCGCATACTGCATACTGAGTATCAAATAAAGGCACAAAATGCCAAAAATGGGATGCAGACCATTAACTGCAATGCTCCTGGCTCAAGTCTCGCCGTGGACCTCTACTATATCAACTGTATCTCCCACTTTAAAACAAGATGTGTGCAATGGTGGTGCAGTTATTGGTTTGACCAGAAGATGTAACTGTGTATCACAACAGTGGAAGGAAATGAGTAAGTGCGGCGTGCGCAGTGAGAACATAAGTGGTCCAAGTATTGATCCTTGACTTCTGCAGTTGAGGAGATAACAACTGGGGGGGGGGATCCTATTTTAACAACAGGAGGGGAAACAATCCAGGGTCACTCCAGGAACAATTGAGTGTGGAGTGATCAATGGTGTCAACAGCTACATTAAGGTCAAGGACGACCAATACAGAGTCAGCTGTTAAGAGTTTCAGTTTCAGTGCAGCTTCTAAAAACCCATCTGGCACTTTACAAAATATTATTGCCAAAGAAAAATTTAAAGCTGTCTTGTGATGTTACAGTAGCTTTTGGTAACTTTGGTAGCTTGGCACATTACACAAACACAGAAGATGATTGGTGTGGAATGCATATCAAGATGCATGAAATTACAAACTGGCATGTTTCTGTAGGGTCTGCTGACATTGTATCCCATGCATGACTGAGTCTGTATTCAGCAAGGGAAATTGCATGACAAACCGTCTAGAAAAGGAGAAGAAAAGCTGACAGATGACAGGTTTCTGAGGGAGTTCAACCATGTGACTGTCCTGCTACCATCAGTGTCTATACTTTAGAATCATCCTTTTTATCAACCAACATTTTTTATTGACAATACAGTCTGGATATAAAAACTAAGGGAACAGGTAAACAAGAACTGTAAGTGTAGGCCATCAGATGGCGACCACTCATTGGCTGAGCCAAAGGGGTGTTAGCTATGACAGAGGGGAATGGGGTAAATGTCAACGGGTCAATGACTTCCACGTTATCATGTTATCAGACAACATTAACAACTGTCCTTAAAAAGAACAGGAGACATGAAGATGTCAGAACCCAAACAGAGAGGCAGTTGACCTGGAAGGAAATCGTGACACGCACTGTCCTCTTATGTGTCAAACAACAACTCAAGGTCCAACGACGTCAGGCCATATTTTGTGGTGTAGGTTCTCCATGTTTTGAAAAACCTTTGGTAGTCTTGGGTCTGTATTTACCTGTAATCCTAAAGAAGTAAACCAAGGCAAAGGTCAATAACTGTCAATAAATGTTAACATGGGTAAGGATTACAGGTTGTCCTTCACTAGTGTTTTACTGTAGTTCATTTGCGAATATACCAGTTTAAAAAAAAAAGATAATTTATTGGGTCTGTTGACTCCAGCATTTGAAAAAAAGCATGTAATGTGCTTATGGTGTTACAGTTTTTCTCAGTCGCTTTGGTGCATTTCTCACATCAGTTAGTTAGTTAGTTCAACCTCCACAACATTTAGTCATTTATGCACATCATAATAGCAGTTTCTCATTCCTTCCAACAAATTGCAAATGCTTTTGGATATGCATCAATTGCTTTCATACAACTCTCTGCTGTTTTATAACATTATCATTTGCTTATGTCATGTCAGTCAAAATGAACTATACTTGTGAATACTGAATAGTCATTCCATATAAAACTAATAGTCCTCATTTCATTGCTTGAGTCATAACATACAAAAATGTTGAACTAGTTGTCAAAATCTGTCAAGCAAATTTTACAAATTTTTTTAAATCTTTTTTTTTCTGAAAATGTCTCCTAAATTGAACAATTTCTCTCAGGTGAATCTCAGCTTTCACTGATGAGAAGGGGTGTGTGAAGTATTAGTTGCAACCAATGATAAGCCACTTCTCTACAGTCACTGTCAGAACTGAATCCCATAAACCCCCACTTTACAAGCATATATGAACCAAGCAGGACATAGTGTGTACCATTTCTACAATACTGTGACACAGAAATGGAAGGTCAGCCTCGTGGAAGAGGGGTGAGGGTGCGGGGAGGAAGGGGAAGGGGACAAAACAGGGGAAGAGGAAGAAGAGGCCAAGTACATAGGCGGATCCCTGATGAAATCAGGGCTACAATTGTGGATCATGTTGTCAATCACGGCCTCACAATGGCTGAGGCTGGTTGTAGGGTGCAGCCAAATGTTGGGAGAACCACTGTAAATTCAATTATTCAAACATTTCGTCGGGAGAACAGGTGTGTATAAATGGACAGTAATTCAGCACTAAAGAATCTGCACTGCACTACTGTCATTGTGTCATACATGAAGCTTGCAGTGGGACAATAACTTGTCACTGTACATTTTACATTTAGACGTACAGCTTTACTGCATCACACATTTAGTGTATTGTAGTGTACAGTAGTGTTACAGTAAAGATTTGCCATATTTACTGTAATTTTACTCACCACACAGGATTGCAAGACAACCTTGCAGAGGTGGAAGAGGGCGTATTTTTACTCCGCAACAAGAGGAAGCCATTTGTGCAATGGTGATTGCAAACAATGCCATACGGTTGAGAGAGATACAAAGTGCTGTTATAGAGGATGACAACGTCTTTGGGAATATTGAATCTGTTTCAGTCGCTACAATTGACAGAGTGCTCAGGATGAATGAAATGCGCATGAAACAATTGTACAATGTGCCATTTGAACGGAACAGCGACAGAGTGAAGGAGATCCGTCACCAGTATGTACAGGTAAAACATGTATGTGTTCTATGCATATTCTAATGTTCAGTGCTGTAAACTGTTTACTTTGTGTAGTGTCATGCACTACACTTACATGACAGTTCTGTGTATGTGTATTCACAGTGCATACTGTACAATAAGTTGTCCAAAATGCATTATGTTACACAGGAAAAGTTGTTATAGTTTTTCTCACTCCCTCTTCTGTAATAAAGCATGTACTGGAGCTGGAGGCCAGGGAACCGCTGCACACATTCATATACCTTGATGAGGCGGGTTTCAATCTGACAAAAGGTAGAAGACGTGGAAGGAATAGCATTGGACAGAGAGCAACCATTGATGTCCCAGGCCAACGAGGAGGGCATATTACTATGTGTGCCGCCATCTCAGAAAACGGCGTCCTCACCCATATCCCCCGTCTTGGTCCATACAACACACAACATCTGCTGACTTTTTTAGACACTCTTTACAGGGACATAATCTCTGAGAATGAGAGGGATCTAACTGGAGACCATCTGAACAAGCATGTTGTCGTTTTGGATAATGTGCGTTTTCACCACTCAGATGTCGTCAGACAGTGGTTTGCAGCACATAATAGGATGCTGGTGGAATGTCTCCCTCCCTACTCACCATTCCTAAATCCAATAGAGGTTTAGGTTAGAAGTTTTTCTCTTCCTGGAGGTGGAAGGTATATGACCGGCATCCACATACCCAAATGGCCCTGCTAGCGGCCATGGATGTGGCATGTGATGATATCACAGCAGAGTCCTGCAGAGGGTGGATTCGCTACTCGAGGAGATACTTTCCTCGCTGCATTGCAAGAGATGATATTTGCTGTGATGTAGATGAAAATGTGGCCAGACAGAGAGGAACATCTGGATGTTCATGAATGATTACAGTACTATGTATGTTGTATGTTTAGTTCAAATATGTACTGCAATATTGTTTACCATTGTGCACAGCTGTACCCAAAGGGAGTTTATGTTTGTTATAAATAAGGGTGTATTTTTTCTTTTGCACAATGCTGTGAACAATTTAGAATTGCAAAGAGCACATGCAATAAAAATGTGAAACATACATATTCAATGTCTTGTACACATTTACCTCCCTAAATACAGTAATGTGTACCTTTACTGTATTTTTCAAATGGCTGTGCAAATAGTATATAGTGCTGTCTTGAGCATTTTCAGGTAGTGTCACCAAGATCTGACTTTTTTGCATTGGAAAACATTTACAGAATAAACTGTCATAATGAAAACATGACAAAGTCATTTGACTATCTTGTTCATAAACAATGGTGTCAGGACTTTTCATCTTGATGACACGGACACTTTCATTGACATGAATACTTGCTTTTGAGGAATGAGCTATCCATTTTGAGCAAGTGACACGCTTTTGCAGGTTATCAACTAGGTTTTGCAGTGTGTACTAATTGTTTTGAGAACTGCAATAACTGTTATGCAAATGTAAATAGTGATGTGAGAAATGCACCAAAGTGAATGAGAAAAACTGTATAATATATACATGAAAAGTTTATTTGGATAACGGTTTGTTGTCTATTTTGTTATTTTATTGTTTATTAGATGTTGTGGCTTTTGTTTCTTAAATTTTCTATAGGGAGGTGGTGATGGCGAGCGTGTGTGTGTGTGTGTGTGTGTGTGTGGGTGGGTGGTGGGGGGGGGATTCGGACGGGAAGGTGATGTGTTCATGTCGTGAGTTGTATGTTTTGTTTTGGAATTTTTTTTTTTTTTTATTATAATTTATATAATTCTTGTACCAATAAATACCCCCCAAAAGGGGGCGGGGTGTTATGTAATCTGTGTCAGTGACCAGTGGGATTGGCAGTAACACTGAGTTTCGTCTTGACTCCCTGCACGCTTTTGACAACAATCTGGGGGCAGGGTCCAGGTGAGCAGCCAGACGGGAACCAGACACACACACACACACACACACACACACACACACACACACACACACACACACACACACACACACACACACACACACACGCACGCACACGCACAGAGTGAGAGGCAAACTGGGAACAAGGAAGACACAGGGAAGAATGGGGAAACAAAGGGAAACACATGGGAGAGACAGGTGCACGGCCATAACAGTGACTTTGTGTCCTTAAATGCATGAGTGGTAACAGCTGCGTAGCCAAGCTAGAACCAGGCCTCAGTCTGGTTCTACCTCAGTTTAGCATACTTACTCTATGTTAACAACCGACACACAAAAACAAGTTATCTAGCCTTTCTCGAAGTGACTTCTGGGTTCAGCTGCTCCGATTTAGATGTCTTCATTTAGTTGATGGATTGAAGCAAGTTGTAGACTGTCGACTGTCTTTTTTACATATGTTAAGGAAGAAACGCAACATGATCACCATATAACATAGTCATTATAGTAAAGTTAATATAGTAAAATCAGCTTACATTAAAGTGCTACTTATATGTTAAGGTGATTTAAAAAAAAAAAAAATCAAACTAAAGGGCCATTCTGTAAACCTAATTGTACTTTTGATACTTTAATAACATGTAGCTGCAAACTTAGATTATTTTAATGTACCTAAAACTTTAAGTGAAGTGAAGGACGTTACACTGTGGTATTGATATGTTTACTTACAGTAAGTTAAGGATCTGAATACTTCTTCCACCAATGGCAGAATGTACTGTGTGTTTTCTGCCATTTCACACTTGAATGTGTGTCCATTGCTGCTGAATGTCTCGTTCCGTTTCACATTTAATACAGCACATCGATTACAGTCCAGGTGACAATCCTCGTGATTGTGTGTGTGTGTGTGTGTGTGTGTGTGTGTGTGTGTGTGTGTGTGTGTGTGTGTGTAATATCCCAAAAGTACAATGCAGAGTTTTTTTATTTATGACTTTCTGGGTTGTAATCTGACTCATTCCCAACACACACACCAATGGATGTGTCAATGAATAATCAAGTACACTGGCAACAATAACAAAAACGCACATCCGGATACAATCGAATGATAATACATCTTAAACACACAAAGGGGACTGTAAACATTGGGAAAGAAGTGTTGGCCTCCTTCATACAGCATGTATCCATCACATCCTTGTTAGTGTCTTTCAAATTCTGTCAATGCAGTTAATGTCAAAATAATATTTTCATTAAGTAGCTTCAGCTCAGCACACAGATGATTTGGAGCTTTCTTAGTTGGCTTGTTACTTTGAAAAGTCACATATCAAAGTGCTGAAAGCCAAACCTCAACCAGGTTTTACATGTCGAGTAAAAACATAAGCACATGAGCTGCAAATTCTTCCTTTCAAAAGGACTCACAGAGGACCATTATTTGTACAGAGAGTTTTAAAAGTACTAAGTAAGTAAATAGATATACATAATTGTTATGGGCAAAACATACTTATCAAAAGAGTACATTTCAAAATGCTACATAATTATAAGTATACTATTTTATACTCGATTATTATTGATTCATGTTGGGCAGTTTAATGTATAACAAATCATTGTTTAACAATGCATCATATTTTGTTGATTCAAGAAATCTGCAAAGTAACTAACTGTGAGACACATGTAGTGGAGAAGAAAGTTCAATATTTCACAGGAAAATGTAAAGGAGTAAAAGTTTCAAGATATACACAAGTAGAGCTGCAACTAACAATGATTTTCATTGTTGGTTAACCAATTAGTTGTTGGTCTATAAAATTTCAGAAAATGGGGAAAAATGTCTATCAGTGTTTTTTCCGAATCCCAAGATGACGTCCTCAAATGTCCACAACTCAAAGATATTCAGTTTACTGTCACAGAGGAATGCAGAAACTTAAGAAGAATTTAAAAAGCTGGAATCAGAGATTTTTTTAACTTCTCTTTTAAAAAAATGGACTCAAACAGATTAATCGATTATCAAAAATAGTCTGTGATTAATTTAAAATTTGACAACTAATCGATTAATCTTTGCAGCTCTGTACTCAAGAAAGTAACTCACAATTGCACTCTAGTAGCGTACTTGGTTTGCTACTGTGCTGTTTAAAAGTCAGCAGGTATTGACGTATGGGATCGATCATATATTAAAACACTCAACTGATGTTGAGAAGAACAAGAATCACACGGACACGTGAGGTTCAAAACAAAACCTGAGTCATGCTGAACATACACATCTTATCTGGGAAAATGCCTGGACTGTTAATCAATAGGGGGAAGCAGGATGTGAAGTGGTTTATAGTGGCTGTTGGGGAAAAGGAGGGGAGTGAATGGGGTGGGGGGTGTCTATTAGAACATACACATATATTTCCTCTTTTAAGTCGCGTGCTATTTTGAAGGTGTGTCCACCCAGCCAATGAGGGTGCAGCATCAACATGCGTCATTTTGAACAGTGGTGGAGCGTAGAGGGGCGGGGGGCTCTGTGCCTATAATAAACCCAGCGACAGCGCCTTTTCTCCACAGACAAGCAGGAAGAACTAAAGAGACCAGAGAAACTCAACAGAAGTTTTTTTTTTTTTTAAAGCTTTCTTGTCTATTATATCTTATATTTTTAACAGCTGACCTCTAATTAAAAAGTTTTTGCTGCTTTGGAACTTGATTTTCTGCGCCAAAAAGTTCACATTTTGTCATTTTTCGTATCTGATCAGACTCTTATTTAATCCTTTGCAATGTTTCCAGAGACCAAAAATGGGTGAGTACACTTTTGAACAGATTGTACTTTCCGATTTCCTCTTCCCATGCTGCTGAACACATGGCCCCCTTCATGGGCAGCTCGGGACTGTGGGTAAAAAATATACTAGGAATGTTTGGCTTGGAGCCAAAAATATACTGTATATGTGCACATGCTCTGTGGGCAGCAAAAGAAAAGCCATTCAATTATTCCTGAGGGAGTCCGACATGGTATTAAACTGCCTTTTACACTTCATATGAACTTTATGGCACATTCTTAATGATTAGACCATTAGTAATATCAATATTCTTCATTAAGACTGTTCTGTGGCAGTAGGTGGCAACTTTATTTTAACTTTAAAGTGTTTTAAGGTTTTAATAAAGCACTACAGGGCTTGCTTTGCAGTTTCAGAGTATATTTATTTATAGCACAGTCTTGTGTATCCATTGATGCATGCTTGAGTAAAGGTGAAAGCAGTTTATCGTTGAAAGGAAATACTCAAATTGTAATCAATTTAGCAGACAAAACTGTGTGTGAGTGTCACCACTGAAGTGCATGAGAGGTGTGATATTGCTGTGACTGCAGGAATGTGTGTGTGAGAGTAAGAGTGTGTGTCTCTTCAAGTCATATCCTTATAAGTAGCAGTTCTCAGATCAGGCCTGCTGCCCAGAAAATCCTGTAATCTGATTATAACAACCATGTCACATGCTACTTAATGTATCAGGAAGCAAAGAGAAGTTAATAAGGGCATTTTGCAGTCAACCTGACCTCCGACCCTCTTTTCATGACATCCAGCTACACCTATGAGGACTGCAAGGCCACTGCTGATTGGCTGCTGGCCCAGACAGATGTCCGACCCAAAGTGGGCATCGTGTGCGGCTCGGGGCTCGGAGGGCTGGCTGACATGTTAAAGAACCAGGTAGCCTTCAACTACAAGGACATCCCCAACTTTCCACAGAGCACTGGTGAGTTTAACTACAAAAGTTAC
Organism: Zingel zingel; assembly: GCA_023566125.1. NCBI lineage: Eukaryota > Metazoa > Chordata > Actinopteri > Perciformes > Percidae > Zingel > Zingel zingel. Next base: position 17,648,296 of record CM042336.1, on the reverse strand, counting down.
TGACTGGTTTCCCATTTGCTTTTCATATTTACTGACTGGTTTGTGCCTTTTATTCTCCTGCAGTGCACGGACATGCAGGTCGGCTGGTGTTCGGCACCTTAAAGGGGAGGCCGTGTGTTTGCATGCAGGGGCGCTTCCACTTGTACGAGGGCTACTCAATCCAGAAGGTGTGTGTGCTGCAACAAGTTTCAGAGTGCATTTGAACACTTGAACTGAGGAGCAAGTTAGCATGAAATGTGTGGCCTCTAAAGAACGTTGCTGTGCTGAAAGAGAAGCAAAGTCCCCTCTGAATGGTTATATGACGTATAGCGTATATTTATGTGTATTTATGTATATTTGTGTGTGTGTTTCCAGATCACGCTGCCCATACGCATATTCAAGCTGCTCGGTGTGGAGACGGTGATGCTGACCAACGCAGCCGGAGGCCTCAATCAGGACTTTAAAGTGGGAGACATCATGATCATCAAAGACCACCTCAACATGCCAGGCTTCGCTGGCAACAATCCGCTGTCTGGTCCCAACGACGAGAGGTGGGATGGATTTCCTGCACCGGGGCATGTTGCAAATAGTTGCAATAGTTAAATCAGCAAAGACAAAGTATCACTATGGAAATACTGATGGTCTTTCTGGCATAACCAGGCCTGTTAAACCTGTCCGCAGACATTCAGCAATATCTCTTCTGACCTTTGCCCTAACTAAACCTTCCACCCCTCCCTCTACGTCTTCAGGTTCGGTGTGCGTTTCCCCTGCATGTCCGACGCCTATGACAGAGAGCTGCAGCAGATGGCCATGGATGTGGGACAGGAGCTCGGCTACGGAGACTTCCTGAAGGAGGGTGTCTACTGCGTGCTGGGCGGACCCTCGTTCGAGACTGTTGCTGAGTCCCGTATGCTGCACAAACTGGGCGCTGATGCTGTTGGTGAGTAGTGTTTAATGGACTTAATTGTGATTGTTAGCCACCAATAGAGAATATTTTAGTTACAGTACATGGGCAGCAATGATGTGTGAAAAATGTATCTTTAAAACTGCAGTAAGTAGCAAAAATAAACATATATATCAGTTTTATATCTCTCCTAGTATATTTTATATTCGTCCCAATGTTTTGTTTTGAATGCCCTCTTTTCCTCGCCAGGCATGAGCACAGCCCCCGAGGTGATTGTGGCGCGTCACTGCGGCATGCGCGTCTTCGCCCTCTCCTTGATCACCAACCAGGCGGTGATGGACTACGACAGCGCAGAGAAGGCCAATCACGAGGAGGTCCTTCAGACGGGCAAGGAGCGAGCGGAGCAGCTGGAGCGTCTGGTTTCCACCATGGTAACCAAGATTGAGCACAACAACAGCTAGGCCCAAGAGACGCCATGCTAGTCAGAAGCTAGCTTTTAGCATTGTAGTATGACTGACGAAGACTAAAAGTGGTTATGGTATATATCTCATGCTATTGTGCCAAAGAAAAGCCCACTTAGTTTATTATTTAGGCGAGCAGTTAAACTGTTTGTAGTTGTAGGTCAAAAGATGATACTATAGTAGTCTTCTGAAGAATCTCACTTATATACACAAAAACAGAACAGACACATTTGTTTTCATGTCACGGTGCCCTATCTGACATTACATTCCTCTACCGAGCGGCTTCAGACAAAATCATTGTATCATTTAAAACGAGAAATATTTGTTATAACTTAAAATATGTGATCAATTTGTATAAATGTCTGCAATTTAACTTAACAATGAGCAAAAATCTGCTGCAAAAATCTTAATATTATGATGTTGTTGAAATGTGTACATTAGTGGACTTTATGTATTTGACTGTGCTTGTTTTTTTCATATAAATGTTGTTATTAAAGATACTATTTATACTATATTAAGTTGTGTTGTTCTTTTTGGTATGGAGTGAAGCCTTTTTTCAAATTAATTTAACTGATTTGCTCATCACAACCATAAATATGTAGCCTGGAAACCAGACGAATCTGCTACTTTTATTTGTTCTGGCAGATACGTCTGGCCCCCCATCACATTCAAACAGATTTCCAGCCAGCCAGGCCCTGGATGGACCAATCACAACCGTTTATCTCACAAAGGACAAACAGCAGTGCTGATCAAATATAAATCAAGATTCTGTTACTGTGTTGCCTATTTCCAGCCTTAAATGTTTTCAGAGACACATTTTAATGTACTGTTTAGCAGTAAGTTTTTGACCATGCAGCCATTTTTTTTTCCTGCTTTAAAAAGAGCTACGTTGTTTCGCATTTCTAATTGGCTGTAGGTCTATTTAATTGCTTGCAGAGGTATTTTGGTCTGCCCCCGTTGATAACGCCCTTGGTAATCGAAAATGAACTGAGAGGTTCTAGACTAATACACAATGGCAAATTAGTTTGGCGATGCCAGTCTAATTAAAAATAATCACCTGGCTCAGACTTATTATAAGAATATAAATTGATAATTAATTCAGAAACTCGTAAAATCCCCATTTTTATTTTCAAAGTGTGTATAGAAGTTTTAAAGCAACGCTACACAGTTAAACAAATGTATTGCATGATGACTGGGTCCAAAGGGACACCAATGTTACCATTGTAAACATTATGTTGCATAAGCATTACACTGCAAAAACTGAAGACATGAATGCTGGAGTACCTTAAGATTTTAGCTTTCAATTTTGATTAAATGTTTCAAATTCAATTCTTTCATTTACAAAAAACACAAAAATAATTGGTAGAACAAACTATTTTGGCATTTGAAACACGTTCAACTCTTTGCTTGATAAGAAAATGACAATACGTACCATATAGATCCTCCATATTAAAAGTCTTTTTCCCCCAAAACTGACATATTATTTTGGAATACAACCCTTCAAATAAAACACTTGCTCCCCTGGTTGAACATTATCCGGTAGGCAGACAATATACAGTATATCACATTTCACACTGCATGCATACAACATACCCATCCACCTTGCATAATAGTTTACCTTCACCTAAAGTATTGACATGTACTTGTTCCCTTCGAAAGGCATGATTAAACAAGGACGATACATCCCTTTTTAACTATGATACCCAGTTACAACCATGATATAAAATTATTTTTCTTTTCATATTTTGCAAAACTGTCAATAAAAAGTGCCATGCATAATAAGTAATGTTTTAAAGCTAAACCAGTATTGGTTTTAAGGGAATATAAATCAACATAGTATCTATGACACAGCACACCATCATTGTCTCCACACCGCAGGGCTCAGTAAAGCTTTATGAGTGGACTCTTTGGTACTGAGGCAAAGTTTGGCAACAAGATGTAAAGAGATAGTACCAGGCTGGCAATGTCGCTACAAAGGCAGAGTAGAGATACATGTTGCGCACATTCATATGGGCTGAATGTGTGGCATTAAAAATAGGCTGGAGAAAAAGCTGGCACTCTCAGCAGCTGTCCACATCTATCACATCTGGCACTGAGATTGTAATAACTGACAGCAGGTTTAAAAAATAAAGCTCTGGAGCATTTTGCTGATTGTCCTCAAGTATATTAACTATTGGTGGACTAGCCACAGGATTTGTTTATCCCTTATCACTTACTGATAATCCACAGGCCTGGTTGTGAACATCACTGAGCAGAAGGAAGCGCGCTTGTGACAGTGCGAGACGTAAACATTAATGGCGTTTTTCTCCTCCCTTTCTTTAGGCATTTTGGGCTATTACTAATGAGTGTTTATTAGTCAATTCATCAATTTATTCAGTTGCTTAATTGATTTAGTTACTTTCTTATAAGTCAGGTTTGGTCTTACAGGATAAGGAAGTAATTTTTAAGAAAATAGATTTTTTTTTTTTTTCACCAAGCAAGTAACATATCACTAAAAAGAATTTCCTTCACCAACTGGAATTTAACAATACGTTTTTTTTTTTTTTCCTCCAGAGTAACTCTGCCCTAAGACAAGAAATGTTTTTAAAGCTAAAAAGGTTGTAGCTCAGCAAACTGAACACCAAGCTACGAGAAGTGAGCTTTCCTCTGTTGGCAAAACATATGACAAATAATGGATTGGCACATTATTTCTAAAGTAGACACTGTAAAGCTAAATGTACAGTTGTTTAGCATCAGAGGGCCTTGGCAGAGAGAGGAAGAACTGGTGCAGGAAAAAAAGGCACTTTCTGAAAAAACACATACTGGGCCAGAAGCTGCAGCAGGATGCAGTGCAAGATTTATAGAGGAGTCCACTCATCTCTAGGCAAACATGGTCAGAGAAATCCACTGTAGAACACAGAGAGCATGTCAATTAGGGGATGCCAATTATATATCATACACAGGCACTTTATGCACAGAAATGGTTGATCTGACACAAGCACGAAAAGCAAAGAAATTGTTTGGGTGTATGGTTGCATTTCTGTTCCCGTGTGTGGCCATACCTGATGGAAGTTGAGGGTCATGAAACCGTCTTTATCTGTGTCCATGGTCTTAAAGGTTTCTGCAGAGACAGAAACAAAGACAATTATGTTTATTATCTATTCTGGTGTAATGTGCTGTGTTGTGTCATGCATGAATCTTAGCAACCCACTCTATGTTATTTATTCACAATCACGAATGGTATTGTTTGTGTTAAACTGAGGTGATAACAAGTAGGTAAACTGATTCTTTAAAGACACTGAAGGTGTGCGGTAATGGGACTCACTGAACATGGTCTCCAGTCGCACCAGGCAGGTGACAAAGTTGTCAAAGTCGAGAGACATGTCAGCCTCGGTGTAGCGCAGGATGATCAGCTGGAACAGTTGGTTGGTCAGCTTGAAACCTGACGGAAAGGAGGAGACGAACAGAAAAAAATCAGACCACCAAGTTTCAGAAAAAAAGTAATCAAAAGTGTCAGGAAATTAACTCATAATTCAGCAGGGAACACTCTCTAAACAAGTGAAGAAGAGTGAAAGTGCCTGACTCTTGTGTTCCTCTCTCTTTTTTTGTAATTGAAATGAAAAGGAACCGTACCTGCAGAATCAAGAGCCATCCTCATCTCATAGGAGCTCATGGTGCCCGATTTGTCCACGTCAAACTGCCTGAATATGGTCTGGCACGGTAACACAAACAAATAAAATATCAAACCGAAAGAATAGAGAAAAAAATAAGATGAAAACTTAGCCTAGTGATAAAAAAAAAAAAGATCCTGTAAGTCATTGTAATGATAAACTTAACCGAAATAATGACTTAATATTATAATTCATTGTTTCGAGAAGGTTTCTCATTTGAATGACTTACAGGATCTGTTTTCCCCATCACATTGGCAGTAATGGGCTTCCATAAAACGCAGCCTCTGGTCCAATGCCAAAATAAACATCGGGCTGACGCAAGTACCGTGAATCAGAATCAATATTACTTAGCCTGATTTTCCAGCCTGACCGATCAGTGTTTAATCTTACCAGGTATCTTTTAATCTTTTCCCAGAGTACATGGAACTCTGTCAGACCCAGCTTTCCACTGCCGTCCGTCTGAAGTCCAAAAGTTAAGGAACGACAGTGACTTTCATCTGATCAATAAGTTCAACAACAGAATAACTTTATTAGCAGCCAACTTTAAAGGGGAACTCCACTGATTTTACAATTTAAAGTCTGTTTACAGGTCTTGGGGGAGTACATATATGAAAAAATTGAGTTGCATTGTTGGTAATGTAGTTGCCAGGTTTTGACCAGGAAGAACAATGCATGGAATCAAAAAGACAATATCTCTGGTTCAGCAGCGTCGATTTTGATACTTTATGTTTAACTGTCCATCTGTGAGTCTGACCAGAGGTGGAAAGTAACAAATTACAATTACTCATCTTACTGTAACTGAGTCATTTTTTTGTGTACTGTTTACTTTTTAAAGTAGTTTTTAAAATCTGTAATTTTACTTTTACTTAAAGCTTTAGTGCGTAACTTTTTGATATTAATGAACGTCCGTTACATTCAAGCCGTTGCCAAATGAGTTGATACAAAGCTAATTAAGACTATCAGCTCCACACAAGCCCGTCTGTATTTCTCTGTATCGCTATGTTTAGAAGATTGTGTCGTCCAGTGACTTTCCCGTGCAGAAACTCAAGTGAAGACAATGACCTCTTCTGAAGAGTCCATCATGTTTTTTTAATCCTCCGTGTCCTTCCTGGCTACTAGCAACTGCATCGTGGGGTGGTGCGCGGTCATGTAAGGCTTGTATCATGTGGACGCGTCACCAGTGTTGGTGTCATTACTTAGAATTCCTCATGAGGGCGACAGAAACTACGCACTATAGCTTTAAGTATGTTCTGTTTGAAGTATTGTACTTTGCTACATTTCAAATCAGATCCGTTACAGAGTAAAAAATAGTAAATAAAAAAGGTCTCCAACGTTGCTTTGGTAAAGTATCTGTCAACAAACTAAAATCGGAAGCTGCTTTGTGCCCTTATCAAATCACAAAAAACTGATTTAATCAAATAAGTATCATAAGTATAAATAAGATAATAAATAGGTATAAATATAAAAAAGTATATCTTCACCCGCTGTTAAAAATTAGGTAACTTTTACTCTGAGTACATTTAAATAAGCTACTTTTTACTTTTACTTGAGTAGATCTTTATACCGGTAATTTTACTAGTATTTAAGTAAAAGCTCATCAAAGTAATAGTACTTTTAATTAAGTAGAATATGTTTGTACTCTTTCCACCTCTGCGTCTGACAATGCTTTAGGAGTGCTAAGCTAAATCGGTGGAGTACTCTTTTAAGGAATCCAAAGAATTCTACATGCTTGTCCCATGATAATATTTATGTTCTATTAAGAATTGATATTCTAATGCCATTTCAAGGATACATCCATGAGGCTTATCATACTGCGACAAGCTTCTTTTGTGAAGCCATCCGTTTTTAGGTCTTTATCTGTTAGCAAGAGAAAGTAAAACAGAAAGAGAGAATAACACATTTAAAACTCTATATTGAACAAAAGATGAAACACAATGTTATGAGCAAGCTTGTAATTACAGCTGTTACTAACGTTTGCTGATGATCCTGTTCAAGATGGTTTGCAGCTCTGTGAGGCTGATCTCCATGTCCTGTTGACACAAACGCAGACGGTCAAATTATTTAAATATGTCCGTGTACATACCACCAATCATTTATCTAGGCGTGCTCACCGGCCCTGCCAGCTGTCTGAAGAGATTCTTAAAGGAGCTGTCGATCTGGCTCTCATCCAGCTGAGTCTGAAACACAAACAGAAGTGTTTTCAGTACGCATTCGGTTTCCTTCCACATGTCATTAGCGGCCAGGTGGTCAGTTGTTTCATCCTCTCACCTCTGGTGGAAGATCCGCTACAACTTCATCATCAAGCTCCCTGACGTGAAGAGAAGAAAGATTTTTCGTTGCTTATTTTAAATGTGTAATATCTATCATCAATATTTCTTTATACATTACTTTTTTAACTTGTTTATTTCTCCTTCTCTTAAGTCTTTAAAGCTTTAGTGCGTAACTTTTTGATATTAATGAACGTCCGTTACATTCGGGTGGGGGGGGGGGGGGGGGGGGGGTACGTGGTCATGGAAGACTTGGATCATGTAGACACGGCGACAGTTTTGTTGTCATTACTTAGAATTCCTCATGGGGGCGGCAGAAACTACGCACTATAGCTTTGACTGCACATTTATCACGAGTAACAATGATCTTCCACAGGCATAATAGCATTGGCTTTTGGTTTCGACACTTTACCAAGAATAGTTGTGAAAATAATCCTTTAGATGTTAAGAATAAATCGAGACAAAAAGAGTTGATTATTTTCACTCATTTTCTCCCCCAAATCATCATATCACGACCAGAGCGTCTTCTCCAGATCCCTCACACTCTGTCACAGCCACTCACTCTGAGTTGGCGGGTTTCTCAGAGAAAACTCTGAGGACAAAGTTGGCCTCTTTGTTCGGCTCGAAGGTGGAGGGGACGACGATGTATTCTCCGGGCGGCAGTTTCAGACGCGAGCTGACCTCCCTCAGGTTGATGAAGGTCTCTGAGCGAGCGCTGGAGGCATGGGTGAGGAAAAAGTCTCGCTTCAGGTGGACTGCTGAACTGCCTGCAAACTGAGAGGGCAGATAATTAGTCTGCTGTTCAACATATCCTTTATCTTTCTAACACTTTTGTACTTGTAAATATTGGGTTAAATCCCTTTATGTTTGTATTTCACAATGTCTGGGTAGCAGTTAAAAAAAAGTAAAACTCATACCTCCTTTGGAACCTGTAAAGGACAAAGAGAGAGATATGAGATTATTAACATGATGGATGTGATCAGGGACAATAAAAAGACAGGAAAGAAGCTACAAAGTGGAGATTTGTTGGACGTAAGAAATAAAAGAATTGAAACGTGACATTATAAAATATATTTTTTTTTTAATTGATAAGAATATAAGAATAACCCTTTTCCACTACATGAATCTAGCTAAAGATAATGTAACATGTCAGATGTGCTTCTTTGGTTTCCACTTTTCTCTGCTCAAATTGGGAAAAAAAGTTACTGGAATTAAATTTCAGCATTGCCCAAATGCAAGTTGTCCTGGATTGGAAAATACAGTGAAAATGCAGGGAATAATCAAGTAGCAAAGCCTCACGATGGGCCTCATTCACCAAATGTTCTTAAGAACAAATGTGTTCTTAAACCCCACTTACGCAGTTTTCACGAAGATTCTGGCATTCACCAATGTCTTATTTGGGACTTGTTCTTAGGTAAGAACAGAATCTATGCACACTCTCTTACACACAATTTAGAGCTGACATGTGTGCGATAAACAAGTGGTTATACCGTTTCCGTCCATTCTAATTTAAAATGTAACATTTCTCTCCATTTTGTAACTAATTATTTTCATTATTTTACACATAATTATACGTATGTTTGTTTTAATAAATACACACTACTGCTCATTTGTAAAGCACTTTGAATTGCCATAGTGTATGAATTGTGCTAGGCCTATATAAATAAACTTGCCTTGCTTTGCCTTCAATTCACATCAATTATGTTACTTTGTCACATGTCAGTTTTATTTGCTGCTTAGTATGCACTGCTGACGCTACTAAATATTAAATTATTAAATATTTTCGTTAACTTCTTGCAGCAGTACCTCCACTTCAGAATTACTAACGTTTTTCTTTCTTTTGGAGTCGAGGCCTCCTCCGTCTTTGCCACGTCTTTTGGACATTTCTCTAAGTGTGCACACGACACAGAATTTTATGGGAATTAACGGGGCATTTACTTATGCTAAATAGGAGCAACGGGCACAAGCTTTAAATTTACGAAGACATTGGTATTTCTCATTCTAAGAACACAACTGCGAACAATTCTGTAGACCTTTCTTAGGGACTTTCTTAAGAACATATTTAAGAGAAAACTTAAAAATGATGTCAACTTCCTGCAGTGGAAAAGACAAACTTGATTTTCAAGATTCAGTTTTACAAGCAGCGTTTGTTAGAGCGCAGCTAACCTCATACAGGGCAAACCCGATGGTCTCCATGTCTTCGCCCTCACGCCGTTTCTTCCTGCGGTCCTTCTGCATAAGGCCAACCAGGAAGCTGCAGTCTGAATGGCCGGAGTCGGGGTGCTGCAGCGTAATCTTGAACTGAGGGTTGAGCCAAAAGGTTGCTGGGCAGAAGAGTTGATAAGGTCAGATTGTTCCTCCTTTTTTAACTTTAATTCAGTATTCAGTAATACATTGTTTAAAAAAAAGTATAAGTAGTATAAAAAATAAAAAAAGTGTCGTCTAGGTCACAGTAGATCTAGAAACCAATCCAATTCCATGCCATGTCTTCAGTCATAATGGGGCATTTCTAATATGTATTTTAAAAGGAGGCCAGTGTTTAGTTACTTAGTGTTAGTTTAAATGGGAGTCACTAGTTCACATTCCTTTAGTAAATGCATCCAAATCCTCCCTCCCTCCTACTGTACCTATTGGTTTAACATTTCTTATCCCCTATAAAAGGTGTATTCAGTGTCTCTAAAACAGAATATTACACCATCATGTTGATCCTAGTTTGGTCAGTGGCAGGAGAAACTCTGATTAATCTCCAAAATGTAAAACTAGACGGCATTCAAGAGAATATCCTTTACTATATATCATGCCTCCATTGCTCTCCTTTCATTACTACCTCCAGTTTTCCACCTGTTTCTTCCGCTAGTCCATCTGCTAGTTCATACTGTACCTGGGAAGTTCCTGCAGCCTCCAGCAGTGCTGCCCCTCCTCCACTCTCCCGAATAGATTGAGGAGCTCCATTTCTTCAGCTGACTGTTATCCAGGGCGTCAGCCGTCAGGTTGCAGAGCTCCAGACGGGAGAACTCGCGCAGGAAGTCACTGAATGACATCCTGTGAGATGGAAATACATGCACTGTACTTATTTTTACCATTACAAAGTCAAAGAGTTGAACCTTGTTACAGTACAGATGAAAGTTGATGCTGACATCGTATACATACAATATGCTGTTCGCTGTTGAGGACATCGATATATCAAACAGACGTTACAAAGGGAAACAGACGCATACAAACAAAATAAGTGTAAAGTGTTAGTAGTGTGTTCATCATATTTACAGCTCTGTTGGCTCAAAATTAAAGTTACAATTTAGTTTGAAAATGTGTTTTATTATTTACTGACATGTAACAGACGCAAATAGGCATCGGAAAATAAAAAGATGACATCAAATTTGCACAGGTGTCCACATGCACAAGAAAACTCACCAGAATTCCCCGTCCTCGCTGCGTATTTGTAGCCGACTTCTGACGGAGCTATCCACACCGTCCCACTCTCTGGAGCTGAGGATTTCACAAGGAAAAGAAAATGTAACTACGGTGCGCAGTCACGGAATGCTTGTATCATGGTGACACGCCGACAGTTTCTTTGTCATGACTTGGAATTCCTCATGGGGGCGTCAGAAACTATGCACTATAGGTTTAATGTTACTTAACGTTGACTTACAGAAATCTCCAGAATAATTGAAGTTGTGTATGTGTTTTTTTTGTGTCTTAAATCAGTTGTTGTTTTTTTTAACAAGGAAAGTGTGAAAATGCTCAACTGGACTGTAACATGCTGTTGAAATGTCTGGTATTTGTATATATGATTCTATGTAATCCCTCCCATTTCTCCACTATGTCTGACTCTTCTCCCCCAATGTTGAGGACAGCTGAGCAGCTCCGCTAACCCCCGTCCTGGTTTGAATTTCTTTACAGCCTTGGCAGGAGGCATAATGTTTTCAGGTTGTCCGTTCCATTCTCATCAACACGATATCTCAGGAATGCCTTAAGGGAATTTCATCAAATTTAGCACAAACATCCACTTGGACTCAAGGAATCCTAAACACATCAGGCAAAACATCTAGAGCCAGATGTGGCTGCCTCCAAGTCAATCAACATCCTCTTAAAAGTGACCAATGAGACCAGCTCATTAAGTTTCATGGATGTCTGTAACTTGTTCCAGGTAGTGGGAGCAGCAAGCTTAAACGCCTTTTTCCCCAGCTCAGTTCTAACCGTCAGGGATACAACTTTTTGTTCTATCCTGTTCCTCTGGTAGTCCACCACCACAAGCTCATTGGTGTTGCTGATGTTGGGCTTCAGGTGATTGTTCTATCAGTCCTCTGTACTCCTCTGTAAAATAGCCTTTAAGTGAAGAAAATGTGTTTCTCACTGGAAATTATTCACTGAAATACACTTCAATATAGTGATAGCTTCCATTTGACCAAAAATACACGTAATACCTTTATATTAAATTCCTTCAACGTCTTCACTACATGTATTATTTGAGTATGGATAGACATGCATATACACTGCAACTTGACTGGTTGGTGGAGGCATACAACTGCAAGGCAGTAATTCTAGTCTCTTTCTGAGATCAGTGTGGGAGGGTGGTAATGGCTTTGGGGACCAATTTCACAGGCTATTAATACATCTTAAAACTACAGTATGAAGATATGATGTGAAAAAAGACGATGATAATTTTGATGCCAAAAATGTTTTAATCAGATTGAAAACTTCCTTCCAGCATTTAAATCCTGCACAGTATTTATCTGCCCATTGCACACAGTGCTTAAACTACTTTAACAGTTATTTTGTATATATTTGTCTCTGTTTCTGTATTTATTGTTTATTCCTATTAATGTTTAATATGTTTGTTTGTGTATGTGTGCACCAATAACCAAGGCAAATTCCATGTAGGGTTACTACTGTGGCAATAAACTCCTTTCTTCTTTTTGATGTGTTTGTCTCATTTCCTTCTAAGAAATTTGGAAAGAATTGTACTTGTCGCTCCAGGCTCCGGTCCACTCCACTTCCCCCCAGGGGTTCCTGATACGAACCAGCTTGGTCAGGCTTCCTCTGTAATTCACCTGAGGGCGAAGCAACATTCATACTTTGTCACTACTGCTTAGGTCGTGAGTGCATTTTAAGAAAGGCCCCTTTACCCAGTCATGTGTATCTACCGTCAGCAACTCTGAAATTAATTGTTACAGTAAAACACACTATAATAAATTGAGAAATAAGCTCCACCATTGGAATTAAATAAGGTATTTAAGTAATTTGCGTAAGTTAAAGCAGCAATACCAGACCGTACTGTATTTCTGAAATTGTTGGATCCGTTTTGGCCATTGCAAAATAAGTTTGCTGCCATTCTTTCCAAGAGATTTGCTTCGTCACCACTCACCTCTTCCACACCAGTCACAGAGTAGGCGTGTCCCTTCACCAGCTTCTTAAACGTGACGGCCTCCATCTCACTCGAGCCGGTGATCTGAGGACGAGAGAAAAAACACAGGTCACAGACTTCCACAACGCCATTGGTTAAGTCAAGAGGATGGTGAGAAAATATCTGCATACTGCTGCTTCACATGGGACGAGGGTGGTGACATGTACAGTCACTGTCATAACACACTCATTAAACTTTACAGTGATTACTCCATTAGTGAGATGACTGTCACTGGTTGTTTGAACTACTTCGAACAAAGTCTCACCACGCCATGTGTGGCTGATTGAGATGAAACATGTCAGCTGCAAATATAATGACATTCAAAAGCTAACAGACAAAATTGGAGACATGACTTATATGTATACTAGCATTGTTCTTTAATTTTTAAAATATTAAAACGAACTGTAAATGCAAAGGTTACAATGTTTGGTCTTAGGGATGTTCTGCTTTGTCATTTAAACCTTGTCACAACATAAATGAATGAATTTCCCTCTGTTTGTTGCCGATAACCTCAATATTTTACTATTTTATCAACTCTGGTGCAAAAAGCTCTTTAACTTTTTGTCTTTAGTATTTGTCTTCTTTCATGCTTTGAGCGGCACTGACTACAGAAACTGACCTTCAACAAGACAGACAAAATAGTTCAATCCCATTTATATGCAAACGCCCTACTTTAACGATCTAAGCGCACGGCTTAAAGCGCCTGGCGCTGGTGCGTTTAGGGCATGTACGAATCCACTTTTGCTAGTCTGACGGTGGAAAAAAGGGTCTGTGCACCAGGCGCATGGTTCAAAAGGGTTGTACTTAGTGTTTTCATTAATTCATGGGTGTGTTTTGGGCGTAACATGCAATAAACCAATCAGAGTGTCATCTCCCATTCCCTTTAAAAGCCAGGCACGTTTGTACCTTAGCGCATTGCTATTATGATGACGGATTTGCTAAGCAGGAAGGAGAGATTTCCAGGAGAAGAAACTGAATTGCTCGTGCGTGAAGTGAAAACGCGCAAGCAGATCATATCATAGTACTATTTCACATTGTAATATTTTTTTATTTTTAATCTTTTGCATGTTTGTGTTGCTGCATGTCCCTGTGTGTGTGTGTGTGTGTGTGTGTGTGTGTGTGTGTGTGTGTGTGTGTGTGTGTGTGTGTGTGTGTGTGTGTGTGTGTGTATATATATATAACAGGTATAGTGTGTGTGCGCGGTGAATAAGCCTAGGCAAATTTTACTAATGCTCTGTTAAAATAACAATGAAATGCTGCGTTGTTGACTTTAGAGCAGGTTTTTGTAGGTCAATGGCGCAATCACTTTCCGCTGCCTAAAGATTGCACCTGAACACACCTCCTGTAAGACCACACGCCCATGGGTGCACAGATGGGCGCAGGTGCATTTGCAGGGTTTGAAGTTTAAGATTTAAAAAAACTGGGTGGAAAGTAGTTAATTGCCATGAGGAGCACTGAGACTGAAAAAGGCTGAACAGGGTGATCTATTTTTATAGTAAACCCCAACTGGAGGTAATGAAAACTGAGCTGATGAAATGAACATTATTTTTACATCTCTTTTCAACCTATGAAAAACTGATTGTTCCTTTTACTTCAACACTGATGTTTTTTACCTGTCAATCCCAAAGAAGGAAGGAATAGTTTGACATTTTGGGTAAATGCTTATTTATTTTTAAGATAAAATTGATACTACTTTCATGTGTGTACGGTAAATACAGTATAAACGAGCACTAGTAGCTTAGCTTTGCACAGAGACTGGAAACAGGGGGAAACAGCTAGCCTGGCTCTGTCCAAAGCTCACAAAATCTGCCTCCCAGCACCTCGAAAGCAAAGCAAAGGAATCATGACTGTTGCAGTACTGACGTCTATGGAGCAGCCCAGCAGCGATCCTCTGTCTATGGCCCTTCTCATGATGCTGTAGAGGTCGGACGGGGCTTTCCTCAGCTCGAACGCCTCCGTCACGCCGCCTGTAAAGTCCTCAAAGCCCTCAGACGTGCTGCCGCCTGAGAGAGCCTCATAACAGCCGTTCAACCTGGGACACAATAGGAGAGTAATGAAGATTTAAAACCGTTCAAAGAGTATATAGAGAATTATATGGTAGCCTATATGAGCAATTTATAAAAGTAATTGTGTGCACATCCCACCTTCTGGCAGGTGCAGGACAAATGAAAATACTTAAAGCGAAAAGAATATAATGTCCGCAACACTGCTTTAAACTCCCGTATTTAATACAGATGCAATGTTTCGACCCTAATGGGTCTTCTTCAGGCCTATATAGCCTATATGAGCAAGCCTTAAATGGAGTCAAAATACCTGACTGTTGCTAGGGGGAAAAGTTCAGATTACTCTCAACACGTGTACCTACATTCAGAACAGAGCATATGTAACAATGCATTAATCTAACTTTTACATCCCGCTCTTTCCGTTTCCTCTCAACTCTCCAACTGGGAAGCCCACTTAACTTGGCATGCATGTAAGCACTTCCACAACAATGCTCTGCTTCACTGTTTTTTTACAGCTTACCAAATTTACAACTGAGACCACAGCTGTCCACTGGAGCAGCTGCAGTCTGACGTTGCTCAATAGCTCCGCAAGAGTATATTAGTTGTGTTCCTAACACAGATTTTCTGCATCCAGAAATTCTCCTACAGTCTTCAATAAGCCTTAACTTGTGATCATCTGATTGGAAGTTGAGACTAGCCTAGATGTTGAGCAGACCCCTATTTATGATGTTTATATCAGGGTGAATTTAGCATACATATGAGCTGCTAACTGGTATAAACAAGACAGAATGTTTACTTTATCCTCACAGTAGTCTCGCTTCAGCCAGACCCTCCTCCACCCTACCCCGACGCTGCGGAGGAGGGTCTGGCTAGTCCACACAGCATTCCAGGATGGGAGAAAAGCTCTTGTTTATTCTGTTGTTTCCTATAACTTTGTATAAAAGCATGACCAGAAAACTCATTCTGGTGAGAGAAAATCCTACAGCTTTTTGTGAACTTCTTTCTCCACTACCCAGTAAATAAAACTCATCTGATCCAGCCGCTGAATTGGACCTGAGAGAACTTTTTCTTCCACAGCAGCAATGCTGTAATGACCACTTTAAGGCACTAAAATCAAATCAAATGTAGGTACCAACTAAGTGATAAATAAAAATAATTTTAAATGTGGGCATTCTGAAAAGGTAAAAGGTGTAGCAACAACAACAACAACATATTGTTCAACATCATGCATTTTATGATGTGACATTATTTCATCATTATACATCATACTCGGCCCATGTCTGTCAGTCTTACTTAGCGTAGGCCTTTTCCAGCAGCGCGCTCCAGAACTCAGTTCCCTCTGCCGAGTGCACAAAAAGCAGCTTCCCATCCTTCACTGGCAGCCGGTCATCAATCACCACATCCACCCACTCGCCAAACTGCCAGAACTGCACGATAGACAGACGAATACTCCAATATTAAAAGACTCTAACAGACAAGGTTTATAATGAAACACAAACTATAAGTAAGATATAAAGTATGTGAAGAAGGTTAAATGACACAAGATATTATCAGTAGGAAGGTACCCGGCTATTCATCAAACTCCCAGGATTAAATTACAAGAGACATACTGAGTTTTATTTAGATTTATGGTGCACATTAACTAATAAATGTACAGTAGTGGAGTAAAAAGTACAATATTTCCCTCTGAACTGTAGTGGATGAGAAGTATAAAATAGAAGAAAATGGAAATACTCAAGTTTAGTATAAGTACCTTGGAATAGTCCATTCATTGGAAAGATTTTCCTGTACATATCGGTTCTGTCTGGCTTATTAAGAAATGTCACCCCTGTCTTATTTCTGCTGCTGCCTAATTTATCAGGCAGCTGGCTGGATTTGACGCTTCACTCTGCTCAAATTTTCATTGGTTTAATATGTAGAGCTCAGGAAGAGGAGTAAAAAATAATCAGCAGTTGATTATGTTTACTCATGCCCATGGGAAAAGCTGTAATTCCTGGCCTGCTTCTGTGTTTCAACCCTGAAATAAATACAGACTAAATAGGCAACATTAAACTCCAGCACCCTCACTGATAATTTAAATATCATCGAGCAAATCATGTGTTTACAAGCCAAAATAAGTCTGATTTGCTGCACCTTGTTTACCTGCTGTGGGTAAAGTAAATCAACTCTCAGTCCCAGAAAACCTATATCCAGTCAGATGCATAACAAATGAGAGAACCTAGGACACATTATCTGACATTTTAATTTCAAGAGGCAAAACAAGGCTTTGCAGAGGTAAATGAGGGCAGGGTGAATTGTTTTCGCACATTTGGCCTTTACACGTGGCTGCGTGCCTGTTGGCCAGCAGGGAGCAGAAGAGATCAACACAACATATGAAAAGATGAAAGGAAGGATGGTGTGGGAGCAATTTGACTTAAAGCCAGTGGCCATTTACAAGTAGAAGTGGTTCAAAAAGGCTGACGTCAAAAGTGGGAGAGTTTCTATTGTCAACTCCTGCTGTTTCTTAACAACACAACCAAAAAACATGCTTTTAATTTGAAAAATAACTTAAAAATTACTTGCAGGGTTCCTACAGGTTTCACCAAGTCAAATTTAAGACTTTTTAAAACCATTATGAATACAATTTAAGACCTATATCACGACATCAAAAACAAAGTCCGATGTCAGAGTCCAGAAACATTGTCTGAAACAATTCCCCGATTTCCTCATTGGCATTATAGGACTGGTGTTTAGATTGGCTGCAATATAAGTTGCATGCAGCAAATTATATTTGGAATAGCAAAAGAAAGAACTACAATACCACAGAATAAAAAAAATAAAATAAAAAAAAAACACACATTCTAAAGCGCTGCAGGAACATTTCAATGAGCATTAGAGGTAGCGTTACATTGACATAGGAAAATTAAGACCTGTTTAAAATGATTTAAGACCTAGAACACAAGACTTTTTTTTAGACTTTTTAGGACCCTACGGAAAACCTGTACTTGCCATCAGAGCTCTACCTGAGTGTTACTGAGGGTTTTGAAGATTCAAGTTTTAATATTTTTGATTCAACACTAAAACAACTGCCTTTTTACCATAGTTGATTGAATCAATCAGTAACTATCTGTTGATATTTTTTGTTTCGTAAATTACCGCACAAAAAATGTATTAATTCCAATCTCTAGTTACTACCAACCCAATCACACCTGAAGCAAAGCATTTGATGGTTTTTGAACAACTATGTGCGTACAAAGTCCACTGAGCCACCCTGTGCCGTTCAGACACATCTTCCTGTGTGCCCGATGTTCTCGCATCAAGGTGTGAATTACATTGTGGAAATGTGACATGGCTCCTAGGTTAGTCTACATCTACACTGATGCAGGCCCGGTACATTTGAAATTGCACCTTTTATCCCTCCCTTTTGTCCACACTAAGCTGTTTTTGACAGCCAAAGACTGAGGCATTTGAAAATAGTCTCACAGTGGATGATCTCATCTGGATGGCCTGTGACAGTGTGAAGTCCTGTCTTTTAGCTTTTCCTCTAGCTTTTCTGTCGTGTTGAGAGAATTTGTGCAAGTGCAGAAAACACAAAGAGCAAACTGAGAACTGGTTATACCAGTAGACTCATACAGAAACCTTGAGTCATGTTGCGTAATACAATAAATCTCATGCAAAAAAGTGCACAGAGTAATACAGTGTTTCCTTGTCAAAGTAATTAGGTTTGTAGAATGGAGAAAGAGGAGGAAGGAAATTGCACGCACACACACACACACACACACACACACACACACACACACACACACACACACACACACACACACACACACACACACACACACACACACACACACACACACACACACACACACACACAGCTGGGCGTTTATCTCACAGCAATGTGGGAGCAACACCCAGCCTCACTTTTGGAAATCTGTTTACCACATCTGTGTCATGACTTGCAGTTAGCTGGCCTCGAAGCGTGAGAAATCCTCGACACAATTCAACGGACAATTCAAACTTGATTTGCTGCATGAAATGTGTGCTATAATAAGGAAACGATAAAAGATTCTGCCCGTTAAGTTTCATTTCTTTCCGACTGTGATGGCTGAGATTGCCTAGTTTATCATTTATTCTCACCCTCCTTTTGTTTGCCTGCTTCACTCGTTCGCTCAGACTCCCTCCTTTTGTGCCCTTCTACAATTAAGATTCCCACTGCCAGCAGCACTCATAATTACATTTTGGGATGACTCATCCAGGTCTGGGTAATTTATCCAGAGGCTTAAAGGATGGATCGAAACTAATACAAAGGGAAATCCCTGGAAGACTTAACAGCACACAAAAGGGAACAGAGCATGGAAAGTCGGGCAGAGAAGAAAAATAAAAAAAAACTGCAAGTAATGGAAACGTTTATTGGCTGCAATACAAACACAATGAAGAGAGGCTAAAACAAAAAGTCATATAGGCATAATAGAAAAAGAGGATGAAAAGTAGGGCAACTCTTACTCTACCAAATGGAAAGCACCCATATGTATTTATGAGCCATTTCATGCACATTAAACACATGCATGCATTTACAAGTCTTTAGAGCAAATTAAATAATTAGTTCCCCTCATTCTAGCAGTGAGAACAAGTATGTGTGTGTATGGAGAACAACCATTGTTCATAAGAATGAACACAGAGTCTCTGGGAATCAGTAAAACAAAACAGGCCAAATATCTGGCTTTCCCTTGGCTGATGAGTCAGCGCTGCAGAGTCTCTCTCTCTCTCGCTCTCTCTCTCTCTCTCTCTCTCGCTCTCTCTCTCTCTCTGCATCAAGAGAGGGCAGCCAACTCAGCTCTGTTGAGAGCAGGTTGAGATGGCGAATATTAAACTCAGTTTCAAATCTTCTCTCACTGTTTTCTGCAGCTGTTTTTTGAGAACATGAGGAGGAACATGAGAGGCTGATTAGCTACACATTTTGGCAAAGAGGTTCACAGTCGCTCCTGCTTTGCAGTCGAGCTGATGGAAGCTCCAGAGACATGCCTGCGTAAGATTACAGCACTCAAGTAATGAGGCACGTCAGATCACAGACACACAGACGGATATACTCGTCCACAGCCCTTCCTGACATCATTATTGAACAGAATAGAATAGTAACAGTAAGTAAAAAACAGACTAAGTGCTTTGCTTATTCCTAGCACTACTGCATATTGCATAATCTCAGGTAATCACTCTAGGATAACAACACATTAGTTTGAGTTTACATGCCGTGATCTGCTTATCATTTCATCTTAAGTCCTTACTACTTAAACTACTACTACTACTTGTGACTGACCTAAAAAAGGTTATTTTGTTTTGCGGTGGCAGTAGCTCAGTCTGTAGGGAGTTGGGTTTGAACCCGTAGGGTTGCTGTTTAAGTCCTCTTACGGACCAAAGTATGGTGGAGGTGGTTCACCTCCTGGGCTCTGCCAAGGTGCTCACAGGACCCCCAATTGCTTGGGGCGCCTGTCCATCGACAGCTGCAGCCCCCTCACATCTCTCCATTTGTGCATAGGTACTGAGCATGTGTGTGTATTTCAGGCCTGTGTGTATTCTAACACCAGAGCGAAAACATTGTACTGTAATTTCACTTGCAGGTTGATAAAGTATAAATTATTATTATCAAAGCAACCAAAATCAGTTTATAGGAAAGCTCATAACATGTAAGTGGGCTACATTAGCATTAATCTCAAAGTATAGCTACAGCAATTTGTTCATTAGTTTCAAGTACCACTTAATGAACTGAAAAAGTGTGCATTTATATTTCACACTATATTATATAAGAGCTGGCCATCACTAAAGGCAAAAAGAGTTATTCTACAGTATATAATCAAAAATGTAGCTTTCAAATACATTAACTACAAAGATGGGCTATAATATGCGGCAAGTGTAGTCACGTGCACATCCACAAGACCTTAGTGGGATTACTTCCTCATGCAGACCTGTGCTGCCAGTAAAAGTTGATGATTTCGGTGTGCAGGTACTTTATATTCTCATTAATTTTCGTTCTAAAATGCACTACATTCAAATTGAGCTTCTCATAATTATAAAACACTGCTGCAAAGATTTCCCTACCTAATATTGGATTGAATGTATGTGTTGTTTACCTGCTTACTGACTGCAGCACAAAAGGGTTTGTGATCTGGCCAACATCCGTATCACTGCTCCAGCGTGCAGCAGCTACTGTATGGTTTCAAATTTGCCTGCGCTTTTGCATGTGTGCATGTGTCTGGAGTATTTTGTGTGCAAAGCAAAGTTCAGCTGATAAGGCCCGGCAGTCTGCCAGAGGCTCGCGCCATAGAGATAGAATAAATAGGACCAAGATTTTCTATCAAAGCCACAAAGCAGCAAGATTGGTCCTTAAGGAAGGAGAGGTGATACTGAGCTGCGTTATACACATCATTGTTTGACTGTCAATAGTATTTTTTTTTTTTTAATAGATGAAAAATTCTATGTGTGATGAAGAAATGGGTGTTGATCACTCTAGGAGTGTGTGCTTAAAACAGTTTGACAGTGACTCAAATCCTCCAGGTTAGTCTATTGACTTAATGGGTGTGGATCTAAGAGGTTAGTTATCTCAGATGACTCAGTGAGGAAGAACTAAAAGTGAAAATAGGAGATTATGAGAGGAATATTTTCTGTTTAATTCGTTATTCTTTCTGGGATATTCTGGGGAGAGAGAGAATAAGTTAAACTATTCACTGACTCACTGGTTCAACATATTAATTACTATTGAGCGAGAAACATACTCACAACTGCAGATCATAAATCATTTTTTGATTGATATGGTCTCAGAGTCATCCTGCACATGCTTATTTTGTCAAAATAAATGGAAAAATTGGATCAAGTTTAGAATTAAATGAGATGAAGAAAAGCAAGAAATCCATACAGGAGAAAGCAGAGTAGTAACATTATTGCCAATCAACCTATCATTTCAGTACTATTTTACATACAGTGAGAGCTGCTTAGTGGCCAAAAGCATGAATGCCTGCAACTATATTCAAACTGCTCTGTGTTTCTTGCCAAAAACAAACAAAAGTATAAATAATGGGAAAGTAATTAACATTATGCATCTAACCACAGCGAGAGATCAACAAAACCATTCACAGTAGCACCGTTTCTGCCTAAAAGAAAACTCTAGATGTATTTTTGCAGGTGAATAGACATTACTTTGCTTGTGATGAATCAGCCAGAAGTCAAACACAACTACAGTACATACAAAAATGCAACAAAATAAACGTTTCTACTTCCTTGGTTTGAACCAATGAAAACTAACTTTGATCTTGATTTCACTCTAACAGTTTCCACCATCAGTGGTGCACCTTGCAGGAAATTACACCACAGGAAGGGGTTAAGGCAGAAACACTACTGAGCTGACACAGTAGTGCATGCCCCTGAATCAAAATGTCCAGACTTCCTCAGAATTGCAGGCAATAACAACAATACTTGATACGATGGGAAAGTCTTCAGTTGAGGGTTTGATAAGAATACACTATTTGTGTTTAGAAGCTCATGTAAAGGGTTATTCTAGTCTGCATTCAAATGGCATCTATCTCTGCTGTACTTAAAGCAGCAGACCCTGCACATACTGTATGTTGCATAAAATGCCAGTGGCAATAATATTAAAAACTGTTTGGAAACACACTTTTGAGATTGTTTAAAGGTGCAGTAGGTAGGCCTTATAAAACTAACTTTCATATTTGCTGAAACTGCCCCTGTGTTCCAGTAGAACTACATGAAGTGGGGATTTAAAAAAATAAATAAATCTGACTCCTCTGGCACCTGGCAAATCCCCTGTAGTGTGATTTGCAAAAATCCACCGCTCCCTGTTCAGATGCACCAATCAGGGCCGGGGGGGGGGGGGGGGGGGGGGGGGGTCTAACTGCGTGTCAATCACTGCTCATGACCGTTTTGGGCTTTAGCGGAAAGGGGGGAGGTACTGAGAAGTTGTCGATGTTCCAATTTTTTGGCTAAGTCCTGGATCTTCACAACCCTACCTACAGCACATTTAAATGGTCAGGAAATAAAATGTCATACCCATAGAGACATGATAACAGTTAACACATCGGTTCAGTCTGCAAGTCTTGAGTTTAGCCTGTGAGGTCTTTAGATGGTCAGCTGCTAGAGAAGAGTAGCCAGTGGGGAGTGTCGGCTGTGTTCTGTCCTTAGACGTGTAAATGCAGGGAGTGATGCTGTTGTTACCTGGAAGTGAAAGATGCCGGCATATTCCTGCTGGAAGCTCTGTCCGTGAGGAACCACTCTGTGGAGGAGGTTGTCATTTAAGGTCAGCGAGGCGATGGCTGCCAGCAGCCAGCAGTCACCTGAGGACACACACACACACAATTGTATTACACGGGATCAGCCCTGAATGCCCAAAACTACTATAATAGATTTGAATGTTAACAAGAATGACAGCAGGTTGTTTAGGTGTTGGACACTCATTTCCAATAAAGCAGACTCCCTCTACATCCATTCCCATATTAACAGAGAGCTAGAGAAAATCCTAACTATTTCCCATAAAGGTCTAATTCATTCATGACGCTGCCTGATGCAGAATGTACTTGGAAGCAGTGAGAGAAACTCATAAAACTAGAATTCCTTTTAAAAGGAGGTTGTAATCAGAGGACAGGCTCAGCGGAAGACCATCAAAGACCTTGCAACTGCTGCCGAAAGAAGCAGTCACTGGCTGTGGCCGAAGCGGAAGGAGACTGTATGGGCTGCCAAGTGACCTCATGGAGCCTACAGTGCAACACACACCTAGGTGTGATCAGCATGCAGTGGGCCAGCCTCGGGTCAGGGTGTATTGTGATAAAAGACCAAAACACCATATGAGGCCGGGGTGCACAACTGATGATGGGTCGTATTAGAGGCACCAGGCGGTCATCCCCCAATCCAACCCCACCCAAGAGGACATCTCCAACAACAGCGCTTGTGCTGAATTATCAAGGGATTCTAACATCTAGTCCTAGTAAGCATACTTAACATCTCAGTAAAGACAACAATATGAAACATGTTTGAACAAGTTTTGCCTTCTAGGAAATGGGAGAGGAACTTGTTCCACTAGACTGGCTGAGAGACTGACTAAAACTACCACAGCTCCACAATAAGTCACCGATGTTGTTTGAAGGAATCACACTGTGGGTTTGAGGCACAATTTCTGTTATGATCTGTGTTGCAAAGGTTTCTTAATAAGAGGACAGGAACACCCTGAGTGTAGTTTTTACCATCTTTCTTTTACACATACAGGCTTGTGGCATATTATTTGAGATTCTACAGTGATCTTTGTTGTGTTATCTGGGAGTAGTTCAACATTTAGATTGGTCTATTATCATATCTTGAATGTTAATGCCAAGTCATGGCTCTTCTTAAAACGTTCTAATTCATTTTAGCTAGTGTTGCATCTATTCATGCTGGTTATTGATACACAGTACTTCTACTGTATACCAAAAGTAATTTTAAAAAGAACGGGCGGTTTAAATTTTATGTTAACATATTTATATTCTTATTGTATAATCCATAAACAGCCCCTGATAGCATCTGGTGGGTCGTCTAACAAATCAATGTATCTTCATACAGCGGTTCGTATGATATCTGTTGAAAATGTATGTACAATTTTTTGTTTGTTATCCTACAAATGTCCAGCCACACGAGCAATCAGTGCGCCGGCACAAGCAGTGCACAACGTACATAGGCAACAAAACTACTTTAGTTTAGGAAAAGATCGTGGTTTGGGTTAAAATAAGTATGTTAATTAAGTACGTAAATTAAGTACGTAAATGACATACGTGGCGTAAACAAGTTACTTAACAAAAGTAAAATAAGTCAAAGTTGACTTCTGGTTTCATGCGGGACATGAACAGTGGTCTCCTGGGTGAAGATCCTGTGTTATTTGGACTCATCCGTCCACCCCGACGTCCTACCTACGCAGACGTTGCTGCTCTTTATACTACATCGCCTGACTTTCTCCTTAGAAGCAGCCCTGCACGTCCTGGCTCACGGTTATGTTGGTTATAGAGGAATTATAGTGCATTACTTTTCGTAGGTTTAAGTACAAACAGTGAATGAGAACAGCCTAAACAGATAACCCCGTAGCATTCAGATAAAGACGTCTTAGTCATGGTGCATTTGGGCTGTAAAACAAAGTGAAGCATCATGTTTTCTGGCTCATCATTTTTGGGTTTATTGTTTTGCAATTCAGCTGCTCCTCTGAGAGTGAGAGGGAGGTTGGGTATAGAATTGCATTTTTAAGGATAAAAAGGGGAAAGTTACTTCTTGCACTGCCAGAGCTACCGCAACAGAGGGAGGGTGACTTTGTTTATAGATGTGAGGCAGAGAAATAAAGCATGAATTATAGATGCAGCTCTGTGTCGAGCAAGAAACATCTCAGGCAATAAACTGTTACAGGTTCTGCTGAATTGACTGTGAACCCTCCCCTGTTTCTTTCAGGCTGTCCATCTCTAACCGTCACTCCTATCCTCATTCAGTTTGCTCTGTTGACTTTTTTAATCTGGCATTTGACTTAAGAAAGATTTCAGTCTTTATTTACAGCTAAAGACTGACACATTAGGGATGATTCTCATTATGTATGCAATGGGAGCAGGTTAAAGATAGGCATACTCTTTTGTAGAAATATTCAGAGGGGGGGAGAGGGAAGCTTTACGTAATAATGTCCTACATCCAGATGGTTAAACTTGGGATTGCAACCTGGGAAGCACCCAGTCAATCACCCTGTTTCTTTTGGCTTCTGCCAGAATTTCTCACTTTGATTTTCTACCAGATTAAATTTAAGATATGTCTCTCCTCTCCTGTAATACGTTGATCTTGTGATCAGTGAAACAGATAAGAACTCTTGGGGTTGGACTTACCCAAAGATCCCTGGCAGATGTCTGTGCGAGTGGCTCCACCTACGATGAACTCGGGACATTTGCAGAACTCCTATCGAGTGTACAAACACAACAAACAAATTATTGCAATGCTTGCTTTTGTATAGCCATTTTTACAAGCATGTTACATTTGCTGTCGTTCACATGCTGACTGTGTTGACTAGCGCAAAAGGGCCTAATCCATAGAAATTACATGGTTTACATGCTGGGTTTGTACAGTTAAAATATCCATTAAGATTACTTTGACACAAGAGATATATATATATATATATATATATATATATATATATATATATATATATATATATATATGATACTATACAAGCTTTGAAGTTGTTCAAGGGTGTATTTTCTAACTTTTGACTTAGCTAGGCTAGCTTCTTGCTTTTGTTTCTAGTGTTTGTGCTAAGCTAACAACCCAAAGCTATCTCCGTTCTTAACAAAACTCATATTGATCTCAGCACACAAGTATAAAGCTGAATCTATTAGTCGATTGACAGATAATTAAATGGTAACAATTCTGATAATCCGTTAACCCTTTTTTTAAGCTAAAATGCTGCCCCTTTAAATATTGCACAGTTAAAATGAAAACCAGACTATTTAAGGACCAGCAGAGATCACAAAATAAACATTTCAGGAAAGAAATGTTGCATTCTAGTGTTCACGTCTTAGCTCCCGATACAGTACTTCCTGCTCTGTAAACGCTCTTCGACCCCGCATGTTGAGCATGAGAAACTCCACATTAAGCTATAAAAAGAAATATTCCATTTATTCTCTTGCCCCCCACACACACACACAATCAGGGAACATGGTTGAATTCACAGAAACACTTACCATCACACACACACACACACTTAAATTCTCTATTTTAGGCTCACACAAAGCACAGATTTTTGGGGAAACACCATGAACCCTCTTCTGCATGGTACATATTACAGATCCTGTGGTTCAGGCAATGCACATGCATTAGAAAACTTTTTGGGAGAAATGAGACCCCAGAAACCATTAGAGCGGACTGACACACAACAGGACACACGTTACCACACAGTGGCTCTCACACACTCAAATGGAAGCTGCAAGAGGAGCTAACATGCTGCAGTCACGCTCATGATCACGACCCCGGGAGCTTTTAAGACCACGCTCTCTGCTTGCTGCTCTATTACGGGACTGACAGCAGCAACCTGTCACGGTATGTGCAAGTCGAGCAGGGATGAGAGCAAGGGCTGCCGTGATAAAAACAAATGAAGACAGTCCCACTTAATTCTCTGGTCTAATATTTAGCTACAGGGAGCACCCTGATGTATTTATAATGTAGTGAGTGCAGTGATGAGAGCCTGGGAGAGGAAGAACCACAGAGACAGGCCAGCAGGGAAGGACTGGAGGTTTGGGGAGATACATGGACGGATAGAGAAAAAAAAAACAAGAAGAAGAAGAAACCTCTTTAAAGACACTTGCAAAGTCCTGACTAGTGTTGAGGGAACATTAAAATTATATTGACCATTCCTGACAAAAAGTTTAGTTGCCAAGCAACAGATAAAAGTCATGTCTGTGGAAAAATATTAGAGCAGGTAATAAAAATGCTTAAACAGAATGGATATTCAGTCATTCTCTGCTCGCTCCTGAAGTAATCAGTCAATGTCGGATATATTTCATAGGACCATCAAACATAGAAAGTTAGCGTCCATAGTTCCTTC
The DNA here is from genome assembly GCA_023566125.1 of Zingel zingel. Classification (NCBI taxonomy): domain Eukaryota; kingdom Metazoa; phylum Chordata; class Actinopteri; order Perciformes; family Percidae; genus Zingel; species Zingel zingel. The sequence goes on along the minus strand of CM042336.1, from coordinate 17,621,051 downwards.
TCAGCTTTCTCCCAAACACTTAAAGTTAAAAGGAACATACCTGTTTTTTTGCATGTTTTTGCTTATGCCCTTCAAAATAACATGTACTGTACAGTTCAGTATTACACTAAATTACATTACATTATTTTTTTAGGGTAACTGTTATGACTCTAGTCATATTGTTTTTTTTTGGTTTGCTCTGTGTACTGTGTGCGCCCTGTGTTTTCCTGTTGTGTTCAATTTCACATGCAGATAGGGTGTGCCATAGCCGTAAGAGGATTGGTGGAGAGGTTCCAGGCCCAAACCTGGGATTGGCTGCAGCTGGGGAACCACCCATATTTAAGGAGCCAAGATGGCGGCCGTTGGGGGGCAGCAGACAGTCCTCGTCCTCCTCATCTCCTAAACGGCCACACTTTTGCTTTGTGTAACTTTGGTTTAGATTAGATATTGTTTAGGTTTGTTTGGTAAGGGTGGACCGCCAGGTGTGTTAATCTTGTTTTCTCCTGTTTTGTTAGTTAGGGAGGTAAGTCTTTTGTTATTTGTTTGTTAGGTTAGTTTATCTCCCAGTTAGAATTGCTTTGTTTGTTTTTTTGGTGGTAGGTCACCCTTAAGCCTTATACATATGTTATGTATATATTTTCATTCTCTGTAAAATAAATAAGTTTGTTGTTATCTAAACCAATTGTTTGTGGCTACTTGGGAGACGGGGAAGATGGGGCCTTTTCATATTACGTCCTAGGCACCCCTAGACTGGGGCGTAACAGTAACCGCAGTGTTTTGTCAGTGCTACTCAAACGTTACTTTGGTATGAATGTCATGTTATCAATGTATGGTAAAGTGGTGTAAATTCTGGATTGTTTTTAGGTGTTCCAGGTGCTGGTTGAATGCCGACCAAGAAGTAAATATTGTGAAATAAATCACATACATGCATTAAAAAGGTTGCATGTTTGGTCTCAACGGTCACGTATAAGAGCTTTCCAACAGCACTTGAACACAACTGGTAAGGCTTCTAATGAAGCAGGGGTAGATGTGTTAACAAACAAAGATAATGTAACTTTGACAAAAAATGACTAAATAATCGTTTTAATGGAAGTGTTAAGTTTTATACCAACATTACAATATTTACCAGATTATCTCCTATGTTTTCCCTCCCTGACAATGCACTTCTTTCCATGCTGTGACGGAGGACTGTTCCAGTTACTGCAGGGTTTATTTAGCATGCTCTCTTGGAGCTTTAAAAGAACAGCCCTGTTAAGTTGATGTCAATAGTTTGGGAGAAGGCTAAGATGAAACCTGTCTGATGGTCTTCCAAACTTTGATGAAGATTTTGGAGTGAAATGTTAATCATTTGATAATGAACTGCTTTATTAGCAAAACTGATATTTGTGTGACTCCATTTGTGTAATACCCAAAAGTCAGAATTAATAACATCCAAGCTAAGGCACATTTTCAGGTAAATAAGTCTCACCGTGGGCCTCATCCAGCGCACTCCGTAGGTCTTTGCGGAATTGGGGCCGAGCTCCTTGAATCCCAGAGAAGATGTGACACAAGAGAACAAAGTATCCTCAAACAGCTTCCGATTCTGGAGGCATTGGGCTTTCAGACTCTCGTAGTCCTGACCAAGAAACTTCACAGCCTTGTGATTCTGCCCCAGACCTTCATCACGATCCCACTGGCTCCTCAGCTTGGCGGCCATGCCTGTGGCATAAATGGGCTCCTCCATCCTGAGTTTGTGGAGTTAACTGTGGGGTCACGCTGTCAGTTGTAATGTTTGTACGTGTGGAACTACAATAAGATGTAAAGATGTGTCAATAAGTTGTGAGGCAACTATAACCTGCTGTGGCTACAGTTTTGATATAAAGCACTGCAGCAGTTTTGATGTAAATTTGATATAAGGTGGTAATGGCTTCAAGGCTCAATTATAAATCAGTATGAAACATCAATGGCCATTAAGATGCTATAAAATACTGGATACTTCAAATGCAGTAACAATCACAAGTGTAGGGGCTCAAAATGCAGAAGCTTTACAGACTCTGGAGAGAGATGTCCTACTCACAGCGAAGGCAGACGTCCCAGAGAGCACCAATAACAGTTTGTTGTTTTTTATCCAGATGCCAACAGGGGGGCAGGCATCAGTCCTTCCTTGTCCAACCAGCAGCTAAACTCTAAAAGTAAAGAAGTTAAAAATGAGATACTGAACTGAGACTGTATGCAGAGATGCAAATAGCTCTGTGTGCAAAACAGACAAAAGCAGCAGCTACTGTATGTACACCTTCTATACATTCAAAGTTTAAAGACAAATGAGCCTTGCCTATTTATTTTCAGTCAACCATAAACACACATGCTCACTCTGCATAGCAAAGGGATTAGTCACAACAGGCACGCCCTTTACTTTATGGCTATGAATGTGTACACAGTTTCAATCAGTAACATATCAAAGTCTTGTTTAATCATATGAGGTGTAAAGTAGTTTGTTGTGTGTGTGTGTGTGTGTGTGTGTGTGTGTGTGTGTGTGTGTGTGTTTTATTGTACACAGGGCTAACACAGAGTGCGGTTATGTGTGATTCTTGATGCACAATGAAGGCAGCATGAGGCCCAGAACAAGGAAGAGCTCTCTCCAACTTTTTAATTAAGCAGAGACAGGGAGGAGGAAGTGTAAACTGTCATTAGTGCCAGCAAAGCTCCTGGCAGAACAGGAGCTTCTGAAACAGTTCATTTTAGTTTGTCTGTCTTTGTCATCCTTGCTTTGCATTTCTAACACAAATAAACAGATGGTTTGTTCTCAACATCTCTCCCTTTTTTTATTTCTTTGAGCACCGACTTTTTTTTACTACCTCAACTCTCCACTATCCAAAACACTCTTCCTGTTTTAAAACTCAGCTGTCAGTCACAACCATAGACTGTATATCAAATGAATTAATATATACAGTCAATGGTTACAACGGAAGCTGAAAAGAGTTTGGCTCTTATTGGCTCAGAGGTCCTCAGTTAGTTCCCACTGCTGCACTGCTCTCTGTGAACAACACCCATTGAAAACATCCCATTTCACTAACATTAGCTGAAAAATATCAAAATTTCAATTTTGCTCAAAAGTGGAGATCTCTGCCCCCCAATGTTGAACCCAAAATTACACCCTTGACACACACACACACACACACACACACACACACACACGCACGCACGCACGCGCACGCACACGCACGCACACACACGCCAAAAATGCAGTAACGTCAAGATTGAAAAGTGGCTGATGGTATGCCAGTGTACTTGTGGTTTTTATCTCTGCTGCGTGTTATTGAGGCACACTCTGCCCAACGTTCAATCTGGCTGTAGTAAATATTTTAATTCCCCTCACATGTGAAATACACTTAAAACACACACACACACACACACACACACACACACACACACACACACACACACACACACACACACACACACACACACACACACACACACACACACACACACACACACGAGACATGACAAGCAGTAGACTGCACATCCAGACACATAAAGAAAAGCCACTACTATGTCTAATAACATGGAGCTGGATAACTACAGAAACATATTCTCTGCAACAGCTTATTCAAATAGATGAGGATATATACTTGAACTAAAACTATAACATAATGTGCTTATGTGTTACATCATAGGCGTGTATAGAAATAACACCAAAAGCATCAGCATGATATCTCCTCCATAACACACCATGTAATGAATTGCATTAAGTTGCATACATATTGTGTTATTATTTGCTGTTATACAATTTAAGAAAAGGTATGGCGTATGGGTCATGCAGCTAACTTAATTAAAAATATGGGACACTCACGGGTCACTTGAGGAGCATTGGACTGGGAGGAAAAAGGGGGACTAAGTAGGCCTATGCAGGGCCCTATTGTGAGAAGGAGGTCTAGATACTAGAATAAATAGTGGATGTGGGAAGGGGCCTATACAGGATGCCTGTGTACAGGGTCCAGAATTTTGTTCTACACCCCTGACAGGCACACAAGGATTTTAAAACCAATACAAACGTCAGTAGTAGCTATGTGTCACTACTGCTTTTCTGCTGATGTGTGTCTGGGTCTAATGTGCTAGTGGTTTCCTCCTCACGACACAGCGAGGAAAACACACTGCTTAAATACATGCTACTTGTAACTATGCCTGTGCCCTGTGGGTGTGTGAGGTGTGAGTAAGCATTCTGACCTCTGGTGTATTTCTGCATGCAGGGTTCATATTCCAAACACTGTGAAATGAAATATCCAAAGTATTTGCTTTAAAGCCATAAATAAAATAGACCTGAGAAACTAGACACGTACAGTGTCCAATCGGGAGAATACATTTGCTGACTCTTGAAGTGATCTTTATCACTTTATTTGCTTTAAAGCAGGATTTAAAACAAATATATATGTCTTCACACACACGTAAAACAAGCAGTGTATGTAGATTACACTTATTCTTCTATGAGTGGTTTCATTACAGTGAATAGCAGGCATTTTAAGTGTATTTATACTGGCTCACACAGATAATATAGGCTAGTCCTGATAGTAGGTGCGGTCCCTGAGTGGAGTGTTCCGCTGCCATACTGCAATTTTTTTCAAGTTGATCAACACAAGCAACTGGGCGATCCTTTACGTTTTACTTCACTATCATCAAAAATGGTATCCGTACAATGAGCAGAAAAAAACGGCAAGCGATAACAACGGATTTCGGGCAACTAATCCCGCAGCATTGGCAGATTTCATGGTTTTATAGTGTAGCGAAAGTTGTAAGCGACTGCGATCGGAGTTTGCTTTACACGATTTTTGTTCCAGTTTTCACAACACGACCCATAAACTTGAAGCTCATATGAAAAAAAAAGTTCAGACTAGGATGTCAACAGCATTTTGTCTTCCTGCAGCGCGACACAAACTAGACATACAGTGAAATCAGTGTTGATGAAGGAATTTTATATTTACCTTGCAACCGGATGTTTCCATTAAAATGCAGTTATACATTCAATATGCAACTTGGCTTTCCTTCCATGTTTAGTGTAGGTTCAACCCCTAAACAGCGCGTATTATTTAGGAACGCCCTGCAGCCTCTGTTCTGATCTATGGGCTCTGATATGCACCCTTCACACTGCGCCTACGGAATGCCCGCTAGTCACAAACCACTGAACACACAACTGAAAAGGGATGGGTTTATACACTCTGCTTTCATGCACCATGTTTTGATCAGAACATACAGGGCCTCATAAAGCAGTTCAGACTTGTATGTTTGAATTAATATGCACTTTATAGGGACTCATTTTGACATTGGATACAGTTTTAACAATAAAACAACACGTAGCCTATAACGTTGTGCATTATGGAAGTCCATGTGTCCGTATGAAAGCTCTTTTCGGAATGTAACTAATGTAGGCCTACTTAAGTACTGCATATTAAAACCTTTCTTACATGTTAAACTACTTTTGATTTGGGCTACTAATTTATGTGGAGAATATTGTCCTTTTTTCTCCACAACATGTATTCAACTGCTACAAATTAATATTGCAGACAGTATGTCAGCATCTCATCACCTAATGAAATACGATGCATTCTTCAACTGACCAAGATTAGTTGAAATATTTAGCTCAATCTCGACCATTTGCAACATCAAAAAGCTGTATACACATTAATGCACCAGTATACTGCAATAGCATAAGACAGGTGCCATTCTGCTCAAAATTGGGTACTTATACTTTTAAAACTTTTATTTTTAAGATAAAATACATCTCTCTTTTTGAATGTATAGGACTTTTACTCAGATTGGTACATTGTTTAAATCCTAATACTTATTTTTGTTAAAATGTTTGTGCATCAACATTTTTAAAACGTGATGTTGATTTTAGCACGGAGTATCAATGTAGAAGCTTACTGAGCGTCAATGCTGTTTAAACAAAATTTATTTTTTAAACAAAATTTCATACTTACCCATTATGATTATAGGAATGTTACGGAGCCCCCCTGGTGTCAGCTGATAAAAAAAAAAACTAAACCGTGCGCACGGATTCATAATCCGTGCTCTCGGTTTTATAAATGTAAGCAAAATTAGAAATATATTCACAGATTCGAACTTCTGGGATAATTCTCTATAGCGAAATGTTATTAAAACACAAACTACGCATCTTTCCTAACGTAGTAAGGCTAACAACGAGCTACAAACTCATTTTCATCAAAACGAGCCGTCCTCCGACCTGGAGAAATAACATTATTGGTCTCTATGAGCAGCCGGAGGTGAGACGGCAGTCAGTCAGACCGGACGTGTTTAGGGACCATCTACAAACTACAACACCGACACAAAAAATATCTATTAATTTAATGTTTAAATAAGGTAGTGTCTCCAAACTTATCTCAATTATAACTTGTCTCATTATAGTTGTACTACAGCACTTACTTTTAAAAAATAAGTTTAGAGACACTACCTTATTTAAACATTAAATTAATAGATTTTTTTGTGTCGGTGTTGTAGTTTGTAGATGGTCCCTAAACACGTCCGGTCTGACTGACTGCCGTCTCACCTCCGGCTGCTCATAGAGACCAATAATGTTATTTCTCCAGGTCGGAGGACGGCTCGTTTTGATGAAAATGAGTTTGTAGCTCCTTGTTAGCCTTACTACGTTAGGAAAGATGCGTAGTTTGTGTTTTAATAACATTTCGCTATAGAGAATTATCCCAGAAGTTCGAATCTGTGAATATATTTCTAATTTTGCTTACATTTATAAAACCGAGGGCACGGATTATGAATTCGTGCGCACGGTTTATAAAACCGAGGGCACAGATTATGAATCCGTGCGCACAGTTTATAAAACCGAGAGCACGGATTATGAATCCGTGCGCACGGTTTAGTTTTTTTTATCAGCTGACACCAGGGGGGCTCCGTATAATGTCAAGAAAGATTGAAGGTGTCAACACGGACATCTAGAGGCAATAATTAGTAAACGCGACGTTCCTCCTTTCGGACTTCATGTCCCAGCAGGGAGTGCGACAGAGGCTTCCCGTGCTGCTTTGCAGTAGTCCAGTTCTGCGCAGCTCGCGTGTTCTCTCCCTAACAGCCGCCGTTGTTTCATTGAGAGAATTTGAACATGGCGTCCGACGGACCACCGGGCACCGAATCCCTCCCGTCCGATTTAGGCAGTGCGATTGCGGCATTGAACACATGGAGCCATCCGGAGCTTCAGTCCAAGCTAGCGGAGCTGGGAGCGCCCACGATGGGTAGGGAAAGACGAAGAGCGTACTGGAAGAAGGACTGTGTTTAGCTAGTCAGTTGCTAACGCTAGCCACACTACAAACGTAACACTTCCGTTACAGTGTGCTAAAGCTAGGCCTGTGCTGTGTTTACATTATTTGAAATGTACATCCAGTATCTAATTATGTAATAAATGTACCTATATAATGTGTTGAAAGCAGCACTAACAACATTTATCAGGTCACGTGGATAAGTTGCCTATTGATTTAGCGGTTAGCTTGCAGGCTAATTTCTATGAAGATGAAGGGTCATGTAACGTTAAAGCGCTTGTTATAGTTTACGTTAGCTAACTTCTGTTAGTCAGTTACGTGTTGAAAATGGCTTAACTAGTGTGGTAACACAGCATACGTTCAAAGAAGAGTTAGTGCAATGTTATAGCATGATTGTTGTTAACAGTAAAAACTACATTAACGTTGCTTCCTTGAATTACATTTTTCGTCATTCTTCAGGTCCCAGAGAGGAGCTGATGGACAGACTGAAGGGCTACATGATTCAGGTAAATGTAACTACAACGTCTGTGCCTTTAGTTATAATTGCTTCACGTATAGCATTGTTGACCACCTTGCAGCTACACATGACTAGACAGGGATAAAGTAGTGCCTCGCTCATGCATGCTTCAAACATAGATGTGAAAAGAGGCTAGTGTCGACTCTACCATTTATTGCGATTAACTAAACACTGCACAATCACTGTCCCAGATACTGCTGCTCAAAAAGTCCCTTCACTCTTCTGTGTGTGTTTCCCTCTGCAGACCGGGATACTCCTCAGCAAACCTAATGACGACAAACCAATGGGCTCCCAGGTAAAAGTCACATATCAAATTGAAAACACAGCTAAAAATGTTTGAAGCATTTTATATGCATATATTATTATGCACCATTTTCTGGTACTTGACAAAATGGTAATTAAAGATGTAGAATGGTCATGTGTGGTTACATAACTGAGCAGTTGCTGTCAAACAAAATATAGAGGAGCAGCTTCATTTCTCTCTCACTACATGATGAAACTGTGTACTACACAGCTGTACAGTAAATGTTAGTGTCATATGAAGGGTACATTAAATTCATGTTTTATGAATGGAAAAGGAATAGCAAGATTGAAGCTTCAATCACAGCCTCACATTATCCTCACAGTCTCCTGTTTCCTCCTCTCCAGATGCCAGGCATCCCCCCCATGCCCCCGATGCCCATGCCACCCATGCCACCTGGTATAGGCATGCTCCAGGCTATGAGCATGATGCCCGGAGGTCCCCCTCCACCCGGCATCCACATGGGCATGGAACCCCCAGGTTTGCCCCCTCCCGGCCTATCGCAAGAGGATCAGCTGAAGATGGCCCAGCACAGAGCAGCCATAGTGTTACAGCAGGAGGAGAGAGCCAAGCAGCAGGTGAAGTTTACTGACTATGTAATCCACTTGTTGCTTTCAGCATTCTCTTTCAAACGCAAACACTGAGATGCAGTCAGTCTGTGAGCTGATAACATCCTCAAAGCAAGGAACACAAATGATAGAAAACAACCCCAAATCTCTGCTTTGGATCGTAGAATCTGACAAAAACCACAGAAACAACTGCCACACAGAGTTTCAGTCACTATAGAGCAGACAGAAATACTGTAAAGTGACTTTTTGTTTGACTGTTGCTCAGTCATTCGTTGATTCTGTGTATCACAGGGTGAATCCCGTGTCATGGATCAGCAGGATCTCCTGGAGCAGCAGAAAAGGGTGAGGCGATAAAGATAGTCCACCTCGTCAGATCGAGCTTGACTTCAGATTTAGAGATTTGAGAAATGAAACAAACGCTCTTTGGAAAGAGTTTTTGTACATTTCCAAATGTATAACAATTTAAAAAAAACACACACACAACAGTTAGGGCACATCTTTTTCTCTTTCCTCTCTTTTTTTGTTTGCACACCCTTGATTCAACTCCTTTTGGTTAACCGCGTGTTTTAAGTCCCATCTCCTTCCTTCCTGTGTATCAGGCTGCAGTGCTGCTGGAACAGGAGCGTCATCAGGAGATGGTTAAGATGCAGCAGGGTCCAGGACCCAGAGGCATGCCTCCTGTCAACGCAGTGAGAGGTATGCTAGTGCTGTGGTGATTCAAATCAAAAAGAGCATTATATTTCCAGAAAAAGATTAGTGTGCATGACCGTAGTTTCATCTGTACTCTGAGGCAGGACTTGAGGGCTCCAGTGAGCCTAACTTTTTATACCACATGTTTGGTGTAAATTAAATTTATTGCCTGCAATCTGTTTTTTTGTTGTTGTTTTTTTTTGCAGGTATGGATCCCCGTGGGCCGCTGCCTCCTGGTGTCAGTATGATGCCGACTCAGAAACAGAGAGTGCCACCTCCACCAGGAGAAGATAACCGAGAGGTAAACAGATCCCCCCCCCCCCATGTGTTTTTTGTGTTTTAATTTCGTAGGCAAATGCAGCTCGTGTACCTTACTTCAGTTTAGTTGTGGTTTCAGTTAGGTTTTTTTCTTTTATTTCTGTTGCCCAATCACACAGACTCCATATTTAAAACTTGATTTTAACTAGTTTTGCTCTTGATCGCTGGTCTTGTATGCCTGCACATGTATACATATATTATTGTCCCAATTTAAGCTAAAAGATGGACTGTGCCGTAGCTTTAAAATCGATACACATTTCGAGTTCTCTTATTGATTGCCGGCGGGGGACTACCTGTGCTCTATTCTTAAGTGTGATTAATGGTTCTGCAGAGGCTCCACGCAGAGCGTTCGCCGTAGCCTACTGTACGTAAGAGGTCTGAAGTTTATACTTGTGCTTTGGTGTGTGTATCGATCTCTTTAAGAGAATAGCAGGTCAGGCATGTGTGCGCGTGGGGAGTGTGTGGTAGAGCGAGTGAGAGAGTGCCTGGGATTATCTTCGGATTAAGTACCAACTCTAGAGTCCCAGTGAGAGAAACAAAGTGTCTCCCCTGTTCTTTCTGGCCACGGTGGTAAATTTGTAGCAGGAAAAGTTAACCCTCTCCTTGATTTCATGTTGTTTATGGAGAAGGAGAACCAGGAAATGAGTAGGGGGAAATGCAACGCTACCAAGCTACGTCTGAGCGATGTGCGTCGCCGCAACATGAGTTGAATTTTTCGAGCGGTGCGCTTCAGGCTACGGCGTAGGGTCCGTATCTCCATGTACCTACGTACGTTGCCGCGGTGTAGATTTAACACAGAAGCATAAATCACGCTTTAGTCACAAGTGTTTGTTTGCTTCCATTCCAGATCTGGCAGGGCGAGGAGGTAAGCGTCACTGGGCCTAAGATCCCTCAAGCTCTGGAGAAGATCCTCCAGCTGAAGGAGATCAGACAGGAGCAGCTCACCGACCCCGCAGGTCAGTACAGCTGGTACTTGTGTTTTACTGGAATATTTGGGATGTGGTAGCATTCATGTTCATAATCTGATTTTTCCGTTTAAGAAGAAGAAGATGACGAGGGAGCAGAGATGGACTTGAACAGCTCCTCTGCACCAGTCATGTCTGAGACGGAAGACGACGACAGTCAGATATCTAAAAAAGATGTAAGTCTTTCCTCACACCTTTTTCTAGGCCGCTGTACTTGTGATGTATCAGTTGTTTGGTGTTGTTACTATAGCGCTCTACTAATTGTATTATGGTAATTCTGTGGCAAATTCACTGATTCAGCACCTGAGAAATTCGACATTTATCATCTGGGATATTTAAATCCTATCTCATACATAAATGAATGAGGGCGAATGTGTTTTTGTGAAAACAGAACCTGCACTGACGGTACGTTTTCACACCGCTGCCACAGTCCTCTTTGTGTTTTCATATTTGCCAGTCATCACAATAAAATAGTCCCTCTGTTTGTACTGCCTGTGTTTATATAAGTGCGTAACATGTCTTATCACATGTTTTAATAAATACCTAAACGTTTTTTAAACGCTAATGTTAGAATTTACAAACCAACCTTTCCTTCAGAAAAACCGCAGACGCAGAAACCGCAAGAAGAAGAGCAAGAAGAAGCGCGCACTGGAGAAGAAGGAGCAGGCGGAGGAGCAGCAGAAGAAGGAGGGCAGCGACAAAGACAAGGACAAAGAGAAGGAGAAGGACAAAGAAAAAGAGAAGGACAAAGAAAAAGAGAAGGACAAGGAGCCTGAGGTGGAGATCGAGTATATCACAGAGGAGCCGGAGATCTACGACCCCAACTACATCTTCTTCAAGAGGATCTTTGAGGCGTTTAAGGTGGCTACAGAGCACTGTTGACTATTTGTTTACTGTACGCCAAAAGGCTGTGGTTTTTGATGTATTCGCTTGTCTTAAGGCATTTGCTTCTGTTTTGCTGTAATGCAACCATTTCCCTTATTTCTCCTAGCTCACTGATGACGTGAAGAAAGAGAAGGAGAAGGAGCCCGAAAAGGCAGAGAAGCAGGAGGCGGCCGTGCTGCGGAAAAAGGGCTTCGAGGATGAGAAGAAAGACAGCGATGACAGCGATGAGGTTTGAATCCTTCCTTCTGTTAGTCAGGGTTTCCACGGGCTCTTAAAAGTCTCAAATTTCTAAATCAAAATGTTAGGCCTTAAGAGTCTTAAATTCGCTGAAGTGTTCTTTTCTAGGTCGGGTCTTAATTTTCCTACGTCCATGCAACGCTACGTCAAAAAAGTCTTTTCTTTTTTTATTCTGTGGTCTTGTGGTTCTTTCTTTCGCTAGTCCAAATATAATTTCGCTGTATTATGACTACAAATGAGACCAATGTGCATCTTACATTGCAGTCCATCAGCTTTCATGTTATTGGCGCAAGTCTCTTCAGGATTGTACCACAGACATAAAACTTGGAAGTACAAGTTTAGCGATACTTGGCTTAAAAAACAGCTGAATTCAAGGCTAAGTTGATGTTGTGATAAAGGTCTTAAATTTCATTCATAATGGTCTTAAAAAGTCTTAAATCTGACTTGGTGAATCCTGCAGAAACCCTGGTTAGGAAAATGGAACAGAACAAAATCCTGTTGGTTTACATGCAAAACATTTATAATATTTCCCATGTACAGGACATGAGACCAGATGTACCTAAACTCTCAAAGAAGAAGCTGAGGAGGATGAACAGGCTCACTGTGGCTGAACTTAAACAGGTAAATTAAGGCTAACAGTCATAATTACTAATCACGATTACACCTGTCTTCTAGAATAATTGGGATTGTTATATTTTTTTTTCTCAGCCTGCTGTCACGGTCCAAAAAAAGAGTTTCAGTACTATCGATAACCTTTCATCTCATTTTGGTCTTCTTTGTTCCAGCTGGTGGCTCGTCCAGATGTAGTGGAGATGCATGATGTGACGGCCCAGGAGCCCAAGCTGCTGGTCCACCTAAAGGCCACCAGGAACACGGTGCCGGTGCCCCGCCACTGGTGCTTCAAACGAAAGTATCTGCAGGGCAAGAGAGGTATAGAGAAGCCTCCGTTTGAGCTGCCTGACTTCATCAAGAAGACGGGCATCCAGGAGATGAGGGAGGCCCTGCAGGAGAAGGTGCAATATCATTTTCCAGCCGCTCCTTTCAACTTTTCTACTTTTTAGAAGGACACCCTGTGAAATTCAGATGCAGTTTCTTCATTTGTGTTAATTAGAAAACATCCAAGAAGATAAAAGGTTGTGCGAACTATGTGAATTAAGCCCAGTTCAGACCAAAGATTTGCGTAGAGACAAAACCGTTTTAGAACGTCGCAGGGAAAAGTTTCAGCGGTCTGAACCGGCCCCTCTCAGCTCGACTCAAGCCAGCTGATGGTTCCGCTGCGACTCAGCTGGTCCAGTCGCAGAGGCCGGTTTTAGAACGTAAGAGACGTCACCTGTTTTAACAGCCAATAGAGAAGTCAGCTGGTAAAGTCAGCTATAACCTATAGAAATAAAATTATCCATAATCCATTTTATTTTAATGTTACAAACAGCTGGTCGAAATGAAATTAGTTTTAAACGGAGCCTCAACAACTGCCCGAAAGCACTGTAACATATGGTCAAGCCAGATAGTGACTGAAAAGAGGCAGCGCCCAGCGGCGTTAGAACAAAGCCGTGAATCAGAGAAATAAATTGCGTTTTCGCCGATTCATCACTAGAAATGCAACTGTAGCAAGCATCTCAATACCACTAACGTTATCCTCATTCATATTTAGATGAAACAAATGATATATCCAGCTACTAAAAGTCGTACATTAGAACGGAAGTACAAAGAGGCGTTGTTATGGAGATGATACACCGTCTCGACTCGTTGCTTTGGCGTGAACTGGCAGGTTTCAGAACGCTGCAGACCGGCTCGTTGTAAGAAGTTGCAAGTTTCAACTTGTCTCGTCGCCAATCTTTGGTCTGAACTGGGCTTTAGGAGAAGTTGGGAATGAATCCCGTATTGTCTTTATTTTGAGTTAAGAACACCCATCTTACGTGAAATGTTCTGGTGCACTGATGATGCCCAAATGGAGTAGTTGTTTAGATTTAATATATATAAGTTGGCGACTTTTGTTTCTAAAGCCTGGCAAACAAGACAAGGTTTATTGGTTTAATTTATGTTGCTATTTTGATATCTGGTCCGTTGTTATAAGTAATGGTTGTAATTACTTGTCAGCCAGTTTGGGCTAGGCATACATTTTGTGTGCATGACACAATAATAAAATGATTCCTTCATTCATTCATAATCTTCCTTTTTCAGGAGGACGCCAAAACCATGAAAACCAAAATGAGGGAGAAGGTTCGTCCCAAGATGGGGAAGATCGACATTGACTACCAGAAGCTCCACGACGCCTTCTTCAAATGGCAGATCAAACCCAAACTCACTATCCACGGAGACCTTTACTACGAGGTACTAGACCCATGAGAATTTGATTTGATTTCTCTTACCTTTTTTAAGCAAAATCTTCTTTACATCCGGTGGGGATCAACTAGTTTTTTTATTATTGTTCCATGGCAACCATCCTTCCTGGAAGTGAGTAGTCAGTGCTGCAAGCGCCCACCGAGTGACCTGCTGTGTGTGTGTGTGTGTGTGTGTTTGTGTCTCTGCAGGGAAAAGAGTTTGAAACTCGTCTGAAGGAGAAGAAGCCGGGGGATCTGTCTGACGAGCTGCGTATCGCTCTGGGCATGCCTGTCGGACCTGTGAGATAAACATTACGTTATAATTCCTTGTAAACTTAAAATATTTCTTGTAAAAGTAGCACCTTAAAACCACAACTGCCATAGGAAAATGTTAAGTTAGCAAGGCACCGAAATGAAGTGCAGTCTCAAATAATACACAAATATGACCATATTCAGTATATGTTGAGTAGGTTCCAGTTGTGCCAAAAATATCCAAAATGCGCTGGCCAATATATCTCCATGTCTGCTGCAGTCTTACTGCGGGGTTAGCCAGATGTTCTGTCACTTTCCCAATCATCCTGATGTGTCGCTCTCCTTGTTACTGCTTTTGGATGTAGGAATGTACTAATGTGTGTGAAAAGGAATCTCCTCCTGTTAAATGAGACGTGACCAGACTTGTTTATTCAGAGACAGTAACGAGGAGGGGAACACGGCGGCTGAGATAATGACAGTTATAAAAAAAACATGCCTGGGAAGCTTTTCTTTTAGGGCTGGGCGATATGAAGAAAATCAAATATCCCCATATTTTTGACCAACTACCTCGATATCGATACCGCAGTGATATTGTAGTGTTGACTATTGGTGTTTTCACAAACTATTTACACAATGAGATTTTTGATAAATAATCATCAGTAATGTGGATATAATGACTTAGTGGGTAAAGCCAAATAATAGAACAGTTACAACAGTCTGGTAAGTTCAGAAAATGACATCGCTTTACTGTAATGCAGCCTTTAAAACCAGGAAAAGACAACACTTATGCCATATTACAATATCCAAAATCTAAGACAATATCTAGTCTCATATCACGATATCAATGTAATATCGATATATTGCCCAGCTCTATTTTCTTTGTATGTTAGAACTTGATAAATGAATGTTGAACATATTTTTTTAGCTCAAATAAACCCTCCGAGAACCAGCCCAGTGTTCCACAAAGGATCTAAATAGAATAGTTTTGGCTTTGCCACTGTTTCAAGGTGCACTCTCTGCTGTTTTCAAACTATCTATTGAGGAAGTAGTGCGGCTCAGTGAGCTTACGTTGCCGGTGTCTCTTCCTCCCCAGAACGCCCACAAGGTGCCTCCTCCCTGGTTGATAGCCATGCAGAGGTACGGCCCCCCTCCCTCCTACCCCAATCTCAAGATCCCCGGACTCAACTCCCCGATCCCAGAGGTAAGACGACGACTCCTAGTTTTTCACCGTTTTTAATCACAGTCATTGTAATCCGATTTTTATATTATTGTGCGTAAAAATGTTTACCAGTGTGCAGACTTAAATGGATTTTTACACGAGTAGACTGTTATTTTACAACAACAAAGATTATGTGATATACTATTAATGTGTCAGTTGGTCATATTGGCTCGTTCTCGTCGTCTCCTTCATCCTCTTGTTCTCTGCCCATTAGAACTGTACGTTTGGTTATCACGCCGGAGGCTGGGGGAAGCCGCCAGTAGACGAAATGGGCAAACCGCTTTACGGTGATGTGTTTGGAACAAATGCTGCAGACTTCCAGGTCAGGACTACACAGCCTCTTACACACACACACACACACACACACACACACACACACACACACACACACACACACACACACACACACACACACACACACACACACACACACACCCCTGTGGGGGTTCTTGTAGGAAGCTGTAAATCTAATGTAATATGAAAGATGTGTTTCCCTTTCCTGGAACAGTTTGGAAATGTATACTGTATACCATTCGTTGGTTGTGTATCGTCTTTTAAGCTAAAATAAATGAACAAACGAATATAATATCAGCTCGATTGTGTTTTAAGCCTCCAACGTCGCCTTCCAGGCAGCTAACCCTAACCCTAACCATTGCCGCGATGCCTGGAAGGCGACGTTGGGGGCTTAAAACACCAAACGCCATAACATCACAGGAAAAAATATTCAACAAGATTGAAATATTAAACAGAAAAGATTTTAAGGTTTACATTTGTCTGAATCCTGATTCAAGGAAATGTTTCCAAAGATCTGCGTTTTTAACTTAATGAGGTTTGTATACACCATGATTAATTGCCAGACCTATGGACGAATATGTCTAATATATGTTGAATATGTGATCAGGCCAAAGCGGAGGAGGAAGAGGTGGATCACGCACCGTGGGGAGAACTGGAGCCTTCAGATGAGGAGTCATCAGAGGAAGAGGAGGAGGAGGAGAGCGACGAGGAGAAACCAGACGAAACTGGATTCTTCACACCAGCAGACAGGTACTTGATGGTCAACACTTAAATCAAGATATCCCAAAAATATCATTCTGGAAGAGTCTCATTCCAAGAGCAATGAGCTGCAAGGTTAAATGTCAGCTTTTCATTACATTTTTATCAATGCACACACAGACTAATGCCATTACCATAATTAACCATGTAGTTATAAGATCAACTGGTCGGTGAACTATCAGACTGAAGGACCAGGGCTGATCTTTTGAAGACTGCTGTGTGCATATCCTTGTCCACCTCTGTCATTTGCTTGCTTTTTTGTTGTTGTTGTTGTGTATGCCTAGATGAGTGAGGCCATTTCTGCCTATATGTTTCAGATCACTCTCAAAGCAGTCCTAAATGTTTGTACACGCACACAAAGATGCAATCATGGAGAGGGACACGCATGGATAAACTCATCATGTACTGTATCTCATTTTGTGTGTTTCAGTGGGCTGATCACCCCTGGAGGCTTCTCATCGGTACCCGCCGGCATGGAGACCCCCGAGCTGATTGAGCTGAGGAAGAAGAAAATCGAGGAGGCCATGGATGGGTGAGTGTCGCTCTGTATTGTCACGGCAACGCTGTTGTTTTAATTTCCCATTTACTCCCAACAGTAGAGCTCTTTCTGTTGATGCACCACAGGCTATAAACAGACGGAGCATTTGACTTTTTTCATTTCCGGTTAATGGGTTTTATTAAAAGAGCTTAGAATATGAAAAATGAAAACATGTATGCAACATTTACATAAACATCTCTATATAAATGGTGCTCATCTAAAATGAACTTTAACTATAACTACTTTTTACTGCCCAACAAAAATAGTCTTTTCTCCCTACTGTAAATCTCCATAAAGTGTTAATGGATCAAATGTTATTTGTTGTTTGCTCATCTAATACAACATATCTTGTTTTATGAAATATTATTATTGTTCTGAGGTATTTCGTATGGTATGAATCATTGTCCTCTAAAGGTCTGTATAAGCTAACGGCTAATCAGCTGGAAGTGACCACCAGCCACATCAGTCTGTAACTAACAATCATTTAGAGAGATTGTCCAGTTCTTAAACCTCGTTGTTTAAATAGAAATTAATTTATGACTAATATGCGCTAAAACACTCTGTTGTGTCAATAGAAACGAGACGCCACAGCTATTCACAGTGCTCCCAGAGAGACGAACTGGCCCCATAGGAGCAGCCATGATGGCCTCGACGCACATCTACGACGTGTCAGGGGTAAGACGAGTCTGTTATGTCCAAATTAAATCAAATTATGCGATGATCCGTCTATAGCCATTCCTTAAAACACTTTCTCTGTCTTTTTCTTCCTCCTTGTTTTTCCTCTCTGCTGTCTTCAGGCTATGGCAGGTCGTAAGGCAGGCGGTGGGCAGGAGTCCCAGGGCGTAGAGGTGGCCCTGGCTCCAGAGGAGCTGGAGCTGGACCCCATGGCCATGACGCAGAAGTACGAGGAGCATGTCAGAGAACAGCAGGCCCAGGTGGAGAAAGAGGACTTCAGCGACATGGTGGCTGAGCATGCTGCCAAACAGAAGGTACAGAGACAAGTTAAAGCCCTTTTTCATAAAGAAATGTGCTTTTTTTTCTGTTCTTGATTTCTGATAGATATAACACTCCAGTAATACAATTTATAGTTCATGAAAGTGTTTACATTTGCTCTTCTGAAGTCTGATTGGCGAACAGAAAAGGTTATGTTTCTAGGTAGCTGCAGCAGAAGGTTTCATAGATAAATAGAAAAGAATCATACAGTATATGTAGTTAGTACAGAAGTTAGAATATGGTCAATACAAATCCAATGATAAAAGCTTCTGAAGTTGCGGTACCACTGTCAATACCTATGGAAAAGTTGGTTCTTAAGTCTCAGCAAGTGTGATTGTTATAGGTAATAGTTAAAATTTAGTTGCGATTAAACCATATGCACTATGCTTATGCTACATTATGCTTCTATTTGGGGTTAGGTTGCATTTTCCCTTATTAACTACACTCTGAGGCTTTGGTTAAAGGTGCCCTGCCACACAAAACCGTTTTTACTTGTATTTTTTGAAATATGTTAGGTCCATATGTGTTTGTGTTATGTCGTGAATGTGAAAATGAACTGCTACCTCCTCTGTCAGCTCTAGCCACTGAAAATAATTAAGCGGAGAAATCAGGCCAATTACAAAAGCTGGTCAGTCTGACGTGGTGTTGCCTGAGCTCATTACAATTCATGAACTCGCCCAGTTGCGCTGGGTAAAGGATGCTGATAGCCAGGCTCATTGGCTAGCTGTTAACCAATCAGAGTCAAGCAGCTTAGCTCGTTGAATATTAATGAGAACTGGCACAAATCGAGCTGGGTCTTCCTGCAGGCTTTCTATACCACGCTAGAATGGCTTGAAACAAGGTAACCAAGGCATTTCAGTTTTCCCTTTGTGGTGACATTTGAATATTAATCAGCTCTGTTTTCCCCCCCCTCTCTGCTTGCTCGTCACCGTACAGCAAAAAAAGAGGAAGGCCCAGCCGCAGGACACACGAGGCGGTGCCAAGAAATACAAAGAGTTCAAGTTCTAGAGCACAAACACATGACGGAGTGCTGCGAGAGAATGAGCCACCACAACAGGAAATTAAAGAGGAAGACCTGTACTCAGATTTTAACTTTGGAGGATACAGACTGCAACATCAATCATCTGTTAGACCAGTAAAAACACAGTTTTGTTCCTTTTTTTTTTTAAACTATAAATAGATGATGCTTTTGTGACGTAATCCATGTCACATGAAAATGGTGACTTGATTTCTCTGTTTGACCCTACGTTTTATGTCTTGGTTATTTTGTCTTTGTAACCATGTTTTTTTTCTGTTTTTTGTAAATAAATGAATGATGACAAGAGTTCATAACGGCACTGCCCCTGGTTTCCATTTAAATAATATTCCATGTTATCATTTGAGAAGTTACTGTAAGTGTTCACTTACATTAGATAATTGTGCTGCAAGGTAAAGTGCAAGGTAATTGTCTGATCCAGTCACAAGCAAAGAGACTGCAGGCTGAAAAGAGCACTCACTTTGCATCTTTATTTACTAGTACAGTAAGGACATGGCCTAAGCTACCATTTTGGACACTGAAATATGTTCTCTGTAAGACATTTGTGGGGTGGGTTAATTACATGAGTTCACGTTGTTCGATTACACACGTTGGAGGTTTTAAGGCTGATTCTGATCAGGACCACTTAGGTTTCATCCAAACAAGCTGGAGAACCAATAAAAGGAGGCCAGCTGGATTTGGTTAATACCAAAACCGTAGAGAACTTGATTACTACAGTCCTAGTTCTGGTCAGTGGTAAAAGAAGTATTTAGATATTTTACTTAATTAAAAAGTAGTAATGCCACACTTTAAATATAATCTGTTAATACAATGTATTTATTGAATATTTACAGAAAATACAACAGTTAAATTGATAAATAGGTTTGTCTTTTTTTGTTGGGCTTTGGTTGGTGGCTAGTCCTTAAATTCTTAAAGGGATAGTTTGACATTTTTGGAAATGCTCTTATTTACTTTTTTTAATTAATAGAAATTTAGAATTAAACCACTGATGTCTGTATGTAGCTACAGCCCGTTTAGCTTAGCATTGCTAACTGCACAGAGCCAAGAAACCGGTTATTATCGAGATGTGATGTATTATTGTAAATACATATACTGCAATTACAATCTCGGCATTGTAGTAAGGTCAGAACAGGTCATTTTTAATTTTCATAAAGAGATACAAGGGCTAAGTCATGTTAAGCAGCTTGGTTGCAATGGTAACACCGATGTCATTATCACTCAAGCCAAGATGTCGGGGGAGTACGAGCACAACATGCATGAGGGACTTTGTCTTTTAAGTAATCACCTATGGTAATAACTAATTAATTACCACAAAATGCAACAAGCTGCAGTCTATGTTTCTACCACTGGTGGGAAGCAGAGGACCCTGGACGTCTGGGAGCACAGCGACCTGAATAGCTACAGCGGCCGCATGATGTCATTAGTAGGCCTACACACACACACACATACACACACAGGGAGCAACAGCCTGTGCAAAATGAAAGGCTTTTACTGTCTTAAAAATACAACAGTGACCCTACTGCCAACAATATAGAGCCATATACAATAGAGTCAAATAATCTATTACTATACTATTGCAAAAAAAACTGCTCAATATTTTGTAAATGTATGAAAATAGCCAAAGTCCATATAGTATTATTGTGTTTCATAAGACAAAGTAAAAACTATTGATTTTGATATTGGCTTTGGAGCCCGTGCAGTGTCACTTGATGACACTGCACTGCAGATTTGGGGCACTGTGTAAAAAGTAACCCAGGATTATCCCAGGACTATGTTTTAATCTGATTGATTCTGATCTCTTCATCAATGGCAGAGGCTGGTAGTGGCAAAAACATGTTAAAGCTGATTATTCAGAGCGAGGGACGGAGATAGGCGGACAGGCAGAGAGTCTGCATGGTTTTAATTCCAGCTCATCAGTGAACCATCTGATTTCACTGATTATCACACCTTCAATCTAAGAGGAAGAGCTAGTTAGTGTCATCAGCCTTTGTTTTGCCAAACTCTCTTCCCCGGTCTGTACATGGTCGTGCTTAACTAGAATCTAAAAGAAGTGATCAGGAAGAGGTTTCATTGTCGTCCTGAAGAGTTTGAACCTGCAATCTACAAGGTATTAAACAGTTTTACCATCTCTAATACACTGGCTGCAAACCATTAAAAACACAGAATTGCTGGCAAATGCAAATAGGGAGCCCTACTGGAATTAAATTGTTCTAACGAGACAGTTTATCACATACACCTACATTGATGTATTGTATGTTTAAGCAACTATTAAAATAAAGTAATGCTCCCTTTAAAAGAGCTCTTGTAGAAAAAAAGGTTGCATATTGTAAAAAGTGAGATTCCCATGTCTTTTTTTATTGTTAATCAGGTCTAGGGGCTGCGTAAGTACTGTGAAAGTGTCAAAGCGCCCAATCCACCGAGAAATGCACACATCCCGTATTCAGAAACTGTGCCTTTAAACGAGCCGTCAGGACATCCGTACTTTAGTAATGTCATAACTATACTATATACTTACATAGGTATGTTACAGTCATTCCCCGGCTGCAATATGCAGAAGAACCAGAAACACTGGCCAATCAGAGCAGACTAGGCTTTTTCAGGTGGGGGGCTTAAAGAGACAGGCACTAAAACAGTGCGTTTCAGACAGAAGGTGCTTAGATGTGGCTTCCCTGCTGTCAAACTCCTAAATATTTAGTGTTGTCTCACAGTACTACCAACATTGTACTTGTTAAATGCTTAAAGTTAAACTTATTATTCAAATACTTTGAAAACACTAACAGAATGGACCAAAAAAAATTTTTTGTAGTGGCCTATTGTTTTTGCACCAACAATCAATCAGTGCAGTGTTAGTTCATGCAGCAATGCTAGAAGGAAAAACCCATGTAACTGACGTCTTAATGGATTTGATATAACTAAATATGCATGACAAACGTTGAAGAGGGAACATTCTGTTAAAGCACAACCCAATTATTTGTTGACTTTCTGTTATATTATTAGGTATAAGCGGTTGCTGATATGCTCTCCAACCAGCAACAATTCATCCACAGTCATTTTATTATCATTTATTCAGCTAAGATATATATACTGTATATAAGATAGCTGTACCTTTTCATGTGGTTCCTGTTAAGAGTGTAAAACCATCTACAAACATTTCAAGCATGTAATGTTTTGTAAGCCGCAATCATAGCTGTGATTCTCTGCCAATAGAGAAACAAACGTCAGCCAGCCATGCTGTGACGTTGGTGGAGTGATTAGGTCACCTTCTGATTCAAATTCAGATTCAGAGATTGTAATCATAGCCTTTCCTTTGTCACTTGAGGGTGTGAATACTGCACCTGTTTTATGCTGCAGTCAAACCGTGGGAGAACTACTACATTGAATTCTCAGATTGTAACAGGTTTTGCACCTTTGAAATGGTGCTTGTGTGTGTGTGTGTGTGTGTGTGTGTGTGTGTGTGTGTGTGTGTGTGTGTGTGTGTGTGTGTGTGTGTGTGTGTGTGTGTGTGTGTGTGTGTGTGTGTGTGTGTGTGTGTGTTTAGTGTGTCCTCTCTGTATTTCTGCCTAGCAATATCACTGTATGCTTCACAGAGTGCAAATCATCTTGCTTTACCTAGAGACTTGCATCAAGTAAAGGCTTTACTGTGTGTGTGTGTGTGTGTGTGTGTGTGTGTGTGTGTGTGTGTGTGTGTGTGTGTGTGTGTGTGTGTGTGTGTGTGTGTCATATGGACCTAAAATAAATTGCCAAATGTACCCACACTGATCCTCACTGAAACATCAGAATACCTATTGTTCCCCCCTATGAGAGTAATGCTGTGTAATACAAATACAATACTCACTCATACAAAGTGTAATGCCGCAGGTGGTGTGAGGTTAAAGCAGAATAATGGGTCAATATTGGCACTGGAGTTTACCTATGGTTTTATACTGTATATATTTTCAGTTATGGTTAAATTGATAGAGGCTTCTAGCTGGCCAGAACGTCTGTTGCACCTGCAGGAACATTTATTCTGTTACTTTTTTGCATGCAAGTTGAAAATACTGAGTGCTGACACATTATTCTGACTTATGCCTCGTTTATATAATCATGTTTAGTCAAATTTATTTTGACTACAGTATGTAAAAAGCAGCATATACAGGAACATATCACAATGTCCAAAAATATATGCAGTAAATTATTCTGAAATCACAGTTTGGTCAGTTTTTGATTGTTTTACTATATTTCAGAATACATTCTGTATATATGTGAGATGTTAAGTTCTTTTTTTTACGTTGGGGATCAACTGGCTAATTCATGGGGTCAAAGGTCACAAGACAGCTTGCTTGCTTTCTCTCCGTTCTTTTTTCTCAAATTCAAAATTTCTTTATTTGTATTTAGTACAAAGGATATACTCTACTTTGCATATACTGCAAAAAAGGTTTACACAGTAAGTATAATAAATCACAGTGTAAGAAAAAAAGAATACACCATATAACGTTACTGCTGCTAATACATTACCCCATACACTACTATGATACATTACTGTGCAGCATAGTGTATTATATTGAAAACTATACTATTGAAATAATACATAAATATAATATACGTATACTCATAGAATAAGAATACTGTATATTAAATGATTAAAAAAATAAAATATTTGTTTTAACATTATTATAGTACTTTTATAAGGTGTTTATTTTTATGAATACTTATAATAATAGTAATAATGAATAAATATAATAAAAACGATTTTAAAAATACATAAATAGTGAAAACAAGTAATAAAAAACATAATACATTAATTTCTTAACATATATTATAATATATGTTATATATATTAAATAAAAAATAACTGATTTAATAAAATTAAATAAAAATTAAATTCACTGAACCGTATGTCGTATGCAAATCGTATGCAAAAAACAAACATGAAGTACAGTAAATGCAAGAATAGATGACACAACCCTGAGAAACCCTGAACCCAGGATTCAAACAAACACAGCAACCACAGCACACTATTGGCCAGCCTCTCTCTCTCTCTCTCTCGGTCTCTCTTTCTCTCTCTCTCTCTCTCTCTCTCTCTCTCTGCTCTCTCTCTCTCTCTCTCTCTCTCTCTCTCTCTCTCTCTCTCTCTCTCTCTGTCTCTCTCTCTCTCTCTGTCTCTCTCTCTCTCTCTCTCTCTCTCTGTCTCTCTCTCTCTCTCTCTCTCTCTCTGTCTCTCTCTCTCTCTCTGTCTCTCTCTCTCTCTCTCTCTCTCTCTCTCTCTCTCTCTCTCTCTCTCTCTCTCGTGCTTCACGTCCTCTAACTGAAGAGGCGTAGCTCTTTGCTTTCTGCTCATTGTGCGACTACGGCGAGAGAAATTTCCGCTTCCTGCACCGATAAACACCCCCAACCAAAACGAAGTTGGGGTAGGGAGAGGACACACAGACATTCGCGGGGACTTGCTGCCTGCCTACGGGTTTAAACCCCCTGACGACTGTAATGGTTTCACTATCAGGCGGCGACTAGCACAAAACGTTATCAACTTTGCGTTTACAGTGTACGTTACACGGGAGCGTTTCACGCATTTGCACTGCAGGAGCCTGAAAAAATAAGGCAAAGGAAGGAGGAGGACCACAAAAAAGGACAACACACACACACACACACACACACACACACACACACAGAGAAGCCAGGCTACTACGGGTATTCCTCCTCGCAGCTCCGACTGAAAGCCCGTTTTCAGCCTCCAGGATGTCGGAGCGAGGAGGGCTCCCGCGGACTGGGGGCGTCCCTTCGCCGCACATGCAGCCCTCCAAGCCGGTCTGCATCACCTCCAACCGGCCGGTCCACATGAACCTGTACGCTACCTGGGAGGTGGACCGCTCCTCACCCAGCTGTGTGCCAAGGTATGTGAAAGGGGGCCACCGGCGAAAAAGCCAAGCATGACATATGCTTTTTGTGGGTGGTTGTGTGTGTACACTGGGGGATTTCAAATAGACAAACAGTGGGTGCCTATTTGAAAGGATTATCACCTCATATGATTGTTGCTGTTAATATAGGAAGATCACAGGGAAAGCTATCATAACCCTTTCTTTGCTGTTTAATTGAGATATTTGCATACCTTTTTCTCTGAGTGGCTCCTTTAGGACCCTTGGAGACTCAGTTTATCAATCAGTTCACCAAATTAGCCATTAGCCAGTAGCTTTTACAACCCTAATGTTACACATGACACACACAGGCATGCCTCCTGGTTATCATTCCTACTAATAGAGAGTGTTTGTGTTGGGGCAGCTGCAGCCCTTCCCCAGCCGATAACCTCAGCTGTTGCCCACCGGATCAATGCAGACACGAGGATTGATGAAGCATTGGGTTGCAGTCTGTCACTGCAACTATAGAAGGCTATTTTGTTTCTATATACTGCTGTAACATCAGACACTCTGATATATCGGTTTGTGAAAGAATAGGAATGCATTACAGATGCAGAAATTAATAATTTTTGATCAAATCTTTTACTTGACATGTTAATCATTACATGCTATGAAAGTTGTTGTGTATGTTCAAGTGGACAATGCAGCAAGGTCACAGTCGGCGAGACACCTTATCCATCTTAGCATAGTCCTAAACAAAGACATTCAAGTAGGCTTCTTTGTTTGACTGAAGGGATTCAGCTGGCTGGCATGTTCTGTATGTCAGGCTGCTGACAAGCAGATGCACTCGCTTGTGCAACCTGTGCTAGTTTCATCTGCATGAAAAGACACATATTGGATGTGATGTCCATATGTGCTCCAGCTGAAGTCCGTCCCCTTGTGTTTATGATGTTGAGGTAATAACCGTGGTCATGAGTTAGATTCAAGGTCAAGGGTTAACCGCTATCACTGAAGTGCCGCCTGTGTTATTCACAAGCGCCGCTCAGCATACAGTGTGAGAATGATGACGGATTTTACAGCAAATCAAACTTGACGTAGTACAGGAAAATCTCAAGGTCTTTTTGTGAGCAGAATTGATTTTATGTTGTATCTGTTATGTCGACAAAAACATTTACTTACACGTTCTATTGCAGTGTTCACCTGTTAAAACGTAGCTTTTAAATCTGCAACTTCTGCACGTTTGCCCTGAAATTGTGTTATTTGATCCTAGTCAGAAGACTGAACTGCCTTGTTCCAGATGTTTAGGCTACTGAAAGCATTTAGTGGGAATAAAGCATACTGGTTAACGGATCATACAAAGTTCACATGTTGACATCTTAATGCTACTTTCTAAAATGTTTTGGGGCTTTACTGGGTTAGAAGCAAAGCCTCAAGGGTATGTTTTGCCTCTTAACATTTTGGCAATGTGTGTGCACCATGCGCGTGTGAATAAATGATACAGTCATGGATCTAAATTTTGGAACAGCTAACATGAATAAAACATCCATTGTTAGCCTACATTTGAAATATCTTTCCTCCTGACCTTTGCGGATTATTTTTGTGTTTGTGTGCTAATATCCACAGACGATTTAAAATATTTTGCCATTGTGCTTAGAAATGTGTGATTATGGACATTTTTGGGCCCTATTTCAGCGGGCGTCACGGTCCCTCAGATATCTTTGATATCACTGCAGTTGCAGCAACGGAGAGAGACTACAGGGCCAGAAGAAAGAGGGGGGGGGGTGGAGAGAAACCGAGGATGAGAGTGGGAGATGGCTCTGTCATCTACATTTAAATAGGATTTCTCACAGACACAAGCAGTAAGAAAGTCTTCAGAGACGGCGCAAACAACTAATCTGTGGCCCAGTCTTCCAGAGCTTGAAGAACCTGCTTCTACTATAGACTGAAATGTAGTCCTGATGATGTTTTGCCATCAGCTAAATGTAGCCCGTTTTGCTATTTGTTGCTCAATCTCTGTGTCTGCAAGGAGGACTCCGAACTTCCCCCCTCTAGCAGAGGTGTTGTTGCTCTAACCTCTTCCTGTCTACCCAAAATGCCACTTGGTATTCTGTTTATGCAGAGCTGTGGATAGAATTTGCCCTGGCAGGCACAAACATGCACTCGGCTGCTTACTCCAAATGCGTAGCGAAACCTGGAAAAGTACTAAACATATCATCCGCCATGGACTGTTTGTTTTGTGGCATTTTTGGTCATATTCAGCGTGTAACAGGAAATAGTCAAGAGAGAGATGATGTCACTATGCATGTACATATCCATTTTCAAGCTTTGGCAACAATGATACTGGGAAATATTTGTTATGAGGGACAGAAACACAGCCATCTGAAATCTGCCCCACCCTTCCTCATATCCATCAGCATGGCGTGAGTGCCTCTGAGGTAATTTCTGTGTTCAGCCTTCCTGACCTTCTATTCTATTGTTTACTAGGTAGGAATACACCATTTCACTGGCTCTAAACCAGCTCTTTCAGTGCAGTGTAGTGGGTGATTCCTCTCTCCGCAGTGTCATCAACACAAAAACACACATGCACTATCTTGGCACTCTCCTCGGTTCATTGGTTCTTCTCCCTCACAAATAATGGGGGGGCAAATAATCCTACTGATGAGTACAGTAGCTGCTCTACCATGCTTAAAGCCTCACTCATATAGAGGCTGTAGTGAATACTCATTAGCAGTTCTCAGGTGCATTTACGGTCAGGTGGAATGTGGATGGTGCCTGCCAGTGTTCACACCACAAATGGTTTGGATTCCAACTTCCAGCAGAATTTAGTCAAGGCCTCCCTGTGCTGCTACTCTGCGTCAGGTATTCCAGGAATGGACCCTGTCGCAGAGCTCCACGCCTTGCATTATTAACGAAGGGCTCCTTACAGAGCTAAAGGGGGAAAGTCCCATGACTCAGCTCCATAGATGGATGCTGGGTCCGTGCATCAATGTGGCTTCCAAGCCACGAGTGAGCGGGGGAGTCTCTTTCCCACAGCAACCACAAAGCTATAGGAAGGAGTGCGGAAATTAGGTCAAATTTGGACCATTGAGAAGACCGAAGAGGATAGGTTTAAGCTTTTTGGCTTGTACCTCCTTAAATGAAGCTTATGGCGTTTTTCCACTACATGGTACCTGCTCGCCTCTACTCTACTCGCCTTTTTTGGTTTTCCATTACGAAAAAAAAGTCCCTGGTACCGGCTAACAGGTACTTTTTTTAGTATCACCTCCGTCAAGGTTTCAAGCGAGCTGAGGCGATACCAAAAGGTGACGTGAAAACCTGCAGACTACTGATTGGTCGGAGGGAATTGTCACTAATCACTGCGTCATCATTGCTAGCCCGCCATTTTTAAATAGTTTAGCCAGTGGCGTTTTTTTTTGCTGCCGCCAGCTTCTTTTGAAACAAAATTTTTCTTCTGGCTGTGGCAACAGCCACATGCTTCAACACACCTTCGACGGTCTTTGTGCGTCGCGTAAGGTCACGGCAGCTTCCTGCGGCGTCGCTATGACGACCAGCCACGCTCGCCTCAGGCATGAGGTGGTACTAAATTTGCAATGGAAAATGGAGGACAGGGCACCGCGGTCGAGTCGAGTAGAGCTGGTACTAGCAGTGACCGTAAGTGCCATTGGTCTACCTGTAACCAGTGTTGGGCAAGAAACAGCCTGTCTCTGCCCCCTCGCCTGACTTAAAAAATCAACAAGTAACTCCCGCTAAAACCCCGGATGCTTGTTTGTGTATGAATTAAAAGAAAAAAAGATATAACGTGATAATTACTTTTAGTTTCAAGGTGTAGGTAGGCAGATTTTTTTAACTTTTGACAAAACTCTCAACAAGAAACTGAACAAGCGCGCTCTCCCAATGTCTGTTTCTTTAAGAATTTCTATTTTGTATACTTTTACCCAGAGCGGCTCACTGAGACTTCAACATTAGAACGTGTAATCTCCTAGATCAGTGATAATTTCAAAGGGCAAATAATATGATGAGAAGAACATGTTTTTGAAAAGTCTCTAATCTTAGCACTCGTGAAATTCTGGCCACTGGTTTTCCTCTTGTACTTGAAAAGAGAACTTTCCTTTTTTTGGTTGAATGCTTCACCACCAAATATCTGAGGGTATTGCAAGTTGTGGTAGCTCAAAGACAAGCAAATTCATAGTTCTTCAATCTCATTCTTCATCTCAACATTAGTCATGCCAGTCTCTTCCATCAAGGACACAGAATAATGTAACAGGAACCTTTACCACTTTTAGTTGTAATGAAAACAGCAGGGCATTAAAAATAAATGCTTATCTGATGGCCTGGTAATAAATACTGTTGGCATGTAGATGCGCGATGCAGAAATGCAGGATGTTCTGAATTATACATTGTGCATTTGTTAGAACCATTTGCTATAAATGCCAAGCAACACAATAGTGGGACGACACTTGCCTCGTTCCTCGAGTGTCAGCGTTACATTATCCACCCTTCCCCCTAAACCCCGGCTGCTGAATGGAAAGAAATTGAGATAGCACCAACAGGCTATCACACACACACACACACACACACACACACACACACACACACACACACACACACACACACACGCAGACTGGGTAGTAGTGTTCATTAGCAAGCTTTGGCTTTGCCACTTGCCTTGGCGCTGCTCGTTCTTCCGCACAGCTGAATGGCCGAGAGGTCTGAAGTTTCCTCTACGGCTCAGCTTGCCTGTTGAAGATAAGGCAAATAAAGTGCAAACCCCCTCCTCTTCATCCTGACTTTCCATGATTATTTACTATTTCTGATTAAAGCCGTCCAGCCTCAAGCCTCAGGGAGAGATGGGAGATAATGACATACATGGCCTTTATTGCCTTTTAAAGATCTGTTTATCCAATGGCTTTGGAAAGATCATTTGTGTTATTCATAGGAAACCAGTAAAATCCTCGCAGCGAAGAGTGCATTTGTTTTCTCAGCAGCTTGAAGGCTGGCAGCCTGTTAAAACCCTGCAGTGAAACTTCTCACCCAGCTTTAAAAAGCTGCTAACCCACTCAAAAGAATTTTCACTGCCTTTCAGTGCTGTGATGCCCAAATAGTGGCATAAATGCTCTTCCTAAGAAGACATTTTGCAGGCGTCAGTTTGGAGGCTTGAAAATAAGTCAAAAGAAAAGTAGCAGTATCAGACTTTAAAGCCCTTATTGGTTGAGCGCTGATTAATATACAGCCGGTCTGATTGCTTTGGTTGCCGCACAAACAAATGGGGGAAACATTTGCTACCGTAGTGGCCTGCATATTTTTCTATCGGTTGTTTTTTGAAAAATATCTTTTGAAGATATCATAAACTTTCAGGCTAGTCCTGTTGGGGAAATCATGCAAGATACTGTTAGTCCTTAAAGTCTTTTCCCTGTTAAAGGGAAACATTAAAATACTGACTTACTCTTAACAACTAAAATGGAAGAAACCTGCAAGCCTGGCAAAATTAAGGCTAAAAACAACATAGAATGCAACACTCTGAAAAGGAGATGTTCTAATTACACAATTCTCTAGCGCTGTTATAAGAAACACCACTTGTAATTCAGTAATTTCCATTGAAAAAACCCATCATCTCATATTCAGGCTATTACCATTAATTTGACACCCACGGTCTGCATTTTAGAAGTCAGTTTGGATTTTTGAAGAGAAAGGAGCCTCCCAGTGATGAGTCGCTATATTGTGACAAAGAGAGTAGACAAACAGAAAACGTGTGCTTGGTGGCTGGTTTTCATTTCTCTAACACAAAGACGAGAAGTGAATAAAGGTAGTGAAGCTGAGTTGTTCTGCTGCTGCTGCATATGTAGATGGTGTGGTTGGTTTAGGCAATAACAGTGCTGTGGTCTGAGGAGGCCTTTGTTGCTGTGTTACAAGGTTTGTGTTTTGCTCTGCTCATGTCTCCTTAGAGTGATCCTAGACCCCCATGTGACAGCAAGCACAAACATACACATGCACGCACACAGATTTCCATTTCCAAGGTGTTGTGGCACCTATTCACGGGCAATGTCACTGACATATGCTTCGCTTTCATCTAATGTGTTAGAAACAAGGAGTGGCATCCAGTTACATAAAAGGATATGCTGTGAGGGAAACACAAATCCTGCTGACCACAGATACATAATCACACAAAAATGCAATCTGGATAATGTTATGACAAAGCATTTTGTACATTATCTCATTTTCAGCCTATTGAAACATAAGCTGGATGCGTAGATGGAAATAAATGTTTCTTATTCAGTGCATGCCTGAGTGTGTTTATATTTTGCACATCCCCAAAGTATCTTATATCTAGGGAGGAAGTTGTCTGGAACATTTCTCTTGCTAACAGCACAATCACAGTTACATTTTGGATATTGCACACGGACACAAAGAAACACACACGTGGACTCGCAACAAACACATTTAACCGCATTGGGATGTAAACAACTCAACAGTACCTACATTTGGGCCTCTGTGCTGCTACTGTAAAGCTCGTAACACACGTGCACACGTCTAATCCTCTCCAGCTCAGGTTACACACTGTTTCTCCTAGATGATAACACAAGCTTGTAATGTACTTAACGCAGATTGACCTTGACACAATGCCTGTCAGCACTATGAGCAACGATTTATTGACATTTCTTCAATTCTTGGGCTTGTTACACGGATGTTGTTGTAGTGCTCTAGTTATGTATATGACGGAATTGACTGTCAGTTAGGTCTGTAACATTTATTACATAATTGTGTAGTTTTTTTTTATACAAAACCGGTTTCTTTGTTTTAATCACAATTAATTGCTAACATTAGCTAAGGTCTTTTAAGCGTATGACTGATAATTGTTGATTTTGTTAAGATATGCCAAATTGTAATTATATAAGTGATAATTGGTTAAACTATATATTTTTATTATTATTTCAATTGTTAGTTGTTGGCACTATACACGTTCATAGCAACAAAAACGCCAAGGGGGTATAGTTAGAAAAATGTATGATAATAAAGAGGCGTTGTTTATTTCATAGGCTGTGTATTTGTGTTATTACATTATCTGGTTCACATAACAGTGATATAAACAAAATATGTATCCTGGAATTCATTCAAAACTTTAATTAGTTTAATAAATAATAAATACATAATTTCTGAGACTATTAATTGTGCAGCAACATTTTGAATTGTTACAGCTCTACTATCAGCACTTTTGGCATTTGTGTGTCATATTTTATTTTAAGAAGAACAAGTCTTGTGGGCAGGTTGGCTCAGTTGGTGGAGCAGACGCACATACTGTATATAGAGGTTTGTTCCTCGACGCAGAAGGTGCAGGGTTTGAGTCCGACCTGTGATCATTTTCCTGCACGTCTTCCCCCTCTCTCTCCCCTTTCATATCTAACTGTCCTATCCATTAAATGCAGAAATGCCCAAAAAATAATCTCATATGGCTGATTACGTAGATGGCAATGTGTGTTTTTTCAAGGTGTTTCATCGACACACAGACGTGTTCAAAGACTGACCGAAGCAGAAACCTTTTTAATACATAATTATAAATTATTACTTATAGTACTGATACTTACTAATAGCAATAAGCACTAATGCCTCAAACCATCACAGTACTAAAAGAAACCACATTCGAAAATGACACCCATTGCTATATTAAGAAATTATTTAACCTTTTTGACAGAGCCAGGCTAGCTGTTTCCAGTCTTTATGCTAAGCTAAGCTAACTGTCTCTTGGCTTTAGCTTCATGTTTAGTGTAAATACATGAGAGTGGTATTGATTGCCTCATCTAACTCTTGGCAACAAAGCAAATAAGCAAAATGTCCCAAAACACCAAACTATAGATGTTAACCAGTTATGACACAAAGGTCAGACTAAATGAAGAGACTTATATCCTCTGTATTACTTTGGGCTCAGGAGTTGCTGCTCGACTCGCACTGTCACTGTGATACTCTTAGCCTGTTATGATGGCTGTATCAAGGCAGGAGCGGTCCGATTGGTTGATAACCAGGAAGCTAATACGATTGCCCATTTAAATAGCAGTTTCCTGTTCCACAGTTGTACAGCAAGCTCTGATTCAATTGTCTCCCTGCACTCACGCTAAACTGGATTAGGTGGGTGCTCTGCTTATTAATCTGTAATCTCTTTAATGAAGGGTCACTTTATTGTGTGTGCATGTGACAACAACAAGAAGATTCCTTCTGTATGTGGGAGATCTTTATTTTCATTGTAAACTAAATGAAATGCAGATAAATGCATTGCACACAAAATAGGCTTGTAAGCAAGCATTTTCCACTTTCTTTCAGCACCAGCAGCACTATCTCTTTTTGTCTCTCTCGCTTACACACACACACACACATACACACGCACACACACACGCACACACACACACACACACACACACACACACACACACACACACACACACACACACACACATACTGCACAGACACACATTCTGCAGGTCACATGCTCAGTCTTGCAGGCTTAAACGAGGGGGAGAGGCCAGACAATAGCCCTGTGCTCTGGATAGTAAAGTGCAAACCAGCAAAAAAAATGATTAGAAAACAATAACTTGTGCTCAGGGTGTTTTGTTTTTATTCAGCCGACAGCTTTTTTTTTGTTACATATTAACATATTAACATATGTGATAGAATTTGGCAGTGTTGAGTTTGCAAAATGTATGTGTTTAAGTGTAAATGTGCGTAAAGGTTGATTATGCCCTCCTTAGGAAGTTACAGGCCTCAGTGTGTCCTTGCCTGCGGCTGAAAGAGGGAAGTAGAGCAAGACGGAAAGAGATGAAGAGAGGTAGCCAGAGAGACAGACAGACAGAGAGAGAGAGGTTGGCACAGAATGAAGAGGGATAGAGAGATGATGGAAAGCATGAAAAAAAGTGAGAGAACAATAGGTCACTTTTTTTTAGCACACAAGACACTTAGGCGGGCTTGTTTTACTATATTCGTGGGGTCCAAAAACTGGGGAATACAGTATACTTGTGAGGTCTGCACAGCCTTGTGGGGCCCAAAATGCAGGACCCTACAAGGTTAAAGGGCTGTTTGAGGGTTAAGACTTGGTTTTAGGGTTAGAATTAGGTTATGGTAAGGGTTAGGGTGAGGGTAAGGGTTAAGGTTAGGCATTTAGTTGTAATGGTTAGGGTAAGGGGCTAGGGAATGCATTATTCGGGTCCCCACAAAGATAGTGAAACAAACGTGTGTGTGTGTGTGTGTGTGTGTGTGTGTGTGTGTGTGTGTGTGTGTGTGTGTGTGTGTGTGTGTGTGTGTGTGTGTGTGTGTGTGTGTGTGTGTGTGTGTGTGTGTGTGTGTGTGTGTGTGTGTGTGTGTGTGTGTGTGTGTGTCATATGGACCTAAAATAAATTGCCAAATGTACCCACACTGATCCTCAGTGAAACATCAGAATACCTATTGTTTCCCCATATGAGAGTAATGTTGTGTAATACAATACTCACTCATACAAAGTGTAATGCCGCAGGTGGTGTGAGGTTAAAGCAGAATAATGGGTCAATATTGGCACTGGAGTTTACCTATGGTTTTATACTGTATATATTTTCAGTTATGGTTAAATTGATAGAGGCTTCTAGCTGGCCAGAACGTCTGTTGCACCTGCAGGAACATTTATTCTGTTACTTTTTTTGCATGCAAGTTGAAAATACTGAGTGCTGACACATTATTCTGACTTATGCCTCGTTTATATAATCATGTTTAGTCAAATTTATTTTGACTACAGTATGTAAAAAGCAGCATATACAGGAACATATCACAATGTCCAAAAATATATGCAGTAAATTATTCTGAAATCACAGTTTGGTCAGTTTTTGATTGTTTTACTATATTTCAGAATACATTCTGTATATATGTGAGATGTTAAGTTCTTTTTTTTACGTTGGGGATCAACTGGCTAATTCATGGGGTCAAAGGTCACAAGACAGCTTGCTTGCTTTCTCTGTTCTTTTTTCTCAAATTCAAAATTTCTTTATTTGCATTTAGTACAAAGGATATACTCTACTTTGCATATACTGCAAAAAAGGTTTACACAGTAAGTATAATAAATCACAGTGTAAGAAAAAAAGAATACACCATATAACGTTACTGCTGCTAATACATTACCCCATACACTACTATGATACATTACTGTGCAGCATAGTGTATTATAATTAAAACTATACTATTGAAATAATACATAAATATAATATACATATACTCATAGAATAATAATACTGTATATTAAATTATTAAAAAAAATAAAATATTTGTTTTAACATTATATTATTTATATAGTGATGTTGGCCTGAGGTGTGTTGAGGAGGTAAGGAAGAGGCAAGTCACTCATGGAGGTGTGTGTGTGTGTGTGTGTGTGTGTGTGTGTGTGTGTGTGTGTGTGTGTGTGTGTGTGTGTGTGTGTGTGTGTGTGTGTGTGTGTGTGTGTGTGTGTGTGTGTGTGTGTGTGTGTGTGTGTGTGTGTGTGGCATGCATTGTGGGGACTACTAAAATGTATTCATACTGTCACATTATATGGTCAGTAAGCTGTTTTTTAAAGTATTTTTTTTTTGCATTTTGTTTTTATCTGACAGTGTTAAAGTGGGCAAGAGAGACATGGGTGTGACATCCAACAAAGGTCCGTGGCAGCTAGATTGACAGTTTCGCCGGGCAAAAATGAATTGTTAATTTCAGGCCCTGGTCACATCAATAACTTATCCAGAGTTATACAATCCTTTCTCATAACACTGAAAACTACTGTTATGTGCAGTGTTTTGACATCTGATACTTAGAACTCTTGGATCTGTCGCTCAAAATGGTTCTCCTGAATTGTTTTTCATCGTCTAACGGTACCTAACCACACCAACACCAACACAGCCCCTCGTCTGGTAAGGGTTTACGTAACCCAGTAATTCAGTATCAATACAATGTCTTTTTGCACAACCATATAAAACTTCCCCTTTTCTGCCTGTGTGTGCTACATTTCCTCAAGAAATGTAGCATTTTTATTCACCAAGAGTGGCAGGGCAAAGTGGCTTACATTCCTTTCTGTTCATTGTGCCCTGTACTGTATATTCAGGCAGCCATACAGCAAGAAGGTCGGTGCTTTTTTATCACCTTTCGCTTCTTTTCGAATCTGCTTCTCTGCTTCTTACCTTGAACCTTTCATCAAATGGAGGTGGTGTGTTAATGTGTGTTTTCACACTAAGGGTCCTTTCTCACAGTGTTGCATTGAATTCACATCATGCCCTTGAAACCTGCATCTGGCCTTCACTTAGATGTTCCATCACATGCTAGTGTTGTGTGCTGTGTAAATGCTAAGGTATGTTTGTGCTCTCATTGTCAGGTTTTGCAGCAACTTTCACCTTGTTTGATGGATGATTGTGTGTGTTGGAGTGTGTATTTTTGTGTACATGCTGCCCTTCATGGTGTGAATTCCATGGCAGCTCCTTCTTGCCTCACTTTGCATCTCCAGTAAAGTGTGTGTGTGTGTGTGTGTGTGTGTGTGTGTGTGTGTGTGTGTGTGTGTGTGTGTGTGTGTGTGTGTGTGTGTGTGTGTGTGTGTGTGTGTGTGTGTGTGTGTGTGTGTGTGTGTGTGTGTGTGTGTGTGTGTGTGTGTGTTTTCTGCTGCTTTTAAGTATCCTCTTCACTGCATTCTTTGCAGCACTTGAATCTGGCCTGTCTCCCCTGCACATTACATCAAATAGTGGTTGATTTGTGTGCGTGTTATTGTCTGTTCATGCTGTCACATTGAATGCCATTTCAGAATATGTGGCAACACTTGAATCAGCGTCCGGGGTGACCTTGCACTTCAATTGTGTGTTTAGTGTGTCCTCTCTGTATTTCTGCCTAGCAATATCACTGTATGCTTCACAGAGTGCAAATTATCTGGCTTTACCTAGAGACTTGCATCAAGTAAAGGCTTTACTCTGTGTGTGTGTGTGTGTGTTTGTGTGTGTGTTTGTGTGTGTGTGTGTGTGTGTGTGTGTGTGTGTGTGTGTGTGTGTTTGTGTGTGTGCATGCCCTGGCAAGGTGTTTTTGCTTCAGGCTAAGTGTCGGCTCATGTCAGCAGGGTGACTGTCGCTCTCTACAGAGGCACAGCTAAGAAAGACTAGAGGAGGAAAGGAATAGAAAAAGAGGAGAGAGGATTCAGGCGTCTTCAGGGCACCGTAGCTGAGAAAATAATGAAAGTGAAGGGTGACGTTAACCTGGTTCCAGACCTCTAAACTGTCGCCGTCTCAGATTTTGTCAGAAAAGGTCTGGTGTTGCTCACATGAATGACTGACTGTTTTACGTTAGTTAGAATCTTTTGCTTGGATGGATCTTTTGTGGGACTAATGTGTCATTGTTGATTAATCTGTAGATAATATTTGGATTCATTTATTGATTGGTTAGTCTACGAAATGACAGCAAAATGTCCATTCGGTCTGAATGTCAAGCTAAGGTAAAGCAGACAGAAACCTTGTACACCATGCATGAATCACGAAACGATAGAGACAGAGGGTGTCGAGAACAGGTCGATGAGAACGAGAGGAGGAGGGCCCCACTGTGAGAAGTCAAGGGAGGGAGCGTGTAGCCAAGGGTGAGATGAGACCATGGAAAAAAAAGGGATTAGGCTGTGAAGAAGAGAAAGTGGGCTCGAGTAGATGAAGGTGAGAAAGGGAGAGAGAGGCTGAGGCTTTCAGAGAAAAGGATGTCATCAAAGCCAGGGTGATTTGGGAAATGGGAAGGGAGCAGCTGGGGCACAAGGAGGAGATACGAGATGTGAGCTGATGGAGGAATTAGACAATTTACTTTTTCTTTTCTTTTTTCTCTTGTCTCCTCCTCATCTCTTCTTGCTCCTGTTTTTCTTGTGTTTTCACCTATGCCATCTGTCTCTTTTTTATCCCCATCTCCCCACAGAGTCATTGTTCTCTGCTGATGCTAGCGTGCAGCTAATTCTCTTTTGTCTTCTTGGGTACTGCCCTAGTCTTGTCCATAACTCAGCCCTCTGATCTACTGTCCCCCGCTTGCCTTCTTCCTCCCAATGCCACCATTACAGCTCTGCCCCACAGTCACATCCTCCTCACGGGCAGCTGTGATGGATCATGCCACCAAGTGTAGTCTCACCTCTGCCGCAGTTGTTTCTAGAGCAGTCAACACCCAAGGTGCCATTAGGACTCTTCTGAGCTTGTGCAGGTTCACGGTTTGCTTACAATAATGATGTACCAACATAACTGTCATGGGCTCTATTTCAGTCCTACTGCGTCACATTGCAATTTCTTCAAGCGTCAGTAAATACAAATGCATTTTAAGCAGTGTTTTGGCTGGCACACTCTTCAATTTAATCTGTCCTTTACCATGCCAATGCATGAATAATAAAATGTGTTTTGCACACTGCTTTTGTTTTTAAACATAGTGCCTTCAAACATATTGTCAGATACGAGTCAGACCAAGTGCAATGGGCAGGTGTATATTCCAGGATGGGGGTTAATGCAAAGTGTAGTGACTAGGGGTGGAGGGTTAAGAGATCCACATTTCTAAAGAATTCTTCTGTAAACCTGTGAACTTATAACTGTAAATACTGGTAGTTTCCGTCCCAAGAGCTCCTGAAACTCCCTATCAAGTTAATATCTTCAATATAGTCAAGTTGTTTGTTTGTTATTTCTTCTTTTTGAAGTGGAAAGCACTGTGTGTTGTGCATTCGGGTGCTTTTGGCAGTAAATACACCCACAGTGAAGGCTGTTTGGAAGT
Source organism: Zingel zingel (assembly GCA_023566125.1). Classification (NCBI taxonomy): domain Eukaryota; kingdom Metazoa; phylum Chordata; class Actinopteri; order Perciformes; family Percidae; genus Zingel; species Zingel zingel. The sequence goes on along the minus strand of CM042336.1, from coordinate 17,582,360 downwards.
TCCTGCTTTTGCTAGATTTGAACTTTCACCTAATGTTGTGCTTTGCAACCACTGTAAAGAGGACAACACATTAGAAGTGGAAGTTTAGTTTCCAGTTTTGTGTCAGTCTACACATCCTTTATGTATTCTGTTATAATTACTGGCATGATGCACCTAAAACACGAAATTTGAAGGCACGTTTTGTACTATTGAACATTGTTGTAGGTTTGTTTGCGCTCTTGAAGGCACCATACGATCTGTGTCTTCCTGGTTCAAAATATTCTCTCCATTTCACTGATTGATTTCAGGCCACAGGCTGCTATTTGTTAGCCTGGCTCCTATCTCCTGCGTACTTCTGTTAAATTTTAATTTTCCTTCAGTACTCTGTCTGGGTTTGCGGTATATTCTTGGGTTTTCTCCGGTCAAATCTTTACCGGTCCAATCAACGATGACGTTGAGGTTCGGTAACCTTCGGTGAGTTCCGTAATGGCGGCAGAGAAAGATGTGAGCGAAGCCATTCAGTCAGTTGTGGCAACGCTGCTGAATATCGAGAAGTTAAAGCCTGAGCAAGAACAGTCTTTGCTGAGTTTTGATGGTGGCCATGATGTTGTGGCCCTCCTCCCCACGGGGTTCTGGAAAAGTTAGATTTTCCAGCTCGCTCTGTTAGTGGTGAAGGAGTTAGCTAAGGCTAACGCTAGCAATGCTAAGCCGACCTCACGACCAAACGTTAGCGATTGGTTATGGCAGATCCAGAGTTGCTCTGGGCAGATCCAATAGTTTTAAACTTCAACAGAGTACCCGCCTTCAAGGAAGTTAACACTTGTCAATGGAGAGTGGCCAGACTCTCTGTACAAATGAAATATACACAGAGTCTGGTAGGACCAGGCTAGCTATTTGTCACCAGCACTGAGAAAAACACGTTCTGCTTATGCATTTCTGCAAGCCATTTGTTTAAAGGGTTACATAGCAGACCGATAAGTGTATTGCTGTAAAGTTGGTGTGTGTGTGTGTGTGTGTGTGAGGTTGTAGTGGAGATTGTAGGTGATCAGAGAGCCTTGTTTTTTAATTAATTAATTTCTTCCAGTACAGATGCTGAGCAGAGCTACACGTTGTTATTGTGCAGATGGCAACACTAGCTACCCGGGGAAACACACACACACACACACACACACACACACACACACACACACACACACACACACACACACACACACACACACACACACACACACACACACACACACACGTAAGTGCATTCATATATTTATTCAGCTCCATGAGTGACTTGCCTCTTGCTTACCTCCTCAACAGCACACCTCTGCTACGCTATGACTCAACGCTTCACTTTCTCTCACTTGTGTTTGCCATGTATCGCTTTTATGTCTCCATCTTTCTTTTTCATTTCATTGAATTCAGGGAATCTGGTCTGAGTTTTCACTTTCTCACTTTTTTTCTCTGTCATTTCATGTTATGCACAGAGATCCTGAACTACTGAACTGTACAAAACATTTGTTTGGTAAATGTTGTTTACTTCCCTCCTCTACAACCCCTCATCTTTCAACATTTTTGAATTCCTCTGGGGATTTGATTAATAGCTAACATCTCAAACTCACTCACACTGCACAGTAAACTGTCATGCCTTCCAAAACGAGGCAGCTGCCACCCACGTACCAATACGCATACGAGATAGCTTAGTATAACAACATCAAAAAAATGAAGTGCCCACCCACCTACATGCAGTCACACGCTCAAATAGCTCCCCTGCTGTGGGAAAAAGCACACAATGGAGAGACATGCCAGGACTTGGTCTTGATGAGCACTGTAATGAGCAATAGGTACACACACACACACACACACACACACACACACACACACACACACACACACACACACACACACGCTGTTGCTGTTATGGAGGAATCACTTCTGCTCTGCTTTCAGATTAAATATGAGTCATGGCGCAGGAAAGCACACACTGATCGACACATACACTAACTGCCTTATAGCTGTATGGGAAAGCCACTAACTGCACGCTCAGTGGTGCATATAGTACATATTGTCCATGTGACACACACACACACACACACACACACACACACACACACACACACACACACACACACACACACACACACACACACACACACACACACACACACCACAACCATGTTATGTATTACCTGTAACCTACTTATGGCAGTGTACACTCACCCACTCTGTTTCTGTGACTGTTTCTCCCACACACAGAGACTGCCACATGCACACACACACACACACACACACACACACACACACACACACACACACACACACACACACACACACACACACACACACACATGTTCTGGCAGAATGGTGTGCTTATTCATCAATGCAAACACACATGCATGCGTTGCGTGGGAGATCATCACATCATAAGTAGACGTGGTACAGGAAGGGGGGAGAGAGCAGAAGTGTGTGTGTGTGTGTGTGTGTGTGTGTGTGTGTGTCAAAAGTATATTCTGCTGCACAGGGGTCAGAAGTCTTGATGATTTTGTAAGCTGATTGTGCTGATATTTGGCAGCCTCAAGCGTCTTTTACACATTTATGTTTGAGGTCTTTCAAAATAAATGTCACAAATATAATCAATTTTGCTGAAATTCTGTAATTTTTAGATGTGGTGCTTTTTTTAACAACTGCACCAGAGGGTTACTTGCATTAGTGGAGGCGGTTAGGTCTCGATCAGTCATTGTAATTTATATATATATAAAGAAATCCGCGTTGCTATTCGGTCTGGTAGATAACGGTCGTTAAGGGACCGGTGCCGTATTAGCACCGGGTCTCGGACCCCATTCAAAACGGCAGATTTTCGCCAAAAAGGGACTAGTTTGCAGGTACATACAACTCTTTGGCCGGCTCGCAAGCCCAAACAAGTGTGTCTGTTGTTTTGTTTCCGGTCTAGCTAGATCCGGTGTGGTGTTGTAGTTTTTCTAACGTTACTAGTTGTTGCAACAGCATGTGGAAAAAAAACTACAAAGTTTGATAGGCCAAAAAGAACGTTAATCTCGCAATAAAAAATTAACAATATAAAAAATAACACGTTTAATTGACAGCACTAATCCAAATCCTATGTTGGTGAGATGGAGGTAGCAGAGATGGAGATTGAACTGAGAAAAAAAAGGACAGGTTTGAATTGCTCCTGATGCTGCGCAGTGGGTGTGTGAATGTTTATCTGATGAGCAGGTGGCACCTTGTATGGCAGCCTCAGCAACAATGTATGAATGTGCGCGTGAATGTGTGTGAATGGTGCCTGTACTTTGTAAAAGTGCTTTGAGTAGTCGCTAAGACTAGAAAAGCGCTATTAAAAATACAGTCCATTTACACATTCTGCAGAAAGCGTGGTGGGGGGTGCAGGGTGATGGGATGGAGAGAAACGGCTATCAAATGAGACAGATGGAGGGGATGGAGAATTGTGGTTCGCCAGAGGAGAAATGGGGGGTAAAAAAAGCCTTGAATGAAGAGAAGGTAGTGGGCAGGAGATAAAAGAAAGAACGAGAGATAGTGCTGCTTTTTGTTGCCAGACAGTGGTGGACAGCTTGTGTTACTAGGAGAGATAAGAAATGGTGGGGAAATAAAGAGCCTGTAGCACATACACACACAGAAAAACACACACATTTAGTCTGAATGCATTGTGTCAGTGTGACTGTGACCCTGTTGTAAGAGCCTGCCATCCTCTGATTCAGGTTACATACCTTCGAAATTGATATTAGATCTATTTAGGCGAAACACACTTGCACACACAATGTCAGGCTCAGGTTGGCATAATTATTAATAGATTCAGTTTGCAAATGCCACACACACACACACACACACACACACACACACACACACACACACACACACACACACACACACACACACAATGAAAAAAGGAAAATGTCACAGAACAGAGAACTAACGACTAATCTTCCTGAACAGTATTATCTTCAATTTAATATATTCAATATTCTGGTGAAAACCAACCCCCTTTTTCACCCAGCCTCAGACACAACATTCAGTTCATTTAATTATAGCCCCAAACTTACAAAGCAAGTCTCCTGGAATGCCATACAAGCTTCCGAGTACCAAAACAAAAACAACAAAAGCAGACGTGGACTAAAAGATTAGGAAAACAGGAGGATAGCATCTCGCAAAGCCATTAGCTGATGAAAACTAGTTTTAATGTCATTCTTTGCTGTCATTATTTATTGAAACTCACCTTCTATGTCAAGGTGAGTTTTGGATCTCATGCGAAGACTGGACAGGAGATCAGAGGAACAGGAAGCCAAAAGCACATGTTTAGAAAAGTAAAGTATTTTAAGCAGGAGATGATTATTTCTCTGAATTCTACTGCTTTTGAGTTGTTCCCTCCAACAGCCTCTAAAAGACTGAGCTTATTTAAGCTGCGATAACATTTTGCATCATCATTTGAGCAAAAAAATTATAATTTTAAAGAACCCAAACTAATGAGGCTCTTCGAGGCAGGATGCACCAGTGGACCCATTTAGAAGTAGTAAGGGAAAGTCTAGGCTACATTAATACTTGTAAATGAACAGTTAACCCCAATAAATCCCAGTTAACCCCATTTAACACCCAGATATGAAAGCTGGGATATGAAAATATGAACACCTGAGCACTGCATTCTCTACATCCTATTACTTTCCTTGCTGGAATTATTTTAGCTACATTGCAATGAGGACTTGTGGATTCACCTGCAGTGACAGCTGAGTAAATATGCTGTTTAAAATGTAAGGATTTTGTAAATCGGGCTTTGCTATATACAAATACTTCACATGGTTCACATACTGTATATGTATGTTTCTTACTGTGTGGAAGTAAAAGGAAATGCATATGAAATCAATACTTTTGATTTCCATACTTCAGAAAGAAGCCATAATAATTGTAAGAATACGTTATTCCTAGGAACCAACATTTTAAAGACTTTAAAATTCAGAGACTTGGTAGATTCTAAACAAAATGTATGAAGTCATTGTATTCCAGTTAAAGAGATGAGTTTAAGGGACAGCTGTAGTGACATACTCAGTGGTGGAGGAAGTACTGAATCTCAGTACTTAAGTAAAAATACAAATAACCAGAGATATATTTACTTTAGTAAAAGTAAAAGTACAACAATAAAAACCCTACTTAAGTAAAAGTAAAAAGTACCTGATTTTAAATGTACTTTAAGTATTAAAAGTAAAAGTACTTTCATAACGATTTATTCTCTTCATGGCTATATTCTAATAATAAAACAAACAGTAGGCCTATGGGCTGTGGCATTTTAATTAAGTTAGTTTTATGTTAATGTAATTGGGCTTACTATCTGTGGCCCAATTTACATTCTGACTTACAATTCTGGTTATCTATCAGGGTGATCTGCATGAAGCTCGACTTTGCATTTTTTCCCACGGGACAGTGAATGGTGCACACATTTATCTAGCGAGAATACATGGCTTGGACAACAAGTACGTGGCTTCACATCTGAGGAGGACCGGGAGTGTTTTTAAGATAAATATACGGGTTGTGTACTAACCCTATGTGAACGGATGCTTCACATATAACCATTCAGAGTATCGGGAGCAGTAACAGGAGCAGCGGTAGTACCGGTAGTGGTACGCACCTGGCCCATAAATGCTATTTCCATGGTGGGATTTGTAATATCGCGAGCGGCACCGGGAGCTGGACGGCCACTGCTGAAGGCTTCCCTGCGGACTGCAAACGTGTGCCGGTCAGGAAGACATTTGGGCAGGGGGGAAAACATCAGAAAATGTAACAAAAATGTAACGGAACGTTGTAGAAATGTAGTGGAAAGTATAGATAACTGCTGCAAAATGTAACAAAGTAAAAGTCAAAAGTATGCACTATTGATTGTACTTAAGTAAAGTACAGATACGTGAAAAAATGTACTTAAGTACAGTAACAACGTATTTGTACTTCGTTACATTCCACCACTGGACATATTGATAAATGTGTATCAGTACCAACTTGTTTCAGAGTAGCACATCAACACTA